>JAPDOI010000236.1:0-600000 GCA_029168955.1 Aplectana chamaeleonis
AAAGATCTGTCTCCTTTGGAGAAGCGGGACGACCTGCAGAAGAAAAAGTCGACAAGGTTTTGAGTATTTTTGACGCACTAAGACTGCAGGCCGTCAGACCGTGTTTCGTATGGGAAGTTGAGTGCAGAAGGATACACGTCCGCGTCTGGTTAAAGTCCGTTTTTGCACACGGTCTTACTGGGCCGCGGCGTTGGCCAACACCCGCCGGCTTCGGGGGAAACTGACTTTCCAGACACGTATGTGCGTGGGAGTATGACTAAAGAAGAACGTCAGCGGAAATTCGAGATGAGGAAGAAAGGAGTACAAGGAGCGCAATAGGCAGCTGAACGCTCCGAACCTGGGTTGTATACCGCGGCGAAATTCGGCGTATCGAAGACCCTGCCTGGGTCAGGAAACGCCGAGGGATTGTCATGGAGCGACCCAAGGATTGAGCTGTTTTCTGTTTTTAATGCTCCGAAAGTCTTTGTAATAAAATGCATCATCTTCACTACTTTCTTGCAACTCACGATCCTGACTTCGTTTTTATAACAGAAACATGGCTCTCTTCAGAATGTATCTGAATGCTGAAATAATTTCCAAATATCCATATAAAATTTTTCAGTCAGATGTCCGTAGAGAGCCCAGCAGAGGTGAGTGGAATTTGTTGTCTTGCGCAGAAATTCTATGAACATTTTATCGATTGCTTCCCCTCCTGGCCTTAGATCAGAATTTACTCGTTTTGGATGTTTTTGATTCACAGTTCCTGACGACTTTCAAATTGGTCTTACTTTATCCCGGCCTCCTTGCTCCAACTTCCGCAGAGGAACAGGAAACACTGCTTGATGTCTTTCTCTTTGATGTCTACTGGCTCTCTGGTGAATCTCTTATAATCCTTGCGGAGACTTAAATTTGGACATTGATCGGACACTAAACATTGGTAGAAACTCTATTTCAAAGGAGAATTTTGGAGTTTTCAGATGCTTCAACTTATCGCAGCACGTTCACTCACCTACTCGTGGCTCTTCTATTCTGGACAAATAATATTGAGCTCGCCACCTACTTTGAACAGTATTTCTATTTTCCCTCCCTTTGCAACATCTGATCACAAATCTCTGGTTTCTTTTTTCCGTATTCAGGGCGAATTGTCACCACCTCCATCAATACCACTTCCAAACTTCAACAAAGCTGATTATCGTTTCTTTATCATCTTACCTCTCCTCAATTGATTGGTGGAGAACTTTTTCCAAAGGATTTACGCTTCCGTATACTGATGTTTACCGAATATTTTGTCGTGTAATTTACTCAGGTTTGTCTCAATTCGTTTTCCTTTAGAGACGAGGAAGCAAATGAAAATTCAGTACCCTAAACACATACGCAATCTAATCTCTCAAAAAATCGCTTTTTTTACACTGCCTGAGCCTTTTATCTCATTATTCCTATAAAAAGTGTGTTCTTGTGTTAGTGTGTTCATTATAAAGTGTTATTCCTATAAAAAAAAAGTGAGTTGAAGATAGACATTTAAAAAGATTCCTAGCCCACCAGGAAAAACGAGCTCAAAGTCTTTCAGATCGAAAAGCAATCTTCCAACTTGTGAATTTTAAAATGAAATCTCAGTGTCACAACTTCGTAATTGAAGACGAAAACGGTAATAGATGATGCGGAGGCGCTTGCCAAGTATTTTGCATCGGTTTTTTCTTCTGACACTGAGAGTCAATCAAGCACTTTTTTTCCCTACTTATGGCTGCTCAATGCTTGCATTTTCCAGATGATCTCCCGGTTTCTCCTCACCATGTGCTCAAAATTCTGAAAGCACTGAAAAAATCTTTTTCATTTCCCTTTGATGGTATCCCCCAGATAGTTTACAAAAATTGTGCATCTGCTCTCTGCAGACCTTTGTCGATGTTTTTCAATATTTTCTTTACTTTTTCAGAAGTTCCGTCACTATGGAAAAGAAGCCATAATTACTGCAATTCTAAAAATTCCGAATCAGATTAGTGTCCAATTTCCGTCCGATAAGTATCACTTCTACTCCTGCTAAAGTTTTGGAAAAAGATCGTACGAGAAAAAATGGTCTCGTGGTTCACCACTAATAATCTTATCCCACCAGAACAGCATGGGTTTTTGAGCGGTGCCTCCACAATCACCCAGCTAGCCGACACTGTTTATGATTGGAATCTTGCCTTGAATACTGGTCGCTCTGTAGATGTAATTTATTTCGATTTATCTAAAGCTTTCGATAAGGTAAATCATGCGAAACTTTTGCAAAAACTCGGTGTACTTGGTATTCAAAGGGCCGCTCCTAAACTGGATCCGATCGTACCTCAGTAGAAAGATTTATGTGTAGTGAAAGTCGGTGATTCTCACTCAAGCCCGATACCCCCTGCCCCAGCGGAGTGCCGCAGGGTGGAGTTCTTTCCCCTCTTCTGTTTCTTGCCTATACTTTTGATTTGCCGGCGAAACTGAAAACGCATATTGATGTCAAAGTACAAATGTATGCGGATGACATAAAAGTTTATGGCTTCTATAACGATGATAATCAGTTAGAAGTTCATAGTGCAATATCGAAGGCTATTTCAAACATTATGCGATGGGCTTCGTGTTGGAAGCTGCCTGTTAATCTGTCTAAAACCTGCGTTTTCCATATGGGCAAGCATCAGCAATTGGAATATAAGTTTGGCGAGTCGGTTCTAAACAACTCTGAAGAAGTTCGTGATCTTGGGGTGCTTTTTGACACTAAGCTTGACTTCGAGGCACATGTAAGAAAAATGATTTCCAAGGCGTTTTCGACATTGTTTACTATTTGTAGAAACATAAAAAGCAATGATCCTTCGCTGTTGTTACGTCTCTACAAAGCATATGTTTTGCCGACTCTCGATTATGGTTCTTAAATTTGGAGTCCGAGTACAGAGAAACTGCAGGGAAAGATTGAAAAGGTGCAGAAAACATTCTTGAAGATCTTGCTGACGAGATGCTTAGGTTATTCCAACACAGCTCAAACTTTTCGCAGTTATCAGCAGCGCCTTGATCTATTCAAACTACAGAGTCTTTACCATCGCAGAGTTTTTAATGATATTGTCTTCTGTTTAAAGTTGCTTAAGGGTGATTTGAAACTGAAGGCTAGTAAATACTGGTGCTTCCGACCATCTGGAGGGCGAGTTTCCAGACTGACTCTGCAGTGTCCCAGTGTCAAGAGAATAAATAGGACCAAAATAGTCCAACTCGCTTTATTCTTCCAGAGGAGCGAGGTGAAACTTGAAACTTCCGAGAGAAGTAATTGAAGCTGGGGGAAATGTATCAGTTTTCCAGAATTGGAGTTGAAGAAGGTCGAGTTGTTTTCGATTTTGAATATTCCAGATGTGTAGGATGGATTGTGATTATCGGCAATGCTATACGTGATATGCTGCTTGTAATGACAGAGTGTCTCAAGCCCTAATCAGTGATATACAAGGAAGATGGCCATAATCAAACTCCAAAAGATCTTGCAATCTTGTTTACACTGAATGTTTTTGTTTTCGTTTGGACGCCTCTTGGCATATTACTGGGGTTCCTAGTTCTTTTGCTATACAGGAGGGCACCAGACACTGTTACATGATAGCCAGGTTGTCCCAGCTGCAGCGTTGAGTTCCGTCAATCGCTCTCATTTCATACCCAACTTTCACTATAATTTATTTCCTCCTATTTTTGCCCTGTATTTGATGCTGCACCGTTTTCAACCGAGTGGTGTACTGGTGACATTTCATGGATAACATTCATTGTATGGTGGATATCAATGAGAACTACAGTAAATGCACCACTATATTACTACAAATTTTGTTGATGAAATTAGCCCAGATACCTGTTAGTGGCGGGAGGGTCGATGAATCACCAAGGATCCCACCCACATGGTAGGGCAGCATTTGTAGTGTTACTAATCTATGCCGATGAACCTAATACACTTCATACAAGGCATACAGGGTGGAGAGTTGTTTTTATTCTCACCCAATTCCCTACTTGTAATGAAGCTTGCTTGTCCTTAGATGTCACCTCTAACTTCTCGATGGAAACCATGCTACAATCAGATCGCGTCTAATTCCCAATAACTAATGCAAGGATCTCCTTCTGATCTGAAGTTTTCTGAACTTTTTGCAAAGCGCGACAACCGTGAGATTAACGTAATTCTCGTGTACTTCTTTTAATAGTTCTATTCAAAACTTCAGTAATGTATCATGAGGCTTGTTGACGTATTTTTCTTTGCGAAGCGAGTTGTGTTTCCATCCTTGGATTCTTTTCGAGGCGTGTTTGATTTCATTTCAAATTATTTTTCGTTGTGACCCGGTTGTACTGTTTCTATTTCAAGATACTTAATTATGCGCACCTCTGCGTGCATAAATAAATAAATAAATAAATTCCTCGATAGAATTTCACATTTCGGGCAGTATTTTATCGATTGTTGGTGACCAGCAGGAACGCCGAGTTCCTAGTGGCTGAGGGACTATTTTTTTAAAATACAGCCACCATCACCGGTGCATTATATTCTCTTGCCTGGTCGATATCCGAATATGACCACTCCTCTTTCGTCTCTACCTGCTCAGAACCGTCGTCAGCCTCCACAGAAGCGACAACGAGCTGCAGAGGTCCAGTCTCCTTCGACGCCTAATGATCTCACCTCACTGGCCGACTCAATATTCGCAGACGACTCGATTCCTTCACATTTGTAACTTGTGCTCTCATATATACTCGAAGATAGGAAGCAACTTCAAGTTATGGTTAATCATTGTCGTGAGTTGAATGATACGATTGTTAATCCCAAGTCTGAAATTTCTATTCTCAAGTCTTCAACAGTTCCTGTCTCTGATCGTGCAATCTCTCCTACTCAAGTTGAGCCGATCAGTAATGTTTTGCGAATCTCTAACCCTCACGATTCTAAGCGTAATCAAGATCATGTTCCGTATGAAGAAGTTGAACGTAGAAGATCCGTCGTTATTGCTGGTGTTCATGAGAGTAGGGCTGTCCACAGTTCCGCTCGAGTTGTTAATGACTTTCATGTGGTACGTGATATCATGGATTATTTATCGATTGAATGTTCACCAATTTCGATTTTTCGTCTCTCGCGGCGCTCCTAGTGCCAATCATTCTTGACTGTTGAAAGTTGTGCTTCCGGCTTCAATTTTTGCCAAACTGATGCTTCGCAGGGCGTATCGTTTACGGCATTTCAACATTGCCGGTCTGTTCATCAGACCTTCCCTTCCTAAGGCGGAGAGGGATCGACTGAAGACAGAACGACTGGCCCGTCGACAGCATCAGGGAGGTCAGTCTACCGTAAACAATTTTTCACCCCCTTCCTCTTCGCAAATTCGATCCAATAGTTTTTCCATTGCTCACACCGCCATTCAAATTGTTGCCGATTCTTCTCCCACAGATCATCATCCTCATCCAAATGTTATCGAAATTTCTTCTGATGACACTCGTGGTCCTGCCACAAGCGTCCTGGGAACAGTTTTGCCTAGTGGTTCACAGTTTGCTACGCAGCCCGCACACTCGGGAAACCTCTAAATCATCCTCGGCCTAGAACTGTTGGACTAAAGTGCATTTTGACCAATATTCGATCTCTTGTAAAAAACATTGATTCGTTCATTTTAGTTCTACTGAAAGAAAACAATGACCTTGTTTTTGTTACGGAATCTTGGCTGAAATCTTATAACGATATTGGTGCCTTACTTGGAGTGATAACCTCACAGTATTCTTTTGTTAGGTGTGACCGCCTACGCAAAAAAGGTGGCGGGATTTTCCTGCTTCTCAAAAATGCTATTCCTTATATCGAGCGTTTCAAAGAGTCGGTCGCAGATGCGTATCGAATTCCCATTTGTGACCTAGTTTTCCTACAAGACACAATTAGGGTTGTTTTAGTGTATAGAGCTCCTTCATGTAGCACTCATAACTCTGCTTTATTGAGAAAGGCGATCAGTGATTTCTGCTCCTACAATGGACATAGTTTGCCCTTGGGAGACTTTAACTTAGCTGATATTGATTGGATGGGTAGCAGTGACGTTAGTGCCGTTTCTAGAGAGTTTACTGATACGTTTTCTGCTCATAACTTGACGCAATTTGTGCTTGCTCCAACTAGGGGCAGTTCTACTCTTGACCTCGTCTTTTGCAATCATGATAATTTGATCAGTCAAATTGAATGTCCTCTCGCCTATCGGAAACAGTGATCATTCTACAATCGAGTTTCGCTTAAACGTAATCGCTCCGGTCAAGCCAGAGGAATGGATAAGGGATTTCAAATCTGCAGATTTTTCAGCTATTGAGAATTACTTGGGCCAAATCGACTGGTTCGGGTCTTTTAGAAATGTCGAATCGGTCTCTGAGAAGTACGAAATCTTTCTAGCCGCTTTGCATCACACCATGGAGACCTTTGTTCCAATGAAAAAAAATCACCAGCTTTGACCATGAGGTTCCAACTTATCTGAAGAGAATGCTTTTTCATCGCGATAGATTGTGGGAGCTCTTTTGGAGGATCGCCTACTCGTTGGCAAGAGCGTACGCGGAAGAAGAAGTCGTCTACAACTGCAGTCATCCTTCCGAAGTCAAAGGTCCTCAACTATACCTCCCAGAATTCACTTTTCACGAGTCCTGGAGCCATTTTTTCCGGTTGCGGGTCAGCATAAACCGGCGCTGCTGATCCGTTGTCTACTCATCCGTGCCGGAATCGAAGCAAACCCTGGACCCCCTCATCGGATTCGATGGCCTGCACCCAGTGTGGTACCACTCCAGCCGCTGCGAGGGAGCGTCCAATGTATCAAGTGCAGGAAATGTACTCATCGTGAGGAAATGTTCCGGTCTCAAGTCCTTCAAGGATGCGGACGAAAGCTCACTACGTGTGCCCGAACTTTGCGTAGCCCGTGCCCGGCATCTCAACGCCTCAACATTCAAGTCCCGATTCTCTGAGAAGATTAATCCAATGGAATATCAATGGTTTCGCAACAAATCAAGCGGAACTAGAAGATCTCGCAAACCGTATAGGAGCTGAAATTGTGGGACTCCAAGAGACCAAACTGGACCCAAATCACGGATCACCGGTTGTTCGAGGTTACACACGTGCCTGAGAAACGACAGGACAGAGAGGCTCTGGAGGAGGTGTGAGCTTTTCTGAAGTTAGAAACGACTTACAGTGCAGTGTGATCACTCCAACAACTAGCTTGATGGTACCACGGAATGCATCTCCCATAGCTGTAGGAAACAAAGGCTGGATCTGTTCACATTCACAACCTCTACTCTCCGCCAAGATCCTCCATGCCCACCCTCCATACGAGCTGTCTATCGCCCAATTCCTAACATGCGAGAAATCCACAATCGTCATGTGAGGATGTCAACGCGCACAGTCCTCTATGGTCAGAGGGTGAGAGAGGACCCAACGTGGACAGGACCTCGAGAGAGAAGATAGCGCAGTCAATTTCGTGATTCTCAATGATGCACCGCACCCTACTGAGGAAGAGAAGACATATGGAAGACCGTCGTCACCGGACACTCTCGCTGTGCTCACAGGACTTAGCATCGTCAGCGGCTTGGGATACCGTGAACAAAGGGCGAAGTGACCACCTCCCGATCCTGATGGAGTTCAAAAAGCGAAGGCCCTCATATCTTCCTCACCGAGAACCACGTTCGTTAACCTCAAAAAGGCGAACTGGTTTAAGTTCTCGTCTGTGCTGGAACAGCAATCTGCTGGATTTTGACTTCCGGGCAAACCCACTGGAGATCGGATCGAATCCAGACATCAGCCGTAAGGACAGCAACGTCACAATCTATCCTAAGAGGGTAAGGCGCGTAAAGGCTTTTATGCCGGGACTGTCGGATAACGCTAAAGGACCCTCATAAGGGAAAGAGACTCGATTCATGTAAAACGGACCCCACCAACACCGAGGATCCCTGAGCTGAACAGAGAAATCGCAGATGGAAGTGAGGATGGACCGACAACAGACTTGGAGAGCGTTCGTGGAGAGAGCATAGATCGTCGTACACATTCCTCCAAGCTATGGACAACCATGAAAGCTTTGGATGGCCCAGTTCCAGTGAAACCCAATCCCATCCAAATTCTGCATAAAGGGCAAACCGTTGAACAACAAGAATACAGGCCAACCTTCTATGCAAACAGTTCAGTTCGCCATGCCCTCATCAAAGCCTGAAATCGTCTCGCTGCTCACATTAACCTACCGTGCCATCGGACAATCCGTGATGTCATACGCTGCTCCAGCCTGGAGCCCGATCATTGCACCGTCTCACTGGGACCGGTTACAAGCGTGTCAAAATGCAGCCTTGAGTTTTGACCGCGACGGGAAGCCTGGCGATGGCGAGCACCACCCACCTGAGTAACGAGACGGGAATCATGCCAGTCCAAGCTCATAATGCCAGTATGCTGACTCCGTCAATATCGTATGGATTTGCGACAACTCGACCAAGAACACCCATCGCACGACATGATGAAGAAGCCGGAACCGCCTAGACATATCCCAGGAAGCATGTCAGAACTGTCAAGCCCAATGTCGGTAAGACCTGGAACTGCAGAGAAGCATTTGGAAAGAAGTTCACCCAAGGAGTTTTGTAAAGAGAGTTCTTGGGTACTATGAACTCTCCTGCTAAGTGGACCGCCGCCGAGAGACTGCGAAGGAGGAGGAGACTTTACCCAAAAATCAAATCGGGCAGCGCTTTATCCCAGCTCCCGGAGTGGTTTCTACTCGAAGTCATGGCCAATGGTATCTGCATCCAGATGGAGCAGCCACGATAACCCACTTTGCCTTGACTGCGGGCTCGAGGAACACACAGTACCTCACATGTTCTCATGCTCTGGAAAGCCAACGCACCTTACAATCCGAAGACCTCTGGCTCAAACCAGTGGAAGTCTGTCAATTTCTTGTCACTTTGATAATTCATTGACTGTTCACTTTGATCATATAAGTATGAAAAAAAGAAAAAAAGCTAAAAAAATCAAAGCTAAAAAATAAATAAAAAAGACAAAAAAAAATTAAAAAAAAAGAAAAAAAGAGGGTTGAATAACGCCCCATCCCGGGATCCTCCAAAGAAGAGGATCCCAATCTGCTTCGATTAGGTCGTCTACGTGCCGGAAGTTGGATCCAGGATCAGTGTATATCAGGGCTGTGCGTTAATAACGTTAACGTGTTAACGCATTAACGGGTTAACGCGGTTTTTTTTTCAAAAATTAACGATTAACGATTAACGAAAAAGTCCCGAAATCACGTTAATTTTTATTTCGTTAATGTTCCATCCATCTATGCTTTTTTGCATGTCAGGATTCCTATTCTTGGAGAGTATTCGTTTATTGTTCTGGCTGATAGTATTAATAATCCATGAAGATGATTTCCAAGTTTGGAGTGTACGGACTGCGGTGTTTGGTATGGAACGTGTTTCATGTTTTTTTTTTGGGACGTCTGGTTATTTATCGATTTTCGTGGTGGTCAGGTAATGTTTTCAAAATTGTTAACGAAACGCAAAATTAACGTGTTAACGCATTAACGGATTAACGCGTTTTTTTTTCAAAAATTAACGATTAACGGTTAACGAAAAAAAAAATTTTTCTTTAACGCACACCCCTGGTGTATATGGTGGAAGATGGGCAACAACAACAACATAGATTGTGGGATAACGCAGTAGCTGATGGCAGTGAATCATCATGGGCGCTATAGAAGTCCTTGAATAATAAAGTACAGAGATCACTCATCAAATATATATATATATATATATATATATATATATATATATATATATATATATATATATATATATATATATATATATATATATATATATATATATATATATATATATATATATATATATATATATATATATATATATATATATATATATATATATATATATATATATATCTAGCTTCGAGAATAAGTTGGTGGCATCCCAGAATCCTTCTCAACTTTACAAATACATTACCAAAAGGCTTAAGCAGAAAAAAAGCATTCCTTTTCTAGTCGGTGATGAGGATGAGACCATAGTCATTTCTGATAAGGATAAAGCTGAACTGTTTGCCACGGAGTTTCAAAGGGTTCACAACGATAGTATTGCTGAAAAGTGTGATGATATTCCTGTTCGTTTTCCGCTTATGGATCCGACCATTTGGTTCTACAAAGACGAAATAATTAACTTTTTGGCTAAGTGGCCCCGCTCATCCTCTTTTACGCCTGACTCAGTACCTTTGTGTTTTATTAAAAGGATTCTGGTTTTCATAGCCTCGCCTCTTGAATATCTCTTCAACTTGTCCTACATGAGAGCCGAGGTCCCCTTTCGTTGGCGCCATTCTTATGTTGTTCCAATTCCAAAAAAACCACCCTCTTACTCTGTGAAAAATTGCCGCCCTGTCAGCATTACTCCCATTTTTGCAAGGACATTCGAGAAGATAATCAAAAACAGACTGACTGATCACTTGAACAAGTATGATGTCATCCCTCGCTCTCAGCATGGGTTCTGCAAAGGGAGGTCTTGTGAGACAGCTTTACTCACTTCTTTCAATGATTGGTCTTCAGCAGTGGAGAATAAGGAGACTGTACATGTTGTATTCTTTGATTTTGCAAAAACTTTTGACAGAGTACCAACATATAAATTGGTCAAAAAATTGGAAGCTGTTGGTATTCATCCTCGGGCAGTCCAGTGGATTACTAGTTTTTTGCAGAATCGCACCTATCAGGTTAGAATTGGTAATGAGCTATCCTCAATTCACAGCATTTCTAATGGAGTGCCACAGGGTGGAGTTTTATCTCCACTTCTTTTCTTGATTTACACCTCCGAATTGCCTGATGAAATTTCTCGTTTTGACGTTACTTGCACCATGTACGCAGATGACATAAAGATATACTAAATCACGCGAAGTTCAGGCGACATAGAAGCGCTCCAGGCTGCTATTGATCATGTAAAGAATTGGTCAGATCGGTGGGGACTACCAGGGATGTGCGTAATTACGACTAACGACTAACGAATTTAACGACTAACGGGCTTTTTGGGTGTTACGTCTAACGACTAACGACTAACGAAATTAGAAATATTTTCGTAAGCAATCCCGAAATTCGTTAGAAAATCAAAACTCATTCACATCGCGCTTCAAACCAATGATTACTCCAGATCCAGAAATGATACATAGTTCCCTGATGGTTTTTCGCGGTGGATGGTACAAAATAACCATAGCCTCCAGTATTCAATAATTCTAGTGAAATTGCTTCGCAGTTCTGGAACCCCCACATTATGACCTCAACCGAACGTTGCGAAAGGTCCCGTGTAGCGTTTGTGCGACTTCGTGTCGGTCGCACGAAATTTGGTGGTAGGGTCACTGAACCAGTTCCGACACTGACCGGCTTCAGCGGAAATTTTTAAAGAGGGCGCTATCAGAGAAGATAATATGGAGCGGTGCCTGCAGTCCATAACTGCGCACCGACAGGAACTGTATCCGATGAATGGATTGTAAAGGGCGCTGTCCTCCAATTTGCAGTCATAAATTCGAGATATGCGATTTCTATAAAGTGGTGCTGGGACCTATGCGTTGATGAAGTTTTCATTTGGATTCTAATTTCTTGCGACCTTCCCCCTTTATGAGAGCAAACTCGAAACGACGCGCGCGGTCAACTTGCGACGCTGGGAAAAGAACTAGTGCAAAGTTGGTGCAGTTCTCCGTGTTGTCACCATGGAATAGATCACCGTATACCATCACATAGCGCAGAACTGTAAACTTTGAACTGAAAAAAAGCGGAGAGTTCATGGTTTCCTCGGTTCCCCATATTGCTTCTTTCCTCACCGGAAAAAAAAGGACAAAATCGACAAATACACACTCTCGAGTATTAGGCTTTCAATCATATTTTGAATTATGTATATGTAGGTTTGCAGTTTATACTAAGTTCCCTAAGGATAAATGGTTTAGGTGTATAATAGCCATGAATGTTTTGGGAAACATACATATTTTAATGCCTTCCTTCTTTTTCTATTCATAAGGGTTTTTTTCTGCCTCAACTGTGCTTATTTTTAAAGCCTAGATTTCTAACGACTAACGATTAACGACTAACGACTAACGAGGGTTTTGGCCGGTTGAACGACTAACGACTAACGAATTACAAATTTTCTATTACGCACATCCCTGGGGACTACCCTTAGCTCTTCAAAAAAATCAAAGTGCTCCGTATTGGCAACGATTCTGCAAATGTCGCCTATACGTTAGGCTCAGAGGTGTTGGAATTTGCAAATGTCGCCTATACGTTAGGCTCAGAGGTGTTGGAATCGTACTATCAAATCTACCCTCTCATATCATACCAAACACCCCATCGGACGGTACTCTTGAGTGCCTACCTATCCACCTCCCTCTTAAAACACCTCTATCTCTTTTTAATATCTATATCCCTCCTACAACGTCCGGTCCCCAATCTTATGACCCCACTCCTTGACTCAAGCAGCTGTACGACTGCTCCCTTTCACCCTCTGTTGTCTTCGCAGGCGATTTCAATGCTCATACATTCTGCTCGTCGCTTGACACTGACGCTAGAGGAGAAGACGTCGAAGAATGGGCGGAGGAGTGCGATCTGGTCATTCTCAACGATGATCAGCCCACTCGTCTCCCGGCCAACTGCCGATCCTCTAGTCCAGACATCTCTCTTGTATCATCTAATCTCTCCAGCGCCTGCTCTTGGTCGACCGCTACAACTCTGTCCAGTGATCATATCCCCGTCTTTGTCCATGTCGATCTCTCTAATTCTCTTGCTCCTTATTCAGGTATCCGTCAAAGGTCTTATCTAAATCTTTGCCTTGCAGACTGGCGCTTGTTCAGGAAGGTGGCACTTCGCCATGTGGATGACTACCCATGGAATGGAAACGTGCACCAGAAGGAACGTCACTTGACTGACGCGATTCGCAAGGCCATGAAAGCAGCCATTCCGGAGGGCCGAGTTAAGAGCTCCTTTCCCAATGTCACCAGGGAAATCTTGGAGAAGATAAGGACAAGGGATGCAAAGAGAGTCGTAGATCACCTGGATCCGTCCATTGCTGAGCTGGATAGTGAGATTAAGCGAGATCTGGACAAGCACAAGAAGGAGTGTTGGGAGAAATTTACGGAGAAGATGAATTTCAAGAGTGATGGAGCGTCAACTTGGAATGTTCTAAAGAAGATCTCGGGCAAGAGCACCTCCACCAAATATTCCACGATCGAGTTCGAGGATGGAGTTTTCAAGTCGGGGCAGGAGGCTGCAACTGCTCTCGGAAAGAATTTTTTCATAACTCAGACTAAGAGAGGGAAGCAGAACAAAATGACTGTAAGAGAGCTCTAAGTTGCCACTCATGAATGGAACAGAAGCAGTGGCGCCCGCGCAGATTGCAAAGGTGGTTAAAGAGATGCGCAACTCGAAGGCTGTAGGGCCGGATGGCATTAGTCCTTCGGTCTTGAAGAAATTACCGAGTGACATTATGCCAATTCTGGCTGACGTCATCAACACATCCTTTCGAACGTGCATCTTACCGCAAGACTGGAAAATGGCAAGCGTCGTTCCGTTGCCCAAGCCTGGTAAATCGCCCTCCACGGCTAAGGGACACAGGCCAATAAGTCTTTTATCACCAATCACCAAAGCCGCTGAGAAACTGGTCGTCAAGGAGCTTGCCGAGCATAATAACAATCAGCAGCACCAGCATGGATTCCGCAAATTACACTCTACCACCACGGCGCTGCTGGAGATTGTGAGCTATGTTTTGGATGGCTTCAACGCCACCAAGCCTCAACGCACTGTTGGAGTAGCCCTGGACCTCACGAAGGCGTTTGACACTGTCAACTTGGGCATACTGTCTGAGAAGCTTTCGAGGTCCACCATCCCGCCTTGGCAGAAACGATGGATAACCGCACTCATCAAAGGGCGCCGAGCAAAAGTGCTGTTCCAGGGACATGTCTCTAATAGCGTCCCGATCGCTGCCGGTGTCCCTCAAGGAGGAGTCATATCGCCTGCTCTGTTCAGTCTTTACCTTGAAGATTTGCCCGTCCCCCCAAGTGACATAAAAGTCGTTGCGTATGCGGATGACATCACCATCTTGTGCCGGGACAGAGACATTAATGTAGCTGCACGCAAGATCAATAGCTACCTCATTGTTCTGAAGAGCCTTCTCGATGATATGATGCTGACTGTCTCTGCCGCTAAATCATCTGTATCAGTTTTCTCCACTGACCCTAAGGAACACTGCGCTCACCCCGTTGTGAATTGGGAAGACGCTCGTCTGCCTGCCGCACGTTTCCCTAAGCTGCTCGGCCTAGTATTGAATCCTTCGTTGAGGTTCCACAAGAATACTGAGCAGAAACAGGCTACAGTGAAAGCAAAGCTCAACGTTCTACGAGCTCTGGGAGGAACGTCGTGGGGAAGTATCAAGGAGACAATTTTGACCACCTACAAGGCAATATTGCAGCCGGCATTGGAGTACGCTGCACCGGTATGGCAGCACATGATATCGGATTCATCGTGGACAAAGATGCAGCGAGTTCAAAATGCTGCACTTCGGATTGCCACAGGGTGTGCTAAAAGCACCCCAGTGGAACATCTTCATGCTGAGGCCCGAGTTCTGCCGGTTAAGGAGCACTGCCAACTCCTAGCGCAGCAACTGGTTATTAACATTGCCAAGCAGCCTGACCACCCATCAAGAAGGATCATGAATCCCGTGAGAGAGACATATTAGAAGGCCTTTTGCGGATGCTCCCGAGAAAGTCAATATACAAAGATGGCCGGAATCCCAACTGGATCGTCTGCGCCTTTTACGTGCGGAGCACACCAAGTTCGTCAGGGATCACTTGAGTAGGATGACCGTCAATCCCATATTGGGGGTCGTACCACCCATAGTCAGCAACACCGAGATGGAACTCGGTAGGCGGGCTAGAAGTACCCTTGTCTCGTTACGCTGCGGTCATTCCCCTATGCTGATGTCATACTTGCATAAGATCGATCGCAGTAAGCCTGACGAGTGCCCGGGCTATGGTAGCCGTGGCCACACAACTGAACACCTATTTGATTGCCCAAAGAGGCCGACCACTCTGACAACAATGGATTTGTGGACGAATCCGGTTTCAGTCGCCCGTTTCTTGAACCTTTAACAAAAACCTTCCTGCGGCTGCAAAGAAGAAGAAGAAGAAGATGGTGAAATGGGACGAAACTCAACTGCAGGCTACCCGATTCGCCAAATTACTTGAACTCGTGTTGGATCCTTCGTTGAGGTTTCATAAGAACACTGAGCAGAAGCAAGCCACAGTGAAAACAAGACAACGTCCTGCGTGCTCTCGGTGGAACGTCCTGGGGATGCAATAAAGAAACGATCCTGACCACGTGCAAGGCTATTGTGCAACCCGCCTTGGAGTATGCTGCGCCAGTCTGGCAGCACATCGTGTCGGACTCATCTTGGTCCAAGCTGCAGCGCGTCCAAAATTGTGCTCTGCGAATTGCAACGGGCTGCTCTAGAAGCTCTCCAATTGAGCACTTACAAGCCGAAGCTCGCATATTGCCAGTTAGAGACCACTGCCAACTCCAGGCGCAACAAATGTTCATTAACATCGTGAAACAGCCGAATCATCCATCGCGAAGAGTACTGAACCCGGTGAGAGAGAGACGTATCAGAAAGCCTTTCGCCGATGCTCCGTCGAAAATAGATGTGCAGAGATGGACCGAAGCGCAACAAGAACGCCTCCGTCTCTTGCGCGTGGAGCATACCCGATTCGTGAAGGAACATTTGTGCAGAGTTGCCATAAACTCCATCCTGGGAGTCGCGCCTCCGAAGGTCAGCGAGACAGAGGTGGAACTTGGCAGGCGTGCCAGGTGCACCCTTGCATCGTTACGCTGTGGACACTCCCCCATGCTTATGTCATATTTGCATAGGATTGACAACAGCAAACCTGACGAGTGCCCTGATTGCGGTAGTCAAGGGCATACTACTGCGCACCTGTTCCATTGCCCGAAGAGACCGACTACATTACGACAATGGATCTGTGGACGAACCCTGTGCTAGTGGCCGAGTTTCTGAACCTATGACAGAACCCCTCTCCGTGGCTGCAAAGAAGAAGAGATCGGCCTCTTAATGAGCCTCCAGTTCACTTTTATGAGCTTCAATGTGACCTCGATCGACTAGCCGAGTGGTCGAAAGTGTGGCAGCTACAATTATCAGAAGAAAAATGCAGCTTGCTGCATATTAACTTTCGTCATGAATGCCCCTTACGTTTAAACGGTGTGAAGCTTCCTGTGCACGAGGTTATCAGGGACCTAGGTGTTCTCATTAGTTCGAATCTTAGCTGGAACTCCCATTGCAGAGAAATCTCCAAAAGAGCTACCTCGGTGGCTAACTGTATTTTGAGATCATTGAAACATCCCTGTCTTGTTCACTACAAGAAAGCATTCACCGTTTACTGCCGACCCCTACTGGAGTACTGTACTCAGGTTCGGTCACCTTCCACAGTGGAAGATGATGAGATCATTGAAAATGTGCAAAAACGATACGCTAGACGTGTGTTCACCAAAGTATTCCCAAACAGAGAAGTTCCAGATTATGCAGCTCGTTTGGATATGCTAGGGTTAAATACCCTACGATATCGCAGAGCTGAATTTGATTTGCATCTGTGCTATAGGATCGTGCATGGTTTTTGCGACATTCCCTTTGACAGCCTTTTCGTGTTTACTCGCCACCATGTCCGTTCTCGCAAACATGGATTCCAACTTGAACGGAAATTCACCCCTAAAGGCAGCATATTGAATTCCTTTGCGTTCAGGGTTGTCAGAACTTGGAACAATTTGCCTGCAGAAATCGCTGAATCCGGAAACTTTTCGATCTTTCGAAGTAGACTATCCAAGTACGATCTCAGGTCATTACAAGGAACGAGTGAGCGTCCACTCTGATTAAAAGGGTATTACTAATAATCTAATGCGACGGGTTTTTCCAGCTTGTTGTGCTTTTCTTTGTCCTAGAAGCGGTGGCCTCAAGTATCTTGAGACAAGATGTCATTCGAATTGCAAAAAATTTTGCAAAAAAAAAATCATATTTTGTCCCCTTCTCACTTCTGCCATTGTTATGCATCTTTTTTTACTTTAACAAAGAATCTCATTCACATACGTGTATATGTATGTTTCTTTATTTCCACAATAAAGTCGTTGAATGAATGAATGAACTGGGAAGCGAGGTATTACACGGCGAGTTCCCAGTGACAAGGTGTCGATCTAAACGACTAACTACAAATTGTCGCTGAGTTTTTTCGAATTGTCGCTGAGATTCCGGAGTAGGGCACGGCTAAGCAGCACTAGGAAGTTCGCCATCGCATAAACCGCACATAACTCAACTAAACTCAACTTAGCTAAACTAAACTAGACCGAAGCAGACCACTTATTTGGCGGCTATTTTGTGGTGAGCATTATTTGTCGGCTACTTTGCGACCAGCATTATTAAACGGCTATTTCGCGGCTGTTTCACGGCGAGCATTATTTGGCGGCTATTTCGGGGCTATTACTCGGGAAACCGGCATTTTGCAGCTATTTCTCGGCCAAAACTCAGAGTACACGCTTGTAAATGTGGTTGATAAAACTACGGAAATATAATGCTATGGCTCAGAACACAACGCCCAATTTTTAAGCGTCAAAAACGACCCACAATGACGCCACACGACTGAGAAGTTGGCCCCGCCCCTGTATCGGCCTGCCCCTGTATTTGCATCCTCCTCCAAAGCTGGTGTGCTGGGCCATTCCCACCATTGGCGACACTTGAGGGTGGTACAATAAGTACAATAGGTAAACCAGAAACGTCGCCGACGGTGGAAATGGCCCAGCATCCCTGTTTAGTAGGGCGCAAGTACAGGGGACGGGCAGATACAGGTGCGGGGCCAACTCCTTAGTCGTGTAGCGTTATTGTGGGTCATTTTTGACGCTTCAGAAAGCGTAGGCGTTGTGTTCTGAGCCACACCATTCAATGTCTGTAGTTAGTATCTCAACCACGTTCATCAGCGTGTTTGCTGAACAGGGTCAGGCGGGCGTTGTCCAGCTGGACAACAGGGGGACGCTGAAATTTAGAAATTGAGGTTTTTTCAAGGGGGGGGGGCGTAAAACTTGGGGCCAAAACTTTTAAAAACTCGGGGGTGTTTTCAGTTGCGTTCCCCTTCCTGTGAAGAAAACAACCACGTAATAGACATATTTTAGGCAGTATTCAAATTTTCAGCACACAAGACAAATTTTTAGACGAATTGCATTTATTAATCGCGCCTGTTCTCAGACATTCAAGCGCGTCTCGCCTTGCACAAAGATGCGTGTCGCGCACGTACACGTGTATTTGTAGTGTAATTTCGGCGCGCCAAACACACTACGTAGGGTCTTTGTAGTGCGAGATAGGGTCTTTGTTGGGCGACATTGATCCCACTCCACTCGTAAATTTGGAGCGACAAAGACTCTACGTAGGGTCTTTGTAGTGCGAAGTAGGGTCAATTTAGTGTCTTTGTAGGGTCACCAGTACTCGGACCTTACTGGCTCCTCAGGTGAACGTAACTCAATGGTGGGTTTAGGGTTACCGGTTACCTATTGTTCGAAGCCGTTGCTCAATAAGGTATCTAACCATCGATACTAACTGGGGACCACCCTGATTTCAAAGTGGTGCTTCCGAAAATGGTTTATTGAGAGTTGTGGGGGAGATGAAAAGCAACAATTTCAGGTTTCGAAATTTTACTTACTGCTCTTGTGTAGATCAAAACCGGCGAAAAGATCACTTTTTTGAACTTCAGAAGATGAAACGTTCTAGCCCAAAGCTTGTACAGGGTTTTTTTGAGGTGCTGAACTCAAACATGAGGTCCGTATTTGGTTTTTTAAACGACTAGGAGTAGGCTACGATAGATAATCGAGGTTTAGTTGTTGTTGTTATTGCCCATCTTCCACCATAACCATTGATCCTGGATCCAAACTTCCGGTACGTAGACGGCATAATCGAAGCATGTTTTCTAGGATCCTCTTCTTTGGAGGATCCCTGAGTGGGGCGTTTTTCAACCCTTTTTTTGATTTTTTTTTTGGTTTTTCTTTGATTTTTTTTAACATTTCAAAATCATCATTGCATGATCAAAGTGACAGGAAATTGGCGACTTCCACTGGTTTGAGCCAGAGATCTTCTATTGTAAGGTGCGTTGGCTTTCCAGAGCATGAGAACATGTGGGGTACTGTATGTTCCTCCAGTCTGCATTCCGGACAAAGTGGATTATCAGCTGCTCCTATCTTATGGAGATACCATTGCGATTTTGAGTAGAAACCACTTCGAAGCTGAGACAGCGCTACTCGGCTAGGTCTTGACAACGTCTCCTCCTCCTTGGATATCTTCGGCGGCGGTCCACTCAGCAAGGAAGAATTCAGATTACCGAAGAACTCTTTCACAAACTCCTTGTGAACTTCTTTGTGAATGCTCTCTGTAATTCCAGGTTTCACCAGCATTGGTTTGACAGTTCTGACGTGTTTCCTAATCTGTCTAGGTGGTTCTGGCTCCTTCAACATGTCGTGCGACGGGTGTCCAGGGTCGAGTGTCGCAACGGTTCGATATTGGAGTGTCAGCATCTCACTATGAGCTCGAACTGGCATGATTCCTGTCTCGCTACTCAGATGAGTTGTGCTTGCCATTTTACAGGAGGGAGCGGTCCTCAAAGCTGTGTTTTGACAAACTTGCAACCGATCCCAGTGAGAAGATGGAATGAGCGGGCTCCACGCTGGAGCCGCGTAGGACATCACAGATTGTCCAATGGCACGGTAGGTCAGTGTGAGCAGCTCTTTGCTTCGTCACCAATTCCTTCCCGCCAACGCTTTCAGGAGGTTCGTTCTTTTAGCCGTCTTCTTGCGAACAGCTTCCGCATGAAGTCGTCCCGTCATCATCGTATCAAAGTGATAGCCGAGGATCGTGGGATTTTTTTCGTGCGTGATTTGCGTTCCATTTATGAAGACTTTCGGCACGTATCTCGCTTGAGCAGAATGTGTTGTGAGAAGAGAGACAGTAGTCTTTTGGATCGAAAGTTGCAGTTGGAGATCTTCTAGAGCCTTTGTCAGCTTCGGGAGATAGTCGTTCAGACGTTTTTCGCAGGTTTCCACATCAGGATCTGATGTAACCAGTGTTAAATCATCCGCATATCCGATAAGGCGTGTTTCTGGTGGGGGTGCTGGAAGATCGGCGATGTAGTAAGAAAAAAGGAGCGGAGAGAGCACTGCGCCTCGCGGTTCCCCGGAGCGCACCAATCTTACGTTTGACATCCGGCCTCTGAACTCTGTCCGTATCATTCTCCCTTTCAGGTAGCTGGAGATCCAGCGCGCAAGTCCTCTCAGTAGGGATGACTCTGCAAGCTTCTGACAAAGAATGGAGATGACGACAGTGTCATAGGCCTTCTTTAGGTCGAGTGCGACCATAATTGAACGGCTTGGCGGTCTCTTCTCATTAAGTCCATCCGTAATGAATCCCGTAAGTTCGACCAAAGCTGTGGTGGTGGAGAAGCCTTTTCGAAAACCATTCTGCCATCCAGGGATTTGCAGGTGCGTCTCCAGTCTAGGAAGAATAGTTCTTTCAAAGGAGCGTGCCATAGATGAGATGATCGAAATGGGCCTGTAGCTGTTCAAATCCTCTGCAGGTTTTCCGGGCTTCAGAAGTGGGAAGATCCTTGCCTCCTTCCACGACGCGGGAATCAGTCCAGTTGATAGAGTTCTGTTGAAGAGCGCTCTCAGGCACTCACGAAAAACTGATCCTGAATGTTTGAGCATGATAGGGGCCACTCCACTTGTATCTAGCGCTCTAGACGGCTTGCATCTCTTCAAGGCGGCGTCAATGAGGGTGGTCGTGATAACGGGAACGTCGTCTCTCGAAAAGTTCTTGATCCATCTGAAAGTCCTTCTTGACGACTTCAGGCTTCTATGAGGGCATGGCGAACTGAATTGTTTGCATAGAAGGTTGGCTGCCTTCTTGTTGTTAACCGGCTCGCCTTTATGAAGAAGCTGGAGGGGATTCGGTTTAGCTGAACGGCCATCCAAAGCTTTCATGGTTGTCCATAGCTTGGAGGAGTTCGTACGATGATCAATGCCTTCCACGAATGCTCTCCACGTCTGCTGCCGGTCCTTCCTCACTTCATCTGTGATTTCCTTGTTCAGCTCGGAAACCCGGGTGTTGGTGGGATCCGTTCTTCGAATCGCGTCTCTTTCACAAATGAGGTCCTTAGCGGTGTCCGACAGGCCCGGCATGAACGCTTTACGCCTACCCCTAGGGATGGATTGTAAAGTCGCTGCTCTTATAGCTGCTGTAAGGAATCTATCCATTTCCAGTGGGTTAGTCCGAAAATCGAAATCAGCCGGCTGTTGTTCCAGCACCGACTGAAATTAGGCCAATTCGCCTTCTTGAAGTTCACGAAAGTGGTCCTCGGCGAGGAAGATATCAGGGCCTCGTTTCTGAACTCCATCAAGATAGGGAGGTGGTTACTTGCGCGTGCGTTAATGGTGTCCTACAGTGCTGACGATGCTAAATCCTGCGAGCACAGCGAAAGGTCCGGTGACGAGGGTCTTCCATGTCGGTTTCCTTGTTAGGTGTGCGGCTTCGTTCAGAATCACAAAGTTGGATTGCGCTATCTCCTCCTCCAAGTCCTGTCCGCGTTGGTCTTCCTCACCCTCCGACCATAGAGGACTGTGCGCATTGACATCTCCCATGACGATCGTGGGTTTCACACATGTCAAGAATTGGGCGATCGACAGCTCGTATGAGGGTGGGCATGAGGATCTTGGCGGAGAGTAGATGTTGTGAATTTGAAGTGATCCAGCCCTAGTTTCCACAGCTATGGAGATGCACTCCGTCGTGCCATCGCTGGTACCTGGAGTGATCACACTGCACTGTAAGTCGTTTCGGACCAGAAAAGCCACTCCTCCTCCGGAACTCGTTCTGTCCTTTCTCAGGCATGTGTAGCCTCGAACAGTGGGTGCTCCTTGACTCGGATCCAATTTGGTTTCTTGAAGTCCCACTATTTCGGCCCCTATACGGTGTGCAAGAGCCTCTAGTTCCGCCGATTTGTTGCGTAAACCATTAATATTCCATTGAATCACCTTCAAAGAGTCGGGTTTCGATTGTTGCGGTTGAGATGTTGGCACAATGACGCAGTTTGGGCACACGTATGAGCTGTCCGCATCCTTGAGAGACTTGAGACCGGAACATTTCTTCACGTGAGTCCGTTTCCTGCACTTGATACACTGGACGCTCCCTGCTGCGGCTGAGGTACCACACTGGGTGCAGGGCCATCGAATACAGCGAGGGGGTCCAGGATTTGCTTTGATTCCGGCACGAATGAGTAGACAACGGATCAGCAACGCCGGTTTATGCTGATCCGCGACCGAAAAAATTGGCTTCAGGACTCGTGAAAGAGTGAAATCTGGGAGGTATGGTCGAGGATCTTTGACTTCGGAAGGATGACGGCATTGTAGACGACTTCTTCTTCCGCGTACGCTCTTGCCAACGAGTAGGCGATCCTCCATAAGAGCATCGAGGTTTAGTCTACGTCACCTACTCCTAGTCGTTTTAAAAACCAAAATACGGACCTCATGTTCGAGTTCAGCACCACAAAATACACCTGCATTAGCTTTGGGATAGAACGTTTCATCCTCTGAAGCTCAAAAAAGTGACTTTTTCGCCGGTTTTTATCTACAAAGGAGCATTGAGTGAAATTTTGACACCTGAAATTGTTGCTTTTTATCTCCCCTGCAACCCTCAAACCATTTTCAGAAGCACCAACTGTAAATCGGGGTAGTACCTTGTGAGTGTTCACGCTACAGTAGCTGAGCTCTAACTTGCGGTTTGCCGCCCCAACTGCTTGCGACTACAGGGCCCCTGAGGCTTCTAGCTGCTAAAATCAAAACTATTAGCTCTTCTATGATATAGACTTATGCAATCCTTGCATTTTAAGTCTCGAACCTAATGTTTTGGTTTTTTCCACAAACTAACATAATTTGGTGGAGCTAAACTAAGACAAATTGAATAGGCACCATTAAAAGTAGTTTCATTTGAAGATTACAGCTTCATTTGAACTCAAAACTCACAAGCATTTCTTCCATGAGTAATCAAATTACAAGCAAACAGGGGTACAGATTACTTCAATCGAAGAAACAACTACATACTCATTTAGTAACAGCACTGACGACCAACTTTTAGCTAGCAGCAATAACGACTAAATACAATCTTATAAAATTATATACAGTAAAACTGAAAGGATGAAAATCTCGCTCAACATCCAATACCAATTGTAATCTAGTTGTATTAAAAATATCAGAAAAGGAGAATATCCTATTCCAAACGACGAGAATTTCTTTTCTATTAAGCTTCAGTCACAAAGTACTCTTCAGTTTTCTTCAAAAATCCCTTAATTTTTCTCGTCGTGAGCGTTGCATCTGAGCTTACTTCATTCATTTCCAACAGGCTAAATAATTTCACCAGGGTAAACCTCCAGAAGACCTACAGTGGAAAACGTATAAAAATAGTAACACATGGAACTGTTGAATATAAAAAACCACATCACTCAGAGTCAAAATTCAAGAGTAGAAAATAGACTGCATGACATAGAAGAAGACTGAAGTCTCGTTGCGGAGTGAACACCAAAGATGGAAAAGCACAATTTTCAAGTCAGTCATCTAATGAAAAAACATAATGTGTGAGTGTCAAGCACTAAACATCAAATTCAAGCGAATGGGCGAATCCATAGAAAAAACGCAGATTCAATTGAATTCAATAGCTTTATCTGGCGACAAAGAAACATACAAAATGTATGTGAGATAGGTTTAAACAAGACAGCCTGGACATGCAGGCAAACAAAATTGTAGGCAAAGAAAACACTCGTACGAATAAGAGCACCCTGAATTTGAAGCTTTAGCAGAAAGCACGGCCATCGACCCCATGCAATGACTTGAGGTTGAAATGGGATAGCCTGCTTTTGAAAATCGGAAAATGCGCGGCCTCAACGATCTCTGAAGATAATTTGTTCCAAATTGGGATGACTCTAAATGCAAAGGAATGCAGCACGTTGAACTTCGACGTAAAAAGCGTGCTGGCGGGAGCGAGTACAGCGGCTGGTGAACACGAAAACGCTCTCAAATGGGATGTCGCGAAGACCGTTAACGATTTTATAACATAAGTGTAAATCGATCTCGGTTCGCCGATAGTAATGCGTGAGTAAAGAATTTCAAAAGACGAACTCAACTTGTTGGAATTAGCGGGAGCTCTTATATTGTACAAGACGTCGTAATAAATGGCGCTGATGCTCAGTCTTAAAAAAAGAGCCTGTTAAGAATTAAATCAAAGACAGTGTTCAATAAACACTACAAATACTTACAGTATTCTTCTGAGCTGGATGCCTGACACAGGAAACACCACAACTATCGCAGATTGATGAAATAATAGAGGACACACTCTTAGAAAAATAATTTATGCATGATATTCAGTCGTCAATTAGGGAAAACGCGACGAAAAACAGCTAACAATAAACCCTACTGAGAATACTAGACTACAAAGTAACGAAAATAATGTTGAAGGATAAATTTAAAAAAAAAGGAAGGAAAGAAGGGATACTCGTGGAAGAGGAGTGACGCTGAAAGTTCGCGTGTAGTTTTCTGTCACGTGCAACTGCGCAATACACACCTCCTTCGGCGTCGGATTTGTGACTACCGCCGTCGCCGAAACAAGGCCACGCCCACCGATTCGGGAAACCAGCGGCCATCCTACCCATCGTTGCACCGATACCACCCAAACTTCTACGGGGTCGCAAAGCACTTTTTGTCTGAAGCCGCGGCGGGGAATGGACGCCAGCTCTCCTTTATTAAATGGACCACCGCCGCAAATCGCGAAAGAAGAAGAGACTTTACCAAGATCAAGTCGAGCAGCGCTATCCCAGCTTCGGAGTGGTTACTACTCAAAGTCGCAGTGGTATATTGATAAGATTGGAGCAGCAGGTAATCCACTATGCCCGGAATGCAGTCTGGAGGAACACACAGTACCTCACATGTTCTCATGCGCTACAAAGCCAACGCATCTCACAATTGAAGATCTCTGAAAGCTTAAAACCCGTGGGAGCAGCCAATTTTCTGTCACTTTGATTCTATAAGATTGTGAAGAAAGAAAAAAAAGAAAAAAAAAGAGAAAAAAGAGAAGAAAAAAGAAAAGAAATATATAAAAAAATAGAATTTAAAAAAATTTAAAAAAAGAGGGCCAAAGAAAGCTCCATCAGGGATCCTCCAAAGAAGGGGATCCCAGCCACTCGCTTCGATGATTCGTCTACATGCCGGAAATTGGAACCAGGATCCGTGTCTATGGTGGAGGATGGGCAACAACAACAACATGGACGCCAGTTGGACATGATCGTGGCAAACGACACCCGGGGCCGTATGCACATCTCTCCCCGCGCGTCCCCGTCCCCGCGAAGCAACTTTGTGATTGGTCATCAGGCGAAATTGACCAATCATGGATGGCCTTTGCGGGGACGGGGACGCGCGGGGAGAGATGTGCATACGGCCCCCGCTGTAGTTTCCCACGGGGTCGCCCTTTTGTGACCCCCGGGGGTCGCCAGCAGCCGATGGATTTAAATCCTTTGAAGCTAGAATCGCAATTTCTTATTACACGATCAACCTGCGTGAGGAGCAGGGCTGTGCGGAACTGTTCCGTTTCCGATTCCGTATTTCCGGTGTTTTTGAGCTGTTCCGTTCCGCTTCCGTTTCCGACTTTTTAAGCCCGGAAACGGAAGAAAATAGAGCTACATGGGTAATGGTAGCGGGTATTGGAAAGGGTGCTTGGAGGCATCATGAGTGGCTGAGAAACACTCTCGACCTCTTGTGTTTAATCGAATATCTACAATTTATATTTTACATTAATATTGTAAGCCTGGCTGAGGATGCTCAGCAAAGTTCGGGTCTCTAAAAACAGAGGCAGATCGAAAGTAATTTTACCTGTTATCACCGAGTAGTTTTTTTTTACTTTTTGAATTTAATCGTGCGGTATTTGCTCCGACAGGATTCAAAATGGAGATTCAACACAAAATCTAGAAAGTCATCGGTGAGAACCTGGAGGTTCATCTCTATCGGTCTTGGACACGCAACGCGGCCGCCCGCTTGATCTGGACCTGGTTCAGCCTGAACTTCTTTCTGGAGGACAGGCTGGGCCTTTTCAATTTTTTTTCTGGGGCAAAGATCCGAAATTGTGGAATTCCTCATAGTGATTTTATGTAATTTGAATAATTATTGATTTATCGACTGAAACCATATGTTATCGGATGAGAACTATAACCAATGAGTAGCGACGCAATGTGAGAATGAGGCACCTCATCGTTTTTTGATCTCTTCCGTTTCCGTTTCCGGATTTCCGTTTCCGGCGTTTTTTGACCATTTTTCTTCCGTTTCCGAAAATCTTGAAAAAGATTTCCGCACAGCCCTGGTGAGGAGGCATCGTAAAAGATATAGATTCCATCCAAAAATTTTTGCATAAAATCGAAATAGCAATTGTTACTCACTCATTTTAATTGGGCTCATTTTAATCCTATAATTACAACTAACGAGGATATTCTCTAATGCCTCAGAATAAAAACATCAGCAGATCTTGCGTCACAAATTTAACTGAAGCTTTGACTGTGAGTAATTTGGAATTACAGCGCAAATTTAAATTTCGGGCATGACAATCGGATAAATCGAAATCGCCGAGCACTGAACAGTATTTTGGCAGCGAAATTGGTATCCTACGTATTGTAGAATGATTCTTGATTGGAACAAGTTTTTTTCCTGGTAAATAAAACTAAATTTGAAAAGAGGAAGCGTTTTTGTTGTTATCCGAAAATCGTCGGACGGAATGTATTGTAACACATCAACAAACACGAGCGCTATCGCAGCGAGGGGGGGGCTTGGTCATCGCACCTGGCCACGACCATTTTTCTGCGCCGCTGCGCTATTCGAACAAAATCCGATTCACCGAAAAAACCCCAAAATCGATTTGATTCAGAATCTGAATCACTGAAATGTGCTATGAGTCGGATAATGATTCGGATACCGAATATCCGAAATGTATCATGATTCGCATCGGATAATGAGTCGGATACCGGTAAAATCGGCTGATATGCTGTTACTCAAAAAAGTGTATCTGATGTCACGACTCGATATTTCCTTCTACTGTAGCCATTCGGATTTCGTTCTACTGATTTGAGTTGTTGACAGACCGCTCCCTGTTTACAACTGAAATCGTGCACATCGTCAGCCGGAGACCTGCCCGTTCCCCCCTGTTGTCGTTCTTGTCGGGCTGTTGACATTCCGATGTTGTCAGGCTGTTTACCTCGTTGTCGGGCTGTTAACATTTCGATTTGTCGCATTTAGCGGCCTATTTAGCAGCAGTTCACATCCTGCAGGACTGTTTCATCTAGCTCAGGAACTACTTTACACCGACACGCGTCGCGGTCGGCACACCATTACGCGTCGTGGTCGGCACACCAACACGCGTCGCGGTCGGCACACCGGCACGCGTCGCGGCTGGGACGCCCAGCCTCCACTGGGGCCGCCACCGGATGGGCAGGGCCTCCAGATGCAGGGCGAGGCGTATACCCCAAACCTGAGTAATTGAACCGGCTGCCCTGCATCTTATCATTCAAACATACCTGAAAATGCGTCTTATACTTCCCTTTCATCTGGAGCGCGAAAAAGCTAGCTCTACAGCAGCTCGAACAGATCATAACTAGCGGCCACGGCCCAGCCAAATATCACCGCGTTGGCCAGCGGTGGCTCATGGTGGGCGGATCAACCCAGTTTGCATGAGACACTACAGACATACAACACAGTGTGAAATTTCCGGCGCATTTCTACGCATCATCAGCGCAGATTTTGCGCATATAAGGCATTGATCCTCTTCGTTTGATTTGTTTTTGCGAGTGTGGCGCATTGAGGGTACGATTGTCTCCCAAAAAACACGTGTATTGATCGAACGGGCAACCCTGTTCGAAGAGGTTCATACAGGAATTCACGGGTGTTTACGAAATTAATGAACACATTTTCAAAAATAGAAATGAATTGTTCTATCATGGTACGGTAGAATACCTTTTTTTCTTAAAAATCATCGCCGGAGTGCATTATACCCACCTGTATCCGACTCGGATATTCGGATTCCGACTCACCGAAAAAAGGTCAAAATCCGACTGATCCAAATTCCGAATCACCGAAAAAACGTAATTTTCGGATCGATCCGAGATCCGAATATCCGTTTAGCATCTCTATCCGAATGACTCGGATTATCCGATGTTGTTATTTTGAACCTATCCGTTTGAGTCGGATATCCAAGACCTTTGATTTTTGAGTTATCCGTAATCCGATTATCCGAAATTTTTTGATTCGGATCCAATGTATAATAAGTTGGAGGTCTGTTGTTCCGTCTTGCCTCTCTCTGCGTCAATGACGTAGGCCGAGTCTCCGACGCCAGGGTCTTTGTACCTATTGTTTTGCACAGCGAATTCTTCATCGACTGGACTTCTTCTCCTGCTTGATCGTTTAGCAGCGGTTCCTCAGCGGTCTGGTCCGATAGGTCTCCAACATCAAACTCGAGAAGGTCTTCTTTTCCATAAGATTCATCCTGCGAATTCGACAAAACTCTGGGAAAATGTTGAACATTACTACAGGATTTGGGAAGAACTGCTTGCAGTTTTGAGTTTTCACCCTCACAGGCTATCACGTTGACTGTGAAACTCTCCTCCTCATCTTGCATGAGTTCAGAAGGAGGGTCGTGAAGTCTTGAATCGTAGTGTGATTTATGTTGTGTAGCTGTGCAGTTTGTTCTTCCTGACGACGACTTCAGCTTGCCTTGATCCTTCCAAGGAATAAGGACGTGATAGCCGTCTTGTGCTTTCTTGCCGCTGCCTTTGACCTTCTGGAGCCCACGGTGCTTGGAATTTCTTTGTCCTTTCTTCGCGATTCCGATATGCTCCTCTGGTTTTGGCACTTCCGGCGTTTGGACCTTTTCCCGCTTGCATCCTTTCCGTGCTTCTACGGGGTTTCGTTCCTCATTTGTTTGATCTCCAGGTTTTTGTTTACCTGAAATCATGTAACCGACTCTCGTGTGGATGAGAAACAGTCCTGAGGGAAGTTTAACTATGCTACTGCCACTCATGAATTCCCATAACTGATCAAATCCAAGGAGAACATCAGTCTTTGAATCCTCGTTTGACCAGAAGACTTCTATTTGGTTCTCGGTCAAGTAATCTTGATCATCTCGACTGAGTCGAAGCTTTGGCTTTGTTTTTGTGATTACTCCCGATTTGTACAGCTTTATCGTGTGCGACTGTCCATTTGAGTCTGACATCTTGGCTGTGACTTCTTCATACTCGTCCGTTTTGATCTCTTTTGAACCAAACGTGCTGAGCCGAATTGTTTTTGAGCCGAAGGGTTGGAGTTTGAGGTCTTCCGCAACTGATGAGTTGATGAATGATAGTTGGGATCCAGTGTCCAGCAGTACTTTAACTTGCCTGTTTCCACCTGGTCCGGCTATCGTTGTCAGTCCGATGAGAGGTTGAGTAGTGCTTCCCGCTGTTTGATTGTTGCAGACGTGTAGAATGTCACTCTCTTCTTCTTCTTCGTCGAACGTTGCCCTTTCTGTGTACTGTTCATTTGATTCAGCCACAAGGGTCTGCTGTATGTCGGGTATCGACCTTCTGTTTTGGATCGTACCCTCCTGCTGCCTCACTCCTTGATTCCCTGATTGGCTTCTTCGCTGCCGTTGTGATTGCGGATGATGTGATTGTTGCTCATTACTCCGTTCCGGCATTTGTGACGTTCGCACCACCGTACTTGCATTCGCTCCACACAGTGAGAAATGGTGTCTGCCGCCACATCTGTTACATCCTGGCTTGTTGCAGACCTCTGCTGTGTGGTTGGGGCGTCCGCAGTTCTTGCATAACCCTCTTTCTGTGAAAAATCCTGGGCGGTTGTGCAATGGAACTTGCCTGCATTCCGACGACCAGTGATTTTCACCGTTGCAATACATGCAAGTCTTTTGCTGTCCAAAGCGTGTTTGTGGCTTTGGCTGACTCTGGTTCTCTCTTGGTCTCGATTCTTTCCTCACGAGTTCTCTGGTTTCCTCTATGATTTCCTTTCTCGACAGGATTTTTGTTCAACGAATTCTTGAACCTTTTCCCAGTTCCAGTCTCTATTCGACGTCAGCTCGGCCTTCTTTATGAGAAGTTGTTCCTGTACTTCTTCGTCCAATTTCCTGAAGATTTGGGTTAGGATCTGCTTGTGGTTGACGTCCTCTCCTTTATTACGAAGTTGGCTCAGTATTGTAGCTATCTTGTCGAATAGCTGTCTCTGGGCTTTGGTCGACTTCGACTCTGCCGTCGTTCTCTCCAACTTCGCATAAAGTTGGTCCACTATGACGTCTTCTCTTCCATATCTTTTGTGCACCCACTCTATTGCCTCCTTGTATCCTTGCTCCGATATCTGGAATCTTCCCATGGTCTCCTTCAGCGGCTGGGACAGCGTCGTGAGCAGGTAGTTGAACTTCATCACGTCTGGCATGTTCTGTCTGTGAACGTTGTATTCAAACAGACGCCAATAGTTGTCGAAGTCCCAGCAGTTTCCTGAAAATATTGGGATGTGCAACCTAGGAAGCGTTGTGGGGATCGTCGGAGTTGGGCTGTAGTAGCTTGCAGTACCTGATAGTTCCGCCGCCATCTCGTCCAGGTTTATTATTGTTTCCGTCGCTGTGTCTCCATAGTTGTCCGTTCATTCTGGACTCATCCTGACTCATGTTGATGAACGTCTGCTGCATGGCATTTAACGCCTCTTCCAGATTCCGTTTTGCAGCCTTGATCCGATGAGTGCGCTGATGGATCGACGTCTGGTGAAGCTCCCATTCCTCTCGAGTTTGCTCGGCTTCTCTTCGATCGTCGTATTCCTCCATCCACACTTTCGTGTCATCGATCAGCTTCTGGGCGTTTTTGTTTGTTCTTGTTATTCTGGTTTTTTGCACCTGAAGTGTCATTGTTGTGTTTATTGTTAACTACTCACAGGGCTACCACGACACGAACGAACAAACAAAAAAAAATCTTTTTCTGCCCGAAAGAAAACTTTGAAATTTCTGGCACTTAAACCACAAAAAAAATTCAAGAATGATGAACTGGACGATGTGTTCGGCGATTGAGATACAAAAAAAAATCCACGAGTGCTTGTACTCGTATACGGATATATTTTTTTCTCCGAAAATTTTGGCACTATTTGCCAGACCAGCACTTTTTGTACCCCTGGTGATTTCCCACAACAGGGGAGAGCAACCAGAAAGAGAAAAATTTTTTTTTTCAAAAGTTTTTTCTACAAAGGCCTTTAAAAGGGCCGATGCACCATGTGAAATCGATTTGCTGACAATAGGCTTGACCCGGTAGGTAGGCGACTATCGCTCCAGCCGCGAAGCGGCTGGAGAAGTTTGGTTTTAATTCCTAGTGGTCTGTGGCTAGTGAGGAGGAGGGTTCCCCAGTTTAATCAGGTGGTTCAGTGGTTATATGAGTTATCGATAATAACGGGAGAAAAACGGGGATTTCTCACCTCTTCTCCTCTCGCAGTCCAAAAATCACCTTAGTCGATTGAGGGGGGCTGACACTTGATGGTCAGTCCAGATACGAAAATACAACAGCGGACCGTCCAACACACACTAAAAATTACCACCAGTATATTCGAACAGAATCAGCACACAAAAAGGTGACGACTGAAAAAAGGGTCCTAATCGTGAAAATGTCAGGACAACTAGAGGGCCCGGATCGATCGCCAATATCTCCGATGGGTCTTTCCCCAGGAAGTGACACAATCGAACCTTGACAAACAAATTCCTCACTGGGGGCAGTTATTGCCTACATCAGGTGAATCAGTCGCACTCACTGTGCTATCAACTCCAAATCACCTCCACGGGTGATGCAATCGACGAAAAACAGAAACGGGTCGGTGCGGAGGAAAAAAAAAGGCACCCGACCCCAGAGAGAGAAAGAACCAGAAGTGACGGGTTTGTCGATGAGGGGTCCCCTTCCCCCCTCGCTCTTCCCTCCAGAAAGTTCGGCGCGCCGCGACCGCGCTCGACAGTGGCCATGGGCGCGCTTCCTTTCGCTTGTATTCCTCCCCGCACCCTTCATTCTTTTATGGTTTTCGTTTTGGGTCACGGTTCGCCGTGACATGGAACACGTTTTACCGTTGTCCAAAACCGTTTCCCAAAAGCGTGCCTACGGTCGAAATTGGACAACGCTAGTTTAAAAAAAAAGCAATCTTGAGATCTTAAAAGTAAAATTGTAATCCTTGGCCTATCGTCTACTAACTACCACGCTGTCGCTCAGAAACTCCTCAATTTAGAGCATTCCGGAGCAAGGGGTTTTACTAACCACTGCGGCGAGCCGTCGAAAAATATCGCGCTCAATGCGAAACCGCGTCTGCCACCGGCGGTGGTTTTGCGAACCTTGTACTGCGCAATATCTCGGGCATTTGGGGGTACCAGCGGAGTGTCCATCGAGGACTCATCTGAGCGTCCCAAACTCGGCAGCAGCCCCCCAGCGCCCTTTGACCAACCCCCCGCTTCTCTTGGGGGCTGATTCGCGGACCTTTCGAGTGAAGCGCGGGAACCCCAAACCGTAATAATACTAATAACGGTTCTCATTATATTTCACTATATTTTCACCATTGTTTTTGTTATTCTGGAATTACCTTATCACTGCTATTACACTACTTTACCTTTCATTTTGTTACTACTAATACTTTATTACCACTAGTACACTACTTTAACTAGTATTTCACCATAATACTCATTTTTATGCTTTCACTATCATTTTAAGTAATAGTATTCAACAACAACGACTTCATGACTTTATTGAATTGACGTTAAACCACAACAATACCAGATAATTTTGGCTAAAGTTGTAATATGCTTAATAGTAAAAATTTTTGAAAAATTGAACCCAACAACCGGACATGGGTATCATTAGGGTTGGAAACCGGACTGTACTTTGTCAGTGTGGGGGTATATTAGGATTTTTGAATGTTTCGAAGTCACAAAAAAGCATAGAATGACGTTTTGAGGTGGGAGGGCAAGAACTGCAGGTCTTCAACCGGAGGGAAATTAGCAGACAAGGCAGGGATTCTCAAGTACAAGAAAGCTTACTCACGAATCAATACCTGTTGAAAAGGCAAAGTGATTTTCAAATGGACGCGAAATATCGAATTAGATGAAAAGGGAGTGAATAGTGGACAGAAACGTTTCTTCGGCGCAGCATCTTAAAAATAGCAAACTCGTAAAATGCTAAACATAGAAATCCTATAAGATGCTAGAATGAAGAATCCTTCGACACCGAGAGACTACGATCATGTGTACTCCCGCGATTCAAAGAGGTCCACATCGTCTTCATCGAAAGCGGAAACATTTGCATCATCGGGAGCCGCGTCTGCGTGTGATTTGGATAGGTCGGCATCGTCTTCGAAATTCGCAACATTTCGAGCCGGTTTCGCATGGTGCTGAAATCTGACGAGTTAAAAATGGTAGAGGTCATGTGTGGGAGGAAATTTTCATTGACATAATCCCTCACGTTATTTGGGATCTATCTGTACTCCCCATTTCCAATTTCTTCACTTTGTAAAGCCTAGCTTGCTCGGATGAGTCCGGGCGGGGTAAACAGCGGAGCGGTCGGTAGGCAAAATATAACAGTGATAAGGAGATTTTGACATGATAAGCTTTACCTTGACCGGCTCAAAAAGAGGGAGCTAGACTATATGTCCGAACGTCACGTCTGAAAATATAGGAGCAAAACAGAACATAACGATATGAAATAATGTTTGCCCCATCGCGAGCAGCACTTGACCATCTTCTCAAAGGTCTCGGAGCGCTCTGCTTCAGTCGGCCGAAGAGACGCGTGGAAGCTGAAAAATTTAGCATTCGAATCGGAAACGAAGAAAATAAAGAATATTCGACCATGAGTAAGATTTTATATTTTCTCATCCGACAATATCTGAAGGTATTTCCTTCTTAAAATCAGGTAAACAAAAAGTCGTATATTCGACTACATTCAAAAAGTCGTATAAAATCAAGCTATACTTGAAGAGTAGGGGCATCCAAAAAGTTCGAAAAATTGGATACAGGTGTCAGCTGGATATTCAAAAAAAACTCAATATCCCACTACATTGGAAAAGTTTCGCATTCGCAGAATATAGTACCTGTCCATATTCCAGAGGTTGGTCATCTCATGTTGAAAACGCGACTAATCTCAAGAAGCATAAAACTACCGTTATTCATCCAATCTTTAGTAAAAAAAAACAATCAAAGTCATGCGTCGGAAGGAATGAGAAGCATATCTGGGTCTCAGAAGAAAAAATAGAAGGATGGACGACGATGTTTGAAGGACGGCGCGGCACTTGTTATAAGAGATCCAACGAGGAAAATGGCGTCGCCCCCTCGGACGAGCCCCTTTCGCCCTCGGCTCGCTCGAAGCACGACTCCGCCCCCGAATTCGTATCCTCGGATCAGCCCCCTCGTCTGAAATCACCTCGGCTGGTACCCCCCAAATGCCCGAGATAGTGCCCGCAAAACCACCGCCGGTGACACACCCTCTCCCACCCGCGCTCGCACCGTGCGAAGGTTTACGCACCCACAAAAGGGTTCCACCCACCCGGAGGTCTCGATGCAAACCTATTTGGAGGTTACTTATAAGTCAAAATGTCGACTTCTGCCGGTAACTGCTATTGGATAGTGCTATCAGTAATTGTTCCTAGAGAAACTCCATCAAAATGTTTAGAGTTTTGATAGTGTATCATTCATTCTTCCCTCGTATCCTGAGTAACCACATCCAACTAGGTTTGCACCAGGTGTAGCGAAGCCTTATGATTAGTGTGCCGTTATCGAAAGTCCAAAACGTTCCCGAATAATGCTTGGCATACGCAAGTTTTGCCTATTCCGAGGTTGAATCCAATTAGAATTTATTAAACGTTCTACATTCTCACCGCAATTTCTTCCACTGCAAAAATTTCCTATCAGCTCAAGCTTCTCCATTTCGTCATTTTTCCAGAATTTTTGTAGCATGTTCTCAGAGAGTTGGGGGGTCCTATTCGGCCACGATAGGCTTTCGATTCGACTACTAAGCGGTTGGACAACGATACGACCACGTACTTTCCGTGCGTCATGTGGCCTAATCGTCGTCCAAGTGAGGAGCACGTGCCGCCAATCATAGCCGTTTCACTCGGACACGATACGCTTTTGATTCGACTACGATGAGTTTGGACCACGAACGAGCCACTATGCCCATGATTGAACACGATGATCGATCGCTTCAGAACTGACCCGGCGCATATCAGCCGCACAGCACGTACATAAGGGGGCTTCCAGAGAGAGTCCGCCTTTCGGGGCTGCTCCTGGAAGGTGACTACGAGTCACTCTCTGGACGATTTTTGAACCGTTAAGGGGTCTCCTCCACGGTCCTCGACGAGGGGCGTCCCTCGCTGTCGACCGTGGCGAGGGTGATGTCCCTGTCGCGGACTGCTGTGGGGGTGATCCCCTGCTGCGAGCCGTGACTTGGCCTTCTTCTTCTTCTTCTGCAGCCATAGAGAGGGTCCTGTCATAGATTGAGGAACTGAGCCACAAGCGTTGGATTCGTCCAAAGATCTATTGTCGTTAGCGATGTCGAGTTCAGTGGTTTTTAACGGTTTCGATTTTACACGTGACCCAAAAGTTTAACCAGGTAAACAAGGAGATACCCCTTCGTGAAATGGCACAACGACATAGTAAACAACAATAATTTATTATAGATAAAACTGGTTAGAGATGAGATTCCTAGACCAAAGTTTCTTCACGGATGGAGTAGAAGTAGTTGATGGAACGGAGGAATAACCTGAGTGAGATGTCTTTCAGTCTTAAGCAGTTTAGTCGTGCGGCTCGGATATGGCAATGCGGCGGCCTAAACCCAACCCAGACACGTCCTAGCTGTCCTTATCCTACGCGCAGCAGATGGCCCTACGCGACCCAGAGGAACAGCTTAGGCAGACGCAATATGCCTAACGCGGCAAACAAAAATTTGGCAGAAAACAATCAACGCGGCTCAACCAGGAATAGGAAACACAGGATGAGAACCCCCCGCAAACCCACAGGATAAGGAAACAAAATGAGATCTCCACGGCCTCCGACGAGTGCAGAGAATAGAATAATTCCCCCCTTCCTTCGTTTTTGGGCCATCCCTCGCTCCGACCCCGCTCAAATCTGCGGGCTTCTGCAGTTACCGTAACCGGTGCGCCCCACGGCCACTACCCTGTGCTTTAAGACTTCCACGGATTCTTTCCAGGTGCTATGTGGGAAGGGGGGGCCACTATGGCGCGATGGACTTGGCCACGCCCATTTTACTGTGCCGCACTAAATTTGAGCACCTACCCGGGGTCTCCCTTCCCTGCCAAAATCAGGAGAGTCATTGCGGCACGGAAAAATGGGCGTGGCCAATTGTGATACAACAGTGCCCCCCCCCTTCCCACGTAGCACCTCCTTCCAAACGTTCTTTTTGTTTGTATTTCTTTTTCATGTTAATGTTCAGGAACAATAGTAACAAGCCTAATCTAACACGCCCTCCGCCGCGGGCAGAACCGTTTCACTCGGTTCTTCATCACACACATACAAGGAACAAAAATCAGGGGAACAGATTCGATTTCAACGCTGCTTTCAGCTAGGTGCGCCTCTTCCTCTGATTCCTGCGGTGCTCCTGGCGCTTCGCGATCTTGCCGACGTTCTGTTCAGCGTGCTCTCGCGGACGTCTAGATACCGAGGGGCCACAATCAAAAACCGGCACTTGAGGTACTGCCTCCGGGATAGGTTCCATCGTTAGCCATTGGCTCAGCTGCCTGCTGCAGAAAACGTAGAAAAGTCGCGACTGACGTTCGGACACCAACGTATCCCCATGCTCCAGTACTGATATAGCAAAACAGGGTGACGTCGTGTCTGCTGCCCCATTCATTATATGCAGCTTATCAACCACTTGCGGACGCAATTTCGGGTGGCCCTCGAGCATTCCATTGATGTGTGATCGAGCTTGCTGTGCCACTCGATGCCAGGCATTGCCGTCTTCCGTTCTTGGTCCGGCAAGCATTTAGAATCGGGCTCCACACGCAAGCCACATGTGCGCCGCGTAGACGAACGGCAACCAGCTTCCTGGGCGGGGCTCCACAGAGGGGGTGACGGAAATCACATGGCCGACGTCGTCGCTGAACAGCTCAGTGCGTTTGAGGTGCACTTCCTTGAACTGCTTGTAGTAGAACACTTTTGTGTTCCGGAAACCCCTCACTCTTTTCAACGCCCTCATGTTGTGGGGGATTATGAACACGATTCTTCTGTGCTTCTTTCCGATAGCAGCTTGAGTCTCCGGTGATCATTTCAGGCCTGCGGCCATCCTTCACCCTAGCTCCAGTATGTGCACGGTCTCCTCGTTCCAACCTGCTATTTCGGCATGCCTCAGGATTCCATCCGGTCCAACGTTTTTGGCCATGATAGCCACGTGCCCACAAGCGTTTTTGAAGTATGCGTAAGCCAGCGCCACACGTTTAGGCGTGATTCGCTTTTGCTTTCCTTCCAGTATCCACTGCGTTTTCTTCACGAGAGTGCCGAATCCTCGGTAGATGGCGATGACTCTTGCCGCCTCCAGCACGGTTTCCTTGGATGCTTGAAAACCTCTGGTAGTCCCGGAATGATTTTCCCGGCAGCGAGCTTGGCACTGATCTTGCAATTCGGCAAAACCATAGTCGGCATTCCAGCTTCAGAGGGCAATTTCTGGCCCATACAACGAAACTCCGCATGTAGACAGTGATTTCGGCCACGCACTTCGAATTCTCGTTCGGCACTGAAAATACATGGATTAGAATCACGAGAACACAGCTTAATGCGTTTCACACACACCCTTCTCTTTCTGGGATTACGTTTAGACTTCCCTTGCACAGGTTCTGAGCTAATCTCATCAGGGCAAAATCGCAGTAAATCCATTTGTATTCTCAGTGGTTCCTCGTCAGCCCCTATGCGCGAAAGTAGTGCCGACGTTCCATTAGTCTCAATCACCCGGAAGGGTCCGTCCCAGTCCTGGGTTAGCTTAGGGTGTTTGTTACGTCTCTTTTCCTGCGGTAACTTCATAAACACCCTACATCCTACTTTCGGAAGCTTTTCACTATCTACCGCCTTATGGGTATCATAAAAATTCTTAATTTTCGCTCGATACTGATCCGCGGTCTCTCTGACTTTCTCCCTTATAAGCTGCAGACCCCATACCAGTTCCGTCTTGTAGTCATCCCAGTCGATGTGGCATCCCTTTACCTCACCTCCGGGCACTCCCTGCAAGGGTATGTGCGGATCAATCCCATATAGCAAGAAGGAAAGGATTTCCCCTGTCGCATCATGCGGAGCTACGTTGTAAGCGTAGACAGCATTGGGGAGCCAGTTATCCCGGAAATCGGGAAACTGGACCTTCTTCTTCAATATTCTCTGAAGGGTTCCGATCGCGCGTTCACACGCCCCATTGGCGTGTGAATCATATCCTTTGGTGGTAGACCTTTCTATCCCCGCCACTTTACTCAATTCGTCCATCAGCTCGTTAACGAATTCAGACCCCTGGTCTGAATGCAGCTGCCGTGGCCAACGCCCGTTTTCGCATATCCACCGTTGAAGAATGGCGGTAGCCACGGACGCCGCGGTCTTATCCGGCATTGCATACGCGCCTAACCATTAGGAGAAATGGTCGACGATGACGAGGACGTACTCAGAGAGTCGGGGGTCCTATTCGGCCACGATAGGCTTTCGATTCGACTACAAAGCGGTTGGACGACGATACGGCCACGTACTTTCCGAGCGCCACGTGGCCTAATCGTCGTCCAAGAGAGAAGCACTTGCTGCCAATCATAGCCGTTTCACTCGGCCACGATGCGCTTTTGATTCGACTACGATGTGGTTTGGACGACGAACGAGCCACAATGCTCATGATTGAACGCGTTGATCGATCGCTTCAGAACTGACCCGGCGAATATCAGACGCACAACACGTAGATAAGGGGCCCGATCCCAAAGAGGGCGCAGTCCGTCTTTCGGGGCCGCTCCTGGAAGGTGACTACGAGTCACTTCTTCGAGTTCTGTCGTATGTAGACGATCGTGGCTTTAAGGTTTATTCACCAAGCCAGACGAACGAACTTAATATACAAATCCTCCTTTTATACAGATTTGGGAGGCGGTCCCACAAACAAATAGCATTCGTATCTGTAATTATAGATATGTACAAAGGGTGCACAGCGCCTCGAGCACCGTCGCGTCTATTACCTATTGCGGCACGTTAGAGGTACACCCTTAAATCTGAAAGTCACCAGACACCACCTCTGGATACGATGCCTACCGGCAGGGTTGTAAAGGATGTCTGGGCTATGGATGAACTATACAACTTTATATGACCGGTCTGATTCTGAGCAGATTGCAATATAATACCTTTTGCCCTATAACATATATTTTACATTAGATATACATTCACGAGGTTGTGTATCCACAACACTGGGGCGGAGGGCAAGTTGGCGGTAGCCATAGAATAGTATAATAATTACAACCATAAAAACATATCACAAGTGCGATGACTAAACTTACAACAATTATACCTAAAATTGCGGCAAAACATTACGACAGACATAGAGAACTGAAAGGATCGTGTCCAGCTAGCAATACTCTTCCGGATTCTCTGAGTTTTTCTCATTTCACTGGATTGCTGTCAATTCGAATCGTATCTGCTCGTATGTGACAGCAATGTTGATGGTCTTCGTTGCTTTCGTTGAAGGAGTTGACGCGTTTGTCTCGTTGCCAGATACGCAGTAGATGTCGCTCCATTCTACAAAATGGCTCTTTGGTTGCTTCTACAGTCGGAATCTTTCGAGGATGGCTGTCTTCGGCATGTTTCTGTCGTTTTCTTTTTGGAGAGTTATTCTTCCCGTGCAGTGGCCGTTGAAATAGCTCATGCAGAATTTTATGAGATCGTCTATTAGGTTTGTCGCCTTTTGCATTGCTTTTGCAGACTTTCTGGACGACGACTGGAGAAGTTGTGTCCTCAGAACAAACAGAGCTGCTGCTAGAACTGCTCGATCTGTTCCCTGATTTTACCCCACTGGTTCCAGCTATTGTGTAACCAAATATGGTCGGCGTCAGAATTAAGCCTGAAGGTAGTGTCAATACTAAAGAATCATAGCAGATCACTTGGTGTAGAAGGTCTTGTCCGATGAGTAAATCAGGAGAAGCTTCAGATGACGAGAGATTCCGTTGAGCGACGGTAATTTTTTTCGTTTTGATGAAGTTCCTATCCTCCTCCGATAATTCGGCTCTCTTTGAAGGGATAGTCAGTTTCCTTCTTATGAGGAATGGCAAGCGTAGTAACTTCCTATTGCTCTTACGGCTTTTCAGAGTGATGCGCACTCCACTCGAGTCGATTTTTTCTTCGAGCTGACCCATTCCTTCAGTGGTGAACGAAGTGGAGCATACAATGGGAAGCATCATTGAACGTCTTACTTCTGACGTCACAAAACTCCTCTGAGCTCCAGAATCGAGCAAGATGGTTATTGGCTGGTATTCCATTACTGCTTCGTTGAGGATGAGAGCAGAAGCTGTCTGTAGAATACTCTGCTTTCCTACGCGCTGTTCGGACCCAGCTGTAATGCTTTGTTGTAGAACTGAATTGTACAGCACTTGGACTCTATGGAACTCCCGCCGTTGGTTACCGCTCTCTCGCATTTGCTGCTGCAAGCGGTTATTTTGTGATGGAGCCTCAGCATTAGATGATCTTGGGAGTTTGTTCCTGCTTCCTTGCCGATTGTGATCTCGACTGAGTAGGTTATTCGGTGCTACTCTAGTCGATGTTCTGCTACAGAGAGGTGAATGATGATCGTCACCGCATTTCGGGCAGCTTCCCAAAATATCGCATTGCCTGGAGTTGTGGCATGCGCTGAAGCACCTCCAGCATAACTTCCTTCTTTTTGCCTCGATTCGACGACGTTCTGGAGTTTTGAACTTGGCACAGCTTCTTGGAGCATGATATCCTCCGCATACACATTTTATTCTCGTCCTGAGAACAGACGACTGCTGATGTGTCGGCGAAACGAAACAGTGAAGCGCCTGGGCCGAAATCGCGTTCATGTTGCTAGTGCTATCTGTCGCCGATTGCGTATTGAGGCGTTGACTGCCAGATGCGACTTTCCACTTTGTGTGCTTTTGATGCACGATGTGAGAAGATTGGCTTTTAGTTCGGATTTCGTACTGCCGATGGTGGTCGTTGTTGAATAACGTCTTCATTGTGAGTTCCGTCGTCTCCTGGAGCGTGATTAATCCGTCGATCGCTTCTATTATGCAATTCACTTCGTAGGACATACCAGCTTCATTTTCCTTCTTAATGACATTACTGCATATCTCCTCGGTGAATTTTGAGAGGATTAGTCGTCTCCACATTCGATCGGCTTTCATCGGTACTCCGGTTTGTTCGAGATGTGTTATTCGAGACGAAATAGCTGCTAAAGTTTCACGACAACTTCGAGGAGTCTCTCTTGCGCGAGGCAGATGCTCGATTTCGTTGATCAGTACGTCGGCAATACTTGTCGATCTGTCGAATTGTTTTTTGAGAATATTCAGCGCAATTTCATACTTCTCTCCTATCACAGGTATGCTGTTTATTGATGGTGCAGCTTTCCCTTTGAGTGCTTGGTTCAGAAAGAGGAATTTCTCCTGGTCGCTCAGATCACCCTCATTGTGAATAAGAGATTCGAACACTGTCCAGAATGCATGGAATTCCTTGAAGTTCCCTGCAAATGTTGGAACATCCAAGAGTGGTCGTCTGACTCTCGTATTTCGATCCTGGGAAGACGTGGTAGTACCTTCGATTACAGTGTTTCGACTATTATAGTTACTGCCAGCCAGCTGCCCACTGGTTGCAGCCTCCGTTAATAGCGCTTTCTGCTGTGACAGTTCTTCCTTTCTGAATTCTATATTGCCCAGCCATTCGATAACTGCAATATCCAAGTCATTGGCGTCGGATTCCAGGTGCTTGTTGAGATCAAGCATGAGTTTATCGGCTTCTTTCTGCTCCCGACACTCGATCCGTTCTATGGCATCCTTAACGCAACTATCCAGGAATTCCTTGCCTTTCGTGATCGCTCTTCCCAGTTGATTCAATTCTAGGGTGCGTTCTCTTATAAAGGCCTCGCAATCCGCTTTGTCTGTCGGGAAAGCGAATGGATTGTCCAGTTTTTTGACCTCGGCTTCTTTCGTCCTGATCATCGCACAAGCGTTTGTGATCTTTGTCTTAAAAACTTGGATTCCTGCCATTTTTCACTTTTTTCAGAGTTTGTGAAGTTTTTTTTTGAACTTGGGTTCTATTCCACTGCCTTTGGTAGCTGCGCAGTAGTTTAACTTCTGCCACGCGGGACTTTTTCAGCTGCTTTCTCTCAGGGGAGACTCACAATTAGAATTGTGGGTTTTTTCCAATCCTTCAGGGAAGGATGTTAGTGGAAAATCTGATTTGCCTTCTGTTCTCCACGAGGGAGCTAGCTTAGAAGGGCTTTTGTCTTCTCAGGGAGAAGAGCTGAGGAGTTTTTTCCAAGTCCTTCAGGGAAGGACTGGCGAGGAAAAAAACTGTTCTGCCTTCTGTTCTCCACGAGGGAGCTAGCTCAGAAGGGCTTTTGTCTTCTCAGGGAGAAGAGCTGAGGAGTTTTTTCCACGTCCTTCAGGGAAGGACTGGCGAGGAAAAAACTGTTGTGCCTTCTGTCCTCCACGGGGGAGCTAGTTCAGAAGGGCTTTTTGTCTTCTCAGGGAGAAGAGCTGAGGAGTTTTTTCCAAGTCCTTCAGGGAAGGGCTGGCGAGGAAAAAACTGTTGTGCCTTCTGTCCTCCACGGGGGAGCTAGCTCAGAAGGGCTTTTGTCTTCTCAGGGAGAAAGAGCTGAGGAGTTTTTCCAAGTCCTTCAGGGAAGAGACTGGCGAGAAAAACTGTTGTGCCTTCTGTCCTCCACGGGGGAGCTAGCTCAGAAGGGCTTTGAATATTCTTCTCAGGGAGAAGAACTGCTCAACTCTACTTCTCGTTTCTCAGGGAGAAACACTCGCTGAGAAGTGAGATGAGCGGGGAATTGGGCCTCGATCTTCAAGTTTCCTCAGGGAGGAAACGCTAGCTTAGAAGATAGAGGGGCGATACCACGGCCGATGCACCAATTTGGTGGCTCTGTGGTATGTAGACGATCGTGGCTTTAAGGTTTATTCAACCAGATGAACGAACTAATACATAAAATCGCCTTATATACAGGATGGGGAGGAGGTCCCACAAACATACATCATACATCGCTGCTATCGCAGCGATGTTCAAAGAAGTGTCGTAAATACCTGAAAGCGCGTACCGCACTTCTGGTGATCGGTTTATTACGACACTTGATAACCTACTCGATATACCGACGTATCAAAGGGTGAGAAATTGTTTGATGAGCTACTTGACGGTATATCGAGCAACACTATTTTATACGACATTCTATCATATTATTCATATACACCCGTAAGGTTGTGACTACGGTTCACAACATCATATCTGAGGCACTCACTCCCATCTCTAACAAGTCGACGCACACCATATCAAACGGCTTCTCTGCTACGAAAGGTTTCAATGCTGGGGTCAACGCTGGGCGAGGATTGGATAGGAAGCATTCTCGACATTCGCGAAACCACTTTGTCACATCCTTTTCCATACCCTCTCAGAATTCTTGCTTCTGCATCTGCCGTACCAACTTTATATATATATATATATATATATATATATATATATATATATATATATATATATATATATATATATATATATATATATATATATATATATATATATATATATATATATATATATATATATATATATATATATATATATATATATATATATATATATATATGCTCTATGTAGTCAAAAACAATGTTCAAAATGACCGCGAAATACGAATGAACCATAGGAAGTTTAAAGCATGGAAACTAGAAAAAAACAACATAGCGGAACAGAAAAGAAAAGCGCATTGCTGTAAGAATCAATCTAAAGAAAGGAATCAAAAGCTATCCAGCCAGTCAGGAAGGGCTACTTGTTCGATCAGCCAGCTCAAATTTTTCTCGAATGAAATTTTTGAATGACGTAAAGTTGGAAGGAATGGAATGATTTCTACCAAGGTTCTCAAAAGTGGGTATTGTTCTGTTGATGAAAAAGTGACGCCTGCAGTTGAGGTTAGATGTGTAACGGTGGAGTTTGATGGGGCCACCCCTAGTGGTTGACTCTCTCGTTGTCACAAGGTCCTCAGGTTTAAGACCGAAATCTACGCCAAACAGGATCCTGTGGAGAAGAAGTAAGTCATTCTCTACTCTTCTGAGGGATAACGGTTTCAAGTGAAATAGCTCATTTCTCTGCACGGAATCAGGTATGCGGCCATAAACGAAACCATGCATCCTAATAAACAATTTCTTTGTGAAGTTGCTTTGGACTTTTTAACAGCGTAGTGTCCCGCCAGGTTTCCTTTGTGTAATTGATCGAAAACCTCGCGTCTTCTGGCTTCAGGTACCACTCGCACGGCTTCCCCGTCTTTCTTGAGAAGCTTCAAATTACCCTCTTCCAGGATGAAATCGGCCACCTTTATTCGCTTATTCATGCGCGGCACAAACACCTCTGTCGAGTTCTTGACTTTCCAGCAAGGCAATTACCTCCTTATAGAACGAATCTTCCCGCAGTTCCTTTAACCAGAACGTGTCCTCAGTCTTCATCACCCCGCACACCACCCTTTCATGACTGGCTGCAGTCGTATCTACCTCTCTTTCGAGGCAGGGAACGCCTCTTGAAAGCGCGTCGGCGACCGCATTTGTCGCGCCTTTGACATACTCAATCTTCAAACGGTATTGTTGCACTTCTAAGGCCCACCTAAGCACACGACCTGAAATGTTGGCACGTTTGAAAAGAGCTGTCAAAGGCAAATGGTCGGTGCGGATCACTACTTCCATTCCATAAACAAAGAAATTAAACTTCCGTAGTGCAAACACTACCGCCAACGCTTCAGCGTCGGTGATATGATAGTTTCTCTAGGCTTTTGAGAGACTACGTGATGCGAAATACATATAACGGATGTAGCAACTGGTCCGGACCCTCTTGACAAAGCACGGCCCCTACACCGTACTGCGAGGCGTCGGTATATATGATAAACGGACGAGCACCCTCTCTTGCCACCTCTACCTCCGGCTGAGCTAGTACTGGTGTGCTTGAAAAAGCGGTTTTCAACTTCTTGAAAGCCCCCTCTTGTTCCGGGCCCCACTTCTACGCGGTTCTCTGACTTGTGAGGTCAAACAACGGCCGCGCGATTTGTGCGAACTTCCATATGAACTTGCGGTATACCCGCACATACCGAGGAAAGTCCGCATCTGTGCCAGATTCGCTGGCCTCGGGTATTCCAGGATCTTAGTTACCTTATCAGAATCTACACGGACTCCATTTTTGTCCACTCGATGTCCTAAAAAGGCCACCTCTTCTTCCATGAATACACATTTCTGAGGTTTCAACTTCAGGTTCGCCTCACGCAGCGCCTGAAGTACCTCCTTGAGTACCTCGTAATGTCTTTGCTCACTCTCAGTGGCTATAAAAATGTCATCGATGTATACAAACACCTCACGATCTTTCCGTTTGCCAAGCACTCTACCCATTAAGCGCTGGAATTCCGCTGGGGACGTGCTCAGACCAAAAGGCAGAACCGTGAATTCAAATAGCCCCTCCGAGGTCGTAAAAGCGCTCTTGGGCCTCGCATCATCTGACAAGGGAATTTGCTAGTAGCCTGAGCATAGGTCAAGACTGGTAAATACTCTTTTCCCTTGCAGACTCTGCAACATTGTATCCACAGTGGGTAGCGGGTATGCGTCCTGCGTCGTATGCTTGTTCGATTCCCGATAATCTACGCAGAGACGCAGCGACCCATCCTTCTTGCCGAATATGCTCTTGGCAAAAATTTCTTCATCACACGTACCAAGCGTGGCTTACAAAACAGAGTCACGGTAAGAGAACTAAGCCGTCTGCCGCTGATGAACGCCACTGAGGCCTTTACTCCTGCTCAGGTGGAGAAGGCTATCAAGGAAATGCGGAACTCGAAGGCTCTCGGACCTGATGGTATCTCAGCAGCCATCTTGAAGAAGCTTCCCACGGAACTTCTACCGATGATCGCAGATATCATAAACACTTCTTTCCGAACCTGCACTCTACCCCAAGCATGTGATACCCCTGCCTAAGCCAGGCAAATCGCAAAGCACGGCGAAGGGCTATCGCCCTATTAGCCTGTTATCACCAATCGCGAAAGTAGCCGAAAAGCTAATCGTAAGGGACCTGGCAGAGCAGAATGAGGCACAGCAACACCAACATGGGTTTAGAAAGCTTCACTCCACCACCACTGCCCTTCTGGAGATTGTCAGCTATACGGTCGATGGGTTCAATTTCAGAAAGCCTCTTAGAACAGTGGCCGTTGCCCTCGATCTAACCAAAGCATTTGGTTCTGTTAACCTAGGACTTTTGTCCGAGAAACTATTGAAGTCCTCGCTGCAACCGTGGCAGAAGCGTTGGATAGCAGCGTTTACGAAAGATCGTCGGGCCAAAGTGCTATTCCAGAATCACGTCTCCGATTGTATACCTGTAGCAGCCGGTGTGTCGCAGGGTGGAGTTTTGTCACCTGCCCTCTTCAGCCTGTATATTGAAGACCTACCCGAGCCTCCTGAAGATATAAAAATTGTTGCGTATGCCGACGATATCACCATCATGTGCCGTAATCGTGACATACAGGTAGCCGCAAACAAGATCAGCGACTATCTCGTCGAGCTTAAAAACTTTCTCGATAGTATGATGCTCACAGTTTCCGCGGCGAAGTCTTCTGTTTCGGTATTCACATCTGACCCAAAGGAACACAGCGCCCAACCTGTTGTCAGGTGGGATGGTGACCTCTTGCCTACAACGCGATTTCCTAAACTGCTGGGCATCGTTTTGGACCCATTGCTGAAGTTTCACGAAAATGATGAACAGAAGCAGGCAATTATCAAGGCAAAGCTTAATGTGTTGAGAGCTCTAAGAGGAACGTCCTGGGGTGGCAGCAGAGAGACAATCTTGACGACATATCGAGCTATTCTGCAGCCTGCATTGGAGTATGCTGCACCTGTCTGGCAGCACATCGTGTCGGACAGTTCCTGGACTAAGATGCAGCGAATTCAGAATGCTGCACTACGAATAGCTACTGGATGTGCAAAAAGCTCACCGATTGAGCACCTTCACGCCGAGGCCCGTATCTTGCCAGTGAAAGAGCATTGTCAGCTCCAGGCTCAGCAGATGTTTATTAATGTCCTTAAGCAACCTAATCATCCGTCGAGAAGACTATTAAATCCCGTGAGAGAGAGATCGATCAGAGTGCCGTTTGCCGATGCTCCGAACAAAGTGAATGTACAGAGATGGACCGACTCGAATCAAGAACGGCTTCGTCTCTTACGCGCGGAGCACACCCGGTTTGTGAAGGATCATCTCGCCAAAGCGGCCGTCAACCCTATTCTCGGTGATGTGCCGCCCAGAGTATGTGATACCGAGTCCGAGCTCGGTAGGCGCGCCAGGTGTATCCTCGCTTCGTTGCGCTGCGGACATTCTCCATTGCTTATGTCTTACCTGCACAGGATCGACAATAGCCAGCCTGACGTGTGCCCGGACTGTGGAAACCAAGGCCACGACACTAAACACCTATTTGATTGTCCGAAGAAGCCAACAACGCTCACTACAATAGACTTGTGGACGAATCCAGTGCTGGTCGCCCAGTTTCTCAACTTGTGACGAAACCCCTCTCAGTGGCTGCAAAGAAGAAGAAGAAAAAGGGCGATTTGAGGAAGAGGAATCAGAGTTGGTAGGTGAAGAGCATAAAACACAGCGTAAGCAGAGTTATGATGCCTCACAGAGCTGAGACCCGAACAGGAGAGATGCACCCACCTTTGGCATCCGAAGCACTGGACGCTGGTATCTCTCCAGGTGACATCTTTGCCGCACGTGGCGCATAGGTACTTCTGAGCGGGTCCACGATTCCTCTCCACGCCGGCCCTTAGCAGGAGAATCCGAAGGAGAGACGCGGCCGGCCAGCACCTCTCCCATGACAAAAACCGATCATACCGTGTGATTGACCTAACTGCGTTTTTATTTCTAGAGCTTAGTTTTTTTTGTTTTATGAAAATGGTTGTATAGTGGTTTGCGTAATTAGTGTTTGTTTGTTTTTTTTTCTCTCACATTTGCCTTACGCATTCGTAATAAACTTACACTTAACTTATAAAAACCCTCTTTGTGGTGGGGATGACGTCGGTTTGCACAGAGGTGATCCTCTTTCCTCCACACTGCCACGGCATGAACGTACGACATCTCGGCAGCGTGAAGGCCGTTGAGATTGATATGTACAATAGAGAGGGGGCGGTTGGTAGATGAGGAATTGGAGTTACTGGAGGCGGAGCACACAACACAACGAAAGGAAGAATCGTGGTGCCTCACAGAACTGAGACCCGAAGAAGAGGAGTGCACCCACCTTTGGCATCCAAAACACTGGACGCTGGTTCCATAACAAGTGAAATCTCTGTCGCATGTGGCACATGGGTACTTCTTTTTCTTCGCGGGTCCTGAGTTCCTCTCGACGCCGGCTCTTTGCAGTAGGATCTTCAGGAGCTGCGGCCAGCCAGCACCTCTCTCATGACAAAAACCCTCTCCGCGGAGGGATTGACGTCGGTTTGCACGGAGATGGTCTTCTTTCCTCCACACTGCCACAGCGCGAACGCACGACATCTCGGCAACTTTTAGAGCTTTAAGTTCAGAGTGCTATCACTTTTACGAGTCGTTTTACGTGTGTTTTCCTACTTGTCTACCTGTTTACTTGCATGGGTGGACTACCTCAATTCATTCATTTATTTTATTTTACCGTACATGTGAAGCTACTACCTCTTCACATACATCATGTATGTTTCTTTATTTCAAAAGAAAGCGAATGATTGGTTGATTGATCATGAGGTAAGCAGTGTCCGAACATCTCAGGAACTCGGTGCTCGCGACCCGCGCGCATTTCGAGCCTTGCTCGCCACCCGCTAGCCCCTCGTTTCAAAGTGCTCGCCAGCCGCTGCCCCCTCGTCTCCGCTCGCCACCCGCTATGGGCACAGCAGGTCGCGAGCTGTTTGCGAGCCAGTCGTCCGCGGATTTTTAAGAAGCGTGGTCAGCGTCTCCTTACTCTGCATCATTTTCTTTTCTTTTCATTTATTTCGTGATCTAACACTACAGTAACGTTTCAAGGCAATTCGAAAATGTGACAAAAGACTAGAAACATCAACAATCACCATCTAGACACTCAAACAGATGTTATTCGTTCAGGCCAAGGTTCGAATTCAATAAACATCTCGACCAGTTTTTAGAAACTTTCCAACTTGCGACCTATGCATCATAATGTATAGATTACCTTTTTCTCCGTGATTACGCTGACCCGTTAGCCAGAAGATTTGTGCTTCGCGTTGTCATTCGGCGAGGCAGCACATATGGTTAGGTCCGCGGCCTGTGTCCTCAAGAAAAAAACGTTTAAATTCAAACCGCGGCTGGCACGGCGGTTTAATTCTCAGAGATTGAGATTGAAACCGCCACGCCAGCCGCGATTTGAATTTACACGTTTTTCTTGAGGAAACAGGCCGCTGACCTAACCATAAATAACTGCCTTAGGTATACCCACGACTATCCCAGATAGGTGTTAATGACCCTCTCCATTATCAGAGTGTGAATTGCCTCACTTCGACAAGTCCTTCGATACGCCTCCGTTATCCACATACGTGTATGATGACGAGTCAATCGTTATTCCGTGATCATTTTTTTTAAATTCTTACTAAACACAGCTAATCTACTAGGGCTGTTCCCTATACCCCTATTTAAATATTTTTCATCTAGATATGAGCAACCGAGGCATATTTCCAAACGATTGAATAAATCAAATGCGGTATTTTGAAGCACCTCTTTTATTCCCAAAATCGTTTGGAGAAAACCTTATTCGTAAATTCCGAATGACTTCTGAATGCAAAAATGTGATATATTTATATTCGATGAAAGTTTTTAATCGGAAATTTATTCGGATGTCCGTGTAGGTAATCAGTTTTTCCATGGTTTTCCACATTTTTATATAATAATATGAATATAATTAATTTATCGCTTGCTGAATAATTTTTGCCTGCCATGTGCCCACAATCTAAATTTTCCTCCTGCAAATAAACCTTTTTTATACTGTCATACCGTCTATTGCATTCTTACAGACTTTTTACAAATGAAAATGGAATCTCCATTGCCACTCAATGCTTTATTCCCGAACTTCTCCTCATAGTCCACAATGTGGGAGTTAGCGCCTATGAATGTAAGATGCCCTTTTCGGTGTTTTTTTTTGTTTGTTTTCACATAGACAACTTTTCCACTAAAACAGTAATACCGTATCATTTCAGGAGAGATAGTCACAGCTACCAATTTCGAGAGGACAGTGGCAGATCCAGTGGATACCTAATTGAGTAAGTGCTCTGCTACTACTTAGATGTACCACTTAATTCTACGAAAATCTTTTTTTTCAGCGGCATGGAACCCCGAGAAGAAGCCAAGGTGTTGGAAACGAAGAGCCCTTGCCGTCGTGTACACTGGAAGAAACATGAAGCAAAGGTGCCATGTTGATGACGTAACTATTTGATCATTTCCTAAATATGGTCTGTATTAGAGTATGAGTAAGGCAACGAATATTCGGCCGAATAAACGAATATTCGAATAACTCGTTTATTCGAATATTCGAAAGTCGATTTTTCGAATTATTAGTTTATTCGAATATTGGAAAAATTTTTTATTCATTTGATATACTCTAGTCTGTATCCTATCTCTAGGAAGCCGTGCTGCAGCTATGATCTCGCTATCTTGGGAGCGGAGCGGTTGTTTATTCATTTCTACCATAGTGTTTTCTTGAAAAAAAAAGCCGCTCTGTTTCTATGGTAGAGATATCATAGCAGCGTCGCGGCTTCCCCTCATCCAGAGATTGACGATAATTTATCTGCACTTCCTGAAATAGTTTCATCGGAAATAAGAATGTCTATGAATTAAAGTGATGTGACGCACACGCGGAATGTCTTAATTTGTCGGATGATGGATATGTAGAGTTCGAATATAACTATGAACCTATATCGATATTTGGAGATCTATCTTTTCATCTTTCTTGGAGAAAAAAACAATAATTCGATGAGAAATGCTTGGTACTATCCGAGACGGAGTAGGGGGCACTATATAAATATTTTTATGCATAACACTGATTGATAGCGATATCAAGTACCTTTACTTCCTTCCTATGAACTGTTTTTGAGTGTCCCCCTATTTAGGATAGAACCAAATGCTAAATGACGTACATAGGATCGCTCATAATTTTCCTTCATGCCATAACTTATTGCTGACCAATGATTGATATGGATTTTAGATGTGAAACCGTGATTTTGAATATAGTTCGATGTTGAACATTCGCGTGACGTTGAGCGTTGATGTAAATACAGTTCACCTCCGCAGTGCCGTTCAGTTCGCAAAGTGCACGCTGATTGCGAAAGCGTGCTGCGGCGCGGTTGCAAGTATCCTCAGACAGGGATGTGAGATCACCCGGGCGGTTGCGCGCCGCCGAATTAATGGTGGCGGGCGGCGAGCCCCAGCCGGCGAGTGCTCGCCGGCTGTCGGCAGCTGGACACCCCTGCAGAAATGTACAACCGTCAATTCCGATGTGTCCGAAGCTACAGCCCACGTGCAACATACAATACGCGCATTTTTCAAAATACGAAGCCACTGCTCAGGTTTTACAAGTTATCTTACTCGCGACTTTACAGTAAGTTAACTGAAGGCATCGGTTAGCTTACTTCAAAGTAACGAGTAACTTAAGGTTTTGTCGCGAGTAAGTTGAAAGCGACCGAGTCACATGTGGTGAGTGACGTGACGAAAGCAACGAGTAACCTAACACAGTGTTACGAGTATCTTGCGATTGTCGCATGTAATTTACCGATATATAGCGAGTATGTTACGCTTCTGGCGTGTATAAATGCAATATAGCAAGTAAGTCGCGGCTCTTACCGGTAACTTACTCCTATTGCAGGTAACTTGGCTGTTACAGGGTTGAGTCATGTAAAATCGCAGTGACATAATGTCAGATTCATATAAAAACAATACAAATAGCTCTAATATATGTTTATTTATATACATATTTATATAGGCAATATCTCATCATTAACGCTCACATATTATGAAGCAAAAAAACAATAAAATCATCAACAACAAAATTATTAATCATCCCTAGGCATGCTTTTCATGACAATGTTTCCAATCAAAGCTGACTATTGTTGCAACTCCATGATTTTTATCGCTCACTTCAATTGAGAGGCCTCTCACTTTTTTTCGGGAAACGTTTATGACTCAATATTTTCTATTTTGGTACTTGTATTTGGGTAAAATACCTATGTGATACTCGAATCTTTCTATTCACATGCTTTTGTGTTGTTTGTATGTATATATTATACCACATTGTATTTTCTTTTCTTAGCTTACTTCAACCTCCATGATTCATTTTTCCTCCGAATTTGACTATGAGTCGAATCGCTGTCTAACTCCTAGTTTTTTTTTTGAAAAATTCTATGCCACAATTTTGAGAATTTTTCGTCACAGTTCAGTGCCTCCATTTCGTGAAGTCCCTGTGTAATTCAAAATTTGGTGATTCTTACAATCATCAACTTTCCAATCCTTGATTTTCCGACAAACACGATTTTTCAGGATTTCAACAAAACTCGGAATCCCTGGTACTCTCCCTGGTATTTTTTAACAAAGAATCCACTTTTTTCCATTTTCCCTCACTTTTGATTCCTGACCCCCACCTTTGATTTTCAATTCGATGTTTTCCTAATTCTTGGTAAATATTAAGAACGTAAAGATACCGTCTTGCAAAAACATTTTCTCTCAAGAACTTCGACTTTCGTACTATTTCTAATTTTCGCAATCCTTGATTTTTTTTTCAATTTCTGAGAAAAAAAATCATCGGAACATAAAAATGGTATTCAAGATTCTTACTAAATTGTGGACCGTTTTGAGCAACATTTTGTTGGCCGGAGCCGACGTCCCTCACCCTTATGTCAAAGGAAACTTCACAGAAATTATTCCGAAAAGTTTAAACCTAAATTTATTAAAACCCAGTTGATCCGCGAAGCGGCTGGAGCGATATCAAATCATCAGCTACGCAAAAATCGTGACTTCGCCGAAATTACGTTTTTTTCAGTTTTCGAAGATTTTCTATATTTTAGATCTCAGTAAAACCACGTGCTTAATAGTTTTCGGCAGAATTCAATTGTCGTCAACTCGCTAATCCTAGAAAACTGAAATTTTTAGTTCCTTTGTTTACTGACCAAATAGGCAGTAGAAATGTGTCTCTGGGATTTTCAACAAGATTCCGAACCGGTCAGCTTCACGGAGAAGCTGAAATTTGAAAATTTCAATTTTCATCCTGAAGACCAAAATTTTCGATTTTCTTATTTTAAGACCAGTCATGAAGTTAAAATGTGTCGTTGAGCTCCTACAAGGTTCTGAACTGGTCAGCTTCACGCAGAAGCTGAAATTTGAAAATTTCAATTTTCATCTTGAATACCTAGAATTTCCATTTTCTGGTCTTATTGTTAGGACCAGTCATGAGTTTCGAATGTGTCGTTGAGATTCTACCAGCTTCCGAATTGGTTAGCTTCAGGCAGAAGCTGAAATTTTCAAAATCTCGGTTTTCATCCTTGAGACCCAAAACTTCAATTTTCTTGTTTTAGGGCCAGTCCTGAGTTTTGAATGTGTCGTTGAGATTCTACCAGCTTTCGAATCGGTCAGCTCCAGGTAGAAGCTGAAATCTAAAAATTTAAAATTTAGTCCTGAAGACTGAAAAAATCACTTTACTGGTTTCAGGACTTGTCATGGGAATCGAATCTGTTGTTGAGCTTCTACAAGATTCCAAACTTGTCAGCTTCACGCAGAAGCTTAAATTAAAAAATTTTGAAGTTCACACCGGAAAATGAAATCCTTTTTTCAATGGTGTTGAGCCCATCATAGGGTTGAAATGTGTCGTGGAGGGTGTATCAAGTCGAAACTGATCAGCTTCACGTAGAAACTGAGATTTGAAATTTTCAATTTTCACTCTGAAGACTAAAATTTCCGATTTTCATATTTTAAGATCTGTCTTGAGGTCGTAACGCGGGTGTACCAGGTTTCGAACTGAATCTATTTGTGACTATTTAATTGATGAGCAGTGCATCTCACAATCAGTGGTTCGGTCTGTCAAGGATCTAGGTTTCTACTATAATGATGAGCTGGATTTCTCAGAACACCTTAGAATAATAAGTAGAAAAGCGCATGCGCGCACTTTTCAAATATTCAAAGCGTTGTCTACAAAAAATAAGGAAATTTTGCTGAAAGCCTATAAAATCTGTGTCAGGCCAATACTTGAGACAGAAACAACAGTCTTCTGTCCTTACAAAAAGAAGGACATTGCCTTGGTTGAAAAAGCTCGAAACAATTTCACGAGAAAGCTGCTAATCCGCTCTCGGGGTTTCTCCTATTCAGAAATCCCTAGTGCGAGGATGAGGAATAGTTTATTGAGACTGGTCAGTTTAGAATCATGTCGTAAACTGAGAGATGTGTGCAGGGTATTCAAAATGATATCCAGAGTCGTGAAAGTCGATTTTTCACCGTTCTTCACTCTTTCAAAATCACGGACATGAGGCGATTCCGTAAAATTTTCATATCGTACACCAAGATCATTAGAGCCTTTAGTCTTACTTGTCGAGCGGGTTCCGCATACGTCGCCTTGACATGGAATACAACCTATCCCTCCCTTTTTAGCACAGTTCAAGCGTTTCGCTAAGGCCAAAATTCTTTTTGAATAAGATTGCGGTTGACCGTATTATTGTTTTTTTTTTCTCTCTCTAGTTATCTCACGTTTGTCTTAAACAACGTAATAAATCATAATTATTATTATTAATCAGTCCATCCTTCCAGTTTTATCCGTATCACGCTACACACATTTTCTGTCAGAATCAAACCTTTCGGTAAAAGTGAAATTCTCTGGACATTTGTTGTGCAGTTGCACTTCTTCATCATGGCGCAATCTCACTGACCGTTTGTCTAAAAACCGACTCAATGATTCCAATAATTTTCTTCATCTGTCTAATTTTTGTTGCATTCCATGAATTTAGAACGCTTTCGGATTTCACTTTTGAAAGCAAAGGGTTTAAAGTTCTCAAATTTCCTACTGTTCAAGTACAGCCCCTTTTTAAATTTACCAGTTGAGCGAATTAATTCGAATGGGGCATTTTCATAACTTTGGAGTGATTGATTATTTGGATAAAGAGTTTTTTATATATTAAAAACGTGTACTCTGTTCGCTTGAAATGAATATTCGGGAACTTTATTCAGATTTTTTAAAGGCATTATATTCCAATTCTTTAATAATTTCCGAATAACTAGAAAAAAAATTTTTACATTTTTTTCGAAGGCTGATTATACGAATTTCTTGACCCGAATCTGGCCAATTATTTAAAATGCCGAATATACAGTTTTCCTTATGAATATAATAATAAGGGAAAAAGTGATTTTTTTGAATTCCCGAATGAAGGTAGTATTAGGAATACCGAGTAATTTAGTTCCCGAAATCAGAAGAATATTTGGAAACCGGAAATTTTGAAAACTTCAAAAAAGTTGAAATTTTCGAATGAATCGAAAATCGAGTACTCGAATATTCAAATTATTCGTATTTGATATTACAAGAAAAAAATAATATTCGGCCGCAAGCGTATGGGGAACTAATATAAGAATCGCTGAAACCGCATATCAGATTTAAATGTGTAAATCGAAAGCAATCAAATTTGACGGGAAGCAGAAACTATAAGACAGATGGAGAAGTTTCTTTGAATTCTTGATGAAATGTGATTACGCACTGATGAAAAATGCGTTCGCAGAATAAATATCTAGACGATTCCACCTGAAAGGTTCGATTCTGACTGAAAATGTGTGTATTGTGATATGGATAAAGCGAACTCAACACAGGAGCCTACTTGAAAATCGCCAGAAAACGTCATAATTTAGGGCTGAATCCGTTTGGACGCACCTGTCATGGCAGTTACTCAGAACTTTTGAAACAGGTTGTTAACACGCTAAAAGCCACTTCGTTCGGTGCAAACACGTTATCCGCGTCTTGGTATGGTGCAAGCGAGCTTTCTCAGTGTAGACGACCCAGGAAGCAATGAGCAAGCAGCCTTACTGGGGGTTTTCGAAGCATTCCAGCAGCTTATTGTACGGTGTTAACCAGCTCACTGACACTTCGTTTCGTGCAAGCCTCCTTATCGTGGATCGGTAGGGTGCGAACCAGCTTCGGTTCCGTGCAATCAGCCTTAGGCACGTAAAGCACCGTGCAAGCAGCCTATGGGAGTTGCCGAACCGTTCCAGCAGCTTTGCACGAAGTTGACACGCTATCTTGCAGGTGCGACTCGGCTCTATAGCAATGCCTGCTCATCGATTCGTCTTTTTTTGCTTCGTTCATTAGCAGTCGTGCGGTTTCCTTTTCATTTCTCACTCTCTGATGTTGATGTTTTCAGAATGTTTAATGCCCTTTTTTGGCCTGATATAGCATAAGATATAGCAAAATAGGCGAGTTGAATACAAAACTCAGATCTCTTCACAATGAAAATCGTTTTTCTGTTTTTCCACCTATCTTGAAAACGGCCCCCTGCTGATTCCAATGATGTCTCTGAAATCGTACAAGACCTTCTGGGAACGGAGTTATGGTCCCTCAAAAACTGAGCTATCGAAACATGGTGGACGAGTTGTCCGAGGCTTGTAACTTTCGTCTTTTGCAGCCGATCTATGCGAGCTGACCTGAGTAAAGAGAGAAGCTGAGAATGAAGGGAAGAACGGGGCTAATGATTGAAAATCATCGCTCATCTCACGATCTCGAGCATTCATTTGCTCACGTCGGTGGGCGTGTGATGCGCTTTTGGGGTTTTCAATGCGCTCGAAGTTGCAACTTCGTGCTCTTTTGGGGCTCTTCCTGGCTCGTTTTCATGCGTTTTTTCGACGTTAACGTTACAGAGTGTCCCTCCACTACCCAATCCCAGTGGAATTTCGAAAACTTTTTTCATCGTGAACACTGCCTTTAAAAGCAGTGTTCACGTTAATCTTCGATTTTGATATTAATCGCTAAATCGATTGTTTGGTCACCGGGTAGAACTGAAATGAGGAAGAAATTGAGAAAAAACGTCCCAGAAGCGCACCAAATCCTTCACTCTTACCCCACCTTTTCTTCTCATTGGAATGACAATGAAATCTTTTGTGGTCCCGTCTTTTGCAATTATTCTCTTTCTGTTGCTCCGTTCTCTCCCTCGGACCTGCTTTGCCTGAAATATTCTTCCATTTTTGATTAATCCCTTTTTTCACCGGTGACAACCACCGTGAATATGTTCATGAGATCGGACAACTGGTCATTCCATAGTAATAAAGGAGAGTGGTGTCCGTCCGTCCGTCCGTCCGTCCGTCCGTCCGTCCGTCCGTCCGTCCGTCCGTCCGTCCGTCCGTCCGTCCGTCCGTCCGTCCGTCCGTCCGTCCGTCCGTCCGTCCGTCCGTCCGTCCGTCCGTCCGTCCGGCCGTCCGTCCGTCCGTCCGTCCGTCTGGTCTGTCCGTCCGTCCGTCCGTGCGTCCGGCCGCCCGTCCGTCCGTTCGTCAGTCAGTCAGTCCGTCAGTCCGTCCGTCAGTTTACGGTGTGCATTCTGTAATTGCAGACTTTTGTGTTTTACAAGGGTTACGCCCAAAAGAACCGAACGGGACGTCGAAGAAAGTGAGCGGGACACCAGCGGCAGTGCGCCCAACGCCGAAGAAGTTGTACGGGACCCATGCAAGAGTGCACCGTACGCCATAGAAAGTGTGCGGGACCCCTGTGAGAGTGCGCCGGACGCCATAGAAAGTCTACGGAATCCATTCAGGAGTGAGCCGGACGCCACAGAAAGTGTGCGGGACCCATGTTAGAGTGCGCCGGACACCATAGAAAGTGTGCGGGACCCATGTAAAAGGGCGCCGAACGCCATAGAAAGTGTGTGGGACCCATCGCGAAGAATTGTGGAAAATTTTTTCGGAATCCTCAGCAGCCGATTCAGGGTTTTCACGAAGCCGATCTATTGTACCCCGGACCACGTCAAAATCATTGTGCTAGCTGGTATAGTGAGTGATTATCTTCATTGAACACTTGTGGGCCGAACTAAAATGATTTTTACAGATGATGCACAACCTGCTCATTGACGCCGCTGGGTTCGACGACGTCATGGGCCGCTTCTCTCCAGCTGATGACTTCCCAGAAGCTGAAGAAGAGGAATCTCCATCGCAGCGGGGCAACGTCGCCAACGACGCAAAGGTGGCACGCGAGCGACTCATGGCTTTTTTTTGCAGAAGGGATCGTGTTATCTGGTGAGATTTCAAGAATCGAAGACTTCTTCCTAACTACTCTCAAAAAAATTACATTGCAGATATGACGTCCACACTCCATTCACATCATGTATTAAACAAGACACTTCACATCAATTCATTAAGTCTAAGCAATGTAACATTTGAGAAATGTCAAGATATTCGATATTTGAAATAAAGATGAGATCTTTCTGTATTGTTTTTTTATGAGTGGGAGGGTGGCGTCTGCGCCAAAGATGCCTCGAGATCCATGAGAAGTTTAGTAACTTGATGACGTGCGTTCATTGCAGCAACTTTGCTGGTCTCGGCCATATTGCGGAGAGTGCGAGCCACGTAATCACCTAAAAATGGGCAATTCAAAATTGGCGCAAAAGGGAAAGTGGAGTGTTTGTATGAAATTTGAAGATTCAGACATACCCAAGGCATCGAATTCATCCCTGCCCTTTCGGGCCTCCTTGAGTTCACCAATGGTGGTGCACAGCTTAGTCACAACTGAAATGGGATAGTTTGAAAACCGAGAATTGAGACTTCAAGGTGAACTCAACTTAGGATAACATACCTGCGTTTTGGCTCCGCCTGGGGAACAACGGCTGTCTTGGAGTAGCAACGGGACTCATGAACGATGACGCTGACTGTGGCCTTGGAGACAGAATGGGCTGAAAATTTTTTGAAAAATGTCGTTTCATGTCAAATCTGAATGAACAGTACCTCTTCATTTTGATCTATGATGAGGGGGCCGCCCACAAGGCCATGATCGCGGGTAAAAGACACTTCCGAAAAGCTCTCACTAGACGGGGGTTGCATAGTCGTCAGCTACTCTCTCCAGTCTCGTTGTGACATCGTAGAAACATGGACAGTCCAAGACTCAGCTCCGCCTGCACCACAGGTACTCGTTAGCTCATAAACGCTGTATAAGGTCAACCTCGATGGCATGTTAATTCACACCGCCTATTACCCAACGACGACCAGCAAATACTAATGAAAATAAGTTCTCTGGTAGATATCGGATAACGACCCAGAAAATCATAACCTGTCGAACATTTGATAAATTTTTTTATTATTGATTCCACGATTCTGCGTTGCGTGAGAACCTATTTTGGCTAAATGATTGGATTGGTTCAAATCGAAACCTGGTACTCCTTTAGTAGCGCATTCCCACCTCGTGACAGGTCAGCGAACCAGAAATTGGTCTTCAGAAAACTTTGAAATTTTCTAGTATCAGCTTTTGCGTGCAGCTGACCGATTCAGAACCTGGTAGAATCTCAACGACATATTCGAACCTCATGATCAGTCCTGAAACCAGTGAGGTAATTGATTTTTTTCGATCTTCAGGATAAAATCTGAAATTTTTAAATTTCAGCTTCTGCGTGAAGCTGACCGGTTCGGAACCTGGTAGAACCTCAACGACTTATTCTTCAAGATTCCGAAGAACCACACCATCCCAAATCTAATGAAAACTCAAAACCCCTCAGTTCGCTGAAATCGCGTTCTAATGAAAACAATCTAATGAATACTCAAAACCCCTCAGTTCGCTGAAATCGCGATTTCTCTCAGCAACCCTGATACTGTTTTTCCGGCAACACTCCATTTTTCAAAAATATGTTTTTCATTGAGAGATTGAAAAAAAGGATTTTTCAGACTTTCGACAGAATTCAAAATATCGGGTGCAAAACACTGATGTTTCCCGTGAAGATTTCTTATTTCTTTGATTTTCGTCAACTTGCGACTGCTCAGAGTATCGTCAAATTTCCGTTTAACTCTCACAACCCATGCACCATTTTTCTCGCTATCGTCTAACGAAAACCTCGCCAGATAATTAGGTCGAGAGAGTGCTTCCGCCGCCAACAAAAAAAACTTTTTTCAACGAACGGACAATTTTTCCATTTCTGTACCTGCAGAGGTGATTTTCGAATTTGCAAGATTCCTTGTAAGTCGAGGTTACCCACGCGTTATTTAACGACTCCACCGGCAGTGCCAATTACAAAGGTGCTCCAGGAATGGATTTTTCTCCGCTTCAACCTTACAATTTAGTGAACCTTCCAGGTAACTTGATAATGAAGAAATATTCCTACACTGACAATTGTGGAATGATTGCCATGTAACATTATGGCTGGACGTCCACAGAGGAGCACTCAAGCACCTTAGTCGGAGACAAGTTTTCGTCTTTTTCTCAATTTCAGAGAGAAAAACCGAAAACTTTGAGAACGGCGGGTTGCCCCCCCCCCCCTATACACACAATATCAATACTTATTAAGTCTTTAATTTAGATGCACGAAGGAATAACACGAAAAATTAAAAACACACACCGCTCCGCCATGGTGGCGATGGACGTAACGGCTATTTAACCATTTCGCTACTAGATCATCATCAATTTCATTCCGTTACTTGATAATTTATGCCATTACTATCCTCTGCTATCGTGGTGATGAAAGCATGTACAGATTCTGGTTTTTTGGAGAAGTTAGGAACCGTGCCATCGCTTTTTCAGTTCCCCGGTCTGTACAGATCAATCGGTACGACTAGAGTATAATGTGTAGTGGCTACTATCCCTTTTCATGTTTGCAGCGCCCGATTTTATTTACCAATTTCCGTTCACGGGCAGTACCACTATGATAGGTCGGTGGCTCTTATTATCACATCGCACATCACACTCTTTTCAAGCCCTTTTTCGGAAGCATACCGATTACTGCAAGCTCTAAGATTACAAAACCAATGGATATCAAAGTTGTAGCGTAAATGCAGCTCTTTTTAGACATGTGAACTAGATGAGAGCCCGTGTAAATCGGTCCGCTAATCCTGGAATGGTGGGCTGGTGGTATTGATTGGGACAGGATGTTTACCGAATCTGCAAATACTTTGTCTGGCTTTTTTTGAATTGAACAATATTTACAGCTTTACACAAGGTGTTAGTTGATCGCGAAACGCTTGTCTCCGGGCGAGATTGAACCAGCATATTCCCTTTCCGGGGAAGCGCCTCATCGCACTGCACCAACAAAGCCCCAGCACCACTCTCACTCAACTGCTTGGTAAATCAAGAACGCTCCGACCAGCAATGCGGCCAGTAAAGGCAGTGTTCAATAATGTTTTCAGTTTCGAGATCACTAGCTGAAATGAAGGGTTTACTTCGTGACAGAGCTGAGTTTGTTAGGAAATGGTATAAAGATGAAAAAATGAAGACTTTAAAGGCGACGAAGCGCATTGAACCAGAAACCGAAGGGTTCGAGGCCCATTGCAACAACAGTGTCGAAAACCGGCTTGAAACGAGCAACCAATAGCATAATATTTTCTTTATTGAAGGCAGTGTCCACGATAAAAACCATGTCTGATTTTTTGGCGGAGATCGGCAGCTGCGGGGCCTAGCGCAACCCTAAAGTTGAAAAAACTAAGAAAAATGAGCTCGGAACGGTCCCATACGGCCCCAAAGTTGGACACCCGTCAGCTCATCACACCCCAGATGCACTTTCCACGCCCACCGACGTGAACAAATGAGTGCTCGAGATTGTGCGATGAGCGGCGGTTTTCGATCAATAGCCCCACTCTTCCCTTTATTACCAACTATTCTCTTTACTCTGGTCAGCTCGCATACATCTGCTGCAAAAGACAGAAGTTACAAGCCTCGGACAACTCGTCCACCATGCTTCCTAGCTCAATTTTTGAGGGACCATAACTCCGCTCCTAGAAGGTCTTGTACGATTCCAAAAACATCATTGAAATCAGCATGGGGGCCGTTTTCAAGATAGGTGGAAAAGCAGAAAAATGATTCTAATCGTGAACTTTGCCTTTAATAGTATATTTAATATTTATACGGCCCCGGAACTTGAATGTGTGGTGCTCGCCCCACTCACTTCCTCGCTCGCCAAATAGGAAGTGGGTGGGGCGGGCACATCACATTCAAGTTCTGGAGCTCAAAAACAATTTCCTGCTCGCTTTTAGCTGACATTGTTCTTGTAATGGGCCTCGTGCCGGCTTGCAGGCCTAATACACATTGAGGAACGCGCCCAAGAGCAGTCTGACTGCCTAAACGCACTGCATGCGGCGCTTCAGCGACGACGTGAGCGTAGCGGCCTTCTGTCTCATTTAGCAGTCGAACTGTCTTTGGATGCTTCTCATTCTTTGAAATTGATCAGCATGCCCCTCGGAGCTCTTGATTTCCGGTGGAAATTCAAAGGCAGTTTTTATCGTGAGCACTGAATTCAACTAGACTAGTTTTACGCCATTCCTGTAGCACCACAAAGAAAACCATTTAATCGTAGTTTGAAGTGAACGAAATTGAGAACCTTGAGCCTACTACTTGCTACTAACAATAGAGATTGTGAATGACTCCGGTCATAACCTAAACCGCGCGCTGCTGATCGCGGTGTGGATTGTCATTCGCCATCAAAGGACCAATCATCGCGTATTCTCACCTGAATGTCGTACCGGTATCGGCCTCAGTTTTTGGTTCGGCACACACTCCCATCGCACCAAACTTGCTTACGCTTTACTAATCGCCGCAAGCCTCTTTCAAAAAAAAACTCTTTGCGGGTCTGTCACGCTTTGCACTGCTCAAAAAGACGCCCATCTCTTGGATATCTAGGATTGATTCGTACGGAAACTTCAATTAGTGGGGAGGAATTACCTCGATTATCTCGATGGAAAAGCTTACTGCTTTGTTGATCTTGATAGTGACTCCTCATAACCTGAGGCTTTCAAGTAGCTTTTGATATATGAGATTTTTGTTCCTGTAAAGGCTATTGAAACGCTAGGCACATAGCAACTGGCAGATATAGCATGGAATACGACATGACTAAGCAAATGTTGGTGTGTTATAACCAGGGATGTGCGTAATTACGATTAACGACTAACGAATTTAACGACTAACGGGCTTTTTGGGTGTTGCGACTAACGACTAACGAAAATAAAAATATTTTCGTAAGCAATCCCAAAATTCGTTAGAAAGTCAATAATCATTCAAATCGCGCTCCAACTCAAGGATTACACCAGGATTGATACATATTGCCGTGTTGGTTATTCTAATTGAATGGTTCAAAATAACCGTAGCTGCGAGTGTTGATTATATCTACTGACACAGCTTCGCAGTTCTGGAAGCCCCATATTAAAACCCCAACCGAACTTTGCGCAAGGTTAGGCGCAGCATTTAGGCCGGGATCATACTTCCAACGACGAGCGACGCGACGCAATGTTTACCATCCATATCGACCAAAAATCGATATACCTGATGTGCACAGTCGCCGTCGCTGATCGCGGGAAGTATGATTCCGGCCTTGTGCGACTTCGTGTCGGTCGCGCGACTTTATGGTAGGCTCTCTGAACCGGTTCCGGCACTGACAGGCTCCAGCGGAGATTTTAACGGAGAGCGCTATCAAAGGTGTTGATATGGAGCGGTGCCTGCAGGCCACAACTACAGAAACTGTATTCGATAAGTGGATTGTAAAGGGTGCCGTCCTTCGATTTTCAGTCATAAATTCAAGATATGGGGTTTCTATGAAGTGGTGCTGGGACCACTCAGGAGTAAAATTTTCACTGCTGATTTTTTACGACATTTCCCCATTATGGGAACAAGCTCTAAACCACGTAAGCGCTCGGCTCGCGACGCTGAGCAAAGAAAAAAGCAAAGCCGGTGCGATTCTCCGTGTTGACACCATCGGGTAGATCTCAAAGAGCATCATATAGTGCAAAATGGCAAATTTTGCATTGAAAAAAAAACAGAGTTCTAGATTGTCTCGGTTTCCCATTTTGTTTGTTTTGTTACCGAAAAAATGACAAAATCGATAAACACACACTCTCGAGTACTAGGTTTCGTGCAGCGATGTCCGAGTGGTTAGGGAGATATTTTTATTTATTTATATACAGGGTTGCAGTTCGAACTAGGTTCTCTAACAAGGAATGATTTGTGTCTTAGATTGCCATGGATGATTCAAAAAACATACATCTCTTCATGCCTTCCTTTTTTCTATTCATAAGGTTTTTTTCCTGCCTCAGTTGTGCTTGTTTTTAAAGCCTAGATTTTTAACGACTAACGATTAACGACTAACGAGGGTTTTGGCCGGTTGAACGACTAACGACTAACGAATCACAAAATTTCTATTACGCACATCCCTGGTTATAACACAATACAGATTTTGCCGTTTTGCCGGTTGTTTTTGGGGTTTGCCGTTGCCGTTTGCCGAAATCTTAAATTCCTTTGCCGCACACCCCTGGTCACATGGCAATCGCGCTTGGCCACGCCCATTTTGCCATGCCGCCGCGCAATGATAACACCAACCCGGGGTTTTCCTTGCCTTCAAAAATCGTTGCGGTGCGGAAAAATAGGGGTGGCCAAGTGGCAGCGATAGCAATCTTTGGGGGTGCTAAACACAGATTTGACATCCGTTTCCGGTGTTACGGAAGGTTGCGGCACAGTGCTGTGGTTTGTCGACGTTTTAGATTTGGCCGTGCAAGCCGACAACGGGTTTGTGAGAAGCATCTGGATAGAACCATAATCCACCGAAGTTTCGTCATGAACTCATGTCGCAGATGTAAAAATCCTAATTCCTGCCAAAGAATTTCCGGTAATTCTGCCAAATTCCAATTTCTGTAACAAGATTTTCAAATTTACGCTATAATTCGAAATCAACGGATGGTAAGCATCGTGTTCCTACTACAAAATAATGATTTCCTCGTTTTCCGCGGAATTCTGGGCTCTTTTTTTTTCAAAAAAGGAAACGATTTGCGTTTTTCTGAAACCTCGAGATTTCGCTTAATTGATTTAAATTAATGATTTGATCATATCAGAAGCACTGAAATTCATAGTGTGTACGTTTTCGCGAAACACCCCTTACCACTCAATCCAGCGCTGGAATCTATCGTCATAAAAGTGCTTTCTACCAAAAAAAAACCGATTGCATTGGACAAAGGTTCAAATGACATATAGAAGGAGCAGACTCGAATGCGAAAATGCGAAAACGAATAGTTAACATAGTATAGTGACCAGGAATATAGCGCCTGTATAAATGCTACGCTCGACTAACAAGTCTAGTTAACAAGCCCGGCCCTACGCCATCACACCTCTGCACTGATCATGTCCCAAGGTGTCCTATGTGTTGGCCCAAATTCTGGCCGAGGAGACACATGCCAACATGGGTCAACGATTCGTGGTCGAAGTCAGACTCACATAAGCCCTAATAGACGTCCATGTAGCGAAAATAGGGAAATTCGCAGATAATATTGTTCACCCTACCCTGGGAGGTTAAATCTGTTAATGCAAATTTGCATTCTAAAACAGGCTTGCGGCTTGAAAAGCCATGCTAATATTAACGAAATGGGAGCGATAACTCAGTCGAACTTAAAGGCAGGGTTCTCGATAAAATCGGTTGTTGTGCTATACCCATGGAATGGTAGATCTGGCCATCACAAAAGTGAAAATAAGTAAAAAATTGGAGGAAAAACGCTTAAAGCCACAGTCCAACCTCAGAATCAAATTTTTGTTTTCCTGCTTATCTTGGAGAAAATTTTACGCTGATCACGAATGTGTCTCCAGAATCGCTCAGAAACCACTACGAACGGAGTTATAGCCCCTCGAAAATTCTGAATTTGAACGACGAGAAGTTCGCGGACGAGTTGACTCGGGTCTGTTTTTTCTCGTTATTCGCAGCCATCGTTTTGAAGCAGGTCACAAAATACAGCCACACCGAAAACAAATGGAAGAACATAGATTTTGTTCAAAACCGGTGGCGCTTCTCTTCTCTATCGAGACCAGAAGCTTGTCTGTGGGCGTCACCCATTTTTTCTTCCGTGGGGGCGGAGTCGACATTTTCCCTGCCTTTTCTCGCTTATTTGAGCGAATTGAGATTTCGCGCTTGGCAGAGTTGCTATTCACGACGACCGGAGTATGATATCAAAAATTACCCCTGAGCTTGGACTGTGCCTTTAAGAGCAACTTATGGCTTGGTGTCCTCCCGCCCCCAATTATCGAGATTTGGGTAAAAGCCTGCTTTGTCAACTTTCATATTGTTTCTAAAGTAATTTCTGAACATCTCTGGAGACTACTGATTATTTTAACAGCAAATAAATGTCGTGTAAGCAAGCATTGATGAAAATTAGGGGGCCGGCCGACACCGGTAATTAGCCGTTATACTTTGTTTTTGAGCGTTTTTCCCACAAATTTCTGAGTTTTTCCACATATTTTTACTTTTGTTATGGCCAAATCGACATTCTTCTGAAGAGAGCTCAAAAGTTGTTTTTATCGCGAACCCCGTCTTTAAATGTCTGACTTTTCATGGCTGTTGATCGCGAATTTGATAGTTTTGTGATGAAAAATTCCTCTATGAATCTTTGAAGTACACCTGGATTAAAGTACACCTAAAACAGGACTGAAAAATAGAAGTACACGTACTTATAACAGAGATAAATAAGGTATTTTGAATACCCGGTTTATTCCGTCATTCCAATATGCTTGAAGGCTTCAAAGACCTGGACGCTGAAAAACTTGACTCGATTTTTCCCCATATAGATGGGCTCTACGAAATAAAAACAACAAATCATAAATAAAAAGGCTTAAACTCACAGATATTGAGTACATACACAAATCTTGTGGCGTACGGCGATAAACCCGTGTAACTTCCCCCAATCTGGGAGAAGTGAAGGGACCAGGGATGTGCGTAATTATAACTAACGACTAAAGAATTTGACGACTAACGGGTTTTTTAGGTGTTTCGGCTAACCACTAAAGAAATGAAAATATTTTCGTAAACAATCCCAGAGCTCGTTTGAAAATCAATAGTCATTCACATCGCGCTCCAACCCAAGGATTACATCAGGAATGATACATTGATCCCTGTTAGTTGTCCGAGGTGGATGGTACAAAATAGCCATAGCCTACAGTATTTATTATTTCTACTGAACCGCTTCGCAATTCTGGATCTTACACATTATGATCCCTACTATACCTGGGACCGAATCATATTATTCGAAAAATATTCGAATGGTTTTTCGAATTTCGAATCATTCAAAATTCGAAATTAGAAAATTTTGGTTTTCGAATAATATTCGAATATTTCGAAAACGGGCTCTCGAATACTATTCGAAATTGGAATACTTCGTAGAAAGCGGTTTCGAATAATATTCAAAATTCGAATATTTTGGGGAGCATATTCGAATTTTTGAAGTTCGAATAATCGAAATTCACAATCATCATTTAATTAGAAGTTCTTTTTTTAAATCAACCTTTGAAAACACATTCTATCACATTCTATCTTGACGTATTCACCGCACGCTCGATTTGGGGTTCTCATACGCTTGGATCGTGTGAAATATTGCGTCAACGTACAAGGTGCTTAAACGGTGGGATAGGCTGGCTTGAACGGCCAGCCAATGCGAACCGTTTTTCTCTCGTTTTCGCATTTGTTATTTAGCTGTCAGGCAGATATGGACAGTACCAGGGTTTTAGCTTCCAAAACTCTCCCGGTCCAGAGAAACAGTTACTTGAAATACGGACGGGAGCGATTGAGCTCACTAATCTACAATGACTACTCTAAAAACATTAGCTTGGAGTGGTCTTCGTGGCTGGAAAGGTTTGGCGTTGCTCAGGCCTAGTGAACTACGATTTGCGAATTAAGAGAAAATTGAAAACTTACGATTTACGAAATTAAAAAAAAATTAAGTTACGCGCAGCCCTGCGCGGCGCAGCGCACTTCTGTAATATTGATCACCCGACGCGGCACGATCGATATTGTGGGATTGCAGTTCGCCGCTCCGCTCGGTGGCGGAAGTATAAACGACCCCCTAGAGGATAGCTCTACGCTGCGCCTCTCGGCGGCGGGAGTATAAACGTCGCCTAAGGTCAATGGTAACATTGTCGCTGCCATGAGCGACAGTCATGGCATTTAGCACTAATGGGGGACCAGCATCGGAGCAATGGTACTGGTCGTCGTATGAACAGTTGTCGCGTGTCCGTCACAGCGACGTGTCGTGGAGGGCTGACATACTGCAAATGTGCCTATGCCTGTCGTCGCCACTGTCGCTGTCACTGTGCAGCGCACTGCGACAGGGACAGATTAAAATGGCGGGAGTAGTTAGCTGTCACAGCGACACGACCTCGTGTCGCAAACTATACCATTGGCCTAACGCCCTTCTCATACCTTTGCTGCCTCTTCAAATGCCGGCCCTTAAGAAAAATGATTAAACGCGGCGGTGGCGGAGAAAACGGTCTCGCTCGTGATTGCTGCGATAGCGGCGTGGGCCGCGCTTTACTGTCTCGTTACCAGTTCCGATCGCGCCGGCGTTCTCATGTTAAAAGAAGCTAGTTGCCAACTTCCGGCCAATTTTCTAGTAATCCAAAACACTGGATCCATTGTAGCTCAAAAGCGGCATTTTCCGCGACGGCAGAAGGGCGTGAGGGTTTTAAGCTCAAGTGTTCAGCCCTGCCCCCCACCTAAAGTCGTGCAAGTTCGGCGGCAGCAAATTTGCCTAGGCCGCGCCGTGGCGTAGTAGTAGGTCTTGAGAGCGGCGCTAGGGTCTCGGCGCTTGGGTGCGATAAGGCGCTACCCCGGGAAGGAATAGTGGTGGTCAAGTCACGCCTGATGCCACGCTCGCGCGTCGCGCGCGTGTCGTATGAAGTCGCGTGTCGTAACATTGTGGTAGGCCGATGAATATCTCTACAAGTGATAGTCACAGTAAATGACAGCTCAAAACTAATTTTTAAAATCGGACTATCATTTCTGAATTCGAGAAAATTTATGCGAAAAATAGAATAAATTATTCGAAAATTCGAGGAAATTATTCGAAAATCTTGATCTTAAATCTCTCTCAAAAATCCTAAAATCGGACTATCATTTGTGAATTCGAGAAAATTTATGCGAAAAATAGAAAAAATTATTCAAAAATTCGAGAAAATTATTCCAAAATCTTGATCTTAAAATCTCTCTCGAAAATCTTAAAATCGGACTATCATTTGTGAATTCGAGAAAATTTATGCGAAAAATAGAAAAAATTATTCAAACATTCGAGAAAATTATTCCAAAATCTTGATCTTAAAATCTCTCTCGAAAATCTCAAAATCGGACTATCATTTGTGAATTCGAGAAAATTTATGCGAAAAATAGAATAAATTATTCGAAAATTCGAGAAAATTATTCGAAAATCTTGATCTTGAAATCTCTCTCGAAAATCTTGAAATCGGACTATCATTTGTGAATTCGAGAAAATTTATGCAAAAAATAGAATAAATTATTCGAAAATTCGAGAAAATTATTCGAAAATCTTGATCTTAAAATCTCTCTCGAAAATCTTAAAATCGGACTATCATTCGTGAATTCGAGAAAATTTATGCGAAAAATAGAAAAAATTATTGGAAAATTCGAGAAAATTATTCGAAAATCTTAATTTTCAAATAGACTCGAAAATTCGAAAAAGCAGTTTCAAAATACCATTTTCGAGTTTATTCGACAATCTGAAATTCGAAAAATTTGATTTTCGAATATATTCGAAAGTTTGAAATTCGAAAAAAATGGTTACTGCAACTATTAAACTGTAATGAAGCTCAGAAATGTGGGTATTTCCAATTTTCGGAGAATAGGAATTCTTCGAATGCTTTAAAAACCATAACTCGCCTAATTTTTGCTATGATCGGAAGTCTCAAACTCTCGAAAATCGTGTCTATACCCAAAATTTGAGATTTTTCAAGAAACCTTGGGCAAAATGCAGTTTTACGTATCTCCGTTAGCATGATTATTCAGCTTTCTGTAATACTTCGAAATCGAAGGGTTTTAAGGATGTGTCTTCCCTAAAAATACCAATTCCCTGGATTACTGCCGGGCTTCGAATTCTCAACTTTCATGATTTTTTTTTATTTTCTGATTTTCAAAACCTTGTCAGAACAGATACACAGAAACTCAAAATGTGCAAAAATAACGGGCCTGACGAAACCCCATTTACTGCTGTACACAGCCCTGGAATGGATCCACTCATAAAGACCATGAACCAAAAATAAAACTCATTTTGCACACGGAGAAAAGTCTAATAACAGCCTGAAACCGACCAGACATCGGACATATAATCATGAAGTTGCCATTACCGAGTACGCACATCACCGACGGCACGCGGTGATTGACATCAATTTCAAGACACGCATCACGTGAATCAAAACCATAGACCTGCGAATATCGCCTCCGCCCAAGTTTCCCCGCTCCACCCAAAAATGTTCCCGAAACCCACTAGAGATTTATTCTATTAAAACGCTTTGTAAAACACCCTTCTACCAAATTAAGGCTGCAAAGGGCAAGGCATTTGAAGTGTGTACAACCAATCGAGTCTATCACCTGAATTTTTAGACAGATCCAAGGCGCGCTTGATTTTCCCCTACCTATAGCATACACTGCTCCCCGTGCTTTTCTTTTTCATTGGAGCCCCTGTACGGCAAACTTATCCCCTACAACATTTTCATCGCGATTCAAACATGACAGCCTACACGCATACAATGAACAAACTCATCCTGATTTTTGCAAATAGAAATAATTCTATTGAAATTCAGAATCAAGGCACAATAATAACCTTACGACCATCAAATGGCTCTTTTTCAATTTTTTCACGCACTTAGTTGATTTATCGCAGCTGATTTCCACCACCAGCAGCCATTCTACTTGTCTTCCTATCACTTAATTTCCTAAAGTATTCAAAATCAATGTCGAAGTGGCTTCAAATATGGCCGAAAGCAGAATCTGCCCAAAAAATGATGAAACATTTAAATTTATAGCTGTCAATCGAGTCTGCGTTAAACTAGTTAAAACGAACGCATGACACGACCTGTATGCCTAAAAGCACGGAAGTTTCCCGATCTTTTTGTTTTTATTTGAGCCCCCGCATTTGGAATCGCTCCATCAATACTGATTTTATGGCTGTTTGAAAATTTGAAATACTCGTGAAACAATAGTTTTCTGTATAAGCTGGGCTATTTATTCGAGCACTAGTTACCAGACCAGTGAGGCAGAGTTATGAAGAAAGAAATTTTCTAAGTCTGCTATTTCAGAAAATGCCATTAGTAGTTATTTCTGTTTCATCAAACACGATTGAGAGAGAGAGAACACCACACGAGAGACAAGAAAAGATAATAGTAATCTCATTATTTCTATGCAATACCAAATTCCAAACATCTCTTCTTAAAATAATTCCGAAAAAAAACAGAAATTTTATTTCATTTTTGTATCTAAGAATTGGAAATTCAGAAACTTGATTAATAAATCTGCACGATAGAGTGAATTAAAAAAATCGTTCCTTCTATTTTTTCAGAAATTCGATAATCGGAAGTTATGGACTATCGGTACTCACATAATTGTGATGAGACGTCATGCACAGTGTGCATATTCGTGTTGTGAAAAAATTCAAACACGAAAGCGAAATATTACTTATATTTTCGATTCATACCGGATTTTCAGTCATCCGGTTGTTCGGTGTTCCGTTAATTTAAAATATTTGGAGTAGTCTGAAGGTGACATATACTCTACCTTTTTAAAAGAATCATTACAAAAAACACTATTGCCTCATTCAGAAAAACCTAGAATGGGACAGAACTGCTACGAAAAGAAACAAAAATAGTACCGAATAGACATAAAGATAGAATGATGGTAACTTGATCATTTTAATATAAAGATAACTTGGAGTGATGACCACACAAAAGTCTCAGATCCATGCAATTGCAATAGTTCGTCAACTCAGTCCACATACCACGTGGATTAATTATTTAATTACCCAAGTTTGAGGTATCGTACGATCGAGCATCCTGTCACCATGCAAGCCAAGCAGAGAGCCGAGATTCAAGAGATGATCAACGAGACTGTGAAGGATGCGATGAATGGTCTGGTCGAACAAATGGTGAAGACTATCGCAGATGCCTTGCAGCCCCTGATCCGCTCGATAACGGAAGCCGTTGGTGAGCTGACGAAGATGAGATGAGTGGCGCCACCAGCACCTGCCGCCGGTGACGCAGTTCAGCGAGCGTTCCAGGCTACGCCGCAGGTGATTCCTTCTCAGGTCGTGATTATGGGTATGGTAGAGGAGAGCAATTTGCCGGCACACAGCCGGAGGGAGGCCGACGAGAAAACCGTGAGGGCCCTGCTCGATCATCTGGAGGTCGTCGCCATCCCGACGACTGTGTACCGGATGGGATCCTTTGATAAGGAGAAGAAGCGTCCGGTGAAGGTCGCCTTCGCTAATCATCACGACGCCATTCAACTACTACGCAGCAGCTATAAGCTAAAACGTTCCAGTGACTGGGAAAATGTATACGTACGCCCGTCGTACAGTTCGGAGTTGCGAGCTAAGCTCCGCGAAGCTCGCAGGTCGGACGAGGATGCGGTGATTTACAAAGGAAAGGTGATGAGCAGAAGCGAGATCCCAAAAAAGGGAGGGCCGAGTCCGCCCGCGGGGGACGAGGCCGCCCCGTCGGTCTCCACCCTTCGGGCGGCCCACCCTCCCACCCGCTTCTCCCCATTACAGTGAGTGTGAGCGAGTCAGCCTCGGTGGCAAAGGGTAGCCTGAACTGTGTATACTTCAATTCTCGATCTATTAGGAACAAATTAGCCTCTCTGAACACACTGCTCAACTATTCGTCTCCCGATATAGTTATTATAACCGAAACCTGGCTCACTGAGGACGACCCGGACTCGCTCCTAGCACTAGATGGCTTCTTCTTCTTCTTATCGGCCACATAGAGCTTCTCCTCATAGGTGTAGAAAGGCAGCCACATCGCACGGGTTCTTCCACATATCCGTAACTGTCGCGAAAGCGCGATGCTATCGCTCCGCAAGGAGGCCTGGGCGCGGTCGGTCCCGCGACGAATGCCGACGCACGGTAGAGACGCCGTCGGACTGGCTCGGGCGGCGCGGTCTGAGTCATCAGTCTTCGCCCCTGCCGCGACCAAGCGTGGTCCATCTACCTGCAGCTCTGTGCTGCCTTTATTCCTACCTGTGCTGTGCATCGTCTCGGGGCCTCTGGCCTTTAGAACACTACTATTCCACCTGCTATACGGCTGGCTCACGAAGAGCACGTTCGATGAACAGGTCTACGGCCGTGGCCCATATTATCGATCGTGATGTAATACTTCAGTGGTGCGTTTCTTCTCTTGTAATACATGTTCTTTGTTCTTATTTCTTCTCCTCCTCTAAGATCTCTCCACATTCTCTTTGTAGTATAAACTAATCTATATTAGTTTGTGTTCTGTTGTGTATGCAAGAGGGACATATATTTTGCGCAATATATACTACAGTCGGGATCGGTGTCAATTAGTCCAGGGAAGTTCAAGTGTGTGGCAACTGGTGTCAAATGCGCATTATGTGGTGTTATCGTGGGTTTTATTATTGTTACAGTATACAGCTTCCCGGGGGTTATTAGTACAGTCTGCTATGTTATCTGTAGGGAGTTTGTGGGTTGGATCTCCCGGGACTGACGTCTGGTGTCGGACCCGGGGGAGAAAATCACCGATTCGCCACATGGTGCATACGGCTAAAATATCCTTCTAATTTCCCCTCGGGTAACCCTTAGCCCCTTGTGGTGGGACCAAAATGTGGGTTTTCCCATTCCCCCACTTTTGATGGGACTAAAACTATCCAGGGTTAATCCAGCAAGCTTGGGCACACAGCTTGTTTGTACTACAGTTCGCTTTGGCGCATAATCTATATACTCGAGGACCAGATTCGTCTGGGAGGCTCGGGACGGCTGTGACGGTAGCAGCGTTACAGTCAGAATGTGCATCCCTGCGCGCAAAGACGGATCAGACGGTTTCCCGAGGGGTTCAGCAGAGTTCAGCCGGAAAAGAAAAGTGGGCGTCGTTGGGTTGATTATATGGGTTTCGTGGTTATTTTGGTGGTTTGGTATATATTGTCATATATTGTTGGGTATATTTGGCTATTTTGGTATCCGGTTTTTGGTCGTTGGTCGTTGGTTATTGGTATTTGGTGTTTGGGGTTTGGTACTTGGTTTCTGGTTTTGGCTTACTCGACACCACGGCTCGGATCTTGCTGCTCTCTGCTGTCCCATTTATACTTTATGTAATATAGCAGTTCTGGGTTCTAAAACGGGTTTTTGTGCCAATATATCGTAGTACGTTCTACGTTAATACTACAGCACCAGGTGCCGGTTGGAAGGACTTCTCTGGACACATTAATGCATATCCCTGCTACACCAAAATTTCTCTACTACCTCTAATTTCCCTCTTGCGTAAACATTTAATCTCTTTCTTTCTTCTACCACTGTTCTCCCTATCAGTCTACCTATTTTCTACCTATCCTCTTCTTAATTGTTTTTCGTACATATCGTAGTTTTTTTCTTTTCTCTTTTAGTCGCACCACAATCACGGCCCTTCGTGGGTCATTGTATTTCAGGTCATACCATCAGTAGTTGTTCAAACGGGCACAGTCAGCAAGGACGGAGCGGCACGGACTCGGATCGGCGGCCAGGCTTGGGCGGTCAGATAAGTGAGGACTCTAAAATTACTCCACAGCGCCTTTTAGCGCTTGTCTTAATTGTTTTTACGCGCTCTAGCGCAGTAGTTTAGTTTTTTACGCGCTCTTTAGCGCTTAGTTTTAGTTGTTTTATGCCTTTCTAATAGGCTAATCCAGTTTTTGTCCATTAGGACATATTCCAGTTTTCTTGCCCTCAGGAAATTTTTTTTGTAGGTGTTTCGTCTATTCGCCCCACCCTGTGGTTCTCCCCGGCATGGACGAAAGTCCTCCTGGGGATAGAATATTGCAGGGAGGTGCGTGGACCGAGCACCAAATTTTGTATGTTTTCATATTTCAGGTTTAACTTGGTTCGCTTCTCCAGTTCTTCATGGCCACCACCTTCTCGTGGAACACTCCACGGCGGTGGCCAGTCCAACCGCGAATCGTCCCACGTTCGAGGACGCTTGGGCTGCGGACAGTTTTCGCAGAGATCCAGTTCCAGACCTTCAATATGGAAACCAAAAATCAAACTGGACGGCAGGAGCCCTCGACTAATGCAGGTAAGTGCGGGTCAATTAGTTCCTTTCAGGTCGTCTCATCTGCTGGTTGGTCCAATGGCAACCTCCATCGATGACGGTTCTCGGTCTGAGGATATTACCTGCGGTATCAACGCACCTCCAGATGGATCGCAAGGTCAACCTGGAGGACGGCGGATGGACGTCAGTTGCTAATACTCATCTCCCAGTAGCAGTTAGTGGCCCTATTCCATTCTAGATTAGTTTCCCTTCTTTTACTTTTTCTCCCCGTAGTTCAAAAATTATTCTTCTGTATTAATCCTGCATTATATCACTCCTCCTTAGTAAATTCTCTTAGGTCAATCACTTTTAGTTAGTATTTTCCCTCTCTAAACACCTCTAGTTCACTAGATCAACAAATTTCCTCATTTAGTTTTCTTTCGGTAGCTATAATAGACCCTATTTTATTCATATAATCCTCCCTCTCTCTTAGTTTCTCTTCTTTTAGAACTCTTTTCCTTCGAAATTTTCTATTGTTTCCTTTAACTGTACATAGTATACTTGGGCATCGAATAATTTCGAATCATCCTATAAATGCATTTGTCTCCTCAATGTTAAAACAAATAGAGCTTTCTTTGGTTTTCAGACAACAAGTAAGGGGGAAACTTCTCATAAGTAAGGTTAGAGTAGAATCAATTGCATTCATTGAATCACAATAATCAATTATCCGAAAAAAATAGTCGACTTCGACTATTAGTCGACTTATTTACTGAAAAAACTGATTTTTGTGCTTTTGTGAATGCACTGAATTATACTTTGTCACCAATTATGAGAAGACTGTCCCCAACCTGATGCCTGGTAACCGAAATTAGCTCAAACCATTCTAACTCTGGAGAGAAAGATTGATTTTTCGGATGATTCGAAATTATTCGCTGCCTAAGTATAGTACATAGTATCTGTAGTTTTTTTTTCTAAAAGTAGTTCGCTAGTTTTGACTCGTGTTTACCGGTGTTGTTGTCTGGATTCCTGTCTATTCCAGTCAATAAAGTAAAAATAGTTTGAACCTATTCCAAACTTAATCCAGTTTTCATCGGTGTTAAACGAGTTAAAGCTTGTATTATCACCTTATTCCAGTTATGAGGACCAACAACCGTCTAGTACGGTTCACTTCTCTGCTTCCTGTGGTGGTAGACGGCTTCTACTGGTAAATTCCCTTCTATTCCGTCGCTTCTATCAATGTTTCCGTCAAAAACCCTCTTTCAAAAACTCTACAGTACCTCCGCAGTTCGTGTCGTTTGACCGATGGGTCCTACCACGATGGCGCGTAGTCACGTGGGGGAAATCGATCGGTGACGTCACAAATGCAAAATTCTGATTTCCGCGTCATTCCGACGAATGCACTCCTCTCAACCGCCTATTGTTTTGTTCATTCCATTTCTTTCTTCTATTTTTTTGTCCAATATCCTCCTCTGCCATCACTATTACTCCATGTTGGTCCTTACTTCAGTTTCTTTGCATTATATCTTGTATTACTTCAGCATTGAATTCTCGCATCATTCCAGTCCCCTTTCTCCCCTTTTTTCGCGAAATCCATATTACTTCATTTGTCCCTTCTTTCTCCCCAATCTTTCTCATTCTTCTTTCCTTTCTGTTTCTTCATCTTCCTCATTCTTCCTTTCTCTATCATTCATTGTCCTAAATTCCTATTTCATTACCCCTTTCCCTTCATCTTTTTTACTTCTAGAAATTTCTATTCGCCTCTCACCCAACTCGACCCTTGGTCATTTCCCATGGTCGGGGCCGCCCCCTTACGTAATTGGTCCCGCCCACTCCTTTCCTATCTCATTTTCTTTCTTATTTATTCTTAAATATTTCAAAATCTGTACCAGTATTTACATTTCTCCTCTGTCATCCCATATAAATTTTAGTTCAAAACTCTATCCTTCTTCCCCTTTTCTTACAAAAAAAAGTATTTTTCTTTCTCCTCGTTGATCCCCCTTTCCTTTTCGCTTCAAAATAGGACCATATCTTCCTCTATTTTTTTTTCTTTTTTCTTTCTCAAAATTCTCCTTCTATTACGATTTTTTTCTCGCCAATTCTTCTTCTACCTCACATCTCTTAGCTACCCCCCTTATTATGTATTTTTCATTCCCACTGTGTCTTTTTCTTCTTCTTCCTTTCCTTTTTGGCATTGAAACATAAAATCCCTTTTCTTCTGGCCTTGACTATTTTTATTCCGTCCATAATCTGCCCCATAGTTATTCAAAATCTTCCAAATTCTCCTAAATTTTACTCTATCTCACATATACCCTCCTCTTTTATTATATCCCTTCAAACCCGTTTTTATCCTTCTCCCCTTATCAACTTTTAATTTACTCTCATTTTCCTTTTTCCTTATCTCTTATTTTCTATTTTTATTCCGTCCCCTTTTCTTTCCTTTCTCTCTTTTTTCTCTCCTTTCAGTTTTCATTCTATTCTCATTGTTCGTGCCTTTTTTTCTTTTACTTCTTCACCTTTTTTTTCTTTTTGTCTCCCTTTCTCTCTATACTTAATTCTTTCTATCACCCTCTTTATGTCACCCCCGTATTTCAGTCACCTTTCCTACCGCAGTTCGTGTTCATAGTTCCTGCCTCGCACCATTTTCGCTTATCAAAGCATTATTTTCAGTGCTTCGGTATTCTTACTGTGCGATTTCATCAACAACGATGGCGAACGACGACAAGGACAAGCCCGTGGAACGCGGACGTAATACGAAACGCGGATATCGAGGGAGAGGACCCTCTCGAGGAGGGAGAGGTATGCCACGCGGTCAGCGTGGAACTAGTACTTCACTTTCTCCTTTGCTTGATTCGTTGCGCCTTACCCCGCCTAATTCAGTTCATGGCGAAAGCCATAATCCAGCAACAGGAGCCTTCGGCAAGGCAATCGCGGATCATCTAGCGCGATCATCATGATCGCGCCCGCACCCGCGACGTCCAGCCATTACCTACCATCTCTGCTCCAACTATTGCAGCGAGTGTTCTCCGCGATATTTCAATCCTTAATCAGACTGCGCGGGAGCACAGCAGGGTCCGTGGCAGAGGGCCGGCTTGTTATGCCCCCAAAGCCTCGGTGGCACCCGCTGCGGCTCCCCAGCGGGATGAGGCAATGGATACCGCTGAGAACCCTCGCCCTAATTCAGCTGCAGCTTCTGTCGGTTCAGCCTTGTGAACACCGTCGGAGGACGGTGTCGGCCAACCGCGACCGATCCAGGCCGCCGTCACGGACGGGGACCTCCGGGACGCGATTGACCGTCGCGGTCAGCCGACGGCAGAGGCTATTCAGCGTCGAAACGAGCGCGCATCGTCAAGCTGCTGCTGACCTATCGCCATAGCCTCCAACTCGCTGTTTTATATTAGGATTCGTAGGTGTTTTCTTCTGCAGTCATGGCGCACGCAGCGCGTGTGCGGCACTTCCTGAAGACTCATCGGTTGGTGCAAGCAATGTATCAGCGGGCATCTCTGCCACGTCAGAGGATGTGCTTACGGGATGCGCACTGCGCACGCGATGCTCCCCTGGTTCGCAGAAGATCCTACTGCATATACTGAGGCGTCGCGTTGGAGGCGCGACAACTACTCCATACCTACGTTGGTAGCGACTACAGATAAGTATCTGCGTGCCGTCGCTAGGATCCCCCGTCCTACGGAGGGGTCCTGGGTCGGCGTGCAGCCCCCTGTAGTCCAGCAACGCACAATACAGCCACCATCTAGAACTACTTCGGGACCGGCTTCGACTTCCTCTCAAGTTTTTGCCCCGCATTTTGCCGCGGCCCGGGAGGCTGGACCTCCGTCCACACCCAAGCAGCAGGGTGGACAAACCACCGGGTCTCGGGGAATTGTGGACCAGTCCACTACATCAAAGAGGAAGTACGAAGACGATAATACGGTCGCATCAGTTTTTCTGCGCGTTTATTATTGTATTTTAAATCAGGGCCACTCTTTCGCTTACGCGCGCGTCTAAATTCCTTCCTTTAGTGAGGTCCATACTAGTTTCCTTTTCTGCGCCGCTTTTACATCGCAGCGTTCTAGCAGCTGTCGGCGCAGACACTAATGCAGATCACTGTCAAGACAATTGCAGGTTAGTTGTTTGTTGGGTCCTGTCTTTAGTAACCGGTTACTTCAGATAGGCCCACGCGACTTCTAGCTTTCTCCATCGCCATTGTCCGGTTAAGATCCAGCGCCAGTCAGCATTGATCAGAGCCGGAGCCGATACTCCAGGTAAGTTTGATCATTCACTCCTTGCGGGCTAGTCATTCACTGGGTTTGTCGGGCGTCTTTCTCGTGCCTAATACATACTCTAGACTCGCTGGTAAGATCGAGTAGCGGTCAGTCCGGTTGCAGCGGGTTGAGGTCAGTGAGCGATCGGTCAGGTAGGTTTAAGGTAACCCGTGTTCTGTGCCAGGCGCTCCGCCGTTTCCGTGAGCTTGTCTAGTGCAGGAAGACGCATTGTGTTACAGACCTGGTTGTGCTAGCAGTGGTGTGTGGAGTGCGTGCGTATTGCTGGTGTAGTGGATGATCATCTGGTGGTTGATGGTTAATGGATACTTGATAATGCAGTGATCTACATCTTGTATATATCTATATGTAATTTTTATTGTGTTGTACTCGTCTCTTTTATATGCACATTGTTAACTAGTATATCATTCACTTACTCACCATATGATACTCGCATATACTCCGGTAGTTAGTCCTTTTTATCTCTCCGGTATTTAGTCACTTGTGTTTTGCGGTAATGACCGCATATATTACAGGGATCTTGGAGGATCTACTTATTTACTTTGGGAACAACAATTGCAGAGAAGGAAAGAGCCACTTCCTAAAATCTTCCCCCTTTTTTATATATAACTATTTCAATTCAATTTATGGCTGGGACTTGTTCATTGCCACCGCGCTCGTGTTCCAGTCGCATCTAGGGGCACTAGGCCCAATAGGTTGTGGACAGCACCGACCGCACAGCTAGGCAGGCTTCTCCCCGCCGCTAGCCAATGCCCATATGGGACTCCTTGAAATACATTCTTTTTCGGGGCGGGAATGTCGCGAAAGCGCGATGCTATCGCTCCGCAAGGAGGCCTGGGCGCGGTCGGTCCCGCGACGAATGCCGACGCAAGGTAGAGACGCCGTCGGACTGGCTCGGGCGGCGCGGTCTGAGTCATCAGTCTTCGCCCCTGCCGCGACCAAGCGTGGTCCATCTACCTGCAGCTCTGTGCTGCCTTTATTCCTACCTGTGCTGTGCATCGTCTCGGGGCCTCTGGCCTTTAGAACACTACTATTCCACCTGCTATGCGGCTGGCTCACGAAGAGCACATTCGATGATCAGATCTACGGCCGTGGCCCATATTATCGATCGTGATGTAATACTTCAGTGGTGCGTTTCTTCTCATGTAGTGCCTGCTAGCGAACGTAGGATGTTGTTACGTGTGTTGGCAGCAGCAGCTCGAATACGTGTATTTTCATGAAAACGTAGTGACGGGTCCAGGAATACACCGAGTAGTCGAGGGTGTTTTGATAAGGGCAGCATATTTCCTTCCCAAAGAACCTTGGGATGCAGCTTGTGTTCGGCTGTCGCTGTAGTGCACAAAGTAACGCTGGACTTCGTTGGAGAGACCTTTAGCTGCTTCGATTCCAGGAACTTAGCCAGACTGACGAGGTATTTATTCATCTCAGCAGTGGCTCGATCGATGACAGGGTCAGTACAAATGATAGTGATGTCATCCGCATATAGACATAAGTGGATGTTTGGTGACGGCTTCGGCACATCAGACAAATACAAAGAAAACAGGCTGGGAGATAAAACTCCTCCTTGTGGGACGCCCGCCTTCAGGGGCACAGCTAGATGGCTGTTATGTGGTGTATAGATGCGACCGAATATCGGGCGTTAATGGTGGTGGTGTCGCAATCGTTGTAAAGAATACTATTAGAGTTGCTCAATCCATACCCAAATCCTTTAACTTCTGTTGTGAGCTTTTGTTTCTTGATGTTGTGTTTCAATTTGGTCCCTGTTTCCGCTTGATTGCAGCTTACCGGCGGCCAGCAACGAGTAGTGAGGACTCTCTCGAATTGTTAGAGACTGTAGCTGACTGGTGTACGGTGCAATTCCCTTCCATAGTCGTTGGTGATTTCAATTATACGTGTTCTTCTTCTGGAAATTCCGGTATGCTATTTAATGCTTCATTCGACAATTTTCTTACCAGTTCTGGTCTATCATGTCTGAATTTTGAGCCCACTCACGGGCGCAATGTCCTGGATTTGATCTTATGCAATGACCTCACTTTAATTACTGATTGGGAGGTTCAGCCAAATTTCTCTACAAGCGACCACTGTAGCATAGCCTTTGAAATCGCATGTCAACCTGATGTTCCCAAAACAGCTCGTAATTTTGATTTTCGCAGAGCCAATTGGGACCAAGTAAATCTCTGGTTGATAGGAACAAACTGGGATGAACTGTTTTGCACGTGCCGCAATATAAGCGAGGTGTATGATGCCTTCATTTCCTATGTCCACCTTGTAATAGAGAAATGTGTTCCACTTCGGAAACATGGCCCTAAGACCAAGAACCTTCCACCGCACCTGCAGCGCTTGGCCGCTAAAAAGCACTTCCTCTGGCGTGACCGCTTTCAGCCTGGTGGGCGCGTTGCCTTCAGCAAATGTACTAGGGATTTCGAAAAAGAATGCAAACGATTTGCCAAGAACTGCGAAAAACGCCTTATTTGCTCGGGAAATCGAAAAAACTTCTTCAAGTACATGAATGCAAAGATGAAAACGCGTAAGGGTATCACATCTCTAAAAGATGAAGAGGGCGAAGTCATTATCGATGATCAGCAAAAATGCGAAATGTTCGCGGAATATTTCTCCAAGGTATTTACTCATGACAACGGTGCGACCCCACTATTCTCCTCCCGATGTTCCCAGAAATTGTGCTCCGTCCCTATCAGCTTCGAGGTTGTAATGGGTGCCATAAAAAATCTCAATGACAAGATTTCGCTCACCCCGGACTCGGTGCTCTCGTACTTCATCAAAAGGGCTGCTAACGGGTTATGTTACCCTCTCTCGTGCATATTCAAACATAGTCTTGCTCTTGGAACGCTTCCGTCCGCATGGAATACTGCAATTGTAACCCCGCTTCTGAAAAAGGCACCAGCTGTTCAGGTCTCGAACTATCGGCCCATCAGTTTAACCTCATCAGTATGCAAAGTTCTCGAAATCATTATCAAAGATTGTGTTCTATCCCATCTCGCGTCGAATGACCTCCTCAGCCCGGCGCAATATGGTTTTCTGCCTGGTAGATCAACGCTATCTCAGCTGGTATCCTCGTTCCACGACTGGTGTTCGGCTGTGAACGAAAGCTACCAAACTGATGTTGTGTACATAGACTATGCTAAAGCTTTTGATACAGTCAGTCATCCAAAGCTACTTCTGAAACTTGAAGGCTACGGCATTTCTGGTGACATTTTAAAATGGTTGAATTCCTTTCTGACACCTCGTGACTTTATAGTCAAAATTGGCGACTTTTGTTCTCATCCTTGCCCAATCGTCAGCGGTGTTCCCCAGGGTAGCGTTCTGGGTCCTTTGCTTTTCCTCATTTATGTGAACGACATTTCTGACGGATTGTCGAGCACATGCAAGCTTTTTGCTGATGATCTGAAGATATATCGTCCCCTTCGCAACCCCGCGATCGATTTTCACGAGCTTCAGTGTGACCTGAACCGGCTTTCTAATTGGTCCAAGCTATGGCAGCTAAAAATATCTGAAGAAAAATGTAGCTTGTTCCATATAAATTTCCAACATGAGTGCTTTCTACGCCTAAACGATGTTGCGCTTCCCGTACGCGAGACTGTCAGTGATCTTGGTGTGCTTATTAGCACCGACCTTAAATGGGAATCCCACTGCAAGGAAATCTCTAAGAAAGCTTCTCGTGTGGCAAATTGTATTCTGAGATCTCTGCAACACCCATGTCTCGAACATTACAGGAAAGCACACATTGTCTACTGCCGACCGCTCTTGGAATACTGTACGCAGGTCTGGTCACCATCTTCTGTCGAAGATGATGAAGTAATTGAAAACGTGCAAAGGCGGTACTCAAAACGCGTTTTTGTCAAAGTATTTCCTACGCGAGAAGTACCAGACTATACGGCAAGGCTTGAAATGTTGGGGATCGAAACCCTACGATATCGGCGAACCGAGTTCGATTTACACTTATGTTATAAAATCGTTAACGGTCTTTGCGACATCCCATTTGAGAGTGTTTTCGTGTTCACCAGCCGCTGTACTCGCTCCCGCCAACACGCTTTTCAGCTCGCACGTAGATTTACGTCGAAGTCCAACGTGCTGCATTCCTTTGCATTTAGAGTCATCCCAGTTTGGAACAAATTACCTTCAGAGATCGTTGAGGCCGCGCAGTTTCCGATTTTCAAAAGCAGGCTATTCCATTTCAACCTCAGGTCATTGCATGGGGTCGATGGCCGTGCTTTCTGCTAGAGCTTTAAATTCAGGGTGCTCTTATTCGTACGAGTGTTTTCTTTGCCTACAATTTTGTTTGTCTGCATGTCCAGGCTGTCTTGTTTAAACCTATCTCACATACATTTTGTATGTTTCTTTGTCGCCAGATAAAGCTATTGAATTGAAATTGGAAAGACCTTCCTGCGCACACACCGCCCGCACACTATTTCTCGTACCCGAGCCCGCGGCCGGCAGCGCAACCATTATAATTCTCGCTGCAAGCCGCGAGGATCTTACCGTTCAGGTAGGACCCTCGCGGCCGGCAGCGAGAATAGCAGTAATTGTAGGTAAGGCTCTCGCGGCCGGCAGCGGCTGAGAAAATAATGCGCACCATTGCATGTGCAACGTTTGTTCATTACGAAATCTTCAATGTAAAGAGTAACATAAGCATAGCAATGCTTCATACTTGCAATCTTTGTCTCTCATTGTTAAGTTACTTGCGAGTTATCCGTGATGAGTTAAAATACTCGCGACGATTTAGCTAGCGTTTAACATTGTCAGAGCAATGTAAGATACTCGTCACTTAAATAGTCAACGAGTAACTTACCAATAATGCAAGTATGTTAACTGACGTCATTTAACTAGCGAGTAACTAGTTTTGAGCCGTTAAAGTCGCGAGTAACTTACTCAAAAAGTTCTTAGTGGATGGGAAGTTCTTTTCGAGGATTTTTAGCACAGAAGTTTTTTTTCACAATGAATCATTATGAATTACTCCTTTGTCAATGTTTTACGGAGGAAATCCTCAGATTATTACACATCTAACCTCGTAGTAAGCAAATAAAAGTTTTTTTTCATCTTGAAGCGTTCAATACAGAAATTTGAGGCGCAGAACCAAACCATGTGATCCATTTTTCAGACCACGAAAATATTAGGGTAATTTGTCTTATATACTGCCTTTATTCGGGAGTGCACAAGCCCCCCTTTTCACCCGCACACGCTGCTACAGTAATGGACCACGGCAGCGCGGTCTGTGGTGAGCCCGTTCTCTCCCACCCCATGCGACAGGCATCGACTTTCGCATGACCACCGTCCAGTCGTCCGTATGACCGGCGATCATGCTCAGAGACGGTGAGTTTTTTTCATTTTTTCTCTGCCGTTTTCAGTTGTTTCGGTGATAATTCAAATGTCATCGTATTGGCTAAAGGTTAGGGTATACATGAAGCTTTGCAGAATCCTTCGCGCTACCAAGAAATTGAGAAAACATATGTTCCCTTTTTTTTTACAAAAAAAAACTTCCTTTTCGAACATTTATACACTGTTTCAAATCCATGGGTCGTTTACCCGCATCCCATTACGACGACATTTAAATTATCGCCGAAACAACTTAAGACGGCAAAAAAAGAATTCAAAAACTCACGTACTCTGAGCATGATCGCCGGTCATGCGGACGAATGAACGGTGGTCATGCGAAAGTCGATGCCTGCCACACGGGGTGGGAGAGAACGGGCTCGTCCCAGACCTCGCCGCAGTGCTGCATTACTGTAACAGCGAGTGCGGGTGAAAAGGGGAACTTGTGCACTCCCGAATAAAGGCAGTATATATTGAAGTACCATTCTTCGATGGGGGCCAATTGTAGAAACCCGATTTGGACGGCGAATCAGGACAATTCCGAATTGGTCAGGGGAGATCCAAATTGGACGGCGGCATGCGAGGAAAACCACAGGTGTGGGCTAATCTTTTGCCATAGCGATCCCGGTAGGTGCGAATCAGAGGAAATTCAATTTTGACGGTGCAGCTTTGTAAAAACGGTTATGAGCACTGAATTGAAAAAAAACGCGTCCCTCCAGCTTTTCTATTCTTTCAGCCTTCAAGGCATGATCGATGTCATATTTTTGGTGTTTCGCCGATCCTTCCATTCTTCTCTAGTCCTGTATCTTCTGCTTGGTACAAATGATAAGGATAAGAAATAGTGATTCCATGAAAAAATGTCATAATTGATATTTCGATTATTCCCTGGCATTAAATCACCCTAACCAGCACGGAAACCCCCTAAAATCACTATTTTTTTTCGTTACCACGCAGAAGAAACAAAAACCAATAGAAGAGAGAGCAGGAAAAACGACGAAAGCACAAAAAAAAAAGAGAAAAACCGACGATCATCACTCGGCCTCAATTAAAAATTTTTGCGCGTTTCGTCGGTGGCTGCAGGCAGTGCTTCCTAGTCGACGGTTGTACATTTCTGCAGCTCCGACACTGGCGGCGGTCTCCTACGGGAGAAAACGACCACCGTGGTCAACCACAGGAGGTGTTTTGCTGTGTGGATGACCGGACTAGAGAGAAGCGGTCTCCTACAGGTCATAGAGCCGCATTGCGCGTCGCGCGCGGTACATCGGGCGTCAGTTATGCTGTGGCAGCCGCAGCCGACGCAGGCAAGCATTTTATATGACGTCTTAAACCAAAGAACGGCCAATCAGACGTACACTTTGAACAATCGATGTAAACTCGCGCCGCATACGAGGCGCTCAAGGATGGGGTGGACAGACAATGGCCATGCATCAAATTCCGAGAGAGGACCAAAATCGAGTGAGAAGATCATGAAGTCTCCGTTGTTGACGCGACGAGGGTGCAAAGAGCTATGACTGAGCTGAATCCCGAAGGCAATTTTTGAAATTGGGAGACAAGTAGCCATGGATGAGCTATTTTTACGCTTCAAGAAAAGTAATCACGGAAAGCCGAAGGATTTGGCTCAGATTCTTCCTTAAAGCCGTATTTGAAATTCCCTCCAAAATGAGATTTCGTTCAACGGCTGTGCACCGTTCGGTCTCCTACAGGAGACAGATAGGACTCCTACGTGTGGCAAACAGGAGCCCTATAGCTGATGAGGCTAGGACTCCCAGCCGACTCCCGTAGGAGACCGCTGCCAGTGTCGGAGAGGCTCAGACAGGATTAGCTTTACGACCCCGTAGAAGTTTGGGTGCATTCGGTGCATTGATGGGTCGGAGAGCCGTGAAACCAGCGAGGCGGTGGGCGTGTCTCGTATTCTACCACGCCGTCAACGAAAAATAGGGCGGCGAGTCAGATGTGTTACGCAATTGCACGGGAAGCGTGCAAACGCGCCAACTAATTTCGGAATCATCTTTTTCATGGTTTCTCATTCTTCCTTTCTCTATCTGTTGGCTTTTTATCTCTGATTCGATATTTTATCTGTATATGGACCGTATAATCTTCTTCTTCTTTGCAGCCACATTGAGGGTTTTGTCATAGGTTGAGAAACTGGGCGACCAGTAACGGATTCGTCCATGAGTCCATTACGGTCAGCGTGGTGGGTCTCTCCGGACATTTGAAAAGGTGTGCAGTATCATGGCCGAGGCAGCCACAGTCCGGGCAAACATCTGATTTGCTGCTGTCTATTTTGCTGTCGTAGGACATAAGCATGGTGGAATGACCACAGCGCAGCGATGCCAGGGTGCACCTGGCTCTTCTTCCGAGTTCAGCCTCGGACGTGCAGACTTGGGGCGGTACTACCCCCAATATGGGATTAATGGCCGCCTTTTCCAGATGGCACCGTACGAACTGAGTCTGCTCCTCGCGCAACAGACGGAGTCGTTCTTGCTGTGAGTCATGCCATCTTTGCAGATTGACTTTGCTGGGAGCATCGGCGAATGGCTTTCTGACGCCTCTCTCTCTCTCTGACGGGGTTTAGCACTCTCCAAGACGGGTGATTTGGTTGTTTGACAATGTTGATGAAAAATTGTTGGGCCTGGAGCTGACAGTGCTCCCTTGCTGGTAATAAGCGGGTTTCAGAATGCAAGTGATCGACTGGGGAACTTCTTGCACATCCGGTGGCGATTCGAAGAGCTGCATTCTGTATGCGTTGCATCTTAGTCCAAGAAGATTCCGAAACTAGATGCTGCCAGACTGGTGCGGCGTATTCTAGTGCAGACTGGAGAATCGCCTTATACATTGTGATAATGGTTTCCTTGCTGCTACCCCATGATGTACCGCCCAGGGCTCTAAGCGCATTAAGCTTCGCTTTGACGATAGCCTGCTTCTGTTCCGTGTTCTTATGGAACTTGAGCAATGGATCGAGCACGAGTCCGAAAAGTTTAGGGAAGCGGGCCGCAGGCGAACGATCTCCATTCCATACGACATACGGATGTGCGCTGTGTTCCGATGGGTCCGTTATGAGTACGGATACCGACGACTTTGACGCAGAAATCTTCAGCATTTTGCGGTCGAAAAGCTTTTCAGTGTGATCAAGTACCCATTAATCTTAGCGGCGGCCACATTTATGTCCCGATCACGACACAAGACAGTCATATCGTCAGCGTAAGCGATCACCTTGATATCCTGGGGAGAGGCGGGCATATCTTCGAGGTACAGACTGAAGAGAGCAGGCGACAATACGCCACCCTGTGGGACTCCAGCTGCAATCGGAATGCTGTTTGAGACATGATTCTGGAACATCACTCTAGCCCGTCTTCCCTTAGTGAATGCAGCTATCCAGCGCTTTTGCCATGGCGGGATTGATGACTCCAGTAAGTTGTTTGATAAGATACCAAGATTCACTGTGTCGAAAGCCTTAGTGAGATCCAAAGCAACTGCTACAGTTCTTTCCGGCTTATACGCGTAGAAACCATCAATTGCATAGCTAGTAATTTCTAACAAAGCCGTGGTGGTGGAATGCATTTGTCTGAATCCATGCTGAAACACCTGTCTCTCGTTATGCTCAGCCAGGTCCTTGACGATCAGTTTTTCAGCTACTTTAGCAAAAGAAGACAACAAGCTAATGGGCCGATATCCCTTGACCGAAGCTTGGGGCTTGCCAGGCTTGGGCAGCGGAACGACGTTCGCCGTCTTCCAATTCTGCGGGATAGTACACGACCTGAACGAGGAGTTTATCACATCAGTGAGAAGCGGTAGTAAGTTAGTGGGTATCTTCTTCAAGACAGCAGGACATATCCCATCAGGACTAATAGCTCTAGAGTTCCGTATTTCCTTTATGATCTTCTCAACTTGCGCCGTAGTAAACGCTTCGGCCGTGCTCATAAGCGGGAGGCGGCACAGCTCTCTTACAGTCATTCTATCCTGCGGACCTCGTTTAGCACTGGTGATGAAAAAACTTTTCCCGAGCGCATAAGCGGCTTCCTTTCCTGATTTGAATACACCGTTGTCGAATTCGATTGTGAAGACGGTGGCGGGTGAGCTTTTACCCGAAAGCTTCCGTAAAACCTTCAAAGTAGCTGCACTGTCCGTCTTTAAATCCAACTGCCCGGTGAACTTCTCCCACTCTTCTTTCTTAAGTCTGTCCAAATCCTTTTTGATCTCACTGTCAAGCTCAGCAACCACGGGGTCCAGATGATTAACCGCTCTCCTCGCATCTCTCGTTCTAATTTTGTCGAGGATGTCTCTGTTGACATTTGGATAGAACGTCTTGACGCGACCGATAGGAATAGCCGCATTCATGGCCTTGCGGATTGCGTCAGATAAATGGCACTCTTTCTGGTGCACGTCGCCATTCCGCGGGTAATCTGCCGATAGGCGAAGCGCAACTTCACTGAACAGGCGCCAGTCTGCTCGGCCTAAATTAAGATAAGAACGTTGGCGAACACCAGAAAAAGGAGCGAGAGAATTGGATAGATCGACGTGGACAAAGACAGGAACATGGTCACTTGGCAAAGTCGTCGAGGTAGACCATGAGCAGCAGCTAGAAAGGTTGGACGAGACAAGAGATATGTCTGGGCTAGAAGATCGGCCGTTGGCAGGGAGACGAGTGGGCTGATCATCGTTTGAAATGACCAGGTCGCACTCATCTGCCCATTCTTCGACGTCATTTCCTCTAACATCAGGACCGAGAGACGAGCAAAAGGTGTGAGCGTTGAAATCACCCGCGAAAACGACCGAGGATGAGAGGGAGCAGTCGCTCAGCTGCTTGAGAAGTGGGATAGGACTGTAAGATGAAGGGCATGAAGTTGTAGGTGGAATGTATATGTTGAAAAGAGAAAGGGGTGTTTTTAGGGGGAGATATATTTATATTTTTATATTTATTTTGCACTCATGGTGCGCAATCGACAGGAAAGCAACGAACAAAAAAGTCGACTGCGACTTTTCCGACTCAACCAAAAACAACCACGCAAATGAGGAGAAACACAAAACAATCAGTAAACAAAGAATTAACAGAGCTCCACGTGCTTGCTAGAAAGCAGAAAAAAAAGCGAGGAGAGCGGTTAAGAGATGGATTGGGAGGTACTCGAGAGTACCATCCGTGGGGGTGCTGGGAATGAGGTGTGAGGGAAGTGAAGATAGAACAAAAGTAGAAACTCCACCGCCGAGAGATGACCTTGGAGCATGGTAAGAAGTACAGCCTGGGATATTGGGATGAGGATAGGTAGGGGATGGAGAGAGCTTGGTTTCTTGAACCATGATCACGTTTGGACGTGCGAAGAGAGAGAGTTCGGAAAGCTTGGCACGAAGGCCGTTTAGATTGATATGCACAATTGAAAGGGGGCGATTTGAGATAGAGGAATCTGAGTTGGAAGGTGAGGAGCATATTACACAACGAAAAGATGAGTTATGATGCCTCACAGAACTAAGACCCGAACAGGAGAAGTGCACCCACCTTTGGCATCCGAAGCACTGGACGCTGGTATGTCTCTGTTACGTCTGTGACGGACACAGATTAACAAATGGCTTTATTAGAATACAGCGAATAGGATAGGCGTGGCGCAGGCGTCGTCGTAGTCGTTGTCGTGGTGGCGGTCGATGACGGCGACGGCTTGGTTGAGTGCAGGAGGCGGTGGTGGCGTCGGGTACGGCTGGCAGGTAGTCGAGGCAGGCAGGTAGACGCGAGTCGAGAATGTCCCAACAGCGCGGCGGCCGGGTTTATATGTGGATCGACGCGGCCTGTGACTGGCGGATCAAAACCCGCCCACTTGGTGATCGGTCTGCAGTGAAAAACCGATAAGTGATCTATATCACAACATCTCCCCTTTTAAGAGGTAGACTACGGCATAGGGAAAACAATTTAAAATCAACTGACTAAAGCTCAAACCGCTTTGGCTTGCGGCGCTGTCGAGTTGACCTTCGTAACGTTGCCGAAGCGAAACCAACCAATTGTTTACTAGCTCGGCTTTTCACTAATCCCTGTGTTGCGCGGCTCGTACTGGGCTGCGCGTAGTCTCGATGAAGTGCGGCGGAGGTATCATTACTGGGAATGATCACAGTCTCAAGCTCTTGATCCTGCCCATCATGGCATTCCTGTTCTAGAACTTCTTCAGTGCTAACAGGACCAGCTTCAAACAAGTCCAAAAGTAGATCTTGTGAATATTCGTTATCATACTTATGGCTCAATATGCTTCTTCGCATTTGGTTCGCATGCCTACGAACGGTTTTGCCTCCGATGTCCACTTCAAACATGACTTTTCCAAGGCTTTTCACGACTATCCCCTGAGTCCAATTGAAGTTCATTGCTCCATTGTACTCTTTGACCAGGACAGTGTCTCCAGCAGAAAAACCTCGATGATTTGTACCATTTTTGCGATCGAATTGCATCTCAGTCTTTTTCCTATGGTCAGCAGCGCTTTCTGCTTCTGACTCTCTTTTCGACGATCTCAACATACTCAGCATTCGGCGTAGTGCGATACGCCAACAGCACTGTGTCCAGGCATTCATTGCAAGAGCGAGCGGACGTACTCCCCTCCCCTTTTAGCTTCTTAAGGTGGCATCTAGAGTTCTGCGAGCTGCGAGTTGCTCGCATTGCGAGAGGTTGGGGGCGTGGCCCTGAAACTCTCGCATGTAGCTTTCAGAGTCTGCGAGCTGCGGGCAGTGCGGGAACCTGAACCAGGGTTGCGCACGCCCAGACACCTGGCCGGTTGTGCGGCGCGGGAATGTCGGTGGCGCAGCGAAGACACTCCGAGGGGCCACTGACATTGCACCGGCGTGCAACCGACACCCCACCGCCAAACATCCGATTCTCCACCGCTATTCAAACGTTTTCGAAACGCGGTGCAACCGATGCTACATGAATATGGAGCAGGATTTCGCTCCTTATTAAGGCGTTATCGTACTAGTTCACTCACAATGCACTGTGAGTGGAGGAATTTATTGCCCACATGCTACATATACTGCTTCACGTCGTTGTGAATTTCTAGAAAATAACATCGAATTCATTTTTAGGAGGAACTGCCACGATCACTTTTACAACAAATAAGGCGAACGTCTCAACTATACCAGATATGTAACTTCAACAACAAGAATTTTAGCCTACTTATTGGAATCTAATATAATAAATTGCAACGAAACAATATGTGATAATTGTATTCACAACCAGAAAAACAAAGAAAACCAACAATCATCTTCTCACAAGCATTCAGGAAAGAAAAAAAATACACTTCAGGAATTTCAGGAAACAGGAGATTTTTCATAAGACCACAATTTTCATGAAGAGAAACCAATATATAGATATAACTGGGTTAGCAATATATTCAACTAACAACAGAGAATGGAGACCGGTAACAATTCAAAAGACACGTTTTCGAGAACCCCTTTGGCAAAAACTCATCGGGAAAACCCCGTTCTTTCTTCCAATCACGAAAACATAAAATTTTAACGTCTACAAAACTATATAAAATCCAACTAAAATATCTACTATCAGCAACAAGGGATACACCGGTAACAAAATCAAATTACAAGTCATTTACGACCTAACTGAGGTCACGGGTACTGGATTTTTCCTCTTTAACATGAAAAACATGAAAAATTCATAAATCGAAAACATCTGAATTACATCTCGCCTTCCCGCTGAATTTGGTTTTTTTTGTTTTATGCCGCCCGTTTTATTTCAGTTGCCATGTTTTTTTCGCAAAACAGACTCAATATCTTGAATATCTACGCCATAGCTTTGGACGGAAGATGAGATATAATTTAAGAAAACTAAGTGCAACAGAGTCAAAGACAAGGATTACGTGCAGCAGGAGATGTGAAAACTGTCAGGTGTCGATTTCGGCCGTTTCTACCATTCTTCAATAGTCCGCATCAGTAGGGGTAGCTGCTCGCTTTCCAAGACGCTGGAAAATTTCGAATTCAAAACGCATACAGGAGGGTAAAAATGTGTAACCTACCTTATTTGGAAGGTTTTTATGGGACTCATCATATCTGTAGCTGCGCACGTCTTGCCTATAATTATGGAGGTTAGAAAACTTGGAGAATGCTCCCTAAGAATGGCGCAGTGAATTCTATGAAATAGTGTTTGTTTCTGTTTTGGTGTTTCATAAAATCCAGTGTGGTATAATGAAATGACGATGTGTGTAATAATCTGGGCACAAATAATGAACATTTGGAGAAAAAAGAACAGCCAGCGATTGAATGAAAGTGGGGAGAGAACGAAAAGCATTGCAGGAAACTTCGAGAAATCGTGCGCCGTTCAACCGCTTCTGTGCGAGCGGCTGCGTCGCGTGCCTACTTTATCTGCGGTGCAATGGAGAACTCGACTCCTCCCCGTTTTCGCTCCCGCCGTTGCACCGGCAAGGCCTTTTCCACCGCCGTACAACCGGCCAGGTGTCTGAGTGAGTCATTGCGTCATATTGAATCAGGGAATGAGTGGCATTGGAGCGCGGTATTGTTTCGGGCTATATCTCATTCAAATTGATTCGAAATTTGCCGAAACTTATCTTACATCTATTTATTCTTCTGTTAATATCATCTTTACTTGATCTTGAGCATACTAATGAATTGATTGGTTCACATTCGTTATCCGAATGCTGTTACAAACTTAGATGTCGGGGGGCATCCATGAAGGTGAAAATCTTTTCTGATATCAGACATTTGATATGATCATGAGTCAATTGTATCCTACGAACTCAGTAGAATGCCTCCGAAAATTGATTTTTTCTCTGAGATTCTGGGCGCTATCGCAGCAGGGGGTTGTTTGGACATTTTAATAAACGACGGTTTAATTACCCAAGTTTGAGGTATCTGGTGTCTGTGGTTGGTCAGTCTCAAATGGCAATGGGCAAGGACGACCTTTTGAACGTAGCTAATGGTTCGGACGTCGAGCGGGCCGTCAAAGAACTTATGGAAGATGATGCAGTGCCGCACTATGCTCGGGCAATTCTGGCGCTCCTGCTGGAGGGGCGACGTCACACGGATGCTGCTTTACGTCTGAACGCCGAACTTCTGGACAGGCTGGACAACCTCAACAAGGAAAACACCATGTTGAGAAGTTCTCTCCAAAGTCAGTCTGTTAATCCTGAGCTTGTGAATGGAAATATTATACCCTCTCAGACGTATTCCATTGCATTACCATCTTCTTCTCAAGTCTCATCGCCTCCTGTTACCACTCGTGATAGTGAGAGTGAGAAGGAGCGCGCTCGCTCCTGGTTCTGAGTGGTGTTCCTGAGCCGAAGCATCTTCCTGTACGGCAAAGATCGAGTCATGATGCCAATTTTGTGATGGATGTTCTTTCTCATTTAAATGTGGATTGCTCTCCGGTATCTGTTTATCGCTTAGGCTCGCCGTTTCAAGGCAAAAATCGACTTTTGAAGATTATCATGCCGTGTTCTTCTTATCAGAAACAGGCGTTGAGAAATCCCTCCCGTCTGAAGTTCTTCCCCGTTAAGGGGCTCTATCTCAGGGAATCCCTAACGAAGGAAGAACGGTTTAAAAGAAGGGAAGAATATCGGAGGCGTATGAGGGCTGGCCCTGTAGGTGGTGTCGAGCCAGTCTCGCCTTCTAGGGGTGAGGGTGGACCGGCCGATTCTGCCTCTGGGGTAACCCCTTCTGCGGCCTCCTCATCGAACCACGATGAGTCAACGCCTGCGGATCAGGAAACTGATTCATCCTCTCCGGTATCATTGTAGTGTTTTGAAATGTTTATATGCAAATGTAAGATCTGTCTCAAAAACAAGGAACATATTGACCTGATTCTTTCCAGTAATTATGATATTTATGCCTTCACTGGAAACATGGCTCAAGTCTAGTCATTCGGTTTCGTCCTTATTGGGAAATTTCTCTCTGGACTATGAATTCAAGAGGTGTGATCGCGTTAGGAAGTCAGGCGGCGGGGTGATGTCGTTGGTGCATCGAAGGCTCTCAATATCTGTGGTTTTCTCTGAGTCGGTGGAACATGCTTATGAGATACTTTGTGCCGACCTTTACCATGAAAGTTCGAGCTTTAGGGTCGTGGTTGTTTACAGGGCCCCGTCTTGTGATTCTGCCGGAACCGAAATGCTAGTCAAAGTTTTGAGTGATTTGATAGCGTGTGAAATCCACACGATCATCGTGGGGGACTTCAATTTGCCGGACTTCGCTCGAAGGAGTGAAAGGGATGTGGTGACAACAAATCTATCCTGTTTGGAGGAGCTAGTTTACTGTTACGACCTGTTCCAATTTGTTCATGAGCCTACTAGAGGTCATAATGTTCTGGATCTAGTGTTCTGCACCCATGAAACTCTACTGGAAAACCTGGAAATTTTGCCTCCGGTGGGGTTAAGCGATCATAATAGCATTTCATTTGATATTCAATGTTGTGAAACGGGCTCTTCACCGGTCTATCGCAGGGTTTACGCAAAGTGCGACTATGCAGCCGTCAATGGATATCTTAGCCAAATTCACTGGGTCAGTCTTTTAGAATCTACCAACAGCGTAAATGAGAAATATGAACTTTTCTTGTCAATTATCCAAGCAGCTATTGATCTGCATGTGCCGTGGAAGCTTGTGTCCTCTATTAAGTCTATTCGCCTGCCTGCTCACTTGCAAAAAATGTCTGAACATCGTGAATGCCTATTTTATGAAGCAAGGCGCACTGGAAATTGGGAAACATATAACGCATTCGCGAAAAAGTTCCATTCTCAGTTGGGTAGGTATAACAGTTATTTGGAGAAGAAAAAGATAGAGTCGGGAGATAAGAACTTCTATCGTTATCTGAATTCCAAGTTACAGGAAAGGAGTAGTATTGGCTGTCTTAAGAACGGAGACCTTCTTGCAACATCGGCCAGTGATAAGGCAAACATGTTGGCGGATCATTTCGTGAATCAATTCCAAGAAGATGACGGAAATTGTCCGTCTTCATCCTTCTCAGGTATTCAGCCTATGACTGATTTTCCGTGGTTTCATTCTATGAAATTGCAGGATTTGTTAGTAAAGTGGTCTAAATCTTCCTCGATCACCCCGGATTTCATTCCTCTGTTTTTTATTCAGAAAATTGCACCCGTTATTTGTGGTCCCTTGGCCTATATCTTCAATCAGTCTCTTATCTATGGTGAAGTCCCAATCCGCTGGAAACACTCTTTTGTAACACCAATTTTGAAGAAAGAGCCGGCCACTGATCCAGGAAGTTATAGACCAGTTAGCATAACCTCACTCTTCTGCAGACTGTTTGAGAAGGTTCTAAAAGAGCACATCGTCCTACATCTGTTTTCGAATAATATCATTCCCAGGAGCCAACATGGTTTTGTACCTGGAAGATCGGTAGAAACGAACCTTTTGGAATGCATAAACGATTGGACGGAGGCCCTTGACAAGAAATGCAGTTGTGATGTCATTTACTTTGACTTTGCAAAGGCATTTGATCGTGTCTCACATTTGAAACTGCTATCAAAACTACGGGATCTGGGATTTCATCCGATTTTGATAGAATGGCTCGCCCAATTCTTGTCTGATAGAACGTTTCAGGTGAGGGTCGGGGATTGTTATTCCAAGGTGAGAAACATAGCGAGCGGGGTCCCACAAGGGGTGTATTATCACCAATATTGTTTAGTATTTTTACAGCTGACATTCCTATCATTTTTCATGACAAAAGTGTTACAGTAAAATTTTATGCGGACGATATAAAGCTCTACAAAGTCATTTCTGATCCATTAGATACCCAAGTGCTGCAGGAGGATTGACCTGATAGTTGACTGGGCGAGAGAATGGCAGCTGCCACTGGCTCCGCAAAAACCGTATATATGCGGGTTCATTTGAGTCCGACGTCGACGGCCCATTCATATACATGTGCTGGTGTCGCGCTGCGAGCGGTAGACTCGGTTCGAGACCTCGGTTTTCACTACGACAGGAAGTTGGATTTTTCTGAGCATGTCAAAATCAAATGCCAATCGGCTCACAGGCGGATTTTTCAGATTTATAAGGGTATCTCCACTAGAAACAAACAGGTTCTGCTCCGAGCATATAAGACTTATATACGACCCATTGTGGAATCTGGAACATCAGTATTCGCTCCGCACAAGAAAAAGGATATTGACGCGCTCGAAAAGGTCCAGAATAGTTTCACTCGCAAACTGTTGATTCGCATCGGTGGTTTCCTGAATTCCAAGATACCCAGGGCCCACTTAAGGAACAAATATTTTGGGTTGCCAACGTTGGATTCTCGGCGCAGAGTGTTTGACCTTTGCATGGTCCGCAAACTTCTGGAAAACAGCAGTATTTTCAGGCTTGCACCCTATTTCAAACTAGTCACATCGAGAACTAGAGGTGAAATAATGAAAATATTTCTCGGTCGGCCAATTACCAGTGTTAGGGTTAGGTCTTTTCCACACAGGGCGGGTAGCGCATACCTGAAAATCGCTAGAAGAGTCACCGGCGCTGCTTCCTTGGGCCAGTTTAGGCGACGGGTATCCCAAATAGTTCTTAGCTACGAAGCATAGCATTTTCGATTGTTTCTTCTTTTCTAGAGATAGATCTTCGTTTGTTTGATTGGTAGGGTGTATGAAGAATAGGAGTATTTTGCTCAAGGTTTGCTGTCTGTTTTTTCTTTCTTCCGGTCTTGTTAGTTTTTCTGTGCATCTCTTCTTATTCTTATCACGCATTCGCCTTATGTGAGTGTAATAAACATATACATATACATATACATTGCAGTGCTTACGTTTTATTTTTTTATGGTATAGCTCTTAACCGCCCATTTTTCCGTGCCGCCGCGCGATTCGGAGGGTTTTCCTAACCCAAGGTTTCCCTATCGTTCCAAAATCAGGGCATTCACTCAGAACCTGGTCCGGATCGCCCGAAATGATGAATCGGGTCGCGAGAAAAGTTGTACATTGTAGATTAGTCGTCCGTAACGTACATTCGCATGCAAATTCGCTGCACCGGGAAGGCAATTTTCATCAACCGGGTGGATGGTAACAATCGAGAGGTTAGCGGGTCGCCCGGAAAGGGGTCCGGGTGGCCCGAAATGCAGTTTTTTTTGCACCGGTAAGGCCGGAAGGAAGTTTTGAGCATGGTGGCACGAAAAAATGGACGGGGCCAAATGCTTACCACAGTGTCCGCCCTGCTGCGATAGCACTGAAATCGGAGTCCCTCCCCACTCAGTCGATTCTCGGCTCCGAGCCGCACGACAGTTCGTCTCGTGTTCCCAATCTGCGAGTCGGCTTCTGTTGCTTTCCGCGCTGCTTCGGTCCGCCCGAACAGCAACAGCACTGGCCTAGTGATTGAGAGAACGAGCCGAACTATCAGGCGGCTCCGATTCCTGTGCGGTGTGGCTCGGACCAAGAATCGCCAAAGCAACTAGGTTTAGACCCAAGCGCCTGTGTTCTACACTTTTTGTCTGTTTCGGTGTTGAAAGCCAAATTTGAGAAAGCTTTATAGATTGATGGAGGAGTACGTAGCAGAGGAAGACGGTGCCATTTATTATACTGAGCAGTGTTCACCGTTGTATAGTCGATCCAGCACGCCTGAGCTTGCAGTTATAAGTGGGCATATCGAAACGTTTTCATAGTTCCTTGATTTGTTTTAATCCACACTTAATTAAGAGGTTCGTACGATTTGGAACAGTGAGCGTCGCGCCGTGCTGATTGAAGAGGTCAAAAAATACGCTGACCTGTGGGACGTAAAGAGCAAGCGATTCAAAGATAGCCAACAAAATGACTTGAACTGGCACGAAATTAGCCACTCCGTCAATTTGCAGTGCGATACGGAAGTTACCAGTGAGTTTGGCGTTAACCGAACATGATATATAGACTTTCATAATTTTTTGTTTCAGCTAAAGATGTTCGCGATCAGTAAAGAAACTTAAAGGATCAGTTTTTCAAGAAAAAAGGCAGCATCTCGAAGTGCAACACAGGTTCTGCGGCCACAGTAGTCAATGAGAAGTGGCAACATTTTCGCCCACTCATGTTTTTGCTGGGAAACGCGAGCACAGGGTGAGCGGTTGTGATATTCGCCCGCAAATCATTTAGTCATACTTACCGTTCTTAACAAGTTACATTACAGCAATCGCCTAACAAATGTGAAAGGACCTGAGAAGAGGCCATACCCGTCTAGTGAGAGCTTTTCGGAAGTGTCTTTTACCCGCGATCCTGGCCTTGTGGGCGGCCCCCTCATCATCGATCAAAATGAAGAGGTACTGTTCATTCAGATTTGACATGAAACGACATTTTTCAAATTTTTCATTTTTCCCATTCTGTCTCCAAGGCCACAGTCAGCGTCATCGTTCATGAGTCCCGTTGCTACTCCAAGACAGCCGTTGTTCCCCAGGCGGAGCCAAAACGCAGGTATGTTATCCTAAGTTGAGTTCACCTTGAAGTCCCAATTCTCGGTTTTCAAACTATCCCATTTCAGTTGTGTCTAAGCTGTGCACCACCATTGGTGAACTCAAGGAGGCCCGAAAGGGCAGGGATGAATTCGATGCCTTGGGTATGTCTGAATCTTCAAATTTCATACAAACACTCCACTTTCCCTTTTGCGCCAATTTTGAATTCCCCATTTTTAGGTGATTACGTGGCTCGCACTCTCCGCAATATGGCCGAGACCAGCAAAGTTGCTGCAATGAACGCACGTCATCAAGTTACTAAACTTCTCATGGATCTCGAGGCATCTTTGGCGCAGACGCCACCCTCCCACTCATAAAAAAACAATACAGAAAGATCTCATCTTTATTTCAAATATCGAATATCTTGACATTTCTCAAATGTTACATTGCTTAGACTTAATAAATTGATGTGAAGTGTCTTGTTTAATACATGATGTAAATGGAGTGTGGACGTCATATCTGCAATGTAATTTTTATGAGAGTAGTTAGGAAGAAGTCTTCGATTCTTGAAATCTCACCAGATAACACAATCCCTCCTGCAAAAAAAAGCCATGAGTCGCTCGCGTGCCACCTTTGCGTCGTTGGCGACGTTGCCCCGCTGCGATGGAGATTCCTCTTCTTCAGCTTCTGGGAAGTCATCAGCTGGAGAGAAGCGGCCCATGACGTCGTCGAACCCAGCGGCGTCAATGAGCAGGTTGTGCATCATCTGTAAAAATCATTTTAGTTTGGCCCACAAGTGTTCAATGAAGATAAACACTCACTATACCAGCTAGCACAATGATTTTGACGTGGTCCGGGGTACAATAGATCGGCTTCGTGAAAACCCTGAATCGGCTGCTGAGGATTCCGAAAAAATTTTCCACAATTCTTCGCGATGGGTCCCACACACTTTCTATGGCGTTCGGCGCCCTTTTACATGGGTCCCGCACACTTTCTATGGTGTCCGGCGCACTCTAGCATGGGTCCCGCACACTTTCTATGGCGTCCGGCGCACTCCTGAATGGATTCCGTAGACTTTCTATGGCGTCCGGCGCACTCTCACAGGGGTCCCGCACACTTTCTATGGCGTACGGTGCACTCTTGCATGGGTCCCGTACAACTTCTTCGGCGTTGGGCGCACTGCCGCTGGTGTCCCGCTCACTTTCTTCGACGTCCCGTTCGGTTCTTTTGGGCGTAACCCTTGTAAAACACAAAAGTCTGCAATTACAGAATGCACACCGTAAACTGACGGACTGACTGACTGACTGACGGACTCAGAACTCTCTGGGAAAGCTTTCCACGGCTTTAGAGTATCTAGGTTGATTGCTTCAACTTAGTTTCATTGAAGACGCAGCAACCATTCCTCGAACGTACAATAAGCTTACTTCAGTGTTGCACCCATCCTACGTCAAGGCCTCGCAAAGGATACTGCAAAGCATCACTGAGCTTACTTGAAACGTGCATCAACGGTACCTCAAGGCTGCATTCATCCTACTTCAAGGCTGTGAAAGGATACATTAAAACCGCACTAAGCTTACTTCAAAGCTGCATTGGCTCTACTTCAATGCTGCGCTCACCCTTATTCAGCAGTGCTTCGAAGGCAGCATACACGCGAACAAACACTGTCGAATTAACAACATAAATAAGTGCGCACACCCCCTTCCATGTAGTAAACAGAGCTTGAAGCACCAAGCACTATTTAGGATGACAATATTTGAGCATTTCCGTCTCGTGAGCCTGTATTTTCTCACCCCTAATAAGAAGTGAAGTTTGAGAAATCATGTGATAATTCAGAGGGATAGTACTAAAAAATGGGACTCTACGAGAGAAACAGTTTGTGAAACAGGAGCACAGCATGTCTTCTGCCTACCAGAGAGATCCTCTACTTCAAAAGCCAGTCGAAGTAGAGCGGCAATCTTGAAAGTGGATGATAATTATTCGGTATGTAGACATACTGCGGCAAATCAAGCCGTTTCTCTTTCAGACTTCGATTTAACCTTGTTATAGCTTAAAATCAGCGAATGTTTTCTCAAGTTTCACATTTCGTTATGTTATTTGAATAGGGGAGAAAATACAGACTTGTGAGGCAGGAATGCTTGGATACGTCATCCTAGATAGTTTTCGGTGCCTAACACTTCGTGGATAACATGGTAGGGGCCGCGCGAGCCTATTCATGCTGTAATCTTAGCCATGGTTGTGAGCGTGCATTCTGCCTTCAAAGGTGCAGTCCAACCTCAGGTAAGAAATGCGAGACTCCCATATACATATTTGGTAAGTAGACCCACCCTATATAACACCTGCCACTAACTCTCAATTCTTCCGAATAAGCGAGTTATAGAAAGAAGCCATTCAAGCGCTCCCACAGCAAGACGCCACTTTGGTACGCCCCCTTCGACGACTTTTCGAGCTCAACAGTGGCGAGATGAGCGATGGTTTTTGATCAAAAGCCCCCTTCTTCCCTTCATTCTCAACATCTCTCTTTACTCAGGTCAGCTCGCATACATCGGCTGCAAAAGACGGAAGTTACAAGCCTCGGAAAACTCGTCCACCATTCTTCCTTAGCTCAATTTTTGAGGGACCATAACTCCGTTCCCAGAAGGTCGTGTACGATTTCAGACACACCGTTAGAATCAGCATGGGACCGTTCTCAAGATAGGCTGAAAAACAGAAGAACGATTTTCATCGTGGACACTGCCTTTACAGGCAGCAGATACGCTCAAAAATGATATCATTTTTATGGATTAAGCTGAAGGTCTGAAGCTGTTAGTATTCAAAAATAACGAAAAAGACGAAAACAAATCGACGGAAATTAAGATATAACGGTACGTTCTATATTGGCCCAGAAATGGGCGAGTTGTACGGCACTGGCTGAAATAGCGGAGCTAGCAACAAATTTGTTGGGATAACGACGCCAATGTACTCGTACGACCCTTTCTGGAACGCTTACGTCGTTAGAAGCCTAAAAAGTAATCTAAAGTGGCCGCAATCGAGGATTCAATACCTGTATGGAGGGGCGGAGCCCGTATCGATGGGCGGAGCAATGATGATTTCTTTACTGACTACGGCTCGAATACGGTCATTTGGACTCGTTTTTAACGCTTGCAACTTCGTGAGGGCTCTTCTAGGGCCTGCACGACCCCACTAATGTAGTTATCTCAACAACTTTTTCGAGCGTGTCTGCTGCCTTTAAGACTAGTTTTCCAGTAGAACAGAGGGATTTTGACTGACGAATAATGGGTGAACCAAAAATGAATGTTTTTGTCGTTAATCCCTGGAAGGGGGAAGCAGCGACGGCCAGTATGATTGATCTAACACAAAGTCGAGCAGTTTTTTTCTTGAAGAGAACAAGATGTTAGAAATGGATGTACACCTCCCAAGATAGCGAGATAATAGCTGCATCGCGGTTTCCTAGAGATGGGATACAAACCATATTACCCAAAACAGTACTGATTACATAAGTGATTTGATTTTCCAGAGTGCAGACATTAGGTCCAGAGAAAAGAAGGGAACAAAAGAAAATCCGGAATTTACTGCTGCCGGTGGCTGAAAGTTTTTATTGTCCCCACGAACAGTTCCTCTAAAAGTATTGGGGCTGAGTGAGACAACCGGAATTCAAATTTTTCTTCATTTTTAATCTACCTTATGATCGTGTTGTAATCTTAAAATCGAAAACTGTCGTGAACAAAACCTTTGAATCGAGGATTAAAAGGCAACAAAGGCGGAGAAAAGGAATGATAAACAACTTCATGGCCGGATGCCTGCACTCTTTCCTGTGAGTGGTAGCAGAGGCCCTTCGAAAGTCGATACGTAGGATTCTTGCTCACGCCGTTATCGCAAGCTTACCGCGTCTATAGTCCCCTTTGTTTGCTTTGCGCGACTATTCGGTATTCCGTTAGGCTTCCGACACCTAATCAACTCCAGGTAAAGCTTAGTGCGAGCTTAGAAAACGACGCATTAACCATACATGGGCGATGCATGCTTACGACGGGTTTTAAACTCGCAGGAAGCTTAAAAACGTAAAATGTCGATGAATGAGATGGGCAAAGCCTACTTTCCGCCCAATTAGACGCAGTAAGCTTTCCCAGAAAGTTCTGAGGGACGGCCGGGCGGACGGACGGACGGACGGGCGGGGGGGCGGGCGGGCGGGCGGGCGGGCGGGCGGGCGGGCGAACGGGCGGACGGACGGACACCACTCTCCTTTATTACTATGGAATGACCAGTTGTCCGATTGCATGAACATATTCACGGTGGTTCATATTTCACCGGTGAAAAAAAGGATTAATCAAAAATGGAAGAATATTTCAGGCAAAGGATTCCGAAAAAATTTTCCACAATTCTTCGCGCCCTGAAAAATCAATGGAAGATGGGAAGAGGTGCCTTGATATGAATTTAACTATAACCTCGATAGCTTATAGTTGAAGTAGGCATGCCTCGGGCTGCTCAAAGACACCGACCTCGGAAAGGGCCTGATGAATCTAACCGTCTGGGCGAACCCTTGATCCACGAGGACGTGGTGCTCCACCTGCAATAATTTTATTCCACTTCTGAAGTCCCGAAATTGCAATTGTTATCTTGTTACTCACCTGTCCCAAGACTCCCAGGTTCGCAGGAGGGGGGAAATTTGCAAACTGTTCTTCAAGAAGAACTTTCATATCACTGGTCGAGTATATTCCCGCGTCGGAGAAACGTCCAGGAGCACCTGTAATGAGTTTTTTGTTTTAGATCTACCTAGATTTATGACTGTATTTTTATGGTCCTACCAATATCGTAAAATATGCAACGACTCTGGGAGTGCACCAGCGCCAACAAAACTATGCTGAAAAATCCCTTGTAGTTGAAGAATTCCAATCCACTTTTTCCCGGGCACTGAAAAAAGCATATGAACTTTCCATTTCAAATAAGAACGCACATTCACTTACAACGCAGTTTACATGCTTCCCATCTAAGGCAGCGACTGCAGCAGGGTAGTCGTGGTTTCTACGGAAACCCTCGGCGGATGCCTCCCAAGCAGGGATGTGCGTAATTACGATTAACGACTAACGAATTTAACGACTAACGGGCTTTTTGGGTGTTACGACTAACGACTAACGAAAATAAAAATATTTTCGTAAGCAATCCCAAAATTCGTTAGAAAGTCAATAATCATTCAAATCGCGCTCCAACCCAAGGATTACACCAGGATTGATACATATTGCCGTGTTGGTTGTTCTAATTGAATGGTTCAAAATAACCGTAGCTGCGAGTGTTTATTATATCTACTGACACAGCTTCGCAGTTCTGGAAGCCCCATATTAAAACCCCAACCGAACTTTGCGCAAGGTTAGGCGCAGCATTTAGGCCGGGATCATACTTCCAACGACGAGCGACGCGACGCAATGTTTACCATCCATATCGACCAAAAATCGATATACCTGATGTGCACAGTCGCCGTCGCTGGTCGCGGGAAGTATGATTCCGGCCTTGTGCGACTTCGTGTCGGTCGCGCGACTTTATGGTAGGCTCTCTGAACCGGTTCCGGCACTGACCGGCTCCAGCGGAGATTTTTACGGAGAGCGCTATCAAAGGTGTTGATATGGAGCGGTGCCTGCAGGCCACAACTACAGGAACTGTATTCGATAAGTGGATTGTAAAGGGTGCCGTCCTTCGATTTTCAGTCATAAATTCAAGATATGGGGTTTCTATGAAGTGGTGCTGGGACCACTCAGGAGTAAAATTTTCACTGCTGATTTTTTACGACATTTCCCCATTATGGGAACAAGCTCTAAACCACGTAAGCGCTCGGTTCGCGACGCTGAGCAAAGAAAAAAGCAAAGCCGGTGCGATTCTCCGTGTTGACACCATCGGGTAGATCTCAAAGAGCATCATATAGTGCAGAATGGCAAATTTTGCATTGAAAAAAAAACAGAGTTCTAGATTGTCTCGGTTTCCCATTTTGTTTGTTTTGTTACCGAAAAAATGACAAAAATCGATAAACACACACTCTCGAGTACTAGGTTTCGTGCAGCGATGTCCGAGTGGTTAAGGAGATATTTTTATTTATTTATATACAGGGTTGCAGTTCGAACTAGGTTCTCTAACAAGGAATGATTTGTGTCTTAGATGGCCATGGATGATTCAAAAAACATACATCTCTTCATGCCTTCCTTTTTTCTATTCATAAGGTTTTTTTCCTGCCTCAGTTGTGCTTGTTTTTAAAGCCTAGATTTTTAACGACTAACGATTAACGACTAACGACTAACGAGGGTTTTGGCCGGTTGAACGACTAACGACTAACGAATCACAAAATTTCTATTACGCACATCCCTGCTCCCAAGTAGCGCGTGTAGGGTGTGGAAAAGCCGCCTCCTTAAGACCTGTAAATAGAATGATGAATGGAATCACTTTTTGGTAAAAAAAAGATGCAGACTCACATTCGACGATAGCGGATGCAACTTCGTGTACGATTGAGTAAGCTGTTGACACGCCAATAGCGAATTCACCGGACAGGTTAACAAATGAGCTTCCATGTGACATAAACCTATAATTACTAGGAAAAATCATCAGAACATGGGAAACTGGACAAACATACCTTAGAAAAATGCAGAGGCGCTGCCGCGTTGAGATAGGAGCACGGTGGTTCCTGGGGTGAAAAATTCTGGCAGCAATGGTATCATGAAGAACTTCGAATTCCGAGGGATATAGCCGAAAATATTGGTTAATGGACTCTGCCGTAGCGCAACACAAATACGACTCGAACAGTCGTATTCTAGTATCCAAGAAGTCCACGTGTGCTTCGTTAACATAGGGGCGCTGGTTCACAAGGATCATTTCCACCAAACCTTCCAGCAATTCACTAATCAAGTCATCGTCATCCATTACGGCACACTTTTCTGAATTAAAAAAATGTGTAGTGTAGTTCACTGGGAGTGGGTTGTCGTACAGCGGTCGGTGCTATGTGGGAAAGGGGGGGCACTATGGCGCGATACTAAATTGGAGCACCTACCCGGGGTTTCCCTCCCCTGCCAAAATCAGGAGTCATTGCGGCACGGAAAAATGGGCGTGGCCAAATGCGATTGAACAGTGCCCCCCCCCCTTCCCACATAGCACCCAGCGGTCGGTCAATAATGTTACGAAAAGGCGTAGCTGTGCACGATACCAGTCAATGTCAAAAAAGAACGATAGGCAACATTCTGACAGGAAACTCTCGCAGGAATGAACGTAGCTGAAGACCACGAGAAATATTTTGATAAAGTATAATTCATAATATCCATATTTTTTCTTGAAAATTTTGACCACCGGAAAGATAGACGGGACAAAAACGCTTGACCCTGCTGTTTTGACGACAAAAGAAGAAAAAACCACCCTCAAAACAACAGTCGCATATGTAGAGAAAACAAACATGATATTTTGAAAATGGTTTTACTTTCTTTGATACTTATCACTTTCCGCACAAATGTTGTGTGTTGAAACTTCAACAAAACTATCATTGAAAAGCAAAACTGGATATAATCAAGAGTAGAAACTAAAGAGACACCTTCACATGAAAGGAAACAGGAAACAACCATGAGTGGAAACAAAGAAAAACCAGCACAAAGTGTTTTGTTGGCAAAAGAAATGATGATTCACGAAGTACTCGCAGTGCGAGCTACGACAAAAATAGTCAGGAGTATTCTTCTCGCAGCTCGCAATGCGTGCGTGAAAATGGTCGCAGTGTCCTCGCAGTGCGAGAGGACTATGAAAGCCCTCTGCGAGAATTTCGTCGCAGGGCGCTCGCACTGCGAGTTGCGTGCTCGCAGTGCGGCAAGAACTATGAAAGCCCCCCCCTACCATTTCGTCGCAAGACAGCTCGCATGCGAGGACGCTGCGAGCACGCAGCTATATGCTTATACGTGTCGCAACTCGCAGCTCGCAGAACTCTAGATGCCACCTAATCCCTCTTTTCAGGATATCAACAAATCTTTCTGTCTGACCATTTGACTGAGGATGGTACGGCGGTGTTCTCACATGATTAACACCTCGTTCTTCGCACATCTGCTTGAACAGCTCTGATGTGGATTGTGTTCCATTATCGCTCACTAACGTCTTTGGATTTCCATAGCGTGCGAAAAGCTCTTTCAACAGCTTCACCGTTGTGCCAGCTGTGATGTTCTTTAACTCAAACATCTCCGGCCACTTACTCAAGGCGTCAACCACGACCACTCCATCCATTGGACCAGCGAAATCAACATGAACTCGCTCCCAAACATTTTCTGGTGTATTCCATGTTCTTAGAGGTACTTTAGTGGGAGATTTTGAGTGTAGTTGGCAATCAGCGCAACTTCTCACAACCTTTTCACAGTCTTCATCGATATTTGGCCAATAGACATAGCTTCGCGCTAGTCCTTTCATCCTGACAATCCCAGGATGACCACAGTGCAGCTCTTTGAGAACGTCTTTTCTCAGCGTCTCTGGCACGACAACTCTATGGCTTACCATTACGCAGCCTTGCACTATCGATAATGATTCACGTTTACGGTAAAACTTCTTCAAATCAGGTTTTATCACTTTTGGCCATTTTCCAGTATCAATGAAACCTTTCAGCTTTCGCAGTAGAACATCCTTTTCAGTGTGCTCACGAATCATGTTAGCTGTCACGGGCAATCTGCGTACAGCATCTGCAAGCACTAGATTCACGTCTTTCTCAACCAACGCGACAACGCAGTCCTCCTCTACAAGGGGATGCCTTTGAATCAATCTCGATAATCCATCCGCCTGTCCGAACGAATCCGTCTTGATGTACTCGATTTCGAAATCGTAGCCTATCAGCATTGTTGCCCAACGCATCAGACGGTTGGCAGAATGGACTGGTACGCCCTTCTTGTTGCCGAATATGGCCAACAACGGCTTGTGGTCAGTACGGAGCGTGAAACGCCTCCCGTATACATACTTATGGAACTTCTTGATTGCCTCCACAAGACCTAATGCCTCTTTCTCTATCTGGGCATAATTCTTTTCAGCGACTGTGAGTGATCTCGAGCCGTGGGCAATAGGTTTTTCTGTACCATCCGGCATTCTGTGCGAGATCACATACCCGATCCCATAATCGCAAGCGTCAGCAGCCACGATTATCATCTTCTTAGGATCATAGTGCGTCAGGTTCAAGTCTGACACCAGCATTTTCTTCAATTTCTCGAACGCTATTTCATGTGTGTGTTTCCATAACCAATTAACGTCTTTTTTCAGCAAAACATCCAGTGGTCCACGCATTTCCTTCATATTCGGAATGAAGGATAAATAATACGTAACCATGCCTAGGAATGCGCGCAATTGTGCCACATTCTGTGGTGCTGGCATTTCAGCGATAGCAGCCACCTTCTCTGGATTCGGACGACGTCCGTTACGGTCTACAACGAACCCGAGGAAACGGATTTCTGGTTTTGCGAACGAGCATTTTTCCAGTCTTACTCGAGAACCATATTCGTTTATTCGTTCGAATAAATCATATATGTTGTTTCTATGCTCTTCAGGTGTCTTCCCGACTACCAGAATATCGTCCAGGTAGGCTGAAAAAACCTCAACCTTGCATCCTCAGCAAGGGATGCACCATCCTTCATCAAAGTGTCTTCATGCCTTGCATACCACCGAGAGAAACATCGCTCGATCTCGGGGTCAAACACGAACATCGTTATACGACCATTCAATTCCGACATCAATGTCGATTGATGTGGCACCACCTCATTTTCTGGCCTCGCCTCACTGTTTGCAGCCATTAATTTCAACATTTGCTGCACCATTTCCATTTGTTGCTGAGCCAATTTCTGAGTTTGAGCTCTCTCTTCCCTCATGAGCTTCATCTGCTCAGCATTCTGATCTAAGAGCTTCTGAACGGTTTCCGGGTCCATTTCTGTCTAGGGCGATCACTTCAAAATCAAGCCCAATATGCTCTTTTGCTCAAAGTCTCTGCTCCAGCGTCTCAAACGCGAGCTATATCAAGTGGCTCTTCCTTTCAGGTACTCAAGCGCCAAAAACGCGACTTCCCTGACTACTCCAGAAATTCAACCGCAAACGCGGGCTTCTGGGATTATCCACAGGTATTCAACCGCGGGGCGGGCACCTGGGCTTGTCTCGTCAGCAGTTCGCGAGTGTCCTGACTATTTGCAATGCCAAACCCACGTTAGATACGTGTAGCTTGACTTCGCCAATAGGCAAGACACCACAGTATCAACAGCTGTTGAAAGCTGGTACTGCTGATTTATTTGCCACCCAGTAAAGGGCCGACAAATGTTACAGATCGCCACCCAATTATGAGCCGACAATCTGCAGTCCTGATCGCCAATTGTTACGTCTGTTACGGACACATATTAACAAATGGCTTTATTAGAATACAGCGAATAGGATAGGTGTGGCGCAGGCGTCGTCGTGGTAGTCGTTGTCGTGGTGGCGGTCGTTGACGGCGACGGCTTGGTTGAGTGCAGGAGGCGGTGGTGGCTTCGGGTACGGTTGGCAGGTAGTCGAGGCAGGCAGGTAGACGGCGAGTCGAGAATGTGCCAACAGCGCGGCGGCCGGGTTTATATGTGGATCGACGCGGCCTGTGACTGGCGGATCAAAACCCGCCCACTTGATGATCGGTCTGCAGTGAAAAACCGATAAGTGATCTATATCACAACAGTCTCCAGTTAACATTATTGCCGCACGTGGCGCATAGATACTTCTGAGCGGGTCCAGGATTCCTCTCCACGCCAGCCCTTTGCAGGAGAATCCGAAGGAGAGCTGCGGCCGGCCAGCACCTCTCCCATGACAAAAACCCTCTTTGTGGAGGGGATGACGTCGGTTTGCACGGAGGCGATCTTCTTTCCTCCACACTGCCACGGCACGAACGTACGACATCTCGGCAGCGACCGTATAATAGATTTGGGAAGCTGCGGCACTTTTGATATATCTTTACCAGTCAGATAATAACTGCGTCGCGGCTTCCTAAAAGTATGATACGAATCATACATTACGTTTTTATGTGCAAAGAAGTCTAGAATTTACATCACATCGCAGTAAAAAATCAGTACGAAGGGTAAGGACGAGCGAAGGTATGGTTAGGTCCGTGGCCTGTTTTCTCAAGAAAAAACGTGTAAATTCAAAACGCGGCTGGCGTGGCGGTTCAAATCTCAATCTCTGAGAATTAAACCGCCGCGGTTTGAATTTAAACGTTTTTTCTTGGGGAACCAGGCCACGGACCTAACTATATAAGTAATACACGTAATCGGTCAACTAGGATTTTAAAATAGGTCAAAGGTAGGCATTTCCTGTGCATGCGGTAGGGTTGATGACGTCACGAACACTTATTTGGGAAGGGGTCACCCCGTCCACTGTGGCGTCGGCGATATCTTTCGCAATGCGGGGCCGCTCCGTTCGGTACAGGGTTGATGACGGCGCTACCCACTCTGACAGCCTTCGTTAGCGAAGGCGTTGAGCATCCCGTTGATCGAAAACAACACATACGAACGCCGTCAAGAACGGTTGAGTGAACGGGATGCTAAACGACTGATGACGTCACAGAAGGGACGGGGCAACCCTCCGGCGGCGAACGCAATGCTCCCCGCTTTGCGAAACGGGTCACCGAACGGGATGCTAAACCACGAGACAAAATCGATAACGCCATACACGCCACGTGCGCCCATCCTACTCCTATGCCAACCGCTATACACTCACCTGGACCCTAGCCAAGTCTGCACTTTCTGTGCTCTCAAAAATCAATCAATTCTACGAATGCTCCGCCTCTTGCCTGCTCCCAGGATAGAGCACCCATGTTGGTGCAGGAGCACCCAAGTGCAGGCACTCGCATTCCCCTCAACTCGAAGGCAGAGCCCGAGGAGTGCACACTTGACAATGGAATGAATCGGTCTAGCCCCACCCCGAGACGGCTCGTACGTACCGCTGGTTTGCTTTTGGCTTCAACGTTACGTCGGTGCCGTCGTCTGGCGGCACTGCGCACGCGACCCATCACGCATCGACCAACGCCACCTCCGATTCCGAGCTTCGCCTACTGATTCTCCAAATCGGCGACCCTCCGACCCAAAATTTCCCGAATCTCTTACGGGGTCGCAAACGAGTTTTTGCCAGAGCATGCTGGCATCGCTCCGTCGACCTTGGAGTTTGCGACCGCGCTGTGCGAGCGACTCACCCCGTCCGGGGTGCTTCCCGGCATGGTCGTCGAATCATGCCTGAGGGGGTGTCTATTTGGAAACACCCGTGCTCGTCACCCGCTGCCATTGCGCTCGCTGCCCGCGAAAAGGGTTGCTCGCCACCGGACTTTTGGTTAGCGGGTGGGGAGCTCCGGGGGGGGGGGGGTATCGTAAATACTTCAGAACTTTCACAAAACTCTGGGTCGTTGACACAGGGGGGGGTCGTTGCTCTGCCGAAAATTGGCGCGACGGCGTGCTCAACGCTGCTTGGCATCGTAATCCTATCCATTCTGCTCGTTTCTGATTCGGCTCCCAAAGGAACTACCAGGGTTGGGCAGGCTTGCGACCGGTCGCAACGGAGGGTCGTGAAAAGTTGGGAAAATTTCCGAAGAAAATGAAAGTTGGGGGGGTCGTAATTTTTTTTGGAAAAATTGGGCTTTATTTTCAAATCATTCAGAAAGGTAGATTGAGGAAGAGCTGCATCGGGACCATCTCTCCATCCCAGGGGGAGTTCGTAAAAATCTTGGTGATGGAAATCTTTTCACCCAAGGGGAGGGGGGATTTTGTAAAAATTTTGGTCACCAGGGGGTCGTAAAATTTTGGTCACCGGTCGCAACGGCCTGCTCAACCCTGGGAACTACGCATGGCTATCGTACAGCTACAGCGGTCTCAGGTCTCTTGAGACAAGAGTTCATTCGATTTGTAAAAAATTTTCTCTGCAAAAGGTTCATATTTTGTCCCCTTCTTACTTCTGCCATTGTTATGCATCTTCTTTTTACTTTAACAAAGAATCTCATTCACATACGTATATATGTATATTTCTTTATTATTTCCAAAATAAAGTCGTTGAATGAACTCAGAGAAACTCACGGCCCGTCCGCGGCGGCAGATGAGCTTTCCGGACGGTCCGCGGCGCTTGACGGCTGATCTGCGGCACAATTTTGGGTGGTGGGCATCGTGTATCAACACTTCTGAGGAGGCGGGAGAAACGGGGGAGGAGCGAGGTTTCTGATTGGACACAACACGGGCTAGCCCCGGCCGTTGCGTCCAATCAGGAACCTCGCTCCTCCCCCGTTTCTCCCGCCTCCTCGAGGGTGTTGATACACGATGGCCACCACCCCACAATTTTTAGTGGGATGGTCAAACGGCCGATCCGCGGCGCTGTGTGTTCTAGATAGGGTGGTTTCGGGGCGCACCGGCAGTCCACCATCTCGATACCGATCGCCCAAAAGCAGCCACATAGTTATATTTGAATTGTTTTTGGATTGAACGACTTCACCACCTCATTCCCCGCAGTTTTAGACAATTTCCCAGCCGCTGACTTCGACTTTCTCGTATTTGTAACTTCTCCTCTTCACAATCCATGCCGATGTTACATGCGCGCTAATTATTCTTTCTAGATGCCGTCGCAACAACTTCTAGGGCAGAACAAATTCCCGATGGTAAGTAAATTTTCATATTCTCGTTCATTTTTGAGATTCTCTTTTGATTTTGTTTTTTTTTTTCATTGAAATAATTTTCATGATTGTTTGGTTTCGTAATTCTCCTCGTGTTTTTTTTTTCAAGAATAGTTCCGGTTTGATCCCAAGTTCGATCGATTTCGGCATGAAGCCATCTACCCTAGGAAACCAAACAATCATATAAATCACTGGAATGTAAGGAAGAAAACCAAAAAGAGAGAATCCCAAAAATAAACGTGAAATAAAAAATTAAATACCCCCGTGAATTTTTTCTCCCCTAGAAGTTGTCGCGGAGGCATCTGGAAGGAAAAATTGGTGTGCATGTAGATATAACACTTTATTATATGAAAAAACACAGAAGGACGGGTTTAGTCACAGAATCCAAGAAAATTGAAGAAAACGAAAAAGACACCTACAATCAGCTGATCGGCTACGGCGCAGGGGCCGTATGCACATCTCTCTCCCCGAGTGGATTTCTCCCTTCCGTCTCCCCGCCGGGGCGAATCCTTGCCGGGGTGACGCGGGGATGACACTGCATGCACATCTCACAGGGAGATGGCGGGGATTCACCCCGGGGAGGCAGACGAGAGAGCGGGTAGGGACGCAGAGTATTCAAATCGGAATGGAGCGCGATATCACCCGCACCCTTAGCAATTTTATTTTTGAGAGCTTTTTTTTCATTTTTCTCCTCTTGTAGCGTGTCTAACTTCATTCTTTTCTCATTATCCTCGTTCGCATTAGTTTTAGTGAAATTCTCTGTTAACCCATCACTATTCACCGCTGGACTTGGCAGTTTTGTGGGAATTTCATGTCAACTTTTGCCTGATTCTCTGAAAATTCTGCCTCTGGGTTTTTTTCGCTGTCATTCTGAACTTTTTTTCGTAGGCATTTTTTTTTGCTCATCCAGGGACTCGACCTTGTTTGGACAGTTAGGAAACGTTGAATTCATACATATTCTCTTTCTCGGGATGAAATTTCGGTGATCAATTTGGGAGCAGTACTAGTTGAAGGGGGGCATTCCAGATTCAAGTATTGGTCAATGACATCTCCTAATGAATTTGAAGTGATTTTTATGCGCGGTAATGTTGTGACCGTTGTGAGTTCTCATGTTCTCATTTTGTGACCGCTGTGAGTTCCCACAGAGAATCATTTTTTCAGGAAGAGAAATCTACACCTTCTGTGGGATTCAGTCCCGAGGAAAATGCTTTAATACTGAACAAGTACATATACAACTATAGCATCTACCACTACAGCATGGACGGTGCTTCCCGTCAAGGAGCCGGGGTAAGTCCTATATATGATGCTTTAGGAGACTACTATTATCAAAGAGATGTATTTGCAGGCCAAAAAAACTTTTCTTGCGGAACTGTGCGACGAAGTGAACACCATAGGGGTTGCGCGAAGAACCCATAAAACTCAGAACTGCGATCCTCGAAGCATGGAGTGAAATCGACGCCGTGGTACTGCGTAACCTAGCGAAGAGCATGCCAGCTCGCCTTTTTGAAGTAGCCATGAAACATGGAGCTCATGTAGACTACTAATTAGTGTTTAGTTGTTATGCTTGAAGAATAAATTGTTTTGAAACTTGAATGTTCATAAACAATGAAACGGTCAAAAATTGACAAATTTGTTATAAATTGTTATAAAAAAAGTTCTCAAAGAGGTAATATTCTGATGACATGCATATATAGGTTTTTCGACACCCTGAATACGCTCATGCAAGTGAGAAATGCCCAGCTTCAAGCTGGAGAATAGTATAGTTGAAAAGTAGTTTGTTCATAAACAACGAAACGCACTGTATGGACAAGTGCGATCTCGAAATACTCGCGGCACCCTTTACCTGTATCGGTTGTTCAACTCCAAAATGTCTAGAAGGTCCACTATTTCTGAAATTGTACGAGAATCACCTATTTTTCTTAACATGAATTTCAAGTAAACGGCATGCGAACATTATACCTTCTGTGATTTGAAGTATCCACTTTGGGACCCTACAATATTCACCTGTGAATTTGAAGCCAAAAAAAATGTACTCAAAATTTTTTTCCGCGTTCTAATCTGAAAAAGCTTACGAAGCGACTAACTGGGTTTATAAAGGCTCGCAAAATAACTTGGAGAGAGGAAACGGCTATGTTCATGCATATCAATGGCGAACACTTAATCAAAGCGTATATGACATCTTTTACAACCACATTTATAATCTATTCCGGTCGAAAAAGAAGTGGAAGCGACTAAAATGTGACATTAAAGTTAGTTTATACGCAGTGATTATCATTGAAAAAACCACGAAAAAAATTGAAATGGATCGAATCTAACAGTTGAGAAAGATTTGCGCATTCTTATAAATACATAGGACACTGCTCAAAAACTCATTATCGTAATTAGTTAGAGTATGGCAATGAATAATCGTCAGAGTTTCTCCTCTCTATGCAAGCAATACTAATTTTAGGCCGACGGCTGAGAAAAGCTCGCTCCATTTTCGAAATAGTGCTCCAATGCACCCGTCCCCCCAGCTCTTTCTGTGAGGGGACGAAAACGCTTGCGACGTGCGTCGCGGTCGTCCCCGTGAAGCACGCGGGGAGAGATGTGCATGCCGAAAATGAGAGCCGGGGATCCCCGCGCGTCCCCGGCGGGGCGCGGGGAGAGATGTGCATACGGCCCCAGGAATCTCGTCCGGCTCAAGCGCGTGTGGCCGCGAAGCGTCTCAATACGCAATTGCGGAGCGGAATTTGACGCAGAGAAGCACAGTACATGAACTCCGTTTCCATCGAGTGAGATATTCTAGTAGAGCGCAGTCCCTATATTCTCGCTCAGTGTTTCGCTTACGCAATTCAAATGCCCACAGCCCGCCGCAACTGTCGTTTTTGCCGCTGACTGGCGTATGGCTTCTCTGACCTCTAGAATGGCCAATTAAATGGAAACAGAGTCAGTACGCGCACCCCCAATCGACTCATTGGCCGTGAGACAGATTTCGGCATTGTAGCACGCTTTTCGCGCTAGCCTTTTAACCTCCTCAGAAAGCATCAGTATCACAATTTCGCAGGATTGCTCTACCGTACGACTTATTTTCAGAGGTAGAACAGCTCAATTGACATGTAGAACTGGCTTCGACAAGTGTTACAGGTCTTCAGTCTAAACTAATATTACAAAGCTGTTGCTTAAGAGTCATAAATATGAGCTCTCGATTTCGAGAATTTGCAGCTCATGATCATACATTAATCATTTGTTCATAATCATAATTATACATCACCGATGTCTAAAAGATTCCAATAAAATATACTATTTTCACAATACTTCTTCAGCGATACATTTCACAGTTGTACGGCTAAACTATATCGAATCCAGTTATGCATGCTAATCGAGCTGTTCTACTCTTGAAATTAACTCGTACGATGGAGAAGTCCTGCAAAATTGTGATATTGAGGCTTTCTGAGGAGTATGGAATGCTAGCGCGAAAAGCGTACTCCAATGCCAAAATCTGTCCCACGGCCAATGAGTCGATCGGGGTGGGCTGGATAACATTATTCAAAAGGACGGTCCGCGGCAGCTGTCAAGACGATCCGCGGCGCCTGCAGGACGATCCGCGGCGCTGGCAGGATGGTCCGCGGCGCATTGCCGGCGCATCCGCGGCTTCGGTGAAGGATCGTCCGGTCGTCGGCCGCGGACGATCCTGCGAAAGCGCCGCGGATCGTCCTTGGACTTTTCTGAGAATGAAAAAAGCTAGTATAATTTTGAAAACGCGAAATGCCGGACGGCACCCTCCGACACTGGCAGCGGTCTCCCCTCAGAGAAACTCACGGCCCGTCCGCGGCGGAAGATGAGCTTTCCGGACGGTCCGCGGCGCTTGGCGGCTGATCCGCGGCACGATTGATAGTGGGACGGTCAAACGGCCGATCCGCGGCGCTGTTTGTTCTCGAGGGGGTGGCTCCGGGGCGCACCGCCAATCCACCTTCTCAATACCGTTCGATGAAAAGCAGCCATATATTTTTGAGTTGTTTTTGGATTGAACGACTCCACCACCTCATTCCCCGCAGTTTTAGACAATTTCCCAGCCGCTGACTTCGACTTTCTCGTATTTATAACTTCTTCAAACCGTTATATCTACATGCACGCTAATTATTCTTTATAGATGCCATCGCAACAACTTCTAGGGCAGAAAAAATTCCCGATGGTAAGTAAATTTTCATATTCTCGTTTATTTTTGAGATTCTCTTCCGATTTTGTTTTTTTTTTTCATTCAAATAATTTTCATGATTGTTTGGTTTCGCAATTCTCATTGTTTTTTTTTCAAGAATAGTTCCGCTTTGATACCGACTTTGATCGATTTCGGCATGAAACCAGATCTACCCTAGAAAACCAAACAATCATATAAATCACTGGAATGTAAGGAAGGAAAACAAAAAGAGAGAATTACAAAAATAAACGTGAAAATAAAAAATTACCCACCACCGTGAATTTTTTCTCCCCTAGAAGTTGTTGCGGAGGCATCTGGAAGGATACAATTGGTGTGCATGTAGATATAATACTTTAATATATGAAGAAACACAGACGGGTTTGGTCACAGAAGCCAAGAAAATTGAAGAAAATGAAAAAGAAACACCTACAATCAGCTTGTCGGCTACGGCGCCGGAATCTCGTCCGGCTCGAGCGCGTGCGGTCGCGAAGCGTCTCAATACGCAATTGCGGAGGGGAATTTGACGCAGAGAAGCACAGTACATGAACTCTGTTTCCATCGAGTGGGATATTCTAGTAGAGCACCACTCCCAATTAGATGGAAACAGTCAGTTCGCCCACCCCCAATCGACTCATTGGCCGTGAGACAGATTTCGGCATTGTTGCACGCTCTTCGCGCTAGCTTTCTTATCTCCTCAGAAAGCATCAGTATCACAATTTCGCGGGGTTGCTCTACCGTACGACTTATTTTCAGAGGTAGAACAGCTCAATTGGCATGTAGAACTGGTTTCGATGTACATTCGAAGACTTTTTGAGTTTACAGCATCCATCGAGTGGGATATTCTAGCAATGTATGCCCATGGTAACATAAATAACTGACTGTGCAATAACTAAGTGTTACAGGTCTTCAGTCTAAACTAAGATTACAAAGTTCTTGCTTAAGAGTCATAAAACATGAGCTCTCGATTTCGAGAATTTGCAGCTCATGATCATACATTAATCATTTGTTCATAATCATAATTATACATCACCGATGTCTAAAAGATTCCAATGAAATATACTATTTGCACAATACTTCTTCAGCGATACATTTCACAGTTGTACAGCTAAACTATATCGAAACCAGTTATGCATGTTAATCGAGCTGTTCTACTCTTGAAATTAACTCGTCCGATGGAGAAGTCCTGCAAAATTGTGATATTGAGGCTTTCTGAGGAGTATGGAATGCTAGCGCGAAAAGCGTACTCTAATGCCAAAATCTGTCCCACGGCCAACGAGTCGATTGGGGTGGGCTGGATAACATTATTCCAAAGGACGGTCCGCGGCGGCTCTCAGGACGACCCGCGGCGCCTGCAGGACGATCCGCGGCGCTGGCAAGATGGTCCGCGGCGCATTGCCGGCGCATCCGCGGCTTCGGTGAAGGATCGTCCGGTCGTCAGCCGCGGACGATCCTGCAAAAGCGCCGCGGACCGTCCTTGGATTTCTCTGAGCCACGGGAGAAAACGACGATCGAGGTCACCTACAGGAGCTGTTTTGCACTATGGCCATTGTTATACCAAAAGTTCGCGACCGCAACAGGTGCTGTCAACTGTTACGAATCGTGTCGGGACCTGCCCCAGACAGTAGAAAAATGCTGTCGCAGGAGCAGTTTGCAGCACCTGTCGCGGTCGCTTGCTCGAAAGGGGCTGTTATGCCTGAAATGTGGAAACCGTGCGGTAATCGGTCGCTGTCGCGGCTGTCCGTCGCAGTGCAGTGCACTGCGACGGGTGTCAGCGACAGCGACCCAGCCAAATCCAGTATCCTGCCGGGTGTTTTTTGGCCGTGAGCGACAGCGACGGCTGGCCCTCAGCGACAGCGACGTAGCAGTGCTCTGCGACCGCGACAGGCCTGTCGTGGGGTATAACAATGGCCGCATCGTGCCGGGTGTTTCTTGGCCCTGAGCGACAGCGACGGCTGGCCCTCAGCGACAGCGACGTAGCAGTGCTCTGCGACCGCGACAGGCCTGTCGTGGGGTATAACAATGGCCTATGGATGACCGAACTAGAGGGAAGCGGTCTCCCACAGGACATCGTGTCGCATCGCTTCGATTGGGTCACCTAAACCACAATACAGCTCCGGTAGTTGACCGGGACCACACACGTTGAACGATTGATCAAACCCGCGCTGCCTCCGATACGCCTGTGCGTAAGGTGGGGAGACGATTTGGCCGTTGCAGGTTCACACAGGCGCACCCGTCATTGATTGATGGGGTGCTTTGTAGAATCGAATTCCCTCCTTCATGATAGGTGAATGAGGGTCGCTATTGGGGCTTTATCCCTAATAGTAAGTGATCTTTGCTACTGACAAGTTTGTCAGCGAAAGCATGAAGTTAATGCTTCAAGTTTGAGCAAATGACAAACTAGGCGGGTTAGGCTAATTCTTGCCAACGTTAATTGAAATTCCCTCCAAAATGAGATTTTGTTCAACTACCGTGCAAGGTTCGGTCTCCTGCAGGAGACAAATAGGACTCCTACATGAGGCAAACAGGAGCCATATAGCTGATGGGGCTAGGACTCCCAGCCGACTCCCGTAGGAGACCGCTGCCCGGAACCGGAGCCCTCCGACACTGGCGGCGGTCTCCTACGGGAGAAAACGACCACCGTGGTCAACCACAGGAGGTGTTTTGTTGTGTGGATGACCGGACTAGAGAGAAGCGGTCTCCTACAGGTCATAGAGCCGCATTGCGCGTCGCGCGCGGTACATCGGGCGTCAGTTATGCTGTGGCAGCCGCAGCCGACGCAGGCAAGCATTTCATATGACGTCTTAAACCAAAGAACGGCCAATCAAACGTACACCTTGAACAATCGATGCAAACTCGCGCCGCATACGAGGCGCACAAGGATGGGGTGGACAGACAATGGCCATGCATCAAAGTCCGAGAGAGGACCAAAATCGAGTGAGGAGATCATGAAGTCTCCGTCTTTGACGCGACGAGGGTGCAAAGAGCTATGACTGAGCTCAATCCCGAAGGCAATTTTTGATTTTGGCAGACAAGTAGCCATGGATGAGCTATTTTTACGCTTCAAGAAAAGTAATCACGGAAAGCCGAAGGATTTGGCTCAGATTCTTCCTTAAAGCCGTATTTGAAATTCCCTCCAAAATGAGATTTCGTTCAACTGCTGTGCACGGTTCGGTCTCCTACAGGAGACAGATAGGACTCTGTTGTGATGGGAGATCAAACATCAGTTGATTTATCGACTGATCACCATGTGGGTGGGTTTTGATCTAGGCGCGAAAATCGGCCAATCACAGACCACCCACCGCGCTTTATACACCCCTGCCGCCGCACTGTTACAGATCCTATTGGACTCGTCTACCACTGCCACTCCGTTCCTGCACCACCACTACACGACGCCTCGACGCCAAGCCACCACGACGACGCCGAGCAGCCAACCACTCGCCTCACTACTCACTGTTATTCTTGCTGTACATTTTGCCTAGCCACCTGCGTGTGGCAACCTTTTGAATAAACTTTTGCACGCCGATTGTGTCCCGTACACAACAGACTCCTACATGTGGCAAACAGGAGCCCTATAGCTGACTCGCACAAATAATGCGCTTCTCGCGCTCGGAATTTGAGTACATTCGGTGCATTTGCATGCGAGCGGAAGATGGAAAACAATAGGCAGCGTGCGTGGCACGATATCGAACACCCGCTCGGATTCGCAACTGCGCTCCGATACAGTTTTCGCGCTGCAATGAGAACGATTTGCTGGAGAAGAATACTACGTGGCCTTGAGCTGTGGCTCACTACGCGCAGCGGTCGCGTCGCGGCGTTGCAATTAGAGCACGTTCATACGTCGCCAACGCTTTTCTATGGGGTTGTGTGATCTAACACGGATGGGATGAAGAAGAACATGACAGACAACAATGTACAGGTGTTCAGGCATGAAGATCGCTGTCTACAAAGCCATTATTGGCAATCAACAATGGTTCCAACTTCCAGTGATAGAGCACGGGTGTTAAATGTCAGGTAAAACTGACGGAGGTCAAACGCCATCACTTCATTATGTTAATAGTGTCTGGTTTCTAACAGTCATCACTCTCTTCTATAGTTGTACAATTTGGAAAAAAATGTCGAACGAACGAAAATCTAAAAAAAAATCGTTTGAAAATTTTTCGAACAAACGAAAAATGAAAAAAATTCGTTCGAAGAAAATTCGAACGAACGAAAATCGAAAAAATTCCGTTCGAAAGAATTTCGAACGAACGGATTTCCAAAAAAAAATTCGAGAAATCGGATTTCGAAAGTACGAAATTTGAAAAAAAATTCGTTCGAAAAATTTCGAACGAACGGAATTTGAAAAAACTTAATTCGACGAATGTTCGTGCGTAACTATATTCTCTTCTTCTATACTTATACGAAATAATTTACTTTACGAGATAATTTCTTATTGTGAGACATTCTTCTTCCGTATTTCCTAGGCTTAACACCTGAGCTTATCAGTTATCTCTCACAAGACTGCCAACAGAGGATCGGTTTCAGAAAGTCTTACGGAAATCATTCAGTGTGGAAAACGCATCAACTTTCTGCCCCTTCTGCAAGCTAGAGCCTTTTACATTCAAGAACCTGTATAGGCACATGAGGGGGTTCACGAGTGCTCAGAGGCACAGGTGGAACAGGTGAAAATGATGTGAAAATGTCTAAATTCAAGGACTGCACCACATTTCTCTGTAAAGCCTAGTTTTGACTGCATCGCTGCTGTTTTTCATCGCAGCGATTTTGCACCCGCTGCTGCAGCGATGTAGCAGCGGCAGCGATTCTGTTTATAGTGCATAGGCCCACGGATGATAGAAGAAATTCAATTAATCAGTGAAATTAATGGCTGGTATTCATCAATAACGCGTTTCCACTCGGTAACACTGATCTTGTCATGTGAAATGGTCAACGTTCATTCGACGAAACGTGTCATTCGCTGGCAATCGCTCCATCGCTGCCATAATAGCAGCGATGGAGCGATGATCAGCGACCATTGAAAATCGCTCTGCAAGCAGCGATGCAGTAAAACATAGGATTTCGTCGCCGCGACCCAGCGATGTAAGACATTTGCCACGAAGCGATCACAATTGGAGCGGCTTTCCATTACGCGCGATGAAAAAGGAACAGTTGTCCCTCGCATGGCCGCAGCGACCACCTGGGGCCGTATGCATACCTCTCCCCGGCGGGGATCCGTCCCCGAGCGTCCCCGCGCGGGGACCATCCCCGCGCGGGGACGCTCGGGGACGGACCGTATGCACATCTCATGCTCATCCCCCGGGGATGACAGAGTGGCAGGGACGCAGAGGACGCACGGTGAAAATGAGGAGGACGCAGGCTTCGGGGCGGTTGTTACTGGAGCACGGTAGTGTTCAACTCGTATCCGTTATTTGCATTTATTCATTAATGAGCTAAGCATGGCCGGTGAAAGCTTCGAGGAGATTCTAAGGTGTGGTAAAATACTTTTAGGTCTGCTACGGCCCCTTTACTTATGATTGTCAAACAGCACTGGTAGGACTGATTCTTAATCGAAAAATTGAATGTTCGGATTGTATTACCATACGCCCCGATGGAAAAATGTCTGCGCCTTTTGCGTCATTTTTACAACTGCGTGCGAATTTCTTACGGATCCTTTCGTTGCATCGAGCAATTGCAATAACGCAGAAATAATATGAAGTAAGCGTAACGAAAAAAAACTGATTCAAGGAACAGAAAGTAGAGAAGCAGCGTAGCTAAAGGTAAACCGCAGATTCAAACACCTATCACAACTGTGACGAGCTTTGCCAATATCTGAAATTTTCCGCAACTAATTTCTGTATAACGAATGTGTCGCCGACGTTTTGAATACTCTTGAATCGTGAGCCGAGCCTGTCCATTTGGTCGTTAGCCATCGAATTCTTCCATCAAAATCGACTATTACACCGGCATTTATACTATGATAGCCCTTGCGGCAAACAAAATCTTCCTCTTTTTCTGGTGGGCGCTGTACGCGGCACATTGTCCCGTCAATTATGCAGGTACACTTGGAAGACCGTACTTGCGTAAGAACTTTCGGCGCAGTTCTGCGCACTCCTGCTCATCTGGCCACGAAATGAATTGACTATCCCTCTTGTTTATGGCGCTCAGGAAAGCTACCAATGTGCGCGAAATAGTGGCCTGATGGCATCCAGCAATTTTTGCAGCATCAGCCTGCATAACGTTCCTGCCCAGCAGGTAAATGCAAATTCCAACTTGATCCGCAATGGTAAGATCGCTAATACGCGTGGTGTTTGTCTCCATATCTGCACGCAGCATCTCACATATTCTGAAGAATGTGGGCCGCGTGAAGCGGTGATCCTTTCTGAATTCTGTATCCGTGAGCGTATCGTATGGACAGGTTCTATCGCGAAAAATGCTTTACGACTTCTCTCCTGCATCTTCTCACCAAGTCCAGAGTGTTAACAATATCCATTTTGTTCCTATAAACTACTATAATACACATACGTATAGTTTCAGAACAGCAAAACTCAGTCGCTTACCAGTGAAGTAGGCTAGTGCGCAAAAACACTCAAATTCCCTTAGAAATGGTGATCCACCTCACTTAAATAACGCGCCCCATTCCGAAAACGCGCTCCAATGCCACTCGGGGATGCCACTCCCGAGCAAATTCGTAGGGGGACCCCATCCCCGCAAATTGTGGGCGGAGCCCGTCCCCCAAAGATCATTGGGAGAGATGTGCATGCCGGGGATGACTCGGGGTCGTCCCCATCCCCGCGCGGGGACGCTCGGGGAGAGGTATGCATACGGCCCCTGCAGTCAAAACTAGGCTTAATACTTGCTAGAAAACCTATCATTCAGCAAGCCGTCTAAAAAATACGGAGGGGTATGCTTCAAAAATCGCAATGCTCCAGTTCCCACGTTAATGGCGAACTGAGGCCGAAACTATTCCACTACCGTCCTCGAGATGAAAGATGGCAAAGAAACACCACGTGTCAAAGAAGAATCGCAGCCGGTTGGCAGAATATACTCTTCACAAGATCACATAAACATTTCGTATAAATATTTGGGTAAAAAGAATGATCGGGATGACCTTTGGGCAATGAAAGAGGATTAGTTCTGACTAAAAATTAGGTATCTTCCGAATTCTGAAGGTTCTCACCCTGATGTATCAAAGTGCGAAAAGGTAACACTATAAGGAAGATAACACAACAAAATTATAATGTAATTATAATCCTAAAAATAGTACCTGGTTAATTTACTCTATACTCGAAATGCACGCTGCTCTGAAACATAATCAGTGGCAAATACTTGAGGCGAAATTATTTCTTGTGTTTGTTACACCACCTCAAAAGATGGAAGGATACCAGAGCATGTGAATGATTATGCATTCGGCTCCCACCATGACATCCCATTGAAACAGAGGTAAGCGTGCTCTAATTGCGACGCCGCGATGCGACCGCGGCGCCTAGTGAGCCACAGCTCAAGGCCACGTAATATTCTTCTTTGCTGGAAGCGATTTTCGGCCAAATCCTATGTTTCATTTTCACCTTTGCCTTTTCTAAGCCTTTCGTGTCCGCGTGTAGCTCACGAAACTGATGTTTTTCGCCGATTTCTCTCTTGAATAAGCCAATTCCTATCTGAAACTTGAATATATAGCCCAAATTCGTCTGTTTCCATCCAAATTCATTGACCTGAACTCCATATTTGCCATTTCGAAACCGATCCGAAACATTGTTGTCGATTTATCACATCAGTCAGCCGCTTTGTAACCTGGCTTCGCAAACTTTACTCCAATTTGTCTATCTAATTGCATGTGATCTCTAACTGTTAATTTTCAACAAAAAAATTCATTTTGAAGCTGGTATGTAGTCGATTTTCGGCTAAATTTCCTGATTTCTAAATTGAGTTCGTCAACTTCAGAACGAAATTAGCCGAATTTCAACCCAGATTCGTTCATTTTCAAAATTGGAACACAAATTTGTTAATTTTCGACCAAAACCCGTTGAACTTTGAGGTCACAAAGTCTTCCAACCTAATTTTCCGATTTCATATCAAATTAGACAAGTACCCTGGTGATTCCTGAATTTTCAGCCAAAATTTTGGTGCTATGTGGGAAGGGGGGGGGCCACTATGGCGCGATGGACTTAGCCACGCACATTTTACTGTGCCGCACTAAATTTGAGCACCTACCCGGGGTTTCCCTCCCCTGCCAAAATCAGGAGAGTCATCGCGGCACGGAAAAATGGGCGTGGCCAAGTGCGACACAACAGTGCCCCCTCCCACATAGCACCAAAATTTTTCTGTTTTCACTTAACGAAACCTCAATTTGGGGTTTTCAGGCAAAATTCCTCTATTTATGACCAGTTTCGACCAATGCGAAGCCCGAGTTTCTCCGTTTTTTCACCCGAACCTTTGGGTTCTTCGCTTTGTTTCCGGTCATATCAGTAGCTCGGGATTCCAGGTGATCGACGCTTTGTGGATTGAAACGAAATATCATGTTGCTAACCGTATGGAAAACAACGATGGGTTGAAGACAGCGAATATCATGACTTCAACTCTTCGTGAAACTGAAACTTCATGATTGGTTAGTTTTACCAGATTACCTTTCACCATTTCTGTTTCAATTCCCTTGTGATGCCATCACTTTTCCAGAGCTCGCCTTTGACATCCTTGGGTATGGCGACGAGGAGCTGGTCAGCGCTTGGTGACCTAACTCCCGAATACAAGGTAGCGTACAAACCAAATCTTTCAATTTTAACAAGGTTACGCTCAAACTATTATTTTCAGCTTTATGTCCTTTGGAAAGCTCGAAGAGCAGCGCTTGAAGACCCTGAGGCAGTTAGCGGACGACCGTATCGGGTGGAGAACACATGTCTGCAAAGCTTTGCACAAGACGCTGTAAGTTCCTTCAACCTGGATTCATCTCAACTGCTGTTCGGACTGTACCATAACGTGAAATTTTTCAGGCAAGGTATTCGCTCGTTCAAGCACAGGATTGTCGATGGCGAACATCAGTATCTTCCAGCTGATGTGGGTTTTTCTTTTATATTTACTCGCATATGACACCATGAGCTGCTTTTACTTTTTACACCTTTAACATCTATTTCAGCATCGTTCGAAGAAGCCGCGTCTACAGTCTGAAAAGTGATGGATTCCAAGGCCGTGACGGATGTTAGTAGTTGCCTATTTCACTAGAGTTTCTGATTGTTCTTAAGGCTGCTGAAGAATTTTTCTTTATTGTGAGGCAACCAAAAAGGAAAATATCCAAACGTACTCAAAACCGCAAAAAAAGGAAACCTATGAAAAAACTCTTGAAAAACGTCGGGAAAACCCCTTTCTGGGAAACCTCCTCCAGTATTCTGCATCTTCCTTGGAACTGCTCGCTCAGTCACTGGAGCTTAGCCAAGTGCGGTGGTGGTAGAAAAATTCGATAAAGGGAAGAAGGGAGTTTCCGAGCTCTTTTGAAGAACGTTTGGAATTTTTCTTAATTTCGCAGCCTCACAAAACAATTAAATTCTCAGTTGTTGCGAAATCAGATCTTCTAGACATCTCTGAGGCGCTTAGATGCATAAATGAATGTCAGTCGTGAGTAGACGGACTTATTTCGTTTTTTTTTCATTTTTTTCTCTCACCGTTTCCTTATTTCACTGTTCAAGCCTTTGTTCTTGACTTTGTGTTCAGCTTTTGGTACGTGTAGCCGTGTACAAAAAAAAGGATCAAAAAATCTCTAGCGAAAATGCTGGGTTAATTGTCATCTCATGTCAGTCCAAAAACAACGAAGTGCGATAAAAGGATAGTACTTGAGTGACCGTGTGGCTCCGAGCTCCATAAGCTAGGAAAACTTTTATAACAAAAATATGAGCCCTAAAATGAGCGAATCCAACAAAAAAATGTAGAAGCGTCGTATCTTACGAGTCTCATGTGAACCAGAGGATAGAAAACACGCCGTTTAGTCAAGTTGCTTTAAGCATTGTGATTTTGTGCACCTTGCGTATCTATCATTGTCATTCTGATTCGAAACCCGTTTGTGGAAACCTTGTTAAAATATTTGTTACCAGTTTTTAAACATGTTTCTGATGTTGTTGTTTTGTTTTTAACAATTTAGTTCCCATTTCTGTTCAAAATCCAAAGTCCTATGTATGAATACTGGTTATATTGTTCTAATCTATGCTTTTCCCGTTGTTGTGCTATTGTTATGAGTATTTTAAGAGAATTTCGATCATAAAGACTATACTTGCATGTGTTCGTTGCATTAAAAACAAATATTTGGGCTTATGCTTCATTTCGAGGCGATAGGGTCAGGTACGACAACGTCAGTATGTAGTGGTTTGCTAACAGGGTTGGGCGGGGTTGTGGCGTGCCACAAGGGGGGGTCGTAAAAATTTCGGAAATTTTTTGGAAAAATTGAAAATTTTGGGGGGGGTCGTAAAATTTTTGGAGAAAAATGGGATTTTTTCCAAAAGACTTGTTAAGGTAAAATGCGGTAGGATTAGTCAGTCGGGGGTCAGATGTATGCATTGTAAACTATAAAAAAGCAGATTATTTACAGAGAATATGTTTAAAACGTGTCAGACGCTATAGATGAGGACGAAGTTTGCGGAAACGGAACTCACGAGAGCGTCTATGCCGACGGGGCGAGGTGTGCTGCGTACACTGATCGATGCCCTCCGCTAATTGGATTGGAGCGCAATAACAGCTGAATCCGAGGTGGAAGTCATGAAGTTTGAATGAAAGCTGACTCTCGACCTTAATAAATAGTGTTAGGACTGTTTAATTTTTTGTGGCAGTCAGATTCAACTTTAAAATAGAACTACCTTCCTTACTGAGGAGTTCCGGGGTAGTTCTATAAGAGTTTTGGTTTTAACACAAAAAAGTAATAAAGTAGAAAAAAAGTAGAAAAGGTGAGTTTATGTTTTACATTGGTCTAAGGGAAGGAACGAAACCAATGTAAAAAAATGAAATCATGTGCTTCTATTCACATTTTGAATGCGAGTAGTTGCACATGTGAATGTCACAAGTCTAATGAACGGTCCTCATTAGGGCCTTGAATCACTCTATCGTGTTCTGCTTTTCTGTTGTATGCGAATAAAGATTTCATGTTATGTTTTGAAATGGTTTTCGTTCAACAATGTGTTGCGTGTTTTGTATGCATTGAAGAAATGGAAGCATGGCGATGGAATTTAGAAGGTTTGCAGAATATGGATCGATTATTGCGGGGGAATCAATCGCGGATTGTGTTCTTTGTGTTCGTTTGTCCAAATAAACGGTTTATATGTTGTCAAATTTTTGTTTTTGCTTTATAGGGAGTCGCCTAGCCTGTATAGCCTAGTAGCCTCCCTATCAAGCACATCAGCACCACTTTCAAATTTGTCTGCAAGTACGCTTCGTAGAACAAAATCAACATATGTAAGCAATGATACATCGAGGGACACGAGAATTGTGCACAAGAAGGTATGAACGATGTCGACAAACGCGCGAGGATGAGAGCGTGGCGCAGTGCCAGTGCGCGCAGTTAGGCGCTATTCATACTACTCATCGCCAGCGCGGCACGCTCGTGCCGCGCTGGCATGGCGTTAGAGTATGAATACTTTTGAAGCGCGTGACGCGCGTGCCGCGCTCGCGGAGACTATGAATACTCCAGCGGCGACGCCTAGGCGGAGCGGAAAAATTTGGGCCTAACTTTTCCAAACGAACAAATACTGTAAATGCTTGCACCACCACGATAGCAGAGGAGAGCAATGGAAATAATTATGAAGAAACGAAATGAGATTGATGGTGATTTAGTGGTGAAAATGGTTAAAAACCCATTACGGTCATCACCGCCACGGCGGCACGCGCGTACCGCGCTGGCGTTGAGTCGTATGAATAGCGCCTTAAAGGCAGTGTTCACGATGATTTTCGTTCCCAGGGTTTCCACTCAAAACAATGCGTTGGCCACCAAGTGTTACCAAAATTACGAAGAGACGGCGAGAAACGCCCTAAAACGTCTTATTCCAGTGGCATAATTCTCTACCCTGGACTAGTTGTCCGTTCGTATGAACATGTTCGAGGTGGTTGCCACCGGTGAAAAATGGGGCTAGCCGAAAATGGAAGAATATTTTAGGCAAATCAGTATTAGTTAGGGTCCGATGCAAAGAACGGAGCAACAGACGGTAGAGATTTCGAAAATACTACAAGAACCAGCTTACATTCTTGAAACAGCTCAAAAACTATGAAGATAGAGCGGTGAAAAAAGGCTTAAAAATGTAATAAAACAGTTGAACAATGAAAACAAGTGTCTTCAACCTATGTCTTTGACTAGATGTGTACACAAATCGGAAAGTTCATTGATTGAAATTCAAGTTCAAGCCGGCTGATTTCATCTCAGAATGGCTACGAAACGACAGTCATCGGAATTCCGATTATAGAAGTATCAAAAACGTGCTAAAAGTTTTGAAACAACAATAATGGCTTGACAACAGCAGGCAGTCAATAGTCAAAGAGGAGTGAGTGTTCTCGCTGAAGTGCTGAAAACAGCTGCTGAGGGAGTGACAGCTGAAGGAGTGCTGAAAACGTGTTCCTCTTCATCAAACAGCCTACCACCTCAAAAGTGCAACTGGAGCATTATATATATATATATATATATATATATATATATATATATATATATATATTTATATATATATATATATATATATATATATATATATATATATATATATATATATATATATATATATATATATATATATATATATATATATATATATATGGACTATATATATATATATATATATATATATATATATATATATATATATATATATATATACATATATATGTATATATATGTACATATATGTCCCCCAAATCCACACAGAAGGACGGTAAATGTGAATAATCAGTCCTGAATGCACTAGAATAGTGTTTATGTCGACGTGAATGTGTTAGTGAATGGACATTCTACGATTTCCTAACTCAAAAAACCATTAAAGACTCTGATATAACGTTTAACAACGCTACATCACTTGTAGACACAGTAAAACCGGCGCCTACACTATCCTTACGCACTTCCTGTAGCTGAAAAAAAAGGACACAACGGACAAGTGGGTCGAACGGTAAGAATTTTCAAAATCTAAAAAAAGATTCGGAATCTACGTAAAATTCTCTATAATAAAAGTTTTTGATGTCCTCATAACTCCCTAAATTCGCAGAGTTATTCCCTTTTAGGCCTTATTCCCGTTGTGGCATCCGATGTGGCCAGTTGTGGATTTTTGGAAAATGCCACAACTATTTATCTTGCTTAACACTCCGTTTTAGGAGCTGTGTTTGCATTCAAATTAATCGTTGGAGACCGTAGGATAACAAAAAAGTTTAAGTTTCCTCGATCGCGACGAATTGGGAGTTTTCTTAAGTACTTAAGTTCCTTAAGGAACGCCGCGCCCTGATCAGACGACTGTCTCGCGCCCGCGCGCAGGGAACGCAAATTTTTATCTTGGTGGGAAAATAAAAATTTTGAATATTTTTTCTTTGATTTTCATCATTTTTTTTTATTTTTGGGGTTTTTCATGGTTCCTGGGGCTATTGTGTCATTCGTTTCTCCTCTTGTCTCCTTCTCCTGAAATTTCATGCCTTTCCTCATCGTTTCCAATCTTTTTTTCCCATATATTGACCATTTCGCATTCATTTCTCCTCTTGTCTCCTTTTTCCTGAAATTTCATGCCTTTCCTCATCGTTTCCAATCTTTTTTTTTCCATATATTGACCATTTCGCATTCGTTTCTCCTTTTGTCTCCTTTTTCTTGAAATTTCGCTCCTTTCCTCATCGTTTCCAATCTTTTTTTCCATATATTGACCATTTCGCATTCGTTTCTCCTTTTGTCTCCTTTTTCCTGAAATTTCACGCATTTTCTCATCGTTTCCAATACCAACGCAAATTTTAACCTTGGAGGGAAAATAAAATTTTTGAATCTTTTTTCTTTAATTTTCATCATATTTTCGCTATTTTTTCTGTTTTTTCATAACTTTCCTGGATTAGGGTGTTCTCCATAATTGATCCACTTTGTTTTGCTAACAAATTAATTGCTTTTAACGCATTTATTGTGTTTTCAAATTATTTTTTTGAATAATAACTACAATTTTCTCTTTTTTCAGCTACATTCTGTCTGTACTGCTTTCGGTTCTAGCTATCGTGCTATTTCTTGTTGCTCCGTCTATTTCAGGTTGGTTACTGTTTTTTTTGATTTTCTTTCTGCCTATTTATTGGCCGCATTCTTTGCGACCGGTTCGACTGCGGCGCGGTCGCCCGTGCTGGCGCATCGCCAGAGCACGGTTTCCATGGTTATTTTTAGCCATAGCGGTGTACCGTGCTTATCTGGGCCAAATTCCTGTCAGCAAAGGCGTCTCGACACGCTTTGCAGCCGCACGCGCTCTAGTCAGTCGTTTCCAGCGCCAAAGTCGATGTTGCTTTTTTATACAGTTTTCGCCAATTTAGTTCAGTTTCCAGTTTCCAAAACCCACCTACAGTCAACAGAACGGCGGCTGCGGCGCTGGAAACTCTTTCGACTCGAAAGCGCGCGGCCACAAAGCGTGTCGAGACGCGATTGCGGACCGGAATTTGGCCCAGAGAAGCACAGTACACGCCAATAAAAAGCAGTGGCCAATAGTAGCATTAAGTGCATTCATAAATAGATTACGTCAGAATCCCAATATGGTGGAACGAAATGATCCCTATTCTCTAAAAAAATCGGAAATATTTCTAATAGCTCAACCTAGTTAGATGCGATCGAATATCCCATGTGGATAGATCAACCGGTATATTCGAATACCGGTTGATCTATACATATGGATTCAGTGAAATTTCCAGTTTCTAGTTTTGAGAACAATACAAACTCCTCCACAACACAGTATAATAAATCTACAAATATTATACAGAATAAGCAAAACTTTGGCAACATATTGACCGTTTATTTGGACACACGAACACAAACAACAGATTCCGCTATTGATTCCTTCGAATATTCCATCCATATTCTGCAAACACTCAAAGCTTCATCACCAACTTCATCTTCTTCAATGCATACAAAACACAAAACACTTTGTTGAACCAAAACCATTTTAAAACATAACATAAAACCTTTATTCGCATACACAGAAAAACAGAACACGATAGAGTGATTCAAGGCCCTAGTGACGACCGTTTCATTAGACTTGTGACATGCCCATGTGCAACTACTCCCATTCAAAATGTGAATAGAAGCACATGATTTCATTTTTTTACATTGGTTTCGTTCCTTCCCTTAGACCAATGTAAAACATAAACTCACCCCTCTTAGTTTTTTTCAACTTTATTACTTTTTTTGTGTTAAAACCAAAACTCCAATAGAGCTACCCCGGAACTCCTCAGTAAGGAAGGTAGCTCTATTTTTATGTTGAATGAGTCTAACTACTTATAGTCCACGCCAATGGAAAAAAGCGCCTATACATGACCCTTTCGTGTCCACACGTCAGCCGCGACCGATCTAGATCCTGAAAATCATTACAATTTTCGCTCTTCTTTAAAATTTGACACTAAGTAAAACTATAAAAAAATTTGGTCCTTAGGCCCCCTCGGGGGGGGGGTCGTAAAATTTCGGGCATTTTTGAAAAAAAATTGAAGTTTTGGGGGAGGGTCGTAACCGCGACGAAAATCGCCACAACGCCTGCTCAACCCTGTTTGCTAAAATACTATGTACAAGTCGTACTATGCTGCTATAATTAGTGGAAAGTCCTACTCAGAGAAGTCCAAGGACGATCCGCGGCGCTTTCGCAGGATCGTCCGCGGCCGACGACCGGACGATCCTTCACCGAAGCCGCGGATGCGCCGCGGACCATCCTGCCAGCGCCGCGGATCGTCATGAGAGCCGCCGCGGACCGTCCTTTTGAATAATGTCATGCAGCCCACCCGATCGACTCATTGGCCGTGGGACAGATTTTGGCATTGGAGTACGCTTTTCGCGCTAGCATTCCATACTCCTCAGAAAGCCTCAATATCACAATTTTGCAGGACTTCTCCATCGTACTAGTTAATTTCAAGAGTAGAACAGCTCGATTAGCATGCATAACTGGATTCGATATAGTTTAGCTGTACAACTGTGAAATGTATCGCTGAGGAAGTATTGTGAAAATATTATATTTTATTGCAATATTTTAGACATCGGTGATGTATGATTATGAACAAATGATTAATGTATGATCATGAGCTGCGAATTCTCGAAATCTCTTCAGCAACAGCTTTGTAATATTAGTTTAGACTGAAGACCTGTAACACTTGTCGAAACAAGTTCTACATGTATGTCAATTGAGCTGTTCTACCTCTGAAAATAAGTCGTACGGTAGAACAATCCTGCGAAATTGTGATACTGATGCTTTCTGAGGAGGTTAAAAGGCTAGCACGAAAAGCGTGCTCAAATGCCGAAATCTGTCTCACGGCCAATGAGTCGATTGGGGGTGGGCGTACTGACTCTGTTTCCATCTAATTGGCCATCCTAGAGGTCAGAGAACCTATACGCCAGTCAGCGGCAAAAGCGACAGTTGCGGCGGCGATCGATTTGATTTTCTGGTTACGGTAAGCGGCACTGTGGGCATTTTAATTGCGTAAGCAAAACACTGAGCGAGAATATAGGAAGTGCGCTCTACTAGAATATCCCATTCGAAGGAAACGGAGTTCATGTACTGCGCTTTTCTGCGTCAAATTTCCCTCCGCAATTGCGTATTGAGACGCTTCGCGGCCGCACGCGCTCGAGCCGGACGAGATTCCTGCGCCGTAGCCGATCAGCTGATTGTAGGTGTGTTTTTTCGTTTTCTTCAATTTTGTTGGATTCTGTGACTAAACCCGTCCTTCTGTGTTTCTTCATATATTTAAGTGTTATATCTACATGCACACCAATTTTTTCCTTCCAGATGCATCCGCAACAACTTCTAGGGGAGAAAAAATTCACGGTGGTAGTTAATTTTTCATTTTCACGTTTATTTTTGTAATTCTCTCTTTTTGTTTTCCTTCCTTACATTCCAGTGATTTATATGATTGTTTGGTTTTCTAGGGTAGATCTGGTTTCATCCCGAAATCGATCAAAGTCGGTACCAAACCGGAACTATTCTTGAAAAAAAAAACATGAGAATTGCGAAACGGTTGCGGGGCAGCTCGCCCCCGACCCTACGTCTCTGTCTTTGCGGGGTGAGAGAGCAGACGGGGAGGGTCCCAGCGGTCTCGAGGCTCGGCGTTGTTCAATTGGGGCGCGATTAGGCATGGCAACGAGCAGTAGCCAATCATTGACCGGTTAGATTGATAGAGCATTCAACTGTATCGTATACATTGTTTGCGAAATGCATGGAGATAACAATTGGAATCCTTTGAAGCTACAGAAACAGGAATGTATTTGGTCCCACTATGGTACCTGGTGAATCTATTTTTCTCTATTTAGGGTGTTTTCGAATGGTTTCTGATACGAGGCCCTTCAACTACTGATGAAATCTTTGAAATGTACTAAGGAATATGACACGTTTAAAGAGCTAGAATGTGCGCTTCATGGAACTAAGGCTTGAAAGCTGCTCTCTAAATCCATGAAAGAGCAATACACTCGAGCTGTGAGGTGTTTACGAAGCATGATTTTGTTGGTCTAAACGTTTAATGTGTACCCCATAATTTGTAGGTAAGGGGGTTCGGCCGCGGGTTGGATACCTTGTTTTTTTCAAATTCTAGTATGTCCGAGCGAAACCTTCCCCAAAATGCTGGAACCCCTTGGTGGACGAAAATTTGACGTGGATTCGAAAAAAAAATTGACTCCCCTCAATATCGGGAGCGGCTCTTCTTTTTTCGGTCTACTAGAATCGAAACAGAATAGTGCGCGCGAAAAGTTCGAACCCAGCAGTTATCCTCATCAAAAATATCGAGGTCTTGTCTTCCGTTGATCAGAATAGCCATAAAAGCCAAAGAGATTTGAGCGAATCATCACTCCCTGCTCAATAAATCCTGTAATTTGAGGTACCGGTCCACCGCTGGTCTAGTATACACCATTTGGTCACAATTGGTATTCAGGTCTCCCAAATCAGGTAGGTGTTGAACGGACTCGAAACGCACCAAGCTTGAGTGTGATCCAGTCAGAAATTATCAAAACTATTTGAGACAAGGTCTAACTGTTAGTGATACGTGTAAATTCTAACGGAAAACGTTTAAAAGTTACGAAATGTTCTTCTTCTTCTTTGCAGCCACAGAGAGGGGTTCTGTCATAGGTTCAGAAACTCGGCCACTAGCACTGGGTTCGTCCACAGATCCATTGTCGTCAATGTAGTCGGTCTCTTCGGGCAATTGAACAGGTGCGCAGTAGTATGCCCTTGACTACCGCAATTAGGACACTCGTCAGGTTTGCTGTTGTCAATCCTATGCAAGTATGACATAAGCATGAGGGAGTGTCCACAGCGTAACGATGCAAGGGTGCACCTGGCACGCCTGCCAAGTTCCATCTCTGTCTCGCTGACCTTTGGAGGTGCGATTCCCAGGATGGAGTTTATGGCAACTCTGCTCAAGTGTTCCTTCACGAATCGGGTATGCTCCGCGCGCAAGAGACGGAGGCGTTCTTGTTGTGCTTCGGTCCATCTCTGCACATCTACTTTCGACGGAGCATCAGCGAAGGGCTTTCTGATACATCTCTCTCTCACCGGGTTTAGTACTCTTCGCGATGGATGATTCGGCTGCTTCACGATGTTAATGTACATTTGTTGCGCCTGGAGTTGGCAGTGGTTTCGTAGGATGGGCATTGTGCTCTGCATTATCAGTGGAAAAGACGGTGACGGACGATTTGGAGGCAGACACTGTGAGCATTTTGCGATCGAAGAAACATTTCAACTCGATCAAGTAGCCATTGATCTTACTGGTGGCTACCTTAATGTCGCGATCTCGGCACAGAATAGTAATATCATCCACGTATGCAACGACCTTGATGTCTTCAGGAGGAACGGGCAAATCTTCTAGATATAAACTGAAAAGAGCAGGCGATGAAACTCCTCCTTGAGGGACACCAGCGGCGATGGGGATGCTATTGGAAACATGTCCCTGGAATAGCACATTTGCCCGACGTCCTTTAGTGAAGGCAGTTATCCACCGCTTCTGCCATGGCTTGATGGTAGACTTCAACAGACTCTCTGATAGTAGGCCTAGATTGACAGTGTCAAATGCCTTTGTTAAGTCGAGGGCCACACCAACAGTACGTTGGGGTTTCATGGCATTGAAGCCGTCCAGCACATAGCTCACAATTTCCAACAAGGCCGTAGTGGTCGAATGTAATTTACGGAAACCATGTTGGTGCTGCTGTTGGCGGTTATGCTCGGCAAGCTCCTCCACAACCAGTTTTTCGGCAATTTTGGCGATGGGTGAGAGCAGACTGATCGGCCGGTACCCTTTTGCCGTGGATGGTGATTTACCCGGCTCCGGCAATGGGATGACGCGTGCTACTTTCCAATCTTGAGGTAATGTACAGGTGCGAAACGATGTATTAATGACGTCAGCGAGCAGGGGTAGTAGTTCACTTGGCGTCTCTTTAGAACTGTTGGGCTCAAACCATCTGGCCCTACTGCCTTCGAGTTACTCATTTCCTTGATAACCTTCTCGACCTGTGCAGGCGTGACTGCATCATCTACATCCATGAGAGGCAACTTACAGAGTTCCCGTACAGTTATTCTATTCTGCTTCTCTCTTTGGGTTCTAGTGATGAAAAATGCTTCCCAAGAGCATTTGCGGCCTCTTTCCCTGATTTGAAGACTCCACCTTCAAATTCAATCGTGGAATTGTCGGCGGAGGTGAACTTTCCGGAGATCCTTTTCAAGGCCTTCCACGTTGCTGCTGCATCATTTCTGAAGTTCATCTTCTCAGTGAACTTTTCCCACGTTTCCTTCTTGTGCCTGTCAAGGTCCCTCCTGATCTCATCATCCAGCGTAGCGATGTCTGGGTCAAGATGATCTGCGGCTCTCTTTGCGTCCCTTGTCCTTATCTTCTGCAATGTTTCCCTGGTGACGTTGAGAAAGAAGGTCTTAACGCGGCCTTCAGGGATCGCAGCTTTCATAGCCTTCAAGATTGCATCAGATAGGTGGCGCTCCTTCTGGTGTACATCGCCATTCCACGGATAATCAGCCGCTTGGCGGAGCGCAACCTCCCTGAACAGGCTCCAGTCTGCAAGGCCTAAATTAAGATAAGAACGATGACGAACACCTGTATAGGGAGCAAGAGAGTTAGAGAGATCAATATCGACAAAGACAGGGATGTGATCGCTTGAAAGAGTTGTGGATGTCGACCAAGAGCAAGCATTAAAGAGATTGGAAGACACGAGGGAGATGTCTGGGCTAGATGATCGGCCGTTGGCAGGGAGACGAGTCGGCTGGCCATCGCTTAAGATAACCAGATCGCACTCCTCCGCCCATTCTTCGACGTCACTTCCTCTAGCATCAGAATCAAGCGACGAGCAGAACGTGTGCGCATTGAAGTCACCCGCAAAGACAATTGAGGGAGATAGAGAGCAGTCATACAGCTGCTTGAGAAGGGGGATAGGATTGTATGTTGAGGGACAAGAGGTAGAAGGAGGGATATATATATTAAAAAGAGAAAGTGGTGTTTTAAGAGGAAGATGGATGGGGATGTACTCGAGAGTGCCATCCACTGGAGTGTTTGGAATAATGTGAGAGGGAAGAGAGGACAGAACAAAAGTAGAGACTCCGCCTCCTTGAGATGACCTGGGGGTATGATACGCAGTATAGCCCGGGATGTTTGGATGTTTAGAGGTAGCAGAGGGAGAGAGTTTGGTCTCCTGGACCATGATAACATCCGGGTGATGAGTACGGGCAAAGAGAGATAATTCAGAAAGCTTGGTCCGAAGGCCGTTTAGATTGATGTGTACAATAGATAGGGGGCGGTTGGTAGATGAGGAATTTGAGTTACTGGAGGCGGAGCACACAATACAACGAAAGGAAGAATCGTGGTGCCTCACAGAACTGAGACCCGAACAAGAGAAGTGCACCCACCTTTCGCATCCAAAACATTGGACGCTGGTTCCATACCAATTGACATCTCTGTCGCATGTGGCACATGGGTACTTCTTCTTCTTCGCGGGTCCTGGATTCCTTTCGACGCCGGCCATTTGTAGAAGAATCCTCAGGAGAGCTGCAGCCAGCCAGCACCTCTCCCATGACAGAAACCCTCTCCGCGGAGGGATTGACGTCGGTTTGCACGGAGGTGATCTTCTTTCCTCCACACTGCCACGGCACGAACGTACGACATCTCGGCAGCATACGAAATGTTCTTGAGCCGCATACAAATGTCCATACCTGCAATCAATATGCGTCTTAGCATTACATGCATCTTTATTACACATTGTAGTGAAGTAGTTCTCGAGCGAAAATGCAGTACTACACTCGAAATCAACTTATCTGTGCTCAACTAGGCTCCCTTAAGTCAAACGCGCTCCAATGTGAATGGCTGGTTGGCTGGCTGCCAGGCGAGAGACGCCAGACACGCTGCGAAATGTTGCGAAATGAGTCACCGGGGTGAGGCGGGGGCGAGATGCCCGTGTCCCTTGCGAAACCAAACAATCATGAAAATTATTTGAATGAAAAAAAAAACAAAATCGGAAGAGAATCTCAAAAATAAACGAGAATATGAAAATTTACTTACCATCGGGAATTTTTCTGCCCTAGAAGTTGTTGCGATGGCATCTAGAAAGAATAATTAGCGTGAATGTAGATATAACGGTTTGAAGAAGTTACAAATACGAGAAAGTCGAAGTCAGCGGCTGGGAAATTGTATAAAACTGCGGTGAATGAGGTGGTGGAGTCGTTCAATCCAAAAACAATTAGGGCCTTTCAGAGTGGCGTCGCTGCGAAATTCGCGGCATCGCTCCTCACAGCGAGTGAAAAAGGCGTGGCTCATAGATTGCCGCCGCGTCATATTCCTTTCTCAGCGTCTCTTATTTCTTCGCTGCCCTTTAAGTTTGATCAGAGCGCATAAACATATTGGCGTGCCATCCCTCGCGTGTTCTGCAATCTCAGACATTCTGGAATCGATCAACAAAAACGAGTTATAGGTTTCGAATAATATACGAGGAGACACTACCATCAATAGAATCACCTTCAACTGAAAAGATTTGCATAACAATAATGGTGTCCACAACAAAAAATTATTAAACGCCATGACGAGGTAAATCCTGGATAACCAATTAAATACCATGACGAAAGGAATTCTGGATGACAAATATATATATATATATATTTATTTACACAAGTTTACACTCGTGTGGAGAAAAAAAGAGAAAACAGGAAAACAAGCTATCAACTTCAAACAGAATATTCAGAGCAAAGATACTGTAAACCAATGAAACGAGAACAACGATGGATCAGTCCGAAGAATAACACAGGGAAACGAGCAACCCAGCACTACGGAGGGTCACTCCGTCGCTCCCCGGAAGCCAGTTTCATGTGCACTAAGTTCTTATAGGCGCCGAAGTTTATAGGAATAGTATCGTTCCTACTGAGATCTTCGAATACCGGAACAATTCTATTAGTGAAAAAGCAGCGCCGACACTCAAGATTTGACACGGTACGGTGGAATTTAATCGGACCCCCCCCGGGTTACCGAATCCCTCGTTCTCACGAAATCCCCAGGCCTAAGACCAAACTTGCCATTGAAAAGGATATGATGGAACAGAAACAAATCGTTCTTTTTCCTTCTGAGAAGGCCAAAGAGTGCATTTCTGTCAGCACGCGGAGGGCAATTGTCCATAAATGAAGCCATGCTGTCTGATAAGAACTCTTCTAGTGAAATTGTTCTGTATCTTTTCCAATCTATTAATGTTCTTGAGTTTGGCGGGGTTGAATACCGGGGTACCGTACTCGAGTAGAGGCCTTACATACGTGGTGTAAGCTCTGATAAGCACAGAGGGATTGCAAGTTGACAACCCCCTGAAAATATTATTCATAGCAAAAGTTGCTTTATTCGAGATAGATTCACAGTGCTTATCAAAACTCAGACTTTTAGTAATAGTGAAACCTAAATCAGTTATTTGGTCAACTTCTTGGATCTGACAGTCACTGACAGTATATTTACTGTTGGCACTGCTATTACCCAAGTGGAGAACCTTCGTTTTTTCTTTTGCCAACGGGAGATTCCAATCGCGAGACCAAGTACTAATAATGTCAACAGACTGTTGTAGCAAGATACAGTTCTCCGGTTGGGAAACGTCCCGATAGATCTTGATATCATCCGCAAATGCACTGAAACCGGTGCCACAGGAAGTGACAAGACCGGCTATTTCGTGAGTGTATATGTTGAAAAGTATGGGCGACAATACCCCGCCTTGTGGTACACCACTCAGGACTGGCCTTGGAGTTGAGTGAGAAGAGTCAACACAGACCGAGAACGTCCTGTCAGTTAGGAACGAACGTATCCATGAAACTATTCGCGGATGGATACCAACCATTGAGAGTTTTTGCAATAATTTGTCATGAGGAACCTTATCAAAAGCCTTAGCAAAATCAAAATAGACAACATCAACACTCTTCCCAACATCTAGGAAAGCCGTCCACTTGTTTAGTGCTTCTATGGTTGCCGTCACAGTGGACTTCCCTCCCTGGAAACCATGTTGGAAGGGAGAGATAACCTGATTTGCTTCCAAGTGACAAACGATTCTCTTCTTCAGAATTTTTTCGAACAGCCGTGAGAAAATAGATGTTATACTGATTGGCCTGAAATTAGCAGGGTCTGTGAAAGGGGGCTTTTTTGGAATGGGGGTAACAAATGATTGCCTCCATTTGATGGGGACTTCACTAGACATGAAGCTCAGATTGAAAATATACTCCAGAAGACCTGCAATATCAAGAGCGATCTGCTTGACAAAGCTGAGTGGTATGGCGTCGGAAGTGATAGAGTTGGATGAAGGCCAGGCAAGAAGTTCCTTGATAATTTCATCTTTGTAAAACCAACATGAATCAGCCATAACAGCGAAAGAATTGGAGACAGGTAGACTGTCCATAGAAGAGACGTCAGAAAACGACTTTTGAAATACGTCCGCCAACAACTCAGCTCGATCACTAGCATTCCTCACCAATGCCCCATTGGGGTTTTTGAGAACCCCCCCCCCCAACACCTGGTTTTTCCCGCAGTTTAGAGTTGATAAATCTGAAGAAGGAATGTTTATCACTTGACTCTACAGCTTTTTTCTCAGTATGGTTATTATACTTCTTCAATTTATTAGCAAAACGTTCACTAACTTTTTTGAACCGTTCCCAGAACTCAGCACAGTCCTAAGTTTTAGCCAAATGCCACGCCTCCGATCTCAACCGCTCAAGGTTGGTTAAATGCGGTGGGAGTCTTCGTTTATTACGGTAACACGGTTCAAGGGGAACGAAAGTATCAATGGAATGATGGATGATAGAAAGAAAAAGCTCGTACTTCTCGTCCACACTGGCAACAGTGCCCAAGGAACCGAACCAGTCTACATGAAGTAAATGGTTGCGAATAGTATCGAGATTTACTTTCCTAAAATTCCTTCTATATACAACGGGAGCATTACACCTCGGAAGGTTAAGTGCAAAATGAACGATAGAGTGATCACTGGACCCCAACGGCGGAGAAATGCTTACTGAATTGACCATACAGTTATCATTACACAGAACTAGGTCAAGAACATGACCACCACGGGTCGACGCCCTAACAAATTGCTCAAGGCTATGACTCGAGCACACAGTTAAAAAACTTCTTGAGATGGAACTCACATTGGCAAAAGCAGATGGTTCATTCCAATTGATATCCGGGAGGTTAAAATCGCCTGTGATGATAGAAGGCCAGCTACAAGAAATAAGGTCGCCTATGTGAGATAATACTAGAAAAGTAAAAGGAAACTCACTGGTGTTATCCATGCAGCTAGAAAGTTACAGGCCTAACGGTGAACGTTGAGGGCCGGATTGATTTATTAAAGGGCGAGTGCGATTGGAGCACGGAAGGTACGGTAATAGAAACGGCGGGAATAATTTGTCAACGAGGCCCAAAATTGTCGACGAGAGAGGAGTTCCTTTTTCTGTCGTTGCTCCGGATCGGTTTGTCCTCGGTCCGTTGGTTCTGGGGAATAGCTCGCTCTGCTCGCTCATTCTCCTTTGCGTGCGTTTGCGGGATTCGGCTCCTTTCTGGTTCCGTGTCGTCCGTCTATTACTGTTCCTGGGAGTGTTGGGATTAGCCTGTAACATTGCATTGATTGCAGTGTTCGCTCTCGGTGAGTCCAGTAGTGGTTTTGCAGGGTTCGGCTTAGGTTTAGGACAGGTTTTGCGTAAAGGGCCAAGGACGTTCACCGCTGGGCTGGTCAAAAGTTCTCATTTGAAAAAGGGTCGTCATGGGAAATTTCTAATACATTGTTTTTGTCACCAGATTGTTAGTAATAATTTTGTTGTGTGTTGTGTAATAAATTATTGTACTCTATTGTGCAGCTGTGCTTACCATTGGGGTTCACACCCGGTATTTTCTTGAAACTTTGGGTCACGTTTATTGCATTTGAAACCACCACCACTTAACTCCTATGGTACTGAACAGTTGCTCAGACAAATTCGAAGTACAAGATGGTGTCCTGTACACAACCAGAAACCGTATGGGTTTCAAGTCAATTTCCAAATCCGTGCAAAGGATTTCATATGCATCAGGGACCAAATCCTGGAACACAAGAACTGGACAAAAAAGTTTCCTAGCCAGAAAAAGAACTCCTCCACCCTTTTTGCGAAGACGGTCCGACCTCAAAACTTCGTAGTGCGAGCACCAGTCACCCAGTAGAGAAACCGACCCAACCCCACCGTTCAACCATGTTTCAGTTAAAGAGATAATGTCCGTGTCGAATTTTTGAAGCAAGAATTTCACCGCGTCAACGTTCTTTACTAAAGAGCGAATGTTAGTGGCAATACATGTAAGGCGGCACAAAATTATCCGGGGAGAGTTTAGCAGTTTCCCGAGCTCGTAGGGGCTGGGTCACCCAGGGAAGATGCAGAAGGATCAGTTACAATGTTCGAGGTGCTGGCATGACTTACATTTACAGGAGCAACGATATTCCCACGACTAGAGTTGGGACGCTGCCGTTGGGCCCTGACCCTGTCCCTCTCCTTCTTTGAAAGAGAGGGCCTTATAAAGACCCCCCTGGAGGAGAAAGATTTGAGCCAGTGGGCTCGACGACAGACTAGATTAGCGTGAAACGTTGTAGGCAAGACCAACTTAATCAAGCGTGACCTACCAGAATTCGGCTTACCCATCCGATAAATGGATGTGGGCCTGCACTCAACCTCCAAATGATCTAATATCTTAGCAATACAATTCTCATCATGTAATACCCTAACCGATGATGTGACATCGGAAGATTCATTAATACCAGAGATCACTACCGACCGCTTCCTCTCACGTTCCTCAAACGTGCAATCACAGTTATTAGTAGGCCTAACAGAAGAAGATGAGCGCACAGTTTAGTTGTGGGAAAGCTCAGACTTGAGAGTAACAATCTCAGCTTGTAATACGGCATTATCCTGAAGTAGCTGGGCATTCTTAGCGGCTAATGACCTATTCTCATCCACAAGTTCAAGATTCTTCGACATGATTAAATCAAACTTCTCCCTCATAGACGAGAATTCGCTTATCACAAGCTTCAGATGCGTTGGAAGCGTTTCATCCTTCATCAATTCCACAACAGCACCAGCAAAATCCAACGGTGCTTGTGATCCAACTTCTCCGCCGCGACTCGTTGATGCTCGCGTCTGAACAGGAGAGCGCCGAACACGGTTAGGCATACTTACGAAACAGATGAGTTGAAGCTAATAGACCTGTGATGGTGGCTTGTTGAAAAGTCGAGTATATGATTTCGCACCCCGCCACAGAGGTACTCGCAGTTACGTTGACAACAGACCAAGAGCAGTATATATAAACGTCGGCTGCTTGACGAGATACGTGCGATTCAATAGCGCATTTGATATCCAACCATCAAGTATACGAGTGGTAGGCCGGAGAACAGCAAGGTACCTCCCTTACAGGTCCGAGTCCAGTCCTGCTTCTGATAACTTTCTTGCCTTCACAGTGAATAGTACTGTACTCTTCGACATAAACACATGCGTTTTCCTCAAACTTGGGTAATTAAACCGTGGGTAACCTATTAAACAATAGTTAGTGAAATAGGCAAAAAGATGATTCTACAGAGAGTTAATAGACAGATAGTAACGAAGGAACACTAGCTATTACGAAGAAACATCAGCGACAAATAGCGACAGCGACAAAAATGGTCGAGACCATTAGGGCCCTTCAGAGTGGCGTCGCAGAAAATTTCGCTGTCGCGGCGACGAGGTGAGAGATGGGGGGTGCTACGCAGCGCAAACCGTGCCGCGCGACGGGAGCGAACGTCGCGCTTTCAGAGTGGGAGCGACGGCGCGAGCTGGGAGCGACGTTCTGCGAAGTTTTGCGACGTTTTGCGAGGCGAATGGTCTCGACCATTTTTGTCGCTGTCGCTATTTGTCGCTGATGTTTCTTCGTAATAGCTAGTGTTCCTTCGTTACTATCTCGTATTTGCTAGTGTTCCTTCGTTACTATCTGTCCATTAACTCTCTGTGGAATCATCTTTTTGCCTATTTCACTAACTATTTGCCATCCAGGATTAATTTCTTCATGGGATTTAATTGGTCATCCAGGATTTACCTCGTCATGGCGTTTAATAAAATTTTGTGGCCGACACCTTCATTGTTATGCAAATATTTTCAGTTGAAGGTGATTCTACTGGTGGTAGTGTTTCCTGGTATATTATTCGAAATGGCTAGTTTTTGTTCAGAGCGCATGTTTATGCGCTCTGATCAAACTTAAAGGGCGGGGAAGAAATAAGAGACGCTGAGAAAGGGATATGACGCGGCGGCAGTCGATAGGCCACGCCTTTTTTCCTTCGCTCTGGGGAGCGATGCCGCGAATTTCGCAGCGACGCCACTCTGAAAGGCCCTATTCCCCTCGCAAAACGTCGCAAAACTTCGCAGAACGTCGCTGCCAGCTCGCGCCGTCGCTCCCACTCTGAAAGCGCGACGTTCGCTCCCGTCGCGCGGCACGGTTTGCGCTGCGTAGCATCCCCCATCTCTCACCTCGTCGCCACGACAGCGAATTTTTCTGCGACGCCACTCTGAAAGGCCCTATTCAAAAATATATGTGGCTGCTTTTCATCGATCGGTATTGAGATGGTGGATTGGCGGTGCGCCCCGGAGCCACCCCCTCGAGAACAAACAGCGCCGCGGATCGGCCGTTTGACCGTCCCACTATCAATCGTGCCGCGGATCAGCCGTCAAGCGCCGCGGACCGTCCGGAAAGCTCGTCTGCCGCCGCGAACGGGCCGTGAGTTTCTCTGAGTAGGGATTAAAGAGGATCGTAGAGGGTTCACCTAGCCCTGTAACGAAGCGAGGGGTAATCTGTAGGGGCAAGAAGGGCTCACCAGCAGTGCGGTTCCGCGCCGCGACCGCTCGCGCCATGCGGGACTCCCTCTCCACCTCCTACTCCCTGGCCGCGGCTGATGAGCCTCGCGAGATTGAGCCCGCCCCCGAGCGCGAGAAGCGCATTCTTTGTGTGAGGATGAGGCTAGGACTCCCAGCCGACCCCCCTAGGAGACCGCTGCCAGTGTGGGAGCCGATTGCCAACACAGGCGTCAAATGCAGTGTTTGATGGTGTTACTGCCCAACACACTGCAGATGTTACGCCTAAGTTATTGATTCCACCACAAATCATGGTAGAACCACGAATTCATAGCGGAAACGCTATTTGTGAGGTAACTAGATGTTCATTTGATACGCTACTAAAGGAGGATGTGAGAGAAAGATCAACATAAGAAGTAAGAGAGAATTCTAAAATATATGAAACGTGAAAAGAAGGAAGTAGCAGAAACTAGTAATGAATGGCTTAGGCCTTGTAACAGTTTTCGTAGTTTTCGCTTAAAGGATAGGCCGTCGCCCAGGGATCTCCCTCCGTTGATGCAAACAGAGTAGAACGGATTTTCACCCCCGAAATACCCGATACACGACAGATTTAGCCTCCACGCAGGGGATTTCCTCCCCTAAGCGACGGTGCAGCCGCAGGCTGCACCGTCCAAATAGGGTTCAAACTGATTTCCACCCCCGAAATACCCGATACACGACAGATTTAGCCTCCACGCAGGGGATTTCCTCCCCTAAGCAACGCTGCAGCCGCAGGCTGCACCGTCCAAATAGGGTTCAAACTGATTTCCACCCCCGAAATACCCGATACACGACAGATTTAGCCTCCACGCAGAGGATTTCCTCCCCTAAGCGACGCTGCAGCCGCAGGCTGCACCGTCCGAATAGGGTTCAAACTGATTTCCACCCCCGAAATACCCGATACACGACAGATTTAACCTCCACGCAGAGGATTTCCTCCCCTAAGCGACGCTGCAGCCGCAGGCTGCACCGTCCGAATAGGGTTCAAACTGATTTCCACCCCCGAAATACCCGATACACGACAGATTTAGCCTCCACGCAGAGGATTTCCTCCCCTAAGCGACGCTGCAGCCGCAGGCTGCACCGTCCAAATGGGGTTCAAACTGATTTCCACCCCCGAAATACCCGATACACGACAGATTTAGTCCCACGCAGGGGATTTCCTCCTGAGCGACGAGCAGCCGCAGGCTGCACCGTCCAAATAGGGTTCAAACTGATTTCCACCCCCGAAATACCCGATACACGACAGATTTAGTCCCACGCAGGGGATTTCCTCCCCTAAGCGACGGTGCAGCCGCAGGCTGCACCGTCCGAATAGGGTTCAAACTGATTTCCATCCCCGAAATACCCGATACACGACAGATTTAGCCTCCACGCAGAGGATTTCCTCCCCTAAGCGACGCTGCAGCCGCAGGCTGCACCGTCCAAATAGGGTTCAAACTGATTTCCACCCCCGAAATACCCTATACACGACAGATTTATGTAGCTTCCACGCAGAGGATTTCCTCCCCTAAGCGACGGTGCAGCCGCAGGCTGCACCGTCCAAATAGGGTTCAAACTGATTTCCACCCCCGAAATACCCGATACACGACAGATTTAGTCCCACGCAGGGGATTTCCTTCCCTGAGCACCGTCCAAATAGGGTTAGAAATGATTTCTAGAGTAATTCCACCTCGAAATTCACGGATAACAGCCGACATCCTCAATACTAGTAAATTTTCATTCTCATTAATGAATTGTGATCAATCAGTCTTGAATTGAGTCAGGGGGTCGTGAATTACAATATAGGCGTAGCTGGGAGCGGTGTGTGCAAGTGCATACCACACACCACCACGCATTATTTGACGGCTATGCTGGCAATCGGTGCTGTCCGGCATTTCTCCTCCAGTGTATAGTTTTCTCACAAACTGACAATTGACCTTATTTTCACCTGTGATCTGCATCCCAAATATAAAGTGTGTACAAAGTGGGCGAATATATTTTTTCGACCTTAGTACGGAAATCGAATAGTGCCTATCATTGGTTGGAGTTTGCCCTTCTTTTGATTTTTTTATGACATTGGCTAATTTTCCAAGCGTGTCGCTTTAGTGTGATGCCTGATTTAGCCCCAGGGACAGTGATCGAGACACAGAGAAAAATCGTTTGAGCACCGTACTCCAATTCGGCCGTAAAATAAAACGCGTTTGTGTAAATGCACTAAAGAGTGCATTTCAGGCCTGTATCGTCCCGTTTACTTTTGCGACTTTCCAAACTAACTGTGGCTTGTACAATAGGAGCAATTTTCTGAAATTGACCGAAAATACGTTTGGTAAGAGGAAAACACGGTGTGTGACGGAGATACATATGGTTTTAACTCCAGTTTAACACTTAAGAGACCGCGTGTCCACACTGCGCACCCACGGCTGATTTGCCCCTCGGACCGCGTTTCCACACTGCGCACCCACGCCATAAAACTTTCAATATGTTCCGAAGTTCTAATGCGTGAAGTCCTCCTCAAATGGGAATGGTTTCTTAATAATGTAAACTATTTACATTCACAGTGGTCAAGCATTTTGAGCGTTCTTAGTAATTTTACTACCACCTCCGAAAATGGCACTTTTCGATTTTTCTAGCTTTTTGGTCGGAAAGAGATTTTCCCAAACTCTGATAAAGTGGGTTATTAAGATGATCCTCATCACGTAACTGATGTCCTCTAGTTTATTGTCGGAATAACAGTGCCACCCATTTGAGATAACTGCAGTAGGTCATCGTTTCAAATTTTGCTGTCTTGACCCCGAGGGTCATTCGAGCTGCTGCACGAGGTTCCGGTGTTAACTTTAGGATTTCCAATGAAATTCCCGTCGATTACGGTATGTTAGCCATCGTTCATCTTTGTTTCAGATTTCGCTAAATTGCGAGAGGGAAATAACTTAGGGGGGGGGGTTGAAAACCTGTCAATAGTTCGATGCTCAAAATTTTGTTGATACTTCACTACGGGGTGTATTTGGAGGCCTCGAAGAACAATCAAACGGTGTTTTTTCAAGATTTTCAAAAGCACCGTGGGTTCGTTATCCGTTGACAAACGTTTGAGGTTTTGGTGCGACTTCGCTCAGGTGGTCATTTGGGGGGGAGGGGTGGTGAATATAAATATGATTCACATTTTGAGATTTTTGATGAATTTTTCATCGGTTACATCGGACAGTTTTGCAGGTCAAAGTTCATGAGTCCGCCGAAAGTTCTCAATGAGGTTCAATAGGATTTTCTTCATAAATTTTCAATACTTTAGGTTGGCTCCGCATGGCTCATTTCTGACCATTACCTGTAACCTGCAGAAAATTCTAGAAGTTGAGAGGCAAACGTTTATTTCGTGACCAGCACGCCAAAAAATTTGCGGAAAGTGTTTCAAAGCACCTTGTGCATGCAAAGTTGAAATAAATACCTTCCAAAATCAAGACAAAGCAGGCCCGTGCGAAAGCGGTGGATCATTGCTTCACTATGGCCTTATTTCAATTCTCCATTTATTCTCGGTACTCTCAGCTGGAGTGAAAGCGGAGTACTGGTTGTGTAAGTAAGCAAGCCTACTCCGATCAAAATGGTTCCCAGCGGACCGCGTGTCCACACATGTCACCCACGGAAACGATTAGCCGTGGAGCGCACCGGTCGGCTGTGCAAATTCGCCGTGGAGCAGGCGGTCTCTTAAGTGTTAACACAGCTTCGTAATCTGTTTGTCTGACACAGGCAATTCGGTATCAGCAAGCGGCTAGCAGGACAGGCGCAAGGGTTAAGTCATTCCCTTGCTGTTGAAAAAGGGGCGTTCCCTGGGCGTGCACAGGCCCCTTGCATGGGCCTTCAAGAGAGGAGAAAAATTCACAAAGCATTGAGTCGTAGATTTTAGCAAGGGGGCTATGTTCAAGTACAAGGGGCCTGCAAAGACTCGCTATTTTTTGCAAGGGAGTCATCCTCGGAGAGCAAGGGGGCTATGTTTCACATACAAGGGGCCTGGAAAGACCCGTAATTTTTAGCAAGGGAGTCATCCTCGGGCTGCAAGGGGTGTTCAAAAGCTATCGTATATTGGCAAGGGAGGTCATGTCTAATCTCTCCATACTTCTCCTGCCTTGCTAAAAATTCCTCGTCTCCCTTGCTGCTGTTATTTGGATTTTTTAGGCCCGGTTCAGAAAAGAGCCCTAATCGTGCCCCAGTCACTAAATTGGATCTTACTATACGATGAGAGCTCGTTCATCCTCTTTGACCTTATACAGGTACACAACCACACATTGTACGAGCATGGCTAATTTTTAATGCGAAAAACAAAGAACAAACAAAACAAAGTATGAGAAAGAAGGTACACAGCCACACATTAGACAGACATGGCTGACCTTTAATACACAAAACAAACAACAAAGAACAAGTGAAAAAGTATGAGAAAAAATCATTTTACAGAAACAAAAACCTTTAGAGGTTTCAAAATCATTCAGAGATACCATAAGTATAGATACCCTAAGTATTGGCATGGCCTTTTCGCGGATACTGTTTTTAAACACTTCCCGGCCTGGGCTTAGCGATACTTGATGAAACTTTAGGAAACATAGCTAATAATATCCCAAACCCGTAGTACATATATTCTTTATTACAAACTCTTCTGAATCGTCGAATTACTTACACTAGAATTTTTCTTGAAATGAATTCAAAGCGAAATTATGGATTTTTACATACATCTATTGAGTATCCCTATTCGACGTTAGCGAAGAAGGGCCGAGTTCGTGTACCAGTTGCACTTTGTGATAGTCCATAAAGTGCATATTTTAGATGGGTTGTCGAGCAATTAATTTTATAGTGGTAAATTTTCAAAAACGCCATAATCTGTTTAGTTTTCGGTCTTCAGAAAAATTTTGATAGAGATCATTTTCTCCTAAGGTTATACTACGATTCAGAAGATCTTCTGATGGCAAATAACTGCTACGGGATTGGAATTGCACTAGCCATGTTTTGAGGGAATAGTCTTCATCTGAAGTATTATAACGAAAATGCAAATAAATTCCATATTCAAGAACTGCACATGCAAAACTTAATTTCGCGTTTGTGTAAAGCAAGGTTTGTGATGCCCTATAGCATATTGGAGTTTCAACACATTTCTCTGAGCCTTGGCCGAGAAATATGTTGAACAGTATCCGGAGAAATGTCATGCAAATAGATTCATGACCGCTGCTGCACCAGTAGTAGCGAAAACCCAAAAAAATACACCTGCACATGGGATGGGCACTATAAGATAACAACATTTAAAAGTAGAGAAACATTACTGAAGCAAAACCTGGGCTCGTTTGCGCATTTTCCCCTTGATTACAAGGGTATCCCCGCCGGGGTTAGCATCGATAGCTATGCAATGAACTCTAGAAACTTTTTCGTAACCATGATATCTTCGTTTTATATGAAGGAAAACGTTGAGAAATGGCTTACTTCTAGCATGTCCCCCTTGCTCTGTGGTTATGGGCTGATAGGAGGCTGTAGCAGCAGTATTTCATCATCGTTTTTGCTGCCGAGATGTCGTACGTTCGTGCCGTGGCAGTGAGGAGGAAACAACATCACCTTCGTGCAAACCGACATCACTCCCTCCACCGAGAGGGTTTTCGTCATGGGAGAGTCGCTGGCTGGCCCCAGCTCTCCTGAAGATTCTACTACAAAGGGCTGGCGTGGAGAGGAATCCTGGACCTGTGCAGAAGTATCAATGTGCCACCTGCAGCAAGAAAGTCAACTGGAATGGAACAAGCGTCCAATGCTTTGGATGCCAAAGGTGGGTGCACTTCTCCTGTTCAGGTCATAGTTCTGTGAGGTATCACAACTCATCCTTCCGTTGTGTTCTGTGCTCCGCCCCCAGCAGCTCTGATTTCTCATTCACCAACCGCCCCCTCTCTATTGTACATATAAATCTTAACGGCCTTCGCACCAAATTGTCTGAACTCTCACTATTCGCACGTACTCATCATCCGGATGTTATTATGGTTCAAGAAACCAAACTCTCTCCCTCTACCACTTATCCCCAACCAAACATTCCAGGCTACACTGCCTATCACATCCCAAGGACAGCTCTTGGAGGCGGAGTTTCTACGTTTGTGCTTTCTAACTTACCTTCTCATCTAATTCCAAATGTTCCTAAGGACGGTACTCTCGAGTGCGTTCCCGTTCACCTCCCTCTTAAAACTCCACTATCTCTATTTAATATTTACATCCCTCCTACCACTTCTTGTCCCCCAACCTACAACCCCATACCTCTTCTTAAGCAGTTGCATGACTGCTCTCTCTCCCCATCAGCTGTCTTTGCAGGTGACTTCAATGCTCACACGTTCTGTTCTGCGCTTGAGTCCGACGCCAGAGGGGAAGACGTCGAGGAATGGGCTGAGGAGTGTGATCTGGTTATCCTCAACCATGATCAGCCTAATCGTCTCCCTTCCTACGGCCGACCTCCTAGCCCGGACATCTCCCTCGTTTCATCCAATCTTTCTAATTCTTGCACATGGTCCACTTCCACAACTCTTTCCAGCGACCACATTCCCGTCTTTCTCCATATTGATCTCTCAAACTCTTGCCCCTCATACTGGTATTCGTCAACGTTCTTATCTCAATTTAGGCCTTGCTGACTGGGTCCTGTTCAGAGAGGTTGCGCTCCGCCAGGCAGCTGAGTATCCATGGAATGGCGATGTGCACCAGAAAGAGCATCACATATCTGACGCCATCCGGAAGGCTGCAAAAGCGGCCATATCTTAAGGACGTGTGAAAAGTTTCTACCCTAATGTCACCAGGGAGATTCTACAGAAGATCAGGACAAGAGATGAAAAGAGAGCTGAGAATCATTTGGACCCTGAGGTGGCCAAGCTGGATGAAGAGATAAAAAACGATCTGGACAAGCACAAGAAAGACAGTTGGGAGAAGTTCACTGAAAGGTTGAACTTTAAAACCGACGGAACAACTGCGTGGAAAGTATTGAGGAAGATATCTGGAAAGTGCGCCCCCTCCTCGAACTCTACCATAGAGTTCGATAACAGCGTCTTCAAATCAGGAAAGGCTGCCGCATATGCTCTTGGCAAAAATTTCTTCATCACACGTACCAAGCGTGGCTTACAAAACAGAGTCACGGTAAGAGAACTAAGCCGTCTGCCGCTGATGAACGCCACTGAGGCCTTTACTCCTGCTCAGGTGGAGAAGGCTATCAAGGAAATGCGGAACTCGAAGGCTCTCGGACCTGATGGTATCTCAGCAGCCGTCTTAAAGAAGCTTCCCACGGAACTTCTACCAATGATCGCAGATATCATAAACACTTCTTTCCGAACCTGTACTCTACCCTAAGCATGGAGGACCGCCAATGTGATACCCTGCCTAAGCCAGGCAAATCGCAAAGCACGGCGAAGGGCTACCGCCCTATTAGCCTGTTATCACCGATCGCGAGAGTAGCCGAAAAGCTAATCGTAAGGGACCTGGCAGAGCAGAATGAGGCACAGCAACATCAACATGGGTTTAGAAAGCTTCACTCCACCACCACTGCCCTTCTGGAGATTGTCAGCTATGCGGTCGATGGGTTCAATTTCAGAAAGCCTCTTAGAACAGTGGCCGTTGCCCTCGATCTAACCAAAGCATTTGATTCTGTTAACCTAGGACTTTTGTCCGAGAAGCTATTGAAGTCCTCGCTGCAACCGTGGCAGAAGCGTTGGATAGCAGCGTTTACGAAAGGTCGTCGGGCCAAAGTGCTATTCCAGAATCACGTCTCCGATAGTATACCTGTAGCAGCCGGTGTGCCGCAGGGTGGAGTTTTGTCACCTGCCCTCTTCAGCCTGTATATTGAAGACCTACCTGAGCCACCTGAAGATATAAAAATTGTTGCGTATGCCGACGATATCACCATCATGTGCCGTAATCGTGACATACAGGTAGCCGCAAACAAGATCAGCGACTATCTCGTCGAGCTTAAAAACTTTCTCGATAGTATGATGCTCACAGTTTCCGCGGCGAAGTCTTCTGTTTCGGTATTCACATCTGACCCAAAGGAACACAGCGCCCAACCTGTTGTCAGGTGGGATGGTGACCTCTTGCCTACAGCGCAATTTCCTAAACTGCTGGGCCTCGTTCTGGACCCATCGCTGAAGTTTCACAAAAATGCTGAACAGAAGCAGGCAGTTATCAAGGCAAAGCTTAATGTGTTGAGAGCTCTAGGAGGAACGTCCTGGGGTGGCAGCAGAGAGACAATCTTGACGACATATCGAGCTATTCTGCAGCCTGCATTGGAGTATGCTGCACCTGTCCGGCAGCACATCGTGTCGGACAGTTCCTGGACTAAGATGCAGCGAATTCAGAATGCTGCACTACGAATAGCCACTGGATGTGCAAAAAGCTCACCGATTGAGCACCTTCACGCCGAGGCCCGTATCTTGCCAGTGAAAGAGCATTGTCAGCTCCAGGCTCAGCAGATGTTTATTAATGTCCTTAAGCAACCTAATCATCCGTCGAGAAGACTATTAAATCCCGTGAGAGAGAGATCGATCAGAGTGCCGTTTGCCGATGCTCCGAACAAAGTGAATGTACAGAGATGGACCGACTCGAATCAAGAACGACTTCGTCTCTTACGCGCGGAGCACACCCGGTTTGTGAAGGATCATCTCGCCAAAGCGGCCGTCAACCCTATTCTCGGTGATGTGCCGCCCAGGGTATGTGATACCGAGTCCAAGCTCGGTAGGCGCGCCAGGTGTATCCTCGCTTCGTTGCGCTGCGGACATTCTCCATTGCTTATGTCTTACCTGCACAGGATCGACAATAGCCAGCCTGACGTGTGCCCGGACTGTGGAAACCAAGGTCACGACACTAAACACCTATTTGATTGTCCAAAGAAGCCAACAACGCTCACTACAATAGACTTGTGGACGAATCCAGTGTTGGTCGCCCAGTTTCTCAACTTGTGACGAAACCCCTCTCAGTGGCTGCAAAGAAGAAGAAGAAGATTATCGTTTTTTACAGATAAGCGGATAATGAAATAATCACAGTAAAGTTGCTGGAACTCATTTCAAAATCATCATTTCTATCCCAGGCGGGATATCCCCTCGTGTTTTAGGGGGAAGAAACACAAACGGCCTGTTAGCAATCAAAAAGAATGAGTTCGAGACAAAAGTCTTCGAAAAACATTCATCCAGTTACACGGCTTTGCACTTCCCAACGGTCCATCTATACTACTCAATTAGAGGTCTTTTCTGAAACAGTTTTTTTTTTGATTTCTTGCTCCGTCAGAAACAGAGCTGGTTATTGTTGCTGAGGTACGGCAGAAGGTGTGGAGAAAGCCGAATTCACTCACAACTCCCCAGATGCGTGATTTGGTCAAACTTCTGGCGATTCTCTCAAACCTCAAAACGTGATAGTTCGAAAAATTTTTGATTTTCTCTGAGCTTTTACGACCATATCGCGTTTTCGTAAAAGGCACAATCCCAGGTCGTAGGTAAAATTTGATATCATGGTCCGGACACTGTGTAGTAACCCTACCAAACGCGGAATCTCAACTCCTCAGAATAAGCGAGAAAACACGAGCATCCATTCTCGCCGCCCCTCAAATCGGCACCCATTTGCTCCGCCTACTTCAGAGTTTTCTGTCTCAATAGGGACGAGACGGGCCACGAATTTTGATGAAAATCTATGATCTTCCATTCGTTATCTGTCTAGCTTTATATTGTGGCCTGGTACGGCGCGATGGCTGCGAACGACGAGGAAAAACAGGCCTGAGACAACTCGTCCACGATTTTCTCATCGTCCGAAATCACAATTTTTGAAGGGCGATATTCCCGTTCGTAGTGGGTTCTGAGCGAATCTGAAGGCACCATTGTGATCAGCCCGAAATCCTCTTTAAGATAAGGAAAGAAAATGGGAAACGATTAAGAGGTTAGACTCTGCCTTTAATGACTGTTGTTCTCACTGTGTTCGAGCACTCTCCCCGGATTGAGTTTTACGTTATGCATAGACTGGCAGAAACCCGCGTAGGTCCTTTCTGTATATTCCTCTGTTTGATTCCTTTTTGCCCTCATTACATCATGCTAGCCTTGTTCCGAGGAGCGCAGACGATAGTACAGTGTCTTTTTGCTAGGGTTGTCGATGTAATTTCACACCATACTCATCTTCCCCCTTTTTGCAGTTTTAATAAATAGACATTACCATTTGTCGGTTTTCTGATTTTTTACAGATTACCCAGATTACCCATCACCTCGCCTCAGTCGCCAGTAAACCTACAACAAAAACATTTGGCTGCTGGGCACCCGCGGGACCAAGAGGGGGGTGTCGCCGTTGGATAGATTCGCGTTTTACTGTATTTCGTATTGGAGCACCTTTTCTTCTGCGCTCACACTCGTTTCGCTAGTGGTGACATTTGGTTTTTCCTTTGTTTCCGGGCATTTCTCACTGAAAGTTTGAGTTTGAATTCCAATACATAACAAAAGTGGTAGGCTCGACAAAAGGATGCATGGATTTCAAACATTTATGCTGAACAAGAAAGCGATATAAAAATGGGAAGAATAATATTTGCTGACCGTCTGAACCGAAGTAGCTTACGGATTGCGAAAACCCAGGCTCCTAAGCAGATTTACATTGCGAAATCACTCACATGTCGTTTCTCACCTCAGTATCGCATTCTATGCGTATTTCTGGTTACAGTGCTCATGGCGCTGCCGAGATGTCGTACGTTCGTGCCGTGGCAGTGTGGAGGAAACAACATCACCTTCGTGCAAACCGACATCACTCCCTCCACCGAGAGGGTTCTCGTCATGGGAGAGTTGCTGGCTGGCCCCAGCTCTCCTGAAGATTCTACTACAAAGGGCTGGCGTCGAGAGGAATCCTGGACCTGTGCAGAAGTATCAATGTGCCACCTGCAGCAAGAAAGTCAACTGGAATGGAACAAGCGTCCAATGCTTTGGATGCCAAAGGTGGGTGCACTTCTCCTGTTCAGGTCTTAGTTCTGTGAGGCATCACAACTCATCCTTCCGTTGTGTTCTGTGCTCCGCCCCCAGCAACTCTGATTTCTCATTCACCAACCGCCCCCTCTCTATTGTACATATAAATCTTAACGGCCTTCGCACCAAATTGTCTGAACTCTCACTCTTCGCACGTACTCATCATCCGGATGTTATTATGGTTCAAGAAACCAAACTCTCTCCCTCTACCACTTATCCCCAACCAAACATTCCAGGCTACACTGCCTATCACATCCCAAGGACAGCTCTTGGAGGCGGAGTTTCTACGTTTGTGCTTTCTAACTTACCTTCTCATCTAATTCCAAATGTTCCTAAGGACGGTACTCTCGAGTGCGTTCCCGTTCACCTCCCTCTTTAAAACTCCACTATCTCTATTTAATATTTACATCCCTCCTACCACTTCTTGTCCCCCAACCTACAACCCCATACCTCTTCTTAAGCAGTTGCATGACTGCTCTCTCTCCCCATCAGCTGTCTTTGCAGGTGACTTCAATGCTCACACGTTCTGTTCTGCGCTTGAGTCCGACGCCAGAGGGGAAGACGTCGAGGAATGGGCTGAGGAGTGTGATCTGGTTATCCTCAACGATGATCAGCCTACTCGTCTCCCTTCCTACGGCCGACCTTCTAGCCCGGACATCTCCCTCGTTTCATCCAATCTTTCTAATTCTTGCACATGGTCCACTTCCACAACTCTTCCCAGCGACCACATTCCCGTCTTTCTCCATATTGATCTCTCAAACTCTCTTGCCCCTTATACTGGTATTCGTCAACGTTCTTATCTCAATTTAGGCCTTGCTGACTGGGTCCTGTTCAGAGAGGTTGCGCTCCGCCAGGCAGCTGAGTATCCATGGAATGGCGATGTGCACCAGAAAGAGCATCACATATCTGACGCCATCCGGAAGGCTACAAAAGCGGCCATACCTGAAGGACGTGTGAAAAGTTTCTACCCTAATGTCACCAGGAGATTCTACAGAAGATCAGGACAAGAGATGAAAAGAGAGCTGAGAATCATTTGGACCCTGAGGTGGCCAAGCTGGATGAAGAGATAAGAAAGGATCTGGACAAGCACAAGAAAGACAGTTGGGAGAAGTTCACTGAAAGGTTGAACTTTAAAACCGACGGAACAACTGCGTGGAAAGTATTGAGGAAGATATCTGGCAAGTGCGCCCCCTCCTTGAACTCTACCATAGAGTTCGATAACAGCGTCTTCAAATCAGGAAAGGCTGCCGCATATGCTCTTGGCAAAAATTTCTTCATCACACGTACCAAGCGTGGCTTACAAAACAGAGTCACGGTAAGAGAACTAAGCCGTCTGCCGCTGATGAACGCCACTGAGGCCTTTACTCCTGCTCAGGTGGAGAAGGCTATCAAGGAAATGCGGAACTCGAAGGCTCTCGGACCTGATGGTATCTCAGCAGCCATCTTGAAGAAGCTTCCCACGGAACTTCTACTGATGATCGCAGATATCATAAACACTTCTTTCCGAACCTGCACTCTACCACAAGCATGGAAGACCGCCAATGTGATACCCCTGCCTAAGCCAGGCAAATCGCAAAGCACGGTGAAGGGCTATCGCCCTATTAGCCTGTTATCACCGATCGCGAAAGTAGCCGAAAAGCTAATCGTAAGGGACCTGGCAGAGCAGAATGAGGCACAGCAACATCAACATGGGTTTAGAAAGCTTCACTCCACCACCACTGCCCTTCTGGAGATTGTCAGCTATGCGGTCGATGGGTTCAATTTCAGAAAGCCTCTTAGAACAGTGGCCGTTGCCCTCGATCTAACCAAAGCATTTGATTCTGTTAACCTAGGACTTTTGTCCGAGAAACTATTGAAGTCCTCGCTGCAACCGTGGCAGAAGCGTTGGATAGCAGCGTTTACGAAAGGTCGTCGGGCCAAAGTGCTATTCCAGAATCACGTCTCCGATAGTATACCTGTAGCAGCCGGTGTGCCGCAGGGTGGAGTTTTGTCACCTGCCCTCTTCAGCCTGTATATTGAAGACCTACCTGAGCCTCCTGAAGACATAAAAATTGTTGCGTATGCCGACGATATCACCATCATGTGCCGTAATCGTGACATACAGGTAGCCGCAAACAAGATCAGCGACTATCTCGTCGAGCTTAAAAACTTTCTCGATAGTATGATGCTCACAGTTTCCGCGGCGAAGTCTTCTGTTTCGGTATTCACATCTGACCCAAAGGAACACAGCGCCCAACCTGTTGTCAGGTGGGATGGTGACCTCTTGCCTACAGCGCAATTTCCTAAACTGCTGGGCCTCGTTTTGGACCCATCGCTGAAGTTTCACAAAAATGCTGAACAGAAGCAGGCAATTATCAAGGCAAAGCTTAATGTGTTGAGAGCTCTAGGAGGAACGTCCTGGGGTGGCAGCAGAGAGACAATCTTGACGACATATCGAGCTATTCTGCAGCCTGCATTGGAGTATGCTGCACCTGTCTGGCAGCACATCGTGTCGGACAGTTCCTGGACTAAGATGCAGCGAATTCAGAATGCTGCACTACGAATAGCCACTGGATGTGCAAAAAGCTCACCGATTGAGCACCTTCACGCCGAGGCCCGTATCTTGCCAGTGAAAGAGCATTGTCAGCTCCAGGCTCAGCAGATGTTTATTAATGTCCTTAAGCAACCTAATCGTCCGTCGAGAAGACTATTAAATCCCGTGAGAGAGAGATCGATCAGAGTGCCGTTTGCCGATGCTCCGAACAAAGTGAATGTACAGAGATGGACCGACTCGAATCAAGAACGGCTTCGTCTCTTACGCGCGGAGCACACCCGGTTTGTGAAGGATCATCTCGCCAAAGCGGCCGTCAACCCTATTCTCGGTGATGTGCCGCCCAGGGTATGTGATACCGAGTCCGAGCTCGGTAGGCGCGCCAGGTGTATCCTCGCTTCGTTGCGGACATTCTCCATTGCTTATGTCTTACCTGCACAGGATCGACATTAGTCAGCCTGACGTGTGCCCGGACTGTGGAAACCAAGGCCACGACACTAAACACCTATTTGACTGTCCGAAGAAGCCAACAACGCTCACTACAATAGACTTGTGGACGAATCCAGTGCTGGTCGCCCAGTTTCTCAACTTGTGACGAAACCCCTCTCAGTGGCTGCAAAGAAGAAGAAGAAGAAGTGCTCATGGCACGCAACTACCAATAAACCCTGGTTGATTCACATAGCACAAATCTAGTGAAATCAACTAAAGCTAACTGATTAGTTTGCCGTTAGGAGGAATGGGATGAAAAGGTAGCCAAGAGATGGAACACTGGCACTCATGCAGACCTCCTGGAAGAGGTTCCCGCTTCCTTTGTCACCATTGATGTACCACAAGCGCAGTGAAGGCTGATGTGGTAGGTTAACGGTGAGAAAGTAGGCAAGGAATCTACTAGCAGGAGGTCTAAGTCGGTCCCGTACAGGTTTCAGCAGAATATCTGGCATTTCAGGAGAATATTTGACGACTAGAGCCTAATTCCTCGGTTTTAGCAGAGTATCTGACGATCATAGCGTAATAGCAGTCGAGTCTTGGTAGTTATCAGTCCATTCGGATATCTGAAGAATAGAAAAACATGTTTTTATTTTGTAAAAAAAAATCCGAAAACACTGATTGATTGAGTTCAGAGCATTTCAAGGTGAATAGAAGTGATTGAACTGATATCTGAACTCGAATTATACTAAAATGAAGTAAACGGCTATATAAAGTAGTGGAAAAGTTGGAACTTGTACGGTTCGCAGCTGAGCACTAGCGGAAACGGTGCTCCAATGCGAAATACAGTAATACGCGAATCTATCCAACGGCCACACCCCCCTCATGCTCCCGCGGGTGCCCATCAGCCAAATGTTTTTGTTGTAGGTTTACTGGCGACTCCTCGCCTCCGTCGGGGGCGCGCGCTCGCGTTGCGGCGTAGCATTGGAGCGCTTTTTCTCACAGCCCACTGCACTTCCTCGCTCATACACTATCCAAGCTAGGTGAATTGCGATATTTAGTGTATGTTAGGGTTACATTAGCCTCCAAGAGGCTCGGATAACTGCAGTGTGAGGAAAAACGTCACTCACAAACGCGGTTCTCGCAAAAATTCTAAGAAAAGCGAATTGGTGGAACTTCAAGTGGATTCGGTATACTAATTGCAACACATGTGTTCTTTCACAGATTGTGCACTGCAGGATGAATGCATAAGAAGTCGGTGCTCCAATATTCATCTGTCAGTTGTCGTCTAACAACATCGTTTCCAAATTTTTCAGAGTAATCTACGAGCCAGAAAGAATATTCTACAATATAGAAGTGTAAAACACAAAGAATTTGGTTTTTTGTGAGTCATACGGCACTGGACGGTCCAGCTCCGTCACTGGGTGACCTGCGCCTCATCTCCTGTAATTGCTCATGTAGGTCCTTGAATTTGCCAGGCTTCGCTCTGTTTTTCTTCAGTTTTCCTCGCTGAATATATTCTATATCTTCCATTACCGCACAGGAGCAAAACTATTCCCTATTTGCACTTACAATATGCAGCTTCACCATCTGAAGACGTGGCTTTGCTCCAATGTTTTTCAATTCCGGACGAGGTGCCAGCTGAACCTCTTGCCTTGCAGACCTAGCCATGGCTGCAGTGAGTTTCATTTGTTCGATGAGCTCGTTCAGCTTCTCAAGAGCTTCGTCAGTGTTTTCTCTAGCCAGTGCCTTTGCCGTAACTTCAACTTCTGCGTAATTCTGAAATACTCACACTCATCAATTTTTTTAAAATATTTTTTTTACCTTTGTCGAAAGTTTTTGAAAAAAAGGAAATTTTTTACATACGCTTGCGTGTAGAGCCTGGTAACAGAGCTCCCTTGTCTTCTGGATAATAGTCCTGTGGACGACCGCAAGCTCCATCTTCTGTGTGTCTCTCTTAAAAATGAACGGCTAATACCTCTTGACTTCCTTGTTTCTCACCACAGACAGGACATGTGATTTGTGACTTCGCGAAATTCCGTTCCTCCTTCAGTTCATTGCACTGGTCGTCGGAGTAGTGATGAACATTCTTCAAGTGCCGATAGAAACTCTGTTTATGGAGCACCTTGCTGCAAACAGGGCACAAATAGTGATCAGCGTCAGCCATATTAGAAGAATTATGTTCCTCGTAACAGCCGGCTGTTTCGAAAGAGGACTAACATATTTCCTACAGCGCGGGAAATTGTTCAAAGTCGATTTGGCTCGCCTTCACTGAGTTTCGAAGTGTTCTGCGCTAGTAGAGGTGAACTGGGTTTGAGTTCGATAATCTGGACAACTTTGTTGGAGAAATAAGAGAGGAATTGTGTTCTATGGAGAATATTTTCGATTCAGTAACTACTTAGCATACTTTCCCAATCACCACGTACACAGTTTTTCTGAGTAAAACCGTAGCATTCAGTTTCTAAGCAGTATAGTGTGCTTGAAATGACCTGTTTCCGGGGATTAACGATATGTTAGTATCAGATTATAGGGTTGCATATAAGTATTTCAAATGCAAAAGCGAACAGACTCCTGTGCTTCAGTTGATATTGATTCTGAAAACCTATTTCTTGGAACCCATTTTAGCAAAAATACCGTCTATTCGACTCTTCTAAAACGCTTGGATTATTCGACAACGACACTTGTGCTTCTCAAGCCAAATAATTGCTGTTGTTGTTACTGCTTTACAGCTACTAGACGACAGATGAATATTGGAGCACCACCTCCTTATGCAATCGTACTGTGATGAACAATGTGTGAAGAAACACGTGTATTACAATTAGTAACCCCAACCCGCTTGAAGTTTTATCAATTCCCTTTTCTTAGTATTTTTTTGCGAGAATCGCGTCTTTAAGTGACGTTTACCCCAGCATAGTAGCAGGAAAAGCTGTTTGGGAGCCGGTGTACTCCTCACATGCACTAAATATCGCAATTCACCTAGCTGAAGTAGTGTACGGGCAAGGAACTGCACTCTACGGCGAGAAAGAGCGCTCCAATGCTACGCCGCGACGCAAGCGCGCGCCCCCGACGGAGGCGAGGTGATGTAGATTTACGTAACATCGATTACCCAATTGTTTGAAAGGAATCGCGCTGGGATTATCTACTTGAAATTAAAAAAGGAAGAAAAGAGTGCTGATCTTTTTTGTTGTTTTTATTATGTTTGTTACTTTGTCAGGTCTCCTCAGAACATTTTCGTTTACATGATTTCGACTTTTAAAATATCCTTCTGCTTGTCGCCATAACTAACCACGATATAGTTGTTCGTATGTTGAAAGCAGCTCGAGGCTCAACAACAGTTGCCGCTACTGTAAGAACAACTAGAACAACTTAAAGGCAGTGTTCACGATGATTTTCGTTTCCGAGTTTTCCACACAAAACAATGCGCTGGCCACCAATTGTTACTAGAATCACGAAGAGACGGCTTGAAACGCCCTGAGACGCCTTATTTCAGTGACATTAGTCTCCGGCCTGGACTAGTTGTCCGATTGGATGAACGTGTTGACGGTGGTTGTCACCGGTGAAAAATGGGACTAATCAAAAATGAGAGAATATTTTAGGCAAAACAGTATTAGTTAGGTTCCGAAGGAAAGGACGGAGCAGTAGAGAGTAGAGAATGGCAAGGGACGGGTCCACAAAAGATTTCATTATCACAACGAACAGTTCCAGTGAGAGTAAAAAGGTGGGGTGAGAGTAAAGGATTTGGAGCTTTCTAGGGCGTTTTTCTCGATTTCTTCGTCATTTCCGTTCTACCCGGAGGCCAAACAATCGATTTGGCGATTAATCTCAAAATCGAAGATTATCGTGAACACTGCCTTTAACTTTAGCGACAGCTTTAACAACTAAGAAATTCTTCGAAAAAAGTAATGGCGAATACTGCTGCTTTGGTCAAGAAAGCAGTGGTAGAGCACGATAATAACATTTGAGGGAAGCGTCGTAGACTAAAAGTTTCTGGGAACTCAAAAAGCGAATAAAGACCTTCTATTCTCTAGATACCGTTGGCTCGCTTTAGTCAGACAGCAACCCCGAGGTGACTGAAGAAGGTCATATTCTCGACGGACTAATCGCAGATTCATGAGGGCCGAATAGCCGTCAACGATAGACTTCCTAGGTTGATGGTCGGCCGGATCAATGGCATTACTGCACTCAAACGCTAACGTCGAACAGGGAACGAGATTCTCATGCCGTAAAATAGCGTGTTTTGTTGTGTCGATTGCGTCCAACACAACTCATTGTACGACACCATGGAAATTTTTGCTACCTCGAAGAATTCATTCCTGGACTTCCTTGTTTTGTTTTAGAAGAGAATTTAAGTTACATGATAATTTACGTATAACGAGATTGAAACGACAAAGCAGTTCCAATTTAGGCTGAGTTTCGGTGTGTACAGGCAAATTGAAAGAACATCGTTGTGAATTTTTTTCAATGATGTCAAAGAATGAGTAGTGTTGGGCGCAATCGACACACCAAAACACGCTATTTTATGGCATGAGAGTTTCGTTCCCTGTCCGACGTTAGCGTTCGAGTCATTACTGCACCTTCTGTGTTGGGTATCGGGCCGACAGCGGGCAACACCAAGCGGCAGATTTATTGCGGGCAGCCACAATTTTCCTCTCTGGTGGTACGCACTATATTTAGCCGAACTGAAGGATATCCGGATACTTGAGCGCTAGATTTATTTAGAATTTTTGAGATTATTCCTTCAAGCCCACAAGAAAATATTCAAATAAGAATTCGATTCTTATATTAATCCGAGGAAGAATATTATTAGACCAGGCTACAGCGCGAGGTGTGATAAAAGTTTGGTCCGACCCCCCCCCCCCTAGTTCCGTAATTTCCTCAGCTCCCCACCCGTTAGCAGGTAATGATTGATCACGACCAAGGGGGGGGGAGGGGAGGTCTTAATGCCCTGTGGGCACATGTTTGCAGTTTCGGGTACGTGAATTGTGGTGCGCGCAAAGCGTGCACCAGATTTGGCCTTAACTCGCCCATGCGCAACTCTGCGATTCCGGTTAACTCCGGAGTCCAAAGGGGTGTGGCTCTTGCTTTACCTTAGCAGACGCCGCCACATGTGGTTTGCCCGTCTACCTTGCTTACTAGGAAAACATAGTGTCAAGTACTTGGCAGGTGCTATACAGGAGTTGCCAGCTACATACCCATATGAAACTCAGAACCCTGTAACATAAATTTTGACCCCCTCTTCCCATGTATTTTGACATGTGCGAAATCTCAATTCCTCCAGACAGACATAGAAAGAAAACAAGCCCCAAGCACCCACAAAGAGACCATGTCCCACGCCTCTTTGAACGGAAAGCCATGGGCCACGCTCCATGTTAGGCGGTTGCTGTCCCACGAGGCAAAGTTGGGGTACGTGAAAAATTGCCAAAAAATGTATTCGGGGGGAGGGAATGTGGAAATGTGGGAACGATGGTTTTTTTAAAAAATCAGGGGTTGAGTTTCTATGAATTAATTTGAGATTCCTCGAGGCTCTTCAGTGAGGGGCGTAGTGTTAATTATAGACAAAACAGGCAAAAATTGCCAAATTTTGCTTGAAAATTCGAAAACACAAATTGTTTGAAAATTTTGTCTGAAAATTCATTTGAATTCGAAAATTCACGACATTTTTTGAAAATATTTTTCACCAAGTGATACCTAGACCATTGGAAGTACGGGACAACGGTCCGATTGACCCTGGCCACATCTCTTTGGACGAGCTTTGCAATTGAGTGTAGGCCAAACCCGCGAACGATTTCAGGCAGAGTTATTGATTTTCCGTACTTCTGTGGTAAGCCCCACAGAAAGATTGCAGATGACGTAAACTACAGGCTCAAGACAGCTTTTCTGCAAAATTGTGACAATTTGAAATTTAGGCGATTTCTTAGAAGTTGCGGAAGGTACCGGAGGATTTTAGAGATACTACATATTATTATCGTAGCGAGTCTTCCCTCCCCCTAGCAGAAAATCTAAAAAAAAAGGAAACAACTCCTGGGGGTAATGTGCCGTAAAATGGTTTTCACATTAATTGAGTAAATAATATTGTTAATATAGGTAATGTATTGTAACAATATATAGATAACATTTATCGGCCGATAATTCACTTACTTGAAAACGTCTCCATAACGAGTGCAGGATACTGAATTGGCATGCGGTCTAAGGGGCCGAATAGGCAGCATGGTGTGCAGCCGTATCGATCAAGCGGCGCCGCGAGGCGGCGCGGCGGGTCGATTAGACTGGGTCAAGGCAGAATTTGGCAGCGGCCGCCGCCGGCGGCTGCCGCATGGCTAGGCGGCGCCGCTTTGCAACCTGGAGCGGTGCGGCGAAGTGGCGCGGCGACAGCAGATGGTCGAGCCCGCTTCCCATGATTAAATGATCACTTATATGATCCATCACTGATCGAGAGATCGCCGCGTCGAACACAAGTGGCACGCACGCAAGCGAGATGGTAATGATCCCATCACGTTTCGGCCGCCGCGCGGCGGCCGAAACTCGTCGCGCGGCGGCCAAAACTCGTCTGCTTCCGACGCACGTGCGGTCGCGCAGCGCGTGGTACGCAGTCGACGGTGAGACATTGGCCGTTTTATGGCCTGTACCTCAACGCTTGCGTGCGTGCCACATGTGTTCGACGCGTCGCTCTCGACCAGTGATCGACGATATATGTTTATGAGGTGAGTGTCTGTCTTATTATGTACCTAAATCGAGGTCACTTCTAGTGATGGGGTTTTGAGCTCGTGAAACTTGATTTTTGAAGTGTTTTAAAGAGTTCGACACCAATTCAAATGCTAACTTTTTACTAAAGTTTGAATCCTAAATTTCCCACGTAAATTCTCAGCTAAAAACCGATCTTCCGTGAACAACTATTTTTTGAAAAGGTAGAGTTGCCACGATAAGTAATGGTGAGTACAAGATTAATTCATTTTTTCAATTCATTTATTAATTCATTCGAAAACTAGACGCTAGGTTTCGAGAATACGCCGACTGAATTTAAAATTCGGATGACCACTTTTGCAAGAAAAATCTCGGGTTAATGGGTTTTTGTTTGAAGAACGCTTTTTTTAATAAATCATTGAATGAAGAAATGTATTCGAATGAGACATTTTCTTCAAATTTCTGATTGAATGAACCGTCAAAATTATTTCGAATGAATGGAAGTTTTCGAAAACTTGTCCTCTATTCTATTCGAAGGATCGGGAAATCCGTCCGTATATTTAAATAAAAATTGGATTTTCTGATTTATTACGAAATATTATTCGAGTGTTTTCCAAATTTTTCAGTGGCAAAGAGTATTCTAATGTCGTGACCCAAACTTGTTCGAATATTCGGAAATCTCCATATTTCAGTTTCCAAAAAAGCGAATATTAGAAGAACCGGTTAATGTGAAATCTAGAATGAATCGAATATACGAGACACCGATTAATGCTGAATTCCGAAACAATCGATCACTAGATAGAACAAATAATTTATTCCCCAGAATGAACCGAAGGCCAGAGGAAATTAAGAATCCTGATTCATGGACGAATCGAATTGAAAATAAATTGAATTTGAGGTTCTTGAATAAATCGAATATTTCATTAGATCAAATATTTTTCGAATAAATTTTCGATTGGGTCCCAAGTCTAGTTAAAACCTAAGCAAAATGACTCAAAAAAATTAATACAAAAAAGTGAAGGGTGCGCATCGATCACGGAATCTATTTTCAGGGGAGAATTCTCAAGTTTCGAAGTAGGTATGATCGCCAACTGTTCCTTGTTAAAAACTAATATTATATTGCTTTCTCATGTAAAACTGTGGACAGGGCTCAAACCGCAGTGAAATTCAATCTTCCTTCAACTTTGCCTATCTGAATATTTCTATCAGCTCTCCGACACTGGCAGCGGACTCCTACAGGAGTCGGCTGGGAGTCCTAGTCTCCCCTGCAACAGGAGTCCTGGTTTTCTCCTGTAGGAGTCCTGTGATACTTCTGTAGGAGACCGGAACTTGTACGGTAGCTTGGAGGGAATTTCAAAAAACGTTTGCTTGAATCAAGCCAAAACTGCCTTGTCTTCGTATTTTTTTTCACATCGAAGCATGATTTTCACACTTCTTCGCTGACAATTTTGTCAACGGCAAAAATTAGTGTAGGGCATTACGCCCCATTACATTCCTCCCTCACTCATCATCAAGGAGGAAATGCGGCTCTTAAGCACCCCAATCAGTCAATGAGAGGGGCGCCTCTGTGAGCCTGCAAGGGCGAATCAGCTCCCCTCCCCATGCACACGCGTATCGTACACCGCGCGGGTTCGATCAATGGTTCAACGTGCGCGTTCCAGGACAACTACCGGAGCTGTTTTGTCCAGTAGGAGACCCAGTGGAAACGATGCGGCAGCGTGTCCTGTAGGAGACCGCTTCACTTTAGTTCGGTCTCCTACGGGACAAAACACATCCTGTGGGAGACCGCGATCGTCGTGTTCTCCTGTAGGAGTCCGCTGCCAGTGTCGGAGCTAATTCGATATTTAGATGTCAGGTGCATAGCTCTGTACGTAGTACGCAAAAGCGCGTCGCCGCTCCAGTTTGCCGCGACCCGTTCATAGCATTTGGAGATCGGCTGCGGCGCGAAATCTTGTGCGGCGCGGCACGCCGCGCCGCCCCTACCTTCGCCGCTCCTTTCAGCGGCGGGACTCTATTCGACCCCTAAAACAAAGTCCAAGTCGTCCGTGTTGCTCGGCTGCACCATTTTCTATGAAAAAGAAATCATTGAAATGTTGACCCTAAATCAAGAACAGAAAACGTTCCGCCTAGACATTCAATGACTCTTAAATAGTTAGCCTAGTTGAAGTCGTCAGATATGAAAGGAACGAAAGAGTTCCTGGACATGAGTCCCACCCTTTTGAAAAACTTTGAAAAATCGATTAAAAAAAAGCAATCAGTTCACATGTAGCAATGAAAATACCCTCTTTTCTAGTTTTGATGCCCTAAAAAACATTTGAAAATTTCAGAACAGAATTAAGGAATATAAGAATAGATGCAAGGAAATTTAAATATAAATGCGCGTGAAGTTAGCCGCGCCGTTTGTCTAGTTCTATTTCAATTATCATACTCTATTTACCCGAGGAGCCTCACATAACGTCTTCCTAAACTAGTCTTCATAGGACTATCACAAAGACCAACCGCAAACTTTACTCTTCTCAATGTGGTCTTCCTATGAAAGGTAACTGGGAAAAATAATGCGCTCTCGAGTGTACACAACACAACTTATCTTTTTAGAAACTTATTAGACAAATTGTGAAAGCCGAGGAATCGCTCTCTTTGCGACTTTTTTGAAAAATATGAATTCAATTCAGGTTTATTTCTAACTTTGAAGCTAAGCATCATTCAGCATATCTTTAAAACTTGATGAGCCGCCGTGAATGTTTGTTCCATGCAGCCCGGCGCACTAGAAGCTGGTTAGAGTAGCTTCCCACAACATTTTAGCTGCTAACCGGAATTTAAGCCGCTCTTCTGCAGAACCCGCCTAATGTCGTCCCAGACTCTGTGGAGTACATAGAGTACTAGGAAAAACTTGTCGACTCTGAAGCTGCTCTAGTTCGCCAACTGTACAGGTCCGCATCCTTCTCGTTCGTTGTTTGATGAACTATAACCTTTGAAGAATAGACTTTTGCTTTCTTCATTGTCACACTGCCCAGGGTGAGTTTAGTCCTACTCATGGTGCTTTTCATGGTTAGCGTGTGCGTTTGTGCAGTTTCACTCGTTACATCTGGTTGAAGTTCATTATGCTGATCTTGTTTATTCCAGTTTTCATTCGCTTGGCGAACTAGTCTCCGCACCGAATGGTGGACGCAGACAGCCCGACTGCGCCTGTGGAGAGCCCATTGACAACGAATGCTCCATTGTCGGTGCAGAATCTTCAGATGCTTCAAAGTATGTAGTTATTCATTCAAATCCTTTCCGTATCATTTTCGATAGCATTCGCCGCAAGGACGTAAAGCGCGGGACGCGTCCACGTCTCGTCTTCTTTGCAGCCACATCGAGGACTTTGTCATAGGTGAAGAAACTGGGCGACCAGTAGTGGATTCGTCCATAGATCCATTGCGGTCAGCGCGGTAGGTCTCTCCGGGCAGTTAAATAAATGTGCGGTGTTGTGGCCGATGGAACCGCAGTCCGGACAAACATCAGATTTGCTGCTGTCAATCTTGCTTCTTCTTCTTCTTCTGCAGCCACAGAGAGGGTCCTGTCATAGATTGAGGAACTGAGCCACAAGCGTCGGATTCGTCCACAGATCTACTGTTGTTAACGATGTCAGTCTCATCGGGCAGTTAAAAAGATGCGCAGTGGTATGCCCTTTATTACCACAATCCGGGCACTCGTCAGGTCTGCTGTTATCGATCTTATGTAAATAAGACATAAGAATGGGGGAGTGCCCGCAGCGCAACGAGGCAAGGGTGCACCTGGCACGCCTACCGAGTTCCATCTCGGTATCGCTGACCTCTGGCGGCACGACTCCGAGAATGGAGTTTACGGCGGTCTTGCATAAGTGATCCTTGACGAATTGGGTATGCTCAGCACGTAAGAGACGGAGGCGTTCTTGTTGTGCGTTGGTCCATCTCTGTATATTGATTTTCGTGGGAGCATCAGCAAACGGCTTTCTTATACCTCTCTCTCACGGGGTCTAATACTCTTCGCGACGGATGATTTGGCTGCTTCAGAATGTTTATGTACAGCTGTTGTGCGTGGAGTTGGCAATGGTCCTTAACTGGCAGGATGCGAGCTTCGGCATGTAGGTGCTCCACTGGAGAGCTTTTAGAACAGCCCGTTGCGATTCGTAATGCTCCATTTTGGTTGCGCTGCAGCTTGGACCAGGATGTGTCCGACACGATATGCTGCCAGACCGGCGCAGCATACTCCAGGGCGGGCTGTACGATGGCCTTGTACGTGGTCAGGATCGTTTATTTACTGCACCCCCAGGACGTTCCGCCGAGAGCACGTAGGACGTTAAGTCTTGTTTTCACTGCAGCCTGCTTCTGCTCAGTGTTCTTATGAAACCTCAACGAAGGGTCCAACACGAGTCCGAGCAGCTTAGGGAATCGGGCGGCCGGCAGGCGAGTTTCGTCCCATTTCACCATGGGATGAGCACTGTGCTCCGCAGGATCAGTGGAAAAGACGGTGACGGATGATTTAGCGACAGAGACCGTAAGCATCTTGCTATCGAGAAAACATTTCAACTCGATCAAGTAGTCACTGATCTTACTGGCAGCTACATTTATGTCGCGATCCCGGCATAGTATAGTAATATCATCCGCATATGCAACGACCTTGATGTCTTGGGATGGAACGGGTAGATCTTCAATATACAGACTAAAAAGAGCAGGCGATAGAACTCTTCCTCCTAGCATCCCGAACAGTTATTCTATTCTGCTTCTCTCTTTTGGTTCGTATGATGAAAAAATGCTTCCCAAGAGCATTTGCGGCCTCTTTCCCTGACTTGACTCCGCCGTCGAATTCAATCGTGGAATTATTGGCGGAGGTGTACTTTCCGGAGATCCTTTTCAAAGCCTTCCACGTAGCTGCAGCATCACTCCTGAAGTTCATCTTCTCAGTGAACTTTTCCCAAGATTCTTTCTTGTGCCTATCAAGGTCCATCCTGATCTCATTATCCAGCTCGGCAATGTCTGGGTCAAGATGATCAGCAGCTCTCTTTGCGTCCCTTGTCCTTATCTTCTGCAGTGTCTCCCTGGTGACATTGGGAAAGAAGGTCTTGACACGACCTTCAGGGATCGCAGCTTTCATCGCCTTCCGGATGGCATCAGAGAAGTGTTGAAGTCTACCATCAAGCCATGGCAGAAGCGGTGGATAACTGCCTTCACTAAAGGACGTCGGGCAAATGTGCTATTCCAGAGACATGTTTCCAATAGCATCCCCATCGCCGCTGGTGTCCCTCAAGGAGGAGTTTTATCGCCTGCACTTTTCAGTTTATATCTAGAAGATTTGCCCGTTCCTCCTGAAGACATCAAGGCCGTTGCATACGCGGATGATATTACTATTCTGTGCCGAGATCGCGACATTAAGGTAGCCACCAGTAAGATCAATGACTACTTGATCGAGTTGAAATGTTTCTTCGATCGCAAAACGCTCACAGTCTCTGCCTCCAAATCGTCCGTCACCGTCTTTTCCACTGATAATGCAGAGCACAGTGCCCATCCTATGGTTAAATGGGACGAAACTCAATTGCAGGCCACCCGATTCCCCAAATTACTTGGACTCGTGTTGGATCCTTCGTTGAGGTTTCATAAGAACACTGAGCAGAAGCAAGCCACAGTGAAAACAAGACTCAACGTCCTGCGTGCTCTCGGTGGAACGTCCTGGGGATGCAACAAAGAAACGATCCTGACCACGTATAAGGCTATTGTGCAACCCGCCTTGGAGTATGCTGCGCCAGTCTGGCAGCACATCGTGTCGGACACCTCTTGGTCCAAGCTGCAGCGCGTCCAAAATGGTGCTCTGCGAATTGCAACAGGCTGTTCTAAAAGCTCTCCAATAGAGCACTTACACGCCGAAGCTCGCATATTGCCAGTTAGAGACCACTGCCAACTCCAGGCGCAACAAATGTACATTAACATCGTGAAGCAGCCGAATCATCCATCGCGAAGAGTACTAAACCCGGTGAGAGAGAGAGATGTATCAGAAAGCCCTTCGCTGATGCTCCGTCGAAAGTAGATGTGCAGAGATGGACCGAAGCACAACAAGAACGCCTCCGTCTCTTGCGCGCGGAGCATACCCGATTCGTGAAGGAACACTTGAGCAGAGTTGCCATAAACTCCATCCTGGGAGTCGCACCTCCAAAGGTCAGCGAGACAGAGATGGAACTTGGCAGGCGTGCCAGGTGCTCCCTTGCATCGTTACGCTGTGGACACTCCCCCATGCTTATGTCATATTTGCATAGGATTGATAACAGCAAACCTGACGAGTGTCCAGATTGCGGTAGTCAAGGGCATACTACTGCGCACCTGTTCAATTGCCCGAAGAGACCGACTACATTGACGACAATGGATCTGTGGACGAACCCAGTGCTAGTGGCCGAGTTTCTGAACCTATGACAGAACCCCTCTCTGTGGCTGCAAAGAAGAAGAAGATCAGAGAAGTGGCGCTCCTTCTGGTGTACATTGCAATTCCACGGATATTCGGCAGCTTGGCGGAGTGCAACCTCACCGTCATTTCCTCTAGCATCAGAGTCAAGCGACGAGCAGAACGTGTGAGCATTGAAGTCACCCGCAAAGACAATTGAGGGAGATAGAGAGCAGTCATACAGCTTCTTGAGTAGAGGGATAGGGTTGTAGGTTGGTGGGCAGGATGTAGGAGGAGGAATGTATATATTGAAAAGAGAAAGTGGAGTTTTTAGAGGTAGATGGATGGGGATGTACTCGAGAGTGCCATCCACTGGAGTGTTTGGAATTATGTGAGAGGGAAGAGACGACAGAACAAAAGTAGAGACTCCGCCTCCCTGAGATGACCTAGGAGTATGATAAGCAGTATAGCCCGGGATGTTTGGATGTCGAGAGGTAGCAGAGGGAGAGAGTTTGGTTTCCTGAACCATGATAACATCCGGGTGATGAGTACGGGCAAAGAGAGATAATTCAGAAAGCTTGGCGCGAAGGCCGTTGAGATTGATATGTACAATAGAGAGGGGGCGGTTGGTAGATGAGGAATTTGAGTTACTGGAGGCGGAGCACACAATGCAACGAAAGGAAGAATCGTGGTGCCTCACAGAACTGAGACCCGAACAAGAGAAGTGCACCCACCTTTCGCATCCAAAACATTGGACGCTGGTTCCATACCAATTGACATCTCTGTCGCATGTGGGACATGGGTACTTCTTCTTCTTCGCGGGTCCTGGGTTCCTCTCGAAGCCGGCTCTTTGCAGTAGGATCTTCAGGAGAGCTGCGGCCAGCCAGCACCTCTCCCATGACAAAAACCCTCTCCGCGGAGGGATTGACGTCGGTTTGTACGGAGGTGGTCTTCTTTCCTCCACACTGCCACGGCACGAACGTACGACATCTCGGCAGCGTCAATCTTGCTGACGTAGGACATGAGCATTGTAGAGTGACCACAGCGAAGCGATGCGAGAGTGCATCCACAAATGTACATTAACATCGGGAAGCTGCCGAGATGTCGTACGTTCGTGCCGTGGCAGTGTGGAGGAAAGAAGATCGCCTCCGTGCAAACCGACGTCATCCCCTCCACAAAGAGGGTTTTTGTCATGGGAGAGGTGCTGGCCGGCCGCAACTCTCCTTCGGATTCTCCTGCAAAGGGCCGGCGTGGAGAGGAATCCTGGACCCGCTCAGAAGTACCAATGCGTCACGTGCGGAGAGGATGTAAACTGGAGACATACCAGCGTCCAGTGCTTCGGATGCCAAAGGTGGGTGCATCTCTCCTGTTCGGGTCTCAGTTCTGTGAGGCATCATAACTCATCTTTTCGTTGTGTGTTATGCTCCTCACCTTCCATCTCGGATTCCTCTATCTCAAATCGCCCCTTTTCCATTGTGCATATCAATCTAAACGGCCTTCGTGCCAAGCTTTCTGAACTCTCTCTCTTTGCACGTACTTACCATCCAGACGTGATCATGGTTCAAGAAACCAAGCTCTCTCCATCCCCTACCTATCCTCATCCCAATATCCCAGGCTATACTTCTTACCATGCTCCAAGGTCATCTCTCGGCGGTGGAGTCTCTACTTTCGTTCTATCTTCACTTCCCTCACACCTCATTCCCCAGCACCCCACGGACGGTACTCTCGAGTACCTCCCAATCCATCTCCCCTAAAAACACCCCTTTCTCTTTCCAACATATACATTCCACCTACAACTTCATGCCCTTCATCTTACAATCCTATCCCACTTCTCAAGCAGCTGAGCGACTGCTCCCTCTCATCCTCGGTCGTTTTCGCGGGTGATTTCAACGCTCACACCTTTTGCTCGTCTCTAGGTCCTGATGTTAGAGGAAATGACGTCGAAGAATGGGCAGATGAGTGCGACCTGGTCATTCTAAACGATGATCAGCCCACTCGTCTCCCTGCCAGCGGCCGATCTTCTAGCCCAGACATATCTCTTGTCTCGTCCAACCTTTCTAGCTGCTGCTCATGGTCTACCTCGACTACTCTGCCAAGCGACCACGTTCCTGTCTTTGTCCACATCGATCTATCCAATTCTCTCGCTCCCTTTTCTGGTGTTCGCCAACGTTCTTATCTTAATTTAGGCCGAGCAGACTGGCGCCTGTTCAGTGAAGTTGCGCTTCGCCTATCGGCAGATTACCCGTGGAATGGAAGCGTGCACCAGAAGGAGTGCCATCTATCTGACGCAATCCGCAAGGCCATGAATGCGGCTATCCCTATCGGTCGCGTCAAGATGTTCTATCCAAATGTCAACAGGGAAATCCTCGACAAAATTAGAACGAGAGATGCGAGGAGAGCGGTTAATCATCTGGACCCCGTGGTTGCTGAGCTTGACAGTGAGATCAAAAAGGATTTGGACAGACACAAGAAAGAAGAGTGGGAGAAGTTCACCGGCCAGATGGACTTTAAGACGGACAGTGCAGCTACTTGGAAGGTTTTACGGAAGCTTTCGGGTAAAAGCTCACCCGCCACCGTCTCCACTATCGAATTCGACAACGGCGTATTCAAATCAGGAAAGGAAGCCGCTTATGCGCTCGGGAAAAGTTTTTTCATCACCAGTGCTAAACGAGGTCCGCAGAATAGAGTGACTGTAAGAGAGCTGTGCCGCCTCCCGCTTATGAGCACGGTTGAAGCGTTTACTACGACGCAAATTGAGAAGATTATAAAGGAAATGCGGAACTCTAGAGCTATTGGTCCTGATGGGATATGTCCTGCTGTCTTGAAGAAGATACCCACTGACTTACTACCGCTCCTCACTGATGTGATAAACTCCTCGTTCATGTCGTGTACTATCCCGCAGAATTGGAAGATGGCAAACGTCGTTCCGCTGCCCAAGCCTGGCAAGCCCCAAGCTTCAGTCAAGGGATATCGGCCCATTAGCTTGTTGTCTTCTTTGCTAAAGTAGCTGAAAAGCTGATCGTCAAAGACCTGGCCGAGCACAACGAGAGGCAGGTGTTTCAGCATGGATTCAGAAAAATGCATTCCACCACGACAGCTTTGTTAGAAATTACGAGCTATGCAATTGATGGTTTCAACGCGTATAAGCCGGAAAGAACTGTAGCAGTTGCCTTGGATCTCACTAAGGCTTTCGACACAGTGAATCTTGGTATCTTATCAAACAACTTACTGGAGTCATCAATCCCGCCATGGCAAAAGCGCTGGATAGCTGCATTCACTAAGGGAAGACGGGCTAGAGTGATGTTCCAGAATCATGTCTCAAACAGCATTCCGATTGCAGCTGGAGTCCCACAGGGCGGTGTATTGTCGCCTGCTCTCTTCAGTCTGTACCTCGAAGATATGCCCGCCCCACCCCAAGATATCAAGGTGGTCGCTTACGCTGATGATATGACTGTCTTGTGTCGTGATCGGGACATAAATGTGGCCGCCGCTAAGATTAACGGGTACTTGACCACACTGAAAGCTTCTTCGACCGCAAAATGCTGAAGATTCCTGCGTCAAAGTCATCGGTATCCATACTCACAACGGACCCATCTGAACACAGCGCACATCCGTATGTCGTATGGAATGGAGATCGTTTGCCTGCCGCCCGCTTCCCAAAACCTCTCGGACTCTTACTCGATCCATCGCTCAAATTCCATAAGAACACGGAACAGAAGCAGGCTATCGTTAAAGCGAAGCTTAACGTGCTTAGAGCCCTGGGCGGTACAACATGGGGTAGCAGCAAAGAAACCATTATTACAACGTATAAGGCTATTCTCCAGCCTGCACTGGAATACGGCACCCCAGTTTGGCAGCATCTAGTTTCGGAATCCTCTTGGACTAAGATGCAACGCATACAGAATGCGGCTCTTCGAATCGCCACCGGGTGTGCAAGAAGTTCCCCGGTCGATCACTTGCATGCTGAGACCCGCTTATTACCAGTAAGGGAGCACTGTGAGCTCCAGGCCCAACAATTTTTCATCAACATTGTCAAACAACCAAATCACCCCTCTTGGAGAGTGCTAAACCCCGTCAGAGAGAGAAAGATCAGAAAGCCATTCGCCGATGCTCCCAGCAAAGTCAATCTGCAGAGATGGCACGACTCACAGCAAGAACGACTCCGTCTATTGCGCGAGGAGCATACTCAGTTTGTACGGTGTCATCTGGAAAAGGCGGTCATTAATCCCATATTGGGGGTAGTGCCGCCCCAAGTCTGCACATCCGAGGCTCAACTCGGAAGAAGGGCCAGGTGCACGCTCGCATCATTTCGCTGTGGTCACTCTACAATGCTAATGTCTTATGTCAGCAGGATTGACAGCAGTAAATCTGATGTGTGCCCGGACTGCGGTACCATCGGCCACGATACCGCACATTTGTTCAACTGTCCGGAGAGACCTACCACGCTGACCGTAATGGACTTATGGACGAATCCGTTACTGGTCGCCCAGTTCCTCAACCTATGACAAAACCCTCAATGTGGCTGCAAAGAAGAAGAAGAACATCGGGAAGCAGCCGAATCATCCATCGCGAAGAGTACTAAACCCTGTGAGAGAGAGATGTATTAGAAAGCTTTTCGACGATGCTCCGTCGAAAGTAGATGTAGATGTGCTGCCGAGATGTCGTACGTTCGTGCCGTGGCAGTGTGGAGGAAAGAAGATCGCCTCCGTGCAAACCGACGTCAACCCCTCCGAGAAGAGGGTTTTTGTCATGGGAGAGGTGCTGGTCGGCCGCAGCTCTCCTGAGGATTTTACTACAGAGGGCCGGCGTCGAGAGGAATCCAGGTCCAGAGCAGAAGTATCCATGTGCCACCTGCAGCAAGGATGTTACCTGGCATAAAACAAGTGTCCAATGCTCTGGATGCCAAAGGTGGGTGCATCTCTCCTGTTCGGGTCTCAGCTCTGTGAGGCATCATGACTCATCCTTTCGTTGTGTTCTATGCTCTGCCCCCAGCAACTCTGATTCCTCAATTAACAACCGCCCCCTCTCCATTGTTCACATTAATCTCAACGGCCTTCGCAACAAGTTATCTGAACTCTCTCTATTCGCACGTTCTCATCACCCGGATGTTATCATGGTTCAAGAAACCAAGCTCTCTCCATCTACCACTTATCCCCAACCTGACATTCCGGGCTACACCGCCTATCACATGCTAAGGTCTCTCTTGGGGGCGGAGTGTCTACTTTTGTGCAATCTGCCTTACCTTCTCATATTTTTCCTAATACTCCTAAGGACGGTACTCTTGAGTACGTTCCTGTCCACCTCCCCCTCAAAACCCCTTTATCTCTATTTAACGTCTATATCCCCCCTGTAACATCTTGCCCCCGTCTTATAATCCTATACCTCTCCTTAAGCAGTTGCACGACTGCTCACTCTCTTCCTCAGCTGTCTTTGCGGGTGACTTCAATGCTCACACGTTCTGTTCTGCTCTTGATTCTGACGCCAGAGGGGAAGATGTCGAAGAATGGGCTGAGGAGTGTGACCTGGTTATCCTCAATGATGACCAGCCCACTCGTCTCCCTGCCAACGGCCGACCTTCTAGCCCAGATATTTCTCTTGTGTCATCCAATCTCTCTAATGCTTGCACGTGTTCCACATCCAGAACTCTGTCCAGTGATCACATTCCCGTCTTTGTCTATATTGATCTCTCTGACTCTCTTGCCCCTTACTCTGGTTTTCGTCATCGTACTTATCTTAATTTAGGCCTAGCAGACTGGACCCGGTTCAGAGATGTTGCACTTCGCCATGCGGTCGACTACCCATGGAATGGTGATGTCCATCAGAAAGAACGTCATTTAACAAGTGCCATCCGCAAGGCCATGAAAGCAGCAATTCCTGAGGGTCGTGTCAAGACCTTTTTTCCAAATGTCAGCAGGGAAATGCTGCAGAAGATAAGAACCAGAGATGAGAAGAGAGCCGCACACCATCTAGACCCGGACATAGCTGTGCTGGATAATGAGATCAAGCAGGATCTGGATAAGAACAAGAAGGAATGCTGGGAGAAGTTCACTGAAAAGCTGAATTTCAAGGCTGACGGAACTACAACGTGGAAAGTGTTGAGGAAAATTTCCGGCAAGTCCGCTACCTCGATGAGCTCCGCTATTGAGTTCGAGGAGAACGTCTTCAAATCAGGGAAAGCGGCTGCTTATGCGCTCGGCAAGAACTTCATCACACGTGCCAAGCGAGGCGTGCAAAACAGAGTCACGGTTAGAGAACTGAGCCGGTTGCCGCTCATGAACGCTTCTGAGGCCTTTACTCTCACGCAAGTAGAGAAGGCTATCAAAGGAATGCGGAATTCGAAGGCTATCGGACCTGACGGTATCTCCCCAGTATACATTGGATCCGAGGCAAAAATTTCGGATAATCGGATTTCGGGCTGATCAGAAAAACTTTTTTTTTTCGGTGAATCGGATTTCGGTTCGATTCGGATTTGGCGTTTTTTCGGTGAATCGGATTTCGGTTCGATTCGGATTTGGTCTTTTTCGGTGATTCGGATTTGGCGTTGTTTTCGGTGAAACGGATTTCGGTTCGGATTTGGCGTTTTTTCGGTGAATCGGATTTCGGTTCGATTCGGATTTGGCGTTTTTTCGGTCACTCGGATTCGGATACTCGATTCGGATAATGAGCCGGATACAACAGGAAAAAGCTATTGGAGAGGGATCATCCCACAATTTTGCAACATACGGTCTGAACTGAAGACACTATTTCCTGCGCGCGCTTGAAGAGCTGTTCATGTTTTCACACATACGTTAAAGGCAATTTTTTTTTCAGAATCCATTTATTCATAATATTTTCGATCACATCGAAAATTTTCAATTTCATCATCTGTATTTGTTGCACGATTTCTTCATATAAATGCCTCATTCACTCCAGATCTTCGCTTTCGCTCTCTTCTGAGCTGTCATCAGCATCCATAGTATCCCCATTGCATGCTGCGTACTCCTCAGTCCAGAAACGAGAGAGCCTGAGAATAAAGTGGAATTATCTAAACGTAACACCATGGGATTTTTCACGTTCTACTCACCTTTTATTCACTTCACATGTGTGAGCCTTCATCATGAGGAGCGTCCTGGCATTCCTACCAAAGAGCCGGCCTCTGTGTTTGTTGCCGAAAATGAGTCTAGCAAAACTGAATATACAAATTATAAGAAGACCGAAGAAGATTCAGTCGATACCAATCGTCCCCGCGTGCGGCTGTCTCTCTCATCCGGTGGCCAGTACTTACCCCTTACCTATCTGTACATTGCGGAACTTTTCTACCTCTTATTTTCGACTTGTATCTGAGAGCTTATTATTCCTTGCTGGCTCTTCTGCCTTGGTCAACGTTATTCACGAGCTGTGGTTTCTCGAGCTGTGTTCAAGGATAACTTGCGTTTCCCCCCGGCGGCAGAGGTCTTATTTTCTTCATCTTCATCTCGTGCCGACTCATAAGGTTCACCTGTTTACGACAGCTCCGCGTACTTCAAATGTACTTGATCTTGCTGCTTTATCTGATTTCCGGTTCATCATCATGTCCACGTGCCCTGCTGTTATCGATGATGATGTTGAGGCTGTGCTGATCGATCGTGTGCTGCATGATGACTCCTTACCCGAACATCTCAAAGATCTCTTGCAGTATTTGTGCACTTCCAAAGCACGGTTTGACAGTATTGTTGAAAAAAATAGGTTCCTTGAAGACAAGATTGATTCACTTGAACTTGAAAATTCCACTTTGAAGAATAGTTGTAAATGTAGCTGCGTTTCCGGTGAGGTCTCGGAATTCAGGAGGGACAGGGTGGTTCGTGATGGCACACCATATGTACCACTGGCCGCTAAGTCGTCATCACCCGACTCTGACAATTGACCACTTTGAACACAAAAGGAGTTTCGAAAAACGGTCATTTGAAAGTTGTAGAGGGCGTAAAAATAAACTATTTAAAATTTTAAAATTTCACCCAGTCCTCAAGGGTTGATCAAAAGCCACCAAAACAATGGGTTGCGGTAGGTAAAATGCCATTCAAGGCTTCCTAACATGACAAAATCCGCTAAAAACAGGGAACGGACCTCAGATTCGTGTTCAGCGCCCCAAATTACCCCCTGGGGAGGAGTTTGGGCGACAAAAATTTCGACCTTTGACTCGGCGACGACGACAAAGGTCGAAAAAAAATTTATGACCCAAACCTTGGTCTCGGAGGTTATTTGAAGTGTTCATGACAAACCTGAGGTCAGTTTATCGATTTTCGACAGATTACGGTAGATTGCGGTGGGTATACGGTAGTTGGGTCAAAGTCTCAGATTTGACTCAAAATTTCTGAACGGGGGTTATTCGGGGTGCTGAATACCAATTTGATGTTTACTTGTCAATTTTCAAATTATTAAGGTAGGTTCAGGCTGTCTATGTCATGGCAACTACCGTAATCTACAGTAATCCTCAGAATTTCGGCAAACGACCTCTAGATTCGTGTTCTGCACCCTAGATTAACCCTACATACAAGTTTTGAGCCGAATCCGAAATTTTTTTCTAAATCACCCTAAAAATTCCTCGACTTACCCATCAAGGAATTTTTAGGCGAGGCTTGGAAAAAACGCCTGTAACTTTCTCCAGAGTGGTCTCTTTTTTCTCAGAGAAGCTGCAAAGAGCATACTCGGATTCTACGTCCAAAATGGCTCCAGAAAACTACATTTAATCCAGAATGGCCTGGCTGACTAAAAGTAGTCTTCTTGTAAAGTGCGTTTTTGAAAGGTTCTGTTCTACTGAAAATTTTGGAATTGATAACGAAACACTTTTCTTGCGTCTTCGAGCCATGCGCTTAAGTATTAGGTTGCTTCAATGGATTTTGTAGTTTAGGTAAACCCACTTCTGTTTACAATAATTATTTCTGTTGGAAAAAAGATTGGTCATTGATCAAGGAACAGGCCCACGAAGTTTCATTTTGTCCGAACTTTTTTCCAGCGTCATATATCAAAATAAGTCCCCTGAACTGTTTCTCCGAATTAAGGACGGTTTTTATGTGGCATATGTGGGGGAGAAGGGTAAGGGTATTCATGATATTCTAGCAATTGTCGAAGCCTCGGAATTTCAATAGTTTCTAACATTGATGTAAACCGTTCTCCATTTATATCACGTTACCTCTGCGATATAAGAAAAGAGGTATAAAAACAAGAGACACTGTTAACACTCAAAACAAGTGAGGTGAACACATGGAAATGCCATTACTCAGCCATAATGCAGTAATGATCCCACAGTATTCGAACCATCGTTCAATTGCTTCGTAATCCAACGCCTAACTGGCTGAGCCATGATGTGATGCCAGCCCACCCTACCTATCACAGTGCAGTGATCGGTGGTTTGAATGCAACGAGCATTGTTCAGGGGTCAATGAACAAGTTATAACTCGAGAACCTAGCAAGAGTTCATCTTCAAACTTTTAGGAGAACCTTTTCAGATGATTTCAAGGCCACTGTATAGCTCACATTTGTGCTACGTCCTCCCAATCCAACGTTCTGGTTTCTTTCCTTTTTTTGATCGTTTTTTGATCTACCCGTGAGGACTGAGTGAAATTTTAAAATCTCAAATTGTTTCTTTCAACTTCTCTACAACACTCAAAAGACCGTTTTCCAAAACTCCATTTTTCGTTCGAAGTGGTCCCTTGTGAGGCCTTCCATGAAGCTGAGCGTCGTCGCTCTCTTGTTTTACGTGGTATTCCTGAGAACAGATGTTGCTCTACCTCTGATCGTGTTCGATATGACTTTGTGAGCGTTTGCAATGTTCTACATTTTCTCAATATCCAGTGCAATCCGGTTGCAGTGTATAGGTTGTGAAAACCTGAGCCATGGAAGAATCGCCTCATTAAAGTCGTCCTCCCTGCCTCAGTTTTTCAAAGAATGGCTCTTCAATGAGCTCCAAAACTTCGCCTCGGTTTCGGTGGAAAACTCTCTCTTAGGGAGTCCCTTCCACCATCTGAACTCAGACGAAGTAACGAATCGCAGTCGCAACCCGCCGTGACCCGGGCAGAGAGCACCAGCGTTCCGAATCGCCGAAATTATCGGTGCCGTTTCCAATGTGATGTTTCCGATTGTTTTGTGGTCTCCACCGTAAAATTGAATGCTTCGTCACTGCTGATTGCGGACCCAGCAACTGAATCGACGGCAAATAATTTTTCTTTTCGTCGCTTTTACGCTCTAAGAGGATTCTCGCGCAAACCCTAACTTCCACATCTGATCCGTCAATCCTTCTAGGCATTCAGTTCTTCACCTTATTTGAAGCGATACGAAGGTCGTCAGGAATGAGACATCGTGTGTGACTCGCTGTAATTTCTCGGAGATACAGAAGAAATCGCTTCAGATATTTGTGCTCTGAATTGCGAGAGAAAAATTCAGAACTTTTGCAATCATCTTCGAGACAATGGAATAATCAGTACTTCAGTTTTAGCACTAAACTAGTTGAGAAAACGGCCCGTTCCGCTATCGAAGCAATGAAATGATGAAAAAAAAAACCCTAAACATGAGTTGCCGCCAATTTCCCAGTCCGCAACCAGCAGCGACGAAGCTTCTGATTCTACGGCTGTAATTGAAGGAGACTAAAAAGAAAACGTACCGAAGGGATAGATGCGGATTATTGGGATTGCACTAAGGAAGAAGAATATAGCCGCAAATATCTGAAAATGTATATGACATAATTTTGAAACATTGAAAAGGCCACTGGCAAGCGCAAAGACAGACTTTCAATAGGAGAAACAATCACAGTCAGGAAAAGTACCGTAGACTGACAGCGAAGGAGAAGCAAAGACACAGCCAGAAAATGCTGGAATAAAATTCGAAATGTAGCCCGCGCTCGCGTCGCTATTGGAGCGCGTATATGGATCACTATTGAATCCTTCAAAGGCACCGTACGCCTTCAAATATGAAATTTGAGATTTTTGTGTAATTGTGTAGAAGACCCCTCCTGTATAATGCCAAATGCGAGATCTCAACTTCCCCAAATAAGCTAGATATAAGCGACCACCATGGGCCCGACCCCCTCCAGCCACCACCACAGGCCCGGCCCTCTTCCTGATTTTCGATATCAATAGCGGCTACATGGATGGATGATTTTCAACCAACTCATCGTTCTTCCCTCCCTTTCCGATTTATCTCCTCATCCTGTTTTGCTCTCGTGAAATGAACTGCGAATCAAGAGAAATACAGGCCTGAGACAACTCCTCCACCAAATTTTTGCCCTGAAAAAACAGGCATTTTCAAGGAGCCATATCTCCGTTCGTAGGGGGTCTTGGACGATTTCAGAAATACCATTGTGATCAGAGTGTGACCGTCTCCAAGATGAGGATGAAATCTAGAAAAACAATTCCCTGGGTGTCCTGTGCCTTTAAAGTAGCACGATTGAATCGAATCGTGACGCATTTCGGATAATCGAAAACTCGATTCATGAATCGAATCCTGTGTAATTCGGTGAATCGGATTTCGGTTCGATTCGGATTTGGCGGTTTTTCGGTGAATCGGATTTCGGTTCGATTCGGATTTGGCGTATTTTCGGGGAATCGGATTTCGGTTCGATTCGGATTTGGCGGTTTTTCGGTGAATCGGATTTCGGTTCGATTCGGATTTGGCGTATTTTCGGGGAATCGGATTTCGGTTCGGTTTTGGGGTTTTTTCGGTGATTCGGATTTCGGCTCGGTTCGGATTTGGCGTTTTTTTCGGTGATTCGGGTACCGAATCGTCAAAATTTCGAATCATTCGGACGGATATCCGAAATTATCCGAATCGGATCCAATGTATACTCCCCAGCCATCCTGAAGAAGCTTCCCATGGAACTTCTACCGATGCTTGCAGATATCATTAACACTTCTTTCCGGACCTGCATTCTACCCCAAGCTTGGAAGACAGCTAATGTGATACCGTTGCCAAAGCCAGGCAAGTCCCATAGTACGGCAAAAGGCTTTCGACCTATTAGCCTTTTATCTCCCGTTGCCAAATTAGCTGAAAAGTTGATCGTGAGGGACCTGGCTGAGCAAAATGAGCGACAGCAGCATCAGCATGGGTTCAGGAAACTTCACTCTACTACTACTGCTCTATTGGAGATCGTGAGCTTTGCGGTCGACGGATTCAACATGAGAAAGCCCCTAAGAACGGTGGCCGTCGCCCTCGACCTGGCCAAAGCGTTTGACTCTGTTAACTTGGGACTGCTGTCCGACAAACTGCTGAAGTCCTCGCTGCCATCCTGGCAGAAGCGATGGATTGCAGCGTTTACTAAAGGCCGCCGGGCTAAGGTTCTGTTCCAGAATCACGTATCCGATAGCATTCCATTAGCAGCCGGTGTTCGCAAGGCGGAGTGTTGTCCCCTGCCCTATTCAGCCTGTATCTTGAGGATCTTCCCGAGCCACCACAGGATATAAAGATTGTTTTGTACGCCGACGACATCACCATCATGTGCCAGGACCGTGATCTGCAAGTAGCCGCTAACAAGATCAGCGCCTATCTCATCGAGTTGAAGCTTTTCCTCGATAATATGATGCTCACAGTCTCTGCTGCAAAGTCTTCTGTATCAGTGTTCACAACAAGCACCAAGGAACACAGTGCCCACCCAGATGTCAGATGGGATGGTAATCGTTTGCCAGCAGTAAGATTCCCTAAGCTGCTTGGTCTTATACTCGATCCGTCACTGAAGTTCCACAAAAACGCGGAACAGAAACAGACAGTCGTCAAGGCAAAGCTTAATATTCTGAGAGCTCTCGGAGGAACATCATGGGGAAGCAGCCGAGAGACTATACTGAGAACCTACAGAGCAATACTTCAGCCGGCTCTGGAATATGCGGCACCAGTGTGACAGCACCTGGTGGCAGACAGCTCCTGGAATAAGCTGCAGCGTATACAGAATGCTGCACTTAGAATTGCTACTGGTTGTGCAAGGAGCTCCCCAATAGAACATCTTCACGCGGAGGCCTGCATATTGCTTTTTTTTGTTTGCTTCGGCATTATTTTTGTTTTCGACTCCTATGATATTACGAATAAAGGCTTTTCTTAGTGTGCGAGAGGAATTTGCCATTTTGCCTTTTCGCGAGGCTTAAAAAATGCTTATAACTTTTTTGAACCTGCGGCTCGCGGCGGGATACTGCGCATTTTTACTATTGAGCCAGAAGAGATACTAACCATACTAGTCGTTTTGCAGACCCGACCTACGCTTTTCATACTTCCCTTGTGAGCGATGTGCAGCTCTACAAAAATTAAACAGAAACGCTCTTGAGAATTCCAATCAAGAATTTATTAATTTAGTAAGTATTTAAGTAAGTTCGCAGATCGGAACGAACTCGTCCCGGATCATAATTGCTGCAGATTTCGGCATAGACAGGAATATGCTGTAGAACTGGGTCGCGTCGATGCCGGATCGCATCTCCAAGGTGATCTCGTATCGAAGAGAACTGACAACGTGCCGAGTTGGAACATCAAGGAATAGTTTTGTTATTTAGAGACAGTTTTTCCTATCATTTTGGCACAGCTCCCAGCAAAGAGCTGACGACCGGTTTGCTCACTAAATCCTTGACGAGCTGGGTGTGCTCCACGCGCAGAAGGAGGCGTTTCTGTTGTGATTCGGTTCATATTCGTAGACTAACTCCATATTGGGCGTCAGAAAATGGCTTTTTCACCAATCTCTCTCTCTCTCCAGTGAGATTCAATAGTTTCTTCGATGGGTGATAATATACAGTTTACCGCAATGTTAAGAGGGCATGGTGCGGTTGCGGTCACACACTAAAACTGCTTAAGATCGATAACAGCAAGCCTGACGAGTGCCCGGATTGCGGTGGCCAAGGGCATACTACTGCACACCTGTTCAATTGCCCGAAGAGACCAACCTCATTGACAACAATGGATTTAAGGATGAACCCAACGCTAGTGGCCGAGTTTCTGAACCTATGACGAGAACCCTCTATGTGGCTGCAAAGAAGAAGAAGAAGAACGTCTCAATGCTGAATTCGAAGGGAGAGGAATGAGGACAGAAGTAAATACCTATTTGATGGAGAGTGGCATTCTGAAGTGACTAAAAGGTAGCGCAAGAGCAGAAAAACTAATTCCTGACTACTTTCTGAACTATCATCTTAGCTTCGATGCGCATTGTGAGGTCACGTCGAGGAAGGCTACTGTTGCAGTAAATAAGATATTCAGAGCTTTGGCAACACGTAATCCATCTGTGCTGATAAGAGCCTAAACCACCTACATGAGGCCAATTCTTGAATATGGCACGCCGGTGTTTAATCCCTACAAAGTGAAGGACATCAACTGTTTGGAGAAAGTCCAAGGCAACTTTACAAGAAAATTGTTTATTAGGATGCATGGTTTCGTTTATGGCCGCATACCCGATTCCGTGCAGAGAAATGAGCTATTTCACTTGAAACCGTTATCCCTCAGAAGAGTAGAGAATGACTTACTTCTTCTCCACAAGATCCTGTTTGGCGTAGATTTCGGTCTTAAACCTGAGGACCTTGTGACAACGAGAGAGTCAGCCACTAGGGGTGGCCCATCAAACTCCACCGTTACACATCTAACCTCAACTGCAGGCGTCACTTTTTCATCAACAGAACAATACCCATTTTTGAGAACCTTGGTAGAAATCATTCCATTCCTTCCAACTTCACGTCATTCAAAAATTTCATTCGAGAAAATGTTGAGCTGGCTGATCGTACGAGTAGCCCTTTCTGACTGGCTGGATAGCTTTTGATTCCTTTCTTTAGGTTGATTATTACAGCAATGCGCTTTTCTTTTCTGTTCCGCTATGTTGTTTTTTTTTTCTAGCTTCCATGCTTTAAACTTCCTATGGTTCATTCGTATTTCGCGGTCGATTTGAACATTGTTTTTGACTACATAGGCTTGCCTATGTAATAAATAAATAAATAAATATATATATATATATACTGTGCTTATCTGGGCCAAATTCCGGTCCGCAATTGCGTCTCGACACGCATTGCGGCCGCACGCTCCCGAGTCAGGAGAGCTTCCAGCGCCGCAGCGGCCGATCTGCTGACTCTAGGTGGGTTTTGGAAACTGGAAACTAAGGAAAATTGGAGAAAACGGTATAAAAAAGCCACATCGAGTCGGTTTCGGCGCTGGAAACCCGACTGACTCGAGCGCGTGCGGCCGCAAAGCGTGTTGAGACGCAATTGCGGACCGGAATTTGGCCCAGATAAGCACTGTATATATATATATATATATATATATATATATATATATATATATATATATATATATATATATATATATATATATATATATATATATATATATATATATATATATATATATATATATATATATATATATATATATATATATATATATATATATATATATATATATATATATATATATATATATATATATTGCCTGCAGAAATCGCTGAATCCGGAAACTTTTCTATCTTTCGAAGTAGACTATCCAAGTACGATCTCAGGTCATTACAAGGAACGAGTGAGCGTCCACTCTGATTAAAAGGGTATTACTAATAATCTAATGTGACGGGTTTTTCCAGCTTGTTGTGCTTTTCTTTGTCCCAGAAGCGGTGGCCTCAAGTATCTTGAGACAAGATATCATTCGAATTGTAAAAAGAAAAATTTCCTCTGCAAGAAAAAAATCATATTTTGTCCCCTTCTCACTTCTGCCATTGTTATTCATCTTTTTTTTTACTTTAACGAAGAATCTCATTCACATACGTGTATATGTATGTTTCTTTATTTCCACAATAAAGTCGTTGAATGAATGAATGAATGAATGATTGTTTTTTTTTCTAGTTTTCATGCTTTAAACTTCCTATGGTTCATTCGTATTTCGCGGTCGTTTTGAACATTGTTTTTGACTACATAGGCTTGCCTATGTAATATATATATATATATATCATCCTCGCTTGGACGCACCTGATACATTGCAGCGCACCCAGCAGTACAAGATGGCATGTTACGACAATTTACTCTGTTCCCTCGCGCTCTTGTGCGGAGCGAGGGCAGAGAGGAGACGCAGACGCACGCGATGAACGGAAATAAATTTCACTCGGAAACAGAGGATAACTGAAGTTATTATCAATTGTTCATTATCTTTTTTAGGACCTGCCCAACTTTCTATGAGATATTTTGGGGATAAATTCAAAGCTTCACTATTTTTCTGTTCTATTAAGTCCCAACAGCTTTCGCGTGGCGACCGGCCGGGGGCCAGCGGCCCCCCCTCTCCTAGTGCCCAGAGTAGCGGCCCCCCTGGTGTTGAAACTGAGGGTGCTTTACCCTGCACTGAATGACCAGAATCCACTCATGAGTGGTTCAGTCGCCATCAGATCACAATTTTAAACTGACAAGGGAAGTATACAAAGCGTAGGCCTGATCTGCCAAAACGACTAGTGTCGTTAGTATCTCTTGTGGCTCAATAGTAAAACTGCGCAGTATCCCGCCGCGAGCCGCAGGTTTCAAGAAGTTACAAGCTTAAAAAGCTCATTTTTTGTGCTTTTTGTACCTTCCAAAAAGCGCGCTACTCTTCGGAAAATCCGGAAACGGACCTCATAAATGTGTTCAGCACCCAAAACTACCACCCTGAGCAAATTTTGGGTGAACGAAAATTTTCCGTACTTTGTCCAGACTGACAGCGTTTTGGACTTGTACGGATTTTCGGTTGGGCGCTTATTTCTACTAATTGAGGGCTCTGGTAGCGTTTTAGAAAAATGTTCCAGATTTGACTTAAAATTCTCCCAGGGGTTTTTTTTGGGGCGCTGATCACGATTCTGTGATTTATTAGTCGATTTTCGAAAGTTTTCGGCTCATTTCGTTTGAAGCTTCCCAACCGGGGAAAATTTCAAGGGAAAAACGCCACTTTCGAGATTTCCAGTTTTCTACGATAGATATGTCTCAAAATCATTTGCTGAGGGTTATTTAGAGTGCTAAACACGAATCTGGAGTCCGCTTATCGATTTTTTGCAGATTACGGTGGATATACGGTAGTTTGGTCAAAATCTCAGATTTTACTCAAAATTTGTATACGGGGGTTATTCGGGGTGGAGAATACGAACTTAACGTCCGTTTGTCGATTTTCAAAATACTAAGGTGGGTTTTGACCCCTAAATGACATGTTACCTACCGTAACCTACAGTAAACCTCAAAATTTCGACAAATGGACTCCAGATTGGTGTTCACCACCCTTGATTACCCCTACATACAACATTTGAGCTAAATTCGAGAAATTTTTTTGAAACTCCCAAAAAAATGCCTGATGGTAGTCCTCAGTTTCGGTAACCAGGGGGGCCGCTACTCTGGGCTCTAGGAGGGGGGGGGCCGCAGGTCCCCGGCCGGTCGCCACGCGAAAGCTGTTGGGACTTAATAGAACAGAAAAATAGTGAAGCTTTGAATTTATCCCCAAAATATCTCATAGAAAGTTGGGCAGGTCCTAAAAAAGATAATGAACAATTGATAATAACTTCAGTTATCCTCTGTTTCCGAGTGAAATTCATTTCCGTTCATCGCGTGCGTCTGCGTCTCCTCTCTGCCCTCGCTCCGCACAAGAGCGCGAGAGCGCGAGGGAACAGAGTAAATTGTCGTAACATGCCATCTTGTACTGCTGGGTGCGCTGCAATGTATCAGGTGCGTCCAAGCGAGGATGATATATATATATATATATATATATATATATATATATATATATATATATATATATATATATATATATATATATATATATATATATATATATATATATATATATATATATATATATATATATATATATATATATATAACATAGGCAAGCCTATGTAGTCAAAAACAATGTTCAAAACGACCGCGAAATACGAATGAACCATAGGAAGTTTAAAGCATGAAAACTAGAAAAAAAACAACATAGCGGAACAGAAAAGAAAAGCGCATTGCTGTAATAATCAACCTAAAGAAAGGAATCAAAAGCTATCCAGCCAGTCAGGAAGGGCTACTCGTACGATCAGCCAGCTCAACATTTTCTCGAATGAAATTTTTGAATGACGTGAAGTTGGAAGGAATGGAATGATTTCTACCAAGGTTCTCAAAAATGGGTACTGTTCTGTTGATGAAAAAGTGACGCCTGCAGTTGAGGTTAGATGTGTAACGGTGGAGTTTGATGGGCCACCCCTAGTGTTTGACTCTCTCGTTGTCACAAGGTTCTCAGGTTTAAGACCGAAATCTACGCCAAACAGGGTCTTGTGGAGAAGAAGTAAGTCATTCTCTACTCTTCTGAGGGATAACGGTTTCAAGTGAAATAGCTCATTTCTCTGCACGGAATCGGGTATGCGGCCATAAACGAAACCATGCATCCTAATAAACAATTTCCTTGTAAAGTTGCCTTGGACTTACTCCAAACAGTTGATGTCCTTCACTTTGTAGGGATTAAACACCGGCGTGCCATATTCAAGAATTGGCCTCACGTAGGTGGTGTAGGCTCTTATCAGCACAGATGGATTACGTGTTGCCAAAGCTCTGAATATCTTATTTACTGCAACAGTAGCCTTCCTCGACGTGACCTCACAATGCGCATCGAAGCTAAGATGATAGTTCAGAAAGTAGTCAGGAATTAGTTTTTCTGCTCTTGCGCTACCTTTTAGTCACTTCAGAATGCCACTCTCCATCAAGTAGGTATTTACTTCTGTCCTCATTCCTCTCCCTTCGAATTCAGCATTGAGACGTTCTTCTTCTTCTTCTTCTTTGCAGCCACAGAGAGGGTTCTCGTCATAGGTTCAGAAACTCGGCCACTAGCGTTGGGTTCATCCTTAAATCCATTGTTGTCAATGAGGTTGGTCTCTTCGGGCAATTGAACAGGAGTGCAGTAGTATGCCCTTGGCCACCGCAATCCGGGCACTCGTCAGGCTTGCTGTTATCGATCTTAAGCAGATATGACATCAACGTTGGGGAGTGTCCACAGCGTAACGAGGCAAGGGTGCACCTGGCACGCCTGCCAAGTTCCATCTCTGTCTCGCTGACCTTGGGAGATGTGACTCCCAGGATGGAGTTTATGGCAACTCTGCTCAAGTGGTCTTTCACGAATCGGGTATGCTCCGCGCGCAAGAGACGGAGGCGTTCTTGTTGGGCTTCGGTCCATCTCTGCACATCTACTTTCGACGGAGCATCAGCGAAAGGCTTTCTGATACATCTCTCTCTCACCGGGTTTAGTACTCTTCGCGATGGATGATTCGGCTGCTTCACGATGTTAATGTACATTTGTTGCGCCTGGAGTTGGCAGTGGTCTTTAACAGGCAATATGCGAGCTTCGGCGTGTAAGTGCTCAATTGGAGAGCTTTTAGAACAGCCAGTTGCAGTTCGCAGAGCACAATTTTGGACGCGCTGCAGCTTGGACCAAGATGAGTCCGACACGATGTGCTGCCAGACTGGCGCAGCATACTCCAAGGCGGGTTGCACAATAGCCTCATACGTGGTCAGGATCGTTTCTTTACTGCACCCCCAGGAGGTTCCACCGAGAGCACGTAGGACGTTGAGTCTTGTTTTCACAGTGGTTTGCTTCTGCTCAGTGTTCTTATGAAACTTCAACGAGGGATCCAACACGAGTCCGAGTAGCTTGGGGAATCGGGCGGCCGGCAATTGAGTTTGGTCCCATTTTACCAATGGATGGGCACTGTGCTCCGCATTATCAGTGGAAAAGACGGTAACGGATGATTTAGAGGCAGAAACCGTGATCATTCTGCTGTCGAGAAAACATTTCAACTCGATAAAGTAGTCATTGATCTTACTGGCGGCTACATTCATGTCGCGATCCCGGCACAGAATAGTGATATCATCCGCATATGCAACGACCTTGATGTCTTGAGGAGGAACGGGCAGATCTTCAAGGTATAAATGGAAAAGTGCAGGCAATAAAACTCCTTGAGGGACACCGGCGGCTATGGGGATGCTCTTGGAGACATGTCCCTGGAATAGCACATTTGCCCGACGTCCTTTAGTGAAGTCGGTTATCCACCGCTTCTGCCAGGGCTTAATGGTAGACTTCAGCAGACTCTCTGATAGTATGCCTAGATTGACAGTGTCAAATGCCTTGGTTAAGTCGAAGACCACACCAACAGTACGTTGGGGTTTCTGGGCATTGAAGCCGTCGAGAACGTAGCTCAAAATTTCCTACAAGGCCGTAGTGGTGGAATGTACTTTACGGAAAGCATGCTGTTGCTTGTTGTTGTGTTCGGCCAGCTCCTCCACAACTAGTTTTTCGGCAACTTTGGCATTGGGTGAGAGCAGACTGATCGGCCGGTATCCATTAGCCCTGGATGGTGACTTTCCCGGCTTCGGCAGTGGAATCACACGAGCGATTTTTTAATTTTTGGGTAATGTACATGTGCGAAACGAAGTATTAATGACGTCAGCGAGAAGGGGCAGAAGTTCATTGGGCAGTCTCTTAAGGACTGCTGAGCTCAAACCATCTGGCCCTAATGCCTTCGAGTTACTCATCTCCTTTATCACCTTTTCGACCTGAGCGGGCGTGTCTGCTTCATTTTCAGCCATGAGTGGCAATTTACAGAGTTCCCGCACAGTTATTCTATTCTGCTTCTCTCTCTTTGTTCTAGTGATGAAAAAATGCTTCCCAAGAGCATTTGCGGCCTCTTTCCCTGACTTGAAGACTCCACCTTCAAATTCAATCGTGGAATTGTTGGCTGGGGTGATCTTTCCGGAGATCCTTCTCAAAACCTTCCACGTTGCTGCTGCATCATTTCTGAAGTTCATCTTCTCAGTGAACTTTTCCCACGTTTCCTTCTTGTGTTTGTCAAGGTCCCTCCTGATCTCGTTATCCAGCTCTGCGATGTCTGGGTCAAGGTGATCTGCAGCTCTCTTTGCGTCCCTTGTTCTTATCTTCTGCAGTGTCTCCCTGGTGACATTGGGAAAGAAGGTCTTGACGCGACCTTCAGGGATCGCAGCTTCCATAGCCTTCAAGAAATCATCAGATAGGTGGCGCTCCTTCTGGTGTACATCGCCATTCCACGGATAACCAGCCGCTTGGCGAAGCGTAACCTCCCTGAACAGGCTCTAGTCTGCAAGGCCTAAATTAAGATAAGAATGATGACGAACACCTGTATACGGAGCAAGAGAGTTAGAGAGATCAATATCGACAAAGACAGGAATGTGATCACTGGGAAGAGTTGTGGATGTTGACCAAGAGCAAGCATTAGAGAGATTGGAAGAGACGAGGGAGATGTCTGGGCTAGAGGATCGGCCGTTGGCAGGGAGACGAGTGGGCTGATCCTCGTTTAGAATGACCAGGTCGCACTCCTCCGCCCATTCTTCGACGACATTTCCTCTAGCATCAGAATCAAGCGACGAGCAGAACGTGTGAGCATTGAAGTCACCCGCAAAGACACTTTAGGGAGATAGAGAGCAGTCATAGAGCTGCTTGAGTTGAGGGATAGGGTTGTAGGTTGGTGGACAGGATGTAGAGGAGGAATGCATATATTAAAAAGAGAAAGTGGTGTTTTTAGAGGTAAATGGATGGGGATGTACTCGAGAGTGCCATCCACTGGAGTGTTTGGAATTATGTTAGAGGGAAGAGAGGACAGAACAAAAGTAGAGACTCCGCCTCCTTGAGATGACCTAGAAGTATGATAAGCAGTGTAGCCCGGGATGTTTGGATGCCGAGAGGTAGCAGAGAGAGAGAGAGTTTGGTTTCCTGAACCATGATAACATCCGGGTAATGAGTACGGGCGAAGAGAGATAATTCAGAGAGCTTGGCGCGAAGGCCGTTGAGATTTATGTGTACAATAGAGAGGGGGCGGTTGGTAGATGAGGAATTAGGGTTACTGGAGGCGGAGCACACAATACAACGAAAGGAAGAATTGTGGTGCCTCACAGAACTGAGACCCGAACAAGAGAAGTGCACCCACCTTTGGCATCCGAAACACTGGACACTGGTTCCATTCCAAGTGACATCTCTTTCGCATGTGGCACATGGGTACTTCTTCGTCTGAGTGGGTCCTGGGCTCCTCTTCTTCTTCTTCTTCTTGTCAGCCATGAACAGAGCATCGCATCAAAGGCGTAGGAAGCTAGCCACTTCACACGGTTTGTACCATAGATCTCGAGCAGATAACGTTGTAGGTCTGGCCGGACATGAAAATAGATGCAATGAATCATGTCCAGCACATTCACAATCAGGGCATCTATCAGGGACTGACTGATCAATCCGATGGGCGTCTTCTTCTTCTTCTTTGCAGCCGCAGGAAGGTTTTTGTCAAAGGTTCAAGAAACGGGCGACTGAAACCGGATTCGTCCACAAATCCATTGTTGTCAGAGTGGTCGGCCTCTTTGGGCAATCAAACAGGTGTTCAGTTGTGTGGCCACGGCTACCACAGTCCGGGCACTCGTCAGGCTTACTGCGATCGATCTTATGCAAGCATGACATCAGCATAGGGGAATGACCGCAGCGTAACGAGTCAAGGGTACTTCTAGCCCGCCTACCGAGTTCCATCTCGGTGTTGCTGACTATGGGTGGTACGACCCCCAATATGGGTTTGACGGTCATCCTACTCAAGTGATCCCTGACGAACTTGGTGTGCTTCGCACGCAAAAGACGCAGACGATCCAGTTGGGAGTCCGTCCATCTTTGTATATTGACTTTCTCGGGAGCATCCGCAAAGGGCCTTCTGATATGTCTCTCTCTCACGGGATTCATGATCCTTCTTGATGGGTGGTCAGGCTGCTTGACAATGTTAATAACCAGTTGCTGCGCTTGGAGTTGGCAGTGCTCCTTAACCGGCAGAACTCGGGCCTCAGCATGAAGATGTTCCACTGGGGTGCTTTTAGCACACCCTGTGGCAATCCGAAGTGCAGCATTTTGAACTCGCTGCATCTTTGTCCACGATGAATCCGATATCATGTGCTGCCATACCGGTGCAGCGTACTCCAATATCGGCTGCAATATTGCCTTGTAGGTGGTCAAAATTGTCTCCTTGCTACTTCCCAACGACGTTCCTCCCAGAGCTCGTAGAACGTTGAGCTTTGCTTTCACTGCAGCCTGTTTCTGCTCAGTATTCTTGTGGAACCTCAACGAAGGATCCAATACTAGGCCGAGCAGCTTAGGGAAACGTGCGGCAGGCAGACGAGCGTCTTCCCAATTCACAACGGGGTGAGCGCAGTGTTCCTTAGGGTCAGTGGAGAAAACTGATACAGATGATTTAGCGGCAGAGACAGTGAGCATCATATCATCGAGAAAGCTCTTCAGAACGATGAGGTAGCTATTGATCTTGCGTGCAGCTATATTAATGTCTGTCTCGGCACAAGATGGTGATGTCATCCGCATACTTTGATGTCACTTGGGGGGACGGGAAAATCTTCCAGGTAAAGACTGAACAGAACAGGCGATATGACTCCTCCTTGAGGGACACCGGCAGCGATCGGAATGCTATTAGAGACATGTCCCTGAAACAGCACTTTTGCTCGGCGTCTTTTGATGAGTGCGGAAAACCATCGCTTCTGCCAAGGCGGGATGGTGGACCTCAAAAGCTTCTCAGACAGTATGCCTAAGTTGACAGTGTCAAATGCCTTCGTGAGGTCCAGGGCTACTCCAACAGTGCGTTGAGGCTTTCCGGCGTTGAAGCCATCCAAAACATAGCTCACGATCTCCAGCAGCGCCGTGGTGGTAGAGTGTAATTTGCGGAATCCATGCTTGTGCTGCTGATTGTTATTATGCTCGGCCAGCTCCTTGACGACCAGTTTCTCAGCGACCTTTGCGATTGGTGATAACAGACTTATTGGCCTGTATCCCTTAGCCGTCGATGGTGATTTACCTGCCTTAGGCAACGGAACGACGCTTGCCATTTTCCAGTCTTGGGGTACGATGCACGTGCGAAAGGTGTTGATGACGTCAGCCAGGATTGGCATAATCTCAGTCGGCAGCTTCTTCAAGATAGCTGGACTAATGCCATCCGGCCCTACAGCCTTCGATTTGCGCATCTCTTTTACCACCTTTTAAATCAGCGCGGGCGTCACAGCTTCTGCTTCATTTATAAGTGGTAACTTACAGAGCTCTCTTACAGTCTTTCGGTTCTGCTTCCCTCTCTTAGCCTGAGTTATGAAAAAATTCTTTCCGAGAGCAGTTGCAGCCTCCTTTCCCGATTTGAAAACTCCATCCTCGAACTCGATCGTGGAATATTTGGTGGAGGTGCTCTTGCCCGAGATCTTCTTTAGAAGTTGACGCTCCATCACTCTTGAAATTCATCTTCTCCGTAAATTTCTCCCGACACTCCTTCTTGTGCTTGTCCAGATCTCGCTTAATCTCGCTATCCAGCTCAGCAATGGTCGGATCCAGGTGATCTGCCACTCTCTTTGCATCCCTTGTCCTTATCTTCTCCAAGATTTCCCTGGTGACATTGGGAAAGAAGGTCTTAACTCGGCCCTCCGGAATGGCGGCTTTCATTGCCTTGCGAATCGCGTCCGTCAAGTGACGCTCTTTCTGGTGCACGTTTCCATTCCATGGGTAGTCATCCACATTTCGAAGTGCCACCTCCCTGAACAAGCGCCAGTCTGCAAGGCAAAGATTAAGATAAGACCTTTGACGGATACCTGAATAAGGAGCAAGAGAATTAGAGAGATCGACATGGACAAAAACGGGGATATGATCACTGGACAGAGTTGTAGCGGTAGACCAAGAACAGGCGCTGGAGAGATCAGATGATACAAGAGAGATGTCTGGACTAGAGGATCGGCCGTTGGCCGGGAGACGAGTCGGCTGATCATCGTTGAGAATGACCAGATCGCATTCCTCTGCCCATTCTTCGACGTCTTCTCCTCTAGCGTCAATGTCAAGCGACGAGCAGAATGTATGAGCATTGAAATCGCCTGCGAAGACAACAGAGGGTGAAAGGGAGCAGTCGTACAACTGCTTGAGTGAGGGAATAGGGTCATAAGATTGGGGACAGGACGTGGTAGGAGGGTTATAGATATTAAAAAGAGATATAGGTGTTTTAAGAGGGAGGGGGATAGGTAGGTACTCGAGAGTACCGGCCTTTGGTGTGTTTGGTATGATATGAGAAGGTATATTAGATAATACGAAAGTGGAAACTCCTCCGCCGAGAGCTGTCCTTGGAGCATGATAAGCAGTGTAGCCAGGAATGTTAGGGTGACGTGCGGTAGTAGAAGGAGAAAGTTTGGTTTCCTGAACCATTATGACATCAGGATGATGAGTACGAGCAAAAAGAGAGAGTTCAAACAACTTGGCACGAAGGCCATTGAGGTTAATATGCACAATAGAGAGGGGGCGGTTGGTAAATGAGGAATCAGAGTTACTGGGGGCAGAGCACAGAACACAACGGAAGGAAGGATCGTGATGCCTCACAGAACTGAGACCCGAACAGGAGAGATGCACCCACCTTTGGCATCCGAAGCACTGGATGCTGGTATGTCTCCTGGTAACATCCTTGCCGCACGTGGCGCATTAGTACTTCTGAGCGGGTCCTGGTTTCCTCTCGACGCCGGCCATTTGTAGTAGAATCCTTAGGAGAGCTGCAGCCAGCCAGCATCTCTCCCTTGACAAAAACCCTCCACGCGACAATCCCGATGGGCGTAGGCCTTTAGATATGTGGAGTGACCGCATCGCAGAACAGCGAGGATTGTTCGGGTGCGTCTCTGTAGATCGGCTTCGCTGTCGTCGACTCGTGGGGGTACGCCGCCATAAACTGAATTGGGCTGAGCATCAGACAGGTACTCTGCCACAATGCGCGTATGCTCAGCCATCTGGAGTCTTCTGCGGGAGAGCTCGGATGTAGCCCAGCGTTGTTGATCGACAGCAGACAGGGAAGCATTGAGCGGCGTGCGCATGTTTCTTGATTGGGGGCCGGACGACAGGAGATGGTAGTTTGGATGGGTCGGGCTCTTGACAATACTTATGAGAAACTGCTGAGATTGGAGTAAGCAGTGTTGTTTTACAGGGAGTAGGCCGGTTTCTTGATGAAGATGCGGAATAGGGCAGTATTCTGTGCTCTCTGCAACTTGCTCCAAGAGGATTCAGAGAGATGTCGGGTCCAAATAGGGGCGCCATATTCCAAGACCGGCTGGACCATGGCTCTATAAGTCGTGCGTAGTACTTCTTTCGTGCTGCCCCACGAGGTTCCAGCTAAGGCGCGAAGAATGTTGCGCGAGTTGGCAGTGGCAGCTCGTATATGCGTGTTCTCATGGAATCGTAAAGAGGGGTCCAGGAAAACTCCTAATAGTCGAGAATGCTTAGACAGTGGCAGCTCGTGACCATCCCAGACGACTTTGAGATGTAGTCGATGTTCGATAGTAGCTGTTGTACATAGTGTAGCACTTGATTTGGAGGCAGAGACAGTCAGCGACTTTGATTTAAGATACACTGCCAGGGTCCGTAAGTAGCCATTCATGGCAGCAGTGGCTCGATCGATAATTGAGTCCGTGCAAACGATTGTGATGTCATCGGCGTACAGGCACAGATGAATACCAGTGGGTGGCTCAGGAATATCAGACAGAAACAGCGAAAACAGGCTCGGGATAACACCCCGCCTTGCGGGACACCGGCTTTCAAAGGGACCGAAGACGACAGATGTCCGTCGAACTTTACACGAATGGACCGGTTCTTGACAAAGCTATTAATCCATCTTTTAGACCAACTGGGCATATCCGATTCCAGTATGGATTTCGATAGAAGCGGGATACTGACGCTATCAAACGCAGCCGTGAGATCAATAGCAACGACGAGGCTTCTACCAGCCGGAGTCTTGCGATTAAATCCAGCAATGATATGCTCGGTGATTGATGTCAGAGCAGTGATGGTCGAATGCTCCTTCTTGAAACCATGCTGGTGAGTGTTGTGCTGCAACGCGTTTTGGAGGAGCGGATTGACGACTTTTTCCGCAAGCTTGGCAAGGGGGGAGAGAAGGGAAATGGGGCGGTGGGAGGCAGCCTTATCCGTCGGTTTGTCTGGCTTGGCAATGGGGATGACGACAGCTTGTTTCCAGCGGGCCGGAATAACACCAGAGCCGAATGACGAATGAATAAGATCAGAGAGCAGTTCTTAATAGGGATCAGGAATATGTTTGAGATGAACAGCTGAAATCCCTTCGGGTCCCTCAGCCCGCGAATTTTTCATCGATTTGATGACCTTGTCGATGGCGGAAGGAGAGATAATAGGGACGTCCAGTCGACTGAGTTTCCTGATTGCTCGCATTGTTCGTCTGTGTTGATTATCCCGAGGCGATGACGCAGATGCAAATAGTTTGCCGAGCAGACAAGCAGCCTTGTATCCGTGCTCGAATCTTCCAGACGGAAACTCGAGCATGTTGCGATCAGTACTCATCTTTTTGCCTGAAAGCCGCTTCAAGGTGGTCCAGGCTTATTTGGCATCCACGGCAAAATCGATCGACTCGGTGAGCTCTTTCCAGCGTTGCTGCTTGTGCTCATTTAGCAGTGCGGTGATGTTTTCCGACAGCTGTTGTATCGTTGGATCATTGGGGTCCGATCTTCGCTTGTCATCTCTCATAGTGATCAGTTCAAGCACTTCACTGGGCACGTTTGGGTTAAAAGTCGTTACACGTCCAGTAGGAATAGCAGCTTTGGAAGCACGTCCTATGGCATCGACAATGAACTTCTCCTTGTCGTAGACTGAGCCGTTCCACGGGTAGCTGGCCACCTGGCTGAGCAACACCTCTTTGAATAGGTCCCAGTTAGCCTTACGATAATTAGATTAGGACTTACAACGAGAGCCAGAGAACGGAGCAAGCAAACTATTAAGTGACAGATCCAATGACGTAATAATGGGAAGATGATCACTGGCCAGCGCCACATCAGTAGACCAGTTACAGGAAATAGCTAGCGAAGATGATACAAACGTGATATCGAGTGAGGAGGGTCGGCCCACCGCTGGAAGACGAGTGGGAGAATCCTCATTGACGGGAACAAGATCACAATCATCAGCGAAAAGCTCAATGAGTTCACCTCTATTGTCAGGCTCTAGAGGAGAAAACCACGAAGGAGAATGAGCATTAAAATCACCAGCTATTACAACCGAACTTGATGATAAGGAAGCATGGACATCATGTAAGTAATTTGTGGGGTCAAACGCAGTGGGACAGGATGTGGTGGGGGGTGGGGTATATAGACATTGACAATATCAAGGGGGCCACTATGTAGTACAATATGAACTCCAAGACATTCAACAACATCATCATCGGGAAGATCAATAATGTGAGAAGGGATAGATGATTTTACAAATGTTGAAACACCACCGCCATGGGAAGTACGTGGAATATGATAGGATAAATAACCGGGGAGACGGGGGAGGGAGGAGGAAGATGTGCTAAGCTTGGTCTCCTGCAGGAGAATGACATCAGGTGGAGTGCGATCTACATACAGTGTGAGTTCAGCAAGTTTGGCACGCAGGCCATTTATGTTGAGTTGATAAATGCTTAGACAATGTTGAGGAACCCTAGGAGGATTTACAGAGCAAGACATACAACAGTAAGCATGAGTGTAGTCATCATAGCTGGACAATCCCGAACATTTGAGGTGCACCCAGCCGAGGCAACCACCACACTGAATGCTCGCATGTTGGGCAGATAGCCCGCAGTGACAGCAGGGATATCGCGGTGCCTTGCTGCACGGTCCCGGATTCCTCTCGACGCCAGCTCGTAGAAGTAGAATACCGTGGAGTGTAGCGGCCAGCCATCTACACTCCCAATACGAAAAAACTCCACATGGAGTGATTGATGTTCGTTTGATGAGCCTTCATACGTCGACTCCACAGATCCACCACGCGTAGGTTGAACATCTTGGATCCGGGCTCCTCTCGACGCCGGCTCTTTGTAGTAGGATCTTCAGGAGAGCTGCGGCCAGCCAGCACCTCTCCCATGACAAAAACCCTCTCCGTGGAGGGATTGACGTCGGTTTGCACGGAGGTGGTCTTATTTCCTCCACACTGCCACGGCACGAAAGTACGACATCTCGGCAGCATTGAGACGTTGCCAGCGAGAAACGTGCAAGCAAGTCCACAAACAGGGCTGGGATTCATGAACACATTAGGTCTCGGCAGGGTTTGGTTTGGTTAGCTGCCTCAGCTGGGACCAAACCAAACCACCACCTCGGAGGTGAGGTTACATGGGAACCAGGCGTAGCCCAGTCCTGATCAAACCTAGCGATGACGAATCGCTGGTTTGCGAACGTTTCCGAAGAAACCCTGCTGGGACCCCCGCTTTAGCGTTCATGAATTCCAGCCCGGGCTCTCCTCGTTTTGGACAGCTTCAGAAATAGAGGCCAAATGATGAAGTGTAGTGTCACATGTTGCAGTACGATGAATGTTCGAGCATCTGTCATCACCCAAAGTGCTTTTTGCCTTTTCGTAGTTTCATCAAGATTCAAATGAATTTTCAGATTTTGAAGTAGCATAGGATAGTTGCTGAAAATATTCTGGACAGATGGCTGCAAACTGGCAGCCCAGTGTACACGGTGCCCTGTTCAGAGATGTTGCACTTCGCCATGCGTTCGACTACCCATGGAATGGTGATGTTCATCAGAAAGAGCACCATCTAACAAGTGCCATCCGCAAGGCCATGAAAGCAGCAATTCCTGAGGGTGGTGTCAAGACCTTTTTTCCAAATGTCACCAGGGAAATACTGCAGAAGATAAGAACCAGAGATGAGAAGAGAGCCGCAGACCATCTAGACCCGGAGATTGCTGTGCTGGATAATGAGATCAAGCAGGATCTGGATAAGAACAAGAGGGAATGCTGGGAGAAGTTCACTGAAAAGCTGAATTTCAAGGCGGACCGAACTACGACGTGGAAAGTTTTGAGGAAAATTTCCGGAAAGTCCGCTCCCCCGATGAGCTCCGCTATTGAGTTCGAGGAGAACGTCTTCAAATCAGGGAAAGCGGCTGCTTACGCACTCGGCAAGAATTTTTTCATCACACGTACCAAGCGAGGCGTGCAAAACAGAGTCACGGTTAGAGAGCTGAGCCGGTTGGCGCTCATGAACGCATCTGAGGCCTTTACTCTCACACAAGTAGAGAAGGCTATCAAAGAAATGCGGAATTCGAAGGCTATAGGACTTGACGGTATCTAACCAGCCATCCTGAAGAAGCTTCCCACGGAACTTCTACCGATGCTCGTAGATATCATTAACACTTCTTTCCGGACCTGCACTCTACCGCAAGCTTGGAAGACAGCCAATGTGATACCGTTGCCAAAGCCAGGCAAGTCCCAAAGCACGGCAAACGGCTTTCGACCAATAAGCCTGTTATCACCCGTCGCTAAATTAGCTGAAAAGTTGATCGTGACGGACCTGGCTGATCAAAATGAGCGACAGCAGCATCAGCATGGGTTCAGGAAACTTCACTCGACTACTACTGCTCTATTGGAGATCGTGAGCTTTGCGGTCGATGGGTTCAACATGAGAAAGCCCCTGAGAACGGTGGCCGTCGCCCTCGACCTGAGCAAAGCGTTTGACTCTGTTAACTTGGGACTGCTGTCCGAGAAACTGCTCAAGTCGTCGCTACCATCATGGCAGAAGCGATGGATTGCAGCGTTCACGAAAGGCCGCCGGGCTAAGGTTCTGTTCCAGAATCACGTATCCGATAGCATTCCAATAGCAGCCGGTGTTCCGCAAGGCGGAGTGTTGTCCCCTGCCCTATTAAGCCTGTATCTTAGGACATTCCCGAGCCTCCCAATGACGTAAAGATTGTTATGTATGCCGACGACATCACCATCATGTGCCAGGATCGTGACCTGCAGATAGCCGCTAACAAGATCAGCGCCTATCTCATCGAGTTGAAGCTTTTCCTCGATAATATGATGCTCACAGTCTCTGCTGCAAAGTCTTCTGTATCAGTGTTCACAACAAGCACCAAGGAACACAGTGCCCACCCAGATGTCAGATGGGATGGTAATCGTTTGCCAGCAGTAAGATTCCCTAAGCTGCTTGGCCTTATTCTTGATCCGTCACTGAAGTTCCACAAAAACGCGGAACAGAAACAAACAGTCGTCAAGGCTAGGCTTAATATCTTGAGAGCTCTCGGAGGAACATCATGGGGAAACGGCCGAGAGACTATATTGAGAACCTACAGAGCAATACTTCAGCCGGCTCTGGAATATGCTGCACCAGTGTGGCAGCACCTGGTGTCTGACAGCTCCTACAATAAGCTGCAGCGTGTACAGAATGCTGCGCTTAGAATTACTACCGGTTGTGCAAGGAGCTCCCCGGTGGAGCATCTTCACGCGGAAGCCTGCGTATTGCCGGTCAAGGAGCATTGTGAACGCTGATATTGCTGCTGAAGTCATGGACAATCTCCGCCAACTTCCGCTCTCATCAAAGGTAATTCGCGATGCAACTGCCTCAGATTCTATACTTACAAATGTGATCAACTACAACCAAAAGGGAAAATGGCCAAGAATCAATAAGGACTCACCATTATGGCATTTCTACAACCGCCGTGACTCGCTATCAACGATCAATGGTTGCCTGCTGACTGCCAATCGCCTGGTGATTCCAAAATGCCATCAACATCGTGTCCTCAGTTCACTACACAAGGCTCATCCCGGACAGACACGGATGAAAATGCTAGCTCGAAGCTGCGTTTACTGGCCTACGCTTGATGCCGATATCGAGAGCCTCGTTAGGACCTGCAGTAAGTGCGCGCTAGCAGCCAAGAACTCTATCAAGACCGACTTACACTCCTGGACAAAGTCAACCTCCCCATGGACGCGCATACACGCTGATTTCGCCGGACCACTCGATGGAGTCTACTACCTGATAATCGTGGATGCTTTCTCAAAATGGCCTGAAATCGTCCAGATGAGCTCCATTACTTTAACCGCTACGATGGATGAAATGAAGAAAGTTTTTGCACAGTTCGGAAATCCAACGACACTCATCACGGATAACGGAACACAATTTACCTCAGCAAACTTCGCTGGATTCTGCCGTTCCAAAGGAATAACGCACGTTCGTACCCCACCTTTCCATCCGCAGAGCAATGGACAAGCCGAACGCTTTGTCGACACGTTCAAACGAGCCCTAGTTAAGCTGAAAGGAGAGGAACCAACGACAGACGCTCTACAAACATTTCTGATGGCCTACCGTTCCAGGACCAAACCACCTTTCACCAGCCGAGAACTTTCTCGGACGCCGTCTTTGAAATACGCTGGACCTTATGATGCCATCTACTGAAACTATTATGGGACCACGCGATGTTAAAATGGAAACCCAATTCAACCGACATCACGAAACCCGCCCACGCTATTTCGAAGTCAACGACAACGTCTTTGCGAAAGACTACCGATTATCGAAAAGCACATGGACTCCCGGTACTGTTATTCGACGTATCGGAAAAGTGACTTACCTCGTTCGATGCAAGGACCTTCTATGGACTCGGCACATTAAGCAACTGAAGCCCCGCCATAGCCAATCAACAATCAGCGAGTTTCTTGACATCTTCGACCTACCATTACACCAGTCTGGAGATGCCGCCGTCGCTGAAGATTCACCAGCTACCGGCGTAGAAATTACAATAGATGACAATTCGAGGACAAATGCCACCAACCCGTCAACGGCACCTCCTCGACGTTCTTCACTCAGCCGCCGAGCGCCGCGTCAGCTCAACATCGATCCGGTCCAGAAGACGTACCGTATCTAACTGAGGAAAGGAAGGTGTTGTGGGCAGTAGACCACGAACGATGATCGACGACCTTTGGCCTATCGACCACTCACCGCCTGCAATCACCCCATCGAGCCACCGGAAGTGATATTGTGTACTTTGTACTTTGAGGCCTATAAAAGGCCGCCTATCACCTTATTGTTGTTCATTGTTCCTGCTAATAAATCATCGTCTCTGATCGTGTCCACATCACAACAAGCCACTTGTGAGATAAATGCAGTAAGGTACATGCAGCTTCCGAGTATGTTGCACAAAATTCAATAAATAGCTCAAAGTTTCTGAGAGACCAAATAACGGGGATCAGATATTTTGCAAAGCAATTCGCATAAACATTACTTTCAGATGTGGACCAGAATATTGAAGAGATAAGAATGCCAGATGTTACTACCGCAATTTGTTCTTCGGAGAGCGCTATTTCTGAGAATGGCCAAAAAGCGGGTCCTGCCGTAGAAAATGGTTAGTTTTTCAGTGCTGTTTTCTACAGATATGCCAAGTGTGTGCTTTGATGAAAATAGGTGTTTGTTGGCTCGAGTTTCGGCCAAAGCCATCAATTTAACAGAGGCAAAGTTTAGCTTCAAAATATCTTTTTTAGTTTTCCACTAATTTTGGAGGAAAAACACTTGCCATAGCAGTGTCCCAAATACCACTTACAACCCCTTCCGAACGGATTTCGTGGACCTAGTACACGAAAAGGGACATGCGATTGAGTTCGGACGCCTAGACGCGACTCTTGCTGCGTAAATCCGCTGCGATCTCGTGGTTATTCCCTCTAAGGGCCTATTGCAAAGGCACTTTAGCGACCACATGAGCGCCGGCCAATCCATCTTCAGCTTTTCCTTTCTCATGTGTACTCTGTTCTGATTGAGGCAGCCAACGAAGACCCCAAAGAACCACTGTTCCCTCTGCGTCTCTGCGGGTACGCAACCACGTCACGACGCAGTCTGCCATACCGTGATCCTAAAACCGAATTTCCAAAGGACTGCTACATTGAAATACTTAATTGAAACTGCTATCTTCTTCTTCTTTGCAGCCACAGAGGGGGGTTCTGTCATAGGTTCAGAAACTCGGCCACTAGCGTAGGGTTCGTCCACAGATCCATTGTCGTTACTGTTGTCGGTCTCTTCGGGCAATTGAACAGGTGCGCAGTAGTATGCCCTTGACTACCGCAATCAGGGCACTCGTCAGGTTTGCTGTTATCAATCCTATGCAAATATGACATAAGCATGGGGGAGTGTCCACAGCGTAACGATGCAAGGGAGCACCTGGCACGCCTGCCAAGTTCCATCTCTGTCTCGCTGACCTTCGGAGGTGCGACTCCCAGGATTGGGTTTATGGCAACTCTGCTCAAGTGTTCCTTCACGAATCGGGTATTCTCCGCGCGCAAGAGACGGAGGCGTTCTTGTTGTGCTTCGGTCCATCTCTGCACATCTATCTTCGACGGAGCATCGGCGAAAGGCTTTCTGATTCATCTCTCTCTCTCACCTGGTTTAGTACTCTTCGCGATGGATGATTCGGCTGCTTCACGATGTTAATGTACATTTGTTGCGCCTGGAGTTGGCAGTGGTCTCTAACTGGCAATATGCGAGCTTCGGCGTGTAAGTGCTCAATTGGAGAGCTTTTAGAACAGCCTGTTGCAAATCGCAGAGCACAATCTTGGACGCGCTGCAGCTTGGACCAAGAGGTGTCCGAAACGATGTGCTGCCAGACTGGCGCAGCAAACTCCAAGGCGGGTTGGGCAATAGCCTTATACGTGGTCAGGATCGTTTCTTTGTTGCATCCCGAGGACGTTCCACCGAGAGCACGCAGGACGTTGAGTCTTGTTTTTACTGTGGCTTGCTTCTCAAACTGCTATCGAAGCTGAAGGCGGAATAACTACGCGTTACCGACTACTTCGTTTGTATCGAACAAACTGCGAAATCGCTAAATCAGACAATTTCTTGGTCTAGCGTGAAACAGGCTAACTGCCACGTGCAGAAGATATTTGCGTGATAAACGACTATCAGATATACTCTCAACAGCTAGAATGTAAAACCTTCATACAGTACGCAAAAAAGGAGCGGGTATGAGAAATATACGAAAAATCAGGTTTCCTGGATTTCGGACTCTTCTAATCATTGGCTGACCCGATCGGGATGAAGTATACCGGGCCCACAAACGTGCGAGCGGAGTTATGGCTTTAAAAGATCTTGGGCCTGAACGAAAAAGTTTTCACGGATGGGGTGACCCATGCTCGTCTTCTCTCTTCATTTTTCTTCTGGGAGTCGAAAACCACCGTTAATATCCATTCCGTTTTGACTCCTTTCAGTCCGGTGGTTGTGCAGTGAAGATGGTTACTCTTCTGGGTGGGACTAGTGACATTCCATTCTAGTCTAGCTTCATTGAGAGGACTATGATTTTGCATCTGGCAGGGTTGCTATACACAGTGGCCGGAGTATAATTTTTAAATTCACCCTTGAGGTAGGACTATGCATTTAATGCTCTAGCTCGCAACTCGTTAAAGTTATCACGTGGTTTGCGTTCTGATGCCCCATCCCAGAGCGTAGTTAGCATTCTGGCGGGGCCGTTGCTCCGAACACCGCTGTGTCTGCCTCAGGATATAAGCATTTTCTTCTTACAATTCGTCAAGTCGTCAAAGCACACCGTATGAGGTTGTTACAAATTTCGTCGTGCGACACGCCAACTCATTTTTACCGTGCCCTTGAATAACCTTTTTACGACACACAAAAGTACGCTGTGATAGCCGTGGAACGGGCACTGCGCTTGGGTTGGAACTTGTGGTACACTTGGTTTGTGGGATGTAAATGTGGTGTGTGTCCGTGAAAGATCTTCTGTTTTAGATACTCACTCGAGACACGATGAACAGGGTTGTTCTTCTCGACCGAAAAGAGATTTGTGCCACACCGTTTTTGATAATGTAAGTGACAATGCTTCTCTAGCTCCTTCACAATGTAAAGAGATTGAGTGTTTTTCCAGGTTCAATATCTCGGCTGTTCGATAATTGAGGATCCATCAAGTGAGGTTGAAATGCTGAAACTGATGAGGTTTCTGGATGAGCAACGCACATCAGCTAGTGTTTCTGTGTCAATGACTGTGCCGGATTTCACTGGTGGAATTGTCGTGTAAGCGCTCGCATTATTTGTGCACGTTCGTCGTTGGGGCGGTTAACCGTGGGCCCGCTGAAACGACGACGTGTACGCAGCAGTTTTGCGCCGCACGCGTCACGTGTGCCAGCCGAACTGCTTCCGCACTGGGAGTTCGATCAGCATCCCTCTTTGGACAATTAAGCGTGTTGGCTGCCGAGATGTCGTACGTTCGTGCCGTGGCAGTGTGGAGGAAAGAAGATCGCCTCCGTGCAAACCGACGTCAACCCCTCCGAGAAGAGGGTTTTCGTCATGGGAGAGGTGCTGGCCGGCCGCAGCTCTCCTTCTGATTCTCCTGCTAAGGACCGACGTGGAGAGGAATCCTGGACCTGCTCAGAAGTACCCATGCGCCACGTGCGGCAAGGATGTCACATGGAGGAAAACAAGCGTCCAGTGCTTCGGATGCCAAAGGTGGGTGCATCTCTCCTGTTTGGCTCTCAGCTCTGTGAGGCATCATAATTCTTCTTTTCGATGTGTTTTGTGCTCCTCACCTATCACCTCTGATTCCTCAAACTCCAATCGCCCCCTTTCCATTGTACATATAAATCTCAACGGCCTTCGTGCCAAGCTCTCTGAGCTCTCTCTGTTTGCACGTACTTACCATCCAGACGTGACCATGGTTCAAGAAACCAAGCTCTCCATCCCCTACCTATCCTCATCCCAATATACCAGGCTATACTTCTTACCATGCTCCAAGGTCAACTCTTGGCGGAGGAGTTTCAACCTTTGTTTTATCTACTCTTCCCTCACACCTCATGCCCAACAATTCCACGGACGGTACTCTCGAGTACCTTCCGGTCCGTCTCCCCCTTAAAACTCCCCTTTCTCTTTTCAACATCTATATTCCCCCTACCACCTCATGCCCCTCATCCTATGATCCTATTCCTTTTCTTAAAGGCAGTGGTCACCATGAAAAAAGTTGGCAACTGGGTTTCGTGGTACAACCAGAAAACACAAACTGCCGGTTTGTAACCGTTCTCGAAACACGAGAGACAAACAAGAACAAAAATTTATGACTGAGAAAATCTACAACAAAGGATAAATGCAATATGTAAACCTAGCAATAAATTATCTAGAATGTCCTACTGTGATTATGCAAGGCCTACAGATTGACACCAACCCAAGCTGCAAGCTTTCCTAGCGCGAACAGAGTTTTCCCCTTAGAATTTATACAATCCCACAGACCTACAGTGGAACGATTCGCAGAGATGCGGCTGCGTGCAGGAGGATGATGAAGCAAGACAAAGATGCGACTCGGAATTTACTCAAGAGTCACACCTAGCAGAATGCGGGCAAGCAGAAACTAGCGCTGCGGCAGACCAAGGAGGAGAATCGCTGTGCTCGAATCCTGGCGGTGACGGGAGGAAGCAGAAGAACGGGGTCTCGGTACCCCTGCCGAACGTCCGAATACCTAAAAATATCCTCACAGCGCTTGCGTCGACTAATTTCTCGCGCCGATTCTCGATTCGCGTCGATCCCAGGCAGCCCTGGCGCACATCACAATATTACACAATACACGTACAATTAGACGGCAACACAAAAATAAATACACACAATTTCACGCCTAAACTAATCCTGGTTAAAACGGTGAGTTTCTTTCAGTTTTTTTTAACCTATTAGTCATGTTATTGCTGGCTCCCCTTAACTTCCTACTACCCAACATGCCCCCCTCACTAAACTCGATCTTTCCACAGATCGATCTCAGTCGTTCAGTGACATGCGCTCAAAATGCTTCTGCGTGGATCGTTCCTCAGCACGATGTCGTCTCTTCTCGACTCGCTTTAGATGCCTCTTTGAAATGCGTCGCGTAACGCCGGCACACCTGACGTTCCCATACGACGACTTTCCGACGGTTCACCGGTCGGCTTCCAGGTCTTGTTCATGGACCTCGGCATCTTCACTGGTTCCATCGCTACTACTTCCTTGACCTGATCGCGCAGGAATTCGTAGTATTCCAACGCTTGCTCGACATGCCACCATCTCTGAGAGTCGTGAGCGACTCCTACCTTCAAACACGCCATTGAAGCACGTAGGACACCGGGTTCTGCTGGGACGAAGTTGTGCAACTGGGAGATGAACTTCGGAAATACGTCCAAGTAGCCTCGAATATGTCCTGCGACCTTCTCGTTTAAGCGATCCCAACTCGCTTCTTCGACTCACCTTGGCCCATTGACAACGCAAACTTGCGTTCCAAACGTCAACCACAAATCCATGGCATGAACGAATTGTATCCACGAGTAGGCATCCTCTGGTTCCTTTGGGGGGAGAACAATCACAACTGTTCCGACGTCGTCCGCGAACAGGCTTTTATTGTTGGTACGGATGTCCTGAAACGATCCGTAGAAGTAGAACTTCGTTGTCGTCGCAATGCAGTGCTTTAGGCGGCGTTCAGAGTTTTCGCGGCGCGACGCGATGGCACATGTCAGCGCGACGCGAAAATCGCGTCGCGCGGAAATCAAGGTGTGAACGGCGCGCGAACGCTAGGCAACTACGCGCAATTGCGTAATTTCCGCAATTTTCCGTACCCAAGCAAAACTAATCAATATTTGTTCTTATTCTGAATATTCAAGTGTAATGTACCTTTTTTGATCTTTTATCTGTATTATTATGGCACATTTTTGTTTTCGTTGCGACAACTTGCTTCTTTAATGACGAAACAATCAAAAAGACATCGGGAGCAAATGATGCTTAGAATTTTTTTGGAGTTGATAGTACAGAATAGGGATGTTTCGGTGAAATGAGACCGAATATGCTTGTGTCGTTTGTAAACCGTAAAAAAACTTTATAGCTCGTCAACTCTTTGAAACCATCACCCTCATCACACTGTCCTTAAATATGCAGACAAAATTGTTTGCAGTATCATCTGAGAACAATACAATAACCCATGACAATTTCAATCAACCTAGTCTTTGAAAAGGCTTGAGAAAATCAAAAACGCCCCTTGAGTCTCCGATGATGGAAGAAAAAATGACGACAATGTCGCGGAGCGATTATAATTTGCGCGTCAAATTCGATGTATCGCGCCTCTTCACTGTGAACACCTAGCGACGACTTTGACATTCGGGGGGCACCAGCCGAGTGTCTATCGGGGACTCATCCGAGCGTCCCAAACTCGGCAGCAGCCCCCGAGCGCCCTCGGACCAACCCCCCGCTCCTCTTGGCGGCTGATCCGCGGACCTTCTTCGAGTGAAGCGCGGGAATTCAAAACCGTAAAAACGGTTTTCGTCGTATTCCACTATATTTTCTCCGTTATTATGCCAATACTAGTACTTTAATACTAGTACTACACTTCTTTGACTATTACTGCTCCATAATACTTGAATTTATAACTTTTTTACCACTTTATATTATAACAGTTGACGACAAATATTTATTGAATTGGCAGTAAACTTCATCAATTCTACGATATAACTTCGGCAAGGTAATGCAGAAAACCTTTTTTCTTTACAATTTTCAGAAAATTGATTACAACAAAAGTTCATGTTCATGTGGGTTGGAAATCAGACTGGATCTGATCAGAACACGTTCATACAAGATTTTTAAGTACTTCGAATACACAAAATAAGCACGGAATGCCACTTCGAAATTCATGGGCAAGAACCAAAGGCTCACAACCGAAAGCGCTTGCCACGTCAGCCTGAAACAATCAATCAGTAGTCAATAAAGACGAAGTCGCTCAAGGTGCTACAACTTACGTATAACTGGCTGCCAATTTTGTGCAGGGTACGATACCTGGAGAACGGATTAATCGAATTGAATCCATCGTATGAGAAATGCCGAGCGTTTATATGGAGAGAGAGCGTACGAATTCCTAAAGAAATGAAACATTTCAAGTAAAACTAGGGTAGAAGAGTATTGCCATATCCCAAATCTCAACCTACTTCGTATGCTGCTTCGCTGAACCTCCCTCTTTCTCTCTGACAAGAAATGAAGAGCGCAGCCCTGTATTGGTCAACCTTGCCTCCCGACACACACTCATTCAAGGAAGTTGGGGCCGAAGCTCCTTGCGGCAAAGCTTGCGAAGCCACGCGAAAATCTGTTCTCCGTTGAATGCTCCTAAACAGGAAAGATTTGCTCTAATAAATCACAAGGACTTTATTCAGGGATATTTATTGCTATACATCACCTATATTTTTACACGCAGAGTTTACTTCAAGACATAATGGCTTCAGACTAGTCGCAATGTGTGTCATGTCACCAGAAACGTTAATTTAGGCCTAACCACTCCAGAGCACAGGAGAAGATTCGATACGATATTGATGTATAAGATCATTCATGGGAGTGCAGGTATCAAGACAACCTGAGACCATCAACTACTAGGAGCCCCGGTGAAATAGACATTTTGTCTGCAAATTATGAGAGAATTATGACATGTTTGAAGGACGGCGTACCTTCTGTTTTGAGAGGTCCTACGAGGAACATGGCGTCGCCCACTCGGACGAGCCCCTTTCGCCCTCGGCTCACGCGAAGCACGACTCCGCCCCCGAGTTCGTATCCTCGGATCAGCCCCTCGTCCGAAATCTTCTCGGCTGGAACCCCCCAAATGCCCGAGGACGCGACGAGACGTCGCTTGATCGATACGTAGGCTAGTCATAACGTCGCGTCGCGCCGCGAATGAACTCTAGACGCCGCCTTAGGCGATGTAGCACCTCTGGAATCGCCACCACCACTCGTGCGTGCTCGTCGGCCTTCTGAACCGCTGCGGCTACCTTTGCCCACTCTATCTTCCTAGCAATCCGCCATCCATACTCCACAATTCTGGTGAGATCCCACGGCCAATCGCGGATCTGAGCGTGACGCAGAACAGCTTCACGTGGAATGCAGGCGGCCATAATGGAGACGTGCAGACATCGATGACGAAAGAAAGCATACGCGTATCCTACCGCTTTGGGACTGATAGCGAGATAATTCTTATCCAGAATTCTTTGCACTTTCAATGAAATCGAGCCAGATTGCCACCAAATAGCTAAAACCCTGGCAGCATCTAATACACATTCGATACGCTCATCTGCTGCTGGTTGCGGAATCATGGGAAGCACATCACGAACATGAATTTCACGACAACAACGACAAATATCCAGCGGGTAGCTTCTTCCCTCAACTTCCGGAAACTCCTGGCCATCATACCGGAAACGGATGTGCAAGAAATGAGCGGGATCGGCTATTTCAAGTTCATCGTCGATCCTGAAACAAGCGTTGACTTCAACAACTCGTCGATCATCGCTGATGTCAATTTCTTTCTCTCTACGCTTCCTTCCCCTCTTTCTTCTGGTTTTGACCTTTACCGGTTCATCACTGATCTCATCAGGGCATCTGAGCAACATGTCCAATTGAACACGCATAGGATCCTCGTTTACACCAATTTTCGTGACTAGGGCCGAGTTCTCACTAGTGTCTATAATGCGGTAGGGCCCGTCCCACTCACCTAACAGTTTCGGGTGCTTTGCCTGACCTCGTTCGCGGGGCATCTTCATAAACACCCTCTGCCCAACCATAGGCACATAGCGCCTCTCAACCTTATTCTTCGCGTCATAGTACCGTTTCATTTTGTCCCTGTACCTCTGGGCTTGCATATTTACCTCGTCCCTGATTAGCCTCAGTCCACGTATCAATTCCGACTTGTACTCATCCAAGTCTAATTGACTCAATTTTATCCTACTTTCAGGAACAGAGTTCAACGTCATTTCTGGGTCGAAGCCGTGGATAATGAAAAACGGGCTCTCTCCTGTTGCTGTATGCGGCGTAACATTGTAGGCATATACTACGTTGGGCAGCATCACGTCCCAGTAATCCGGGAAATCTATCTTTTTCTTCAGCATCCGCTGAACTGTTTCAATCGTTCTTTCAGCGCCTCCATTTTCACGGGAATTATACCCCTTTGTAAGGGTATGAGTTATTCCCGAGATTCTCACTAACTCTTCCATAACGCCGTTAACGAATTCAGTCTCCTGATCCGTATGGAGTTGCTTAGGCCATCGCCCACCCTCACAAATCCATCTTTCAAAAATGGTTTGTGCGATGGTATCCGCCGCCTTGTCTTTGACGGCGTACGCCCCCATCCATTTCGAAAACTGGTCGACCAAAACCAGTATATACTTGTTTCCATTCGCACTCATTCCCATCTCCAAAAGATCCGCACAGACACATTCGAATGGCTTCGTGGTTGCGAACGGTCGTAGAGGAGGTAAGTTTGTCCGCTTAGGGTTCGCTAGCAAGCATTCCCGGCAGCCTCGTACCCATATTAGTGATGTCCCTCTCCTTATTTTCCCAGAACATCTTTTTCCGCAACACCCTAAACATCTTCTTCGCAGAGAAATGCCCTGCCAAGCACCCATCGTGCGCCTCGTTGAACACCGTTTCCCTTTTTGATCTAGGCACTACCAACACCATGGTGCCTTCCTCCACTATCAGTTTCAACTCTCCATCATCAATACTGAAATCGGCTATGGTCAACTTTTTACTTACACCAGGCAGCCTCACCTCAGCGTCAAGGCAGCCATTCCGTAGTTTTTCTACTACATCGGCGTAGACCGCATCGATTTCTAGCTCTTTTAACCGCTCTGATTCACTTTCTCCGGTCACGACACACACGATTTTATCCTCTCCTGGATTAGCAAGCCATTCCACTTCGCCATGTGTCGAAATTCCCCTTCCCCTAGATAGTGCGTCTGCGACTACATTCGCCTTTCCCTGGACATAATCGACAGCCTGTACTGCTGGACCTCTAGCGCCCACCTCCTATTGTGCCGGCGGAGCAAAGACGTCAAAGGTAAATGGTCAGTGCTCACGACCACACTCATTGCATACACAAAGTAATGGAATTTGTGCAACGCGAACACTATCGCCAGGGCCTCTAGGTCAGTCCCATGATAGTTTCTCTCTCCCCTTGATAACTTCTTAGAAGCAAAGTATATGGGATGCAAAAAACTATCATCACCTTGTTGTGACAGTACAGCGCCTACACCCTGTTGCGAAGCGTCCGTATATATTATATAAGGTCGTTCCCCACACCTTGCTTTCTCAACATCTGGCTACGCCAGCACCGGCGTGGCCATGAGACGTGATTTCAACTCTTCAAAAGCGACCTCGTGCTCGTCCTCCCATTTTCAGGGTGCCTTTTTGCTTGTCAGCTCAAACAGCGGTCGCGCCACTTTTGAGAAACCAAGTACAAATTAGCGGTAATACCCGCACATTCCCAGAAATGTTCTTATCTCCGCCAAGCCCGTTGGTCTCGGGTACTGTAGAATTTTTTCAATCTTGGCTGTGTCCGCATGCACACCAGAACCATCCACCTCATGACCAAAAATGCCACCTTTTGACTCAGCAATACACATTTTTGGGGCTTGAGCTTCAAGTTGGCATCTTGCATCGCTTTGAATACTGATCTCAGGACATCCATATGTCTCTCCTTACTATCAGTGGCCACAAGGATGTCGTCGATGTATATAAACACCTCTTTATCCTTTAACTCTCCAAGAACTGAATCCATCAGTCTCTGGAAACGAGGCGGTGACGTACACAATCTAAAGGGAAGCACTTTGAACTGAAACAAACCCTCCGACGTGAAAGCACTTTTCCTTTTGGCATCTTCCGACATAGGGATTTGCCAGTAGCCCGTTGCCATGTAAAGAGTGCTGAAGTACTACCGGCCTCTCAAACTCTGGAGGATAATGTCGATCTGAGGGAGTGGATATGCATCTTGTTTCGTATGCTTGTTCAGCTCACGATAATCGATGCATAACCTCATCGACCCATCCTTTTTCTTTACAAGCACTACTGGTGATGCCCAATCCGATGAAGACTCCTCATTTATACCTCGCTCTAGGAGCTCCTTGATCATCCCCTTGAACTCACTGCGTGCACCTATGGGCACTGGTCTGGTCTTCTGTCGTATAGGGGCCGTGTCTCCCGTATCGACCTCATGCGTGACGAGACTTGTCTGGGTCAGCTCCCGATCCTCGACTGCAAACACAGTATTGAACTCCTCAACCATTTTCCAGAGTTCGACTTCATCGCCACCCTTCCCTCGATTATCTCTCAGATACTTCCCGAGTAGTGACCGACGTTCTGGCTCACTTAACGGAGGTTTTCCTAGCTCAAGCATATCCGTCGAGAAACTTCTTTGGCTCTAACCCTTTCAATCTCGACAGCCTCCTGCTCGAACTGGCCAATCTCCTGTCCTGCACTCAACACCAGCGGCTCTTCCTTGTTATTCCATACTGAAATACTAGCCACACCATTTCCATCTACCGTGCATACACCGGACTGTATCTCTTCTGCCTTGGAGCTGAACACCTTATCTCCTACCGGTGAATTTCCCTTTACCGAAATCCACTTAGTTTGTCTAGGCGCTACATACACCAGTTTGCAAACCATGACTCGACTTGAAGTAGCGTCTAAGGCATTATCAGCACTTTTATGCTCACGTCGCTGGTTGCTGCACCCACTGGTTGCGGCACCAGCTTGTAGTTCAACACATGTAGTGCATTTGTGCCTAAAACCAATGTATTCCCTTGTCTCTCCGACACGTACATATGTATCCTTGCCACATCTCCCCCTGTTACCCTCAATGGTACCTCTATCAGGCTTCTAAAACCCATTTGGTTTCCTGATGCATCGCGTACCTTCACCGAGGGGCTCACTGGGTGCTCTTGTATCTCTTATATCACCGGCTTGGCCCCCAAGTTGGCAACTGGGTTTCGTGGTACGACCAGAAAACACAACCTGCCGGTTTGTAACCGTTTTCGAAATACGAACACGAGACAAACAAGAACAAAAATTTATGACTGACAAAATTCACAACAAAGGATAAATGCAATATTTGAACCTAGCAATAAAATATCTAGAATGTCCTACTGTGATTATGCAAGGCCTACAGATTGACTCCAACCCAAGCTGCAAGCTTTCCTAGCGCGAACAGAGTTTTCTTTTCCCCTTAGAATTTATACAATCCCACAGACCTACAGTGGAACGATTCGCAGAGATGCGGCTGCGTGCAGGAGGATGATGAAGCAAGACAAAGATGCGACTCGGAATTTACTCAAGAGTCACACCTAGCAGAATGCGGGCAAGCAGAAACTAGCGCTGCGGCAGACCTAGGAGGAGGATCGCTGCGCTCGAATCCTGGCGGTGACGGGAGGAAGCAGAAGAACGGGGTCTCGGTACCCCTGCCGAACGTCCGAATACCTAAAAATATCCTCACAGCGCTTGCGTTGACTAATTTCTCGCGCCAACTCTCGATTCGCGTCAATCCCAGGCAGCCCTGGCGCACATCACAATATTACACAATACACGTACAATTTGACGGCAACACAAAAATAAATACACACAATTTCACGCCTAAACTAATCCTGGTTAAAACGGTGAGTTTCTTTCAGTTTTTTTTTAAAACCTATTAATCATGTTATTGCTGACTCACCTTAACTTCCTACTACCCAACAAAAACGTTATCGAAAAAAGAACTACAAAAACCAGCCTAGATCAAAAGCAGCTGTAAAACTATGAAGGTAGCGCGGTGAAAAACGGGCTAGAATTAGGAAGAATACTACGTGGCCTTGAGCTGTGTCTCGCTACGCGCCGCGGTCGCGTAGCGGCGTCGCAATTAGAGCACGCTTATACATCGCCAACACTTTTCCTGAGTTACGTGAAAAAAAACATGACAGACAACAATGTACAGGTGTTCAGGCATGAAGATCGCTGCCCACAAAGCCATTATTGGCCATCAATAATGGTTCATACTTCCAACGATTGAGCACAGGTGTTAATTGTCTGTCAAAAGTGAAGGAGGTCAAACGCCATCACTCATCACTGTGTTAATATTTTCTGGTTTCTAACAGTCATTACTCTCTTCTTCTATTACTTTAGATAATTCATTATAGTGGGACATTCTTCTTCCGTATTTCCTAGGCTGAACGTCTGAGCTCATCAGTTATCTCTCACGATGAAGTTGAATGGGTCAGCTGCTCCAATTCAGCATGCAGCGAGTGGGCTCATCTACCATACAGTTCGGGAATTTCTGGGCAATGTTCAATTTGCGATAATGGTTTCTGGAAATGGGAAAATGTCGATCACTGAGCAGTTTGTGTTTATATGCCTAAAAATTAGCATATAGTTGTGAGCTAAGGTCGAATCTACTCCACTGTCGTCCGACAGAGGAAGGATGGCAAAGAAACAATAGGCGTCAAAGAAGAAATTGCTTCCGGTTGGCAGAATACACTCTTTACAAAGTCTATTGGGGTGAAGAAAATGATAGAGATGACCTTTGGATAATGAAAGAGGACTAATTCCGACTAAAATTTAGGTATCGTTTGAATTCTGAAGGTTTTTTTTCTGAAGGGTTCACATTAGGTCACGTATACTTAGTTTCATCTTAACTCTTATCCAATAACGATTTCTTTGTATCGCTTCTTCTCTTTATAAATCTGGGAAACCGGGGATAATCAGTTATTTGAACCAAATAGATAGTAACACTATAGCGAATATAGCACAATAAAATTATTATATTAGTCCTATCCTAGAATTAGTACCTAGTTGGTTTACTCTATACTTGCCATGCATGCTTTAGTTACAACACCTCAAATGATGGAAGGAAACGAGAGCATGTGAATGGTTATGCGTTCGGCTCCCACCCTGATATCCCACTGAAACAGAGTTAAGCGTGCTCTAATTGCGACGCCGCGACGCGACCGTGGCGCGTAGCGAGACACAGCTCAAGGCCACGTAGTATTCTTCCTAGAATTAGAGTTTCTAGTACCCAAATATGCCAGTTCGTGCGCACGTGCACAGCGCCGCCCAAAAAGATAGCAGTCTCATGCCGAGCAGTCACAAATCATCGACTTTCAGGGAGAAATAAATGCAAATTCACCTATTAAAAACAGTTGAGCAATCAACGAAAGCACTCCAGTCAATGTTTTTGACTATATGTGTACATAAATCCGAAGGTTCAGTGATTGAAATTCAATTTCAAGCTAGCTAATGTTCTTGATATAAGAGATCATCGATGCCGATGATGTGGAGAGGGCTTGTCCACCATCAAAAGACAAGAAAGTTCAGGCTTCAAATTTGGCCCAAAACAGCGGTTTTTTCGCGATTTTTTCTTTTAGGCCCTATTACTCTAAACCCAGAAAAGGGTTTAGAGAGAAAAAGACGACAAGCATATTTGATCGCGACCACTGCCTTTGATCAGCTCAACGACTGCTCTGTTTCATCTTCATCTGTTTTCGCGGGCGATCTCAATGCTCATACTTTCTGCTCGTCTCTTGGCTCTGATGCTAGAGGAAGTGACTTCGAAGAATGGGCGGATGAGTGGGGCCTGGTCATCTTAAACGATGATCAGCCCACTCGTCTCCCTGCCAACGGCCGATCTTCTAGCCCAGACATCACTCTAGTCTTTTCCAACCTTTCCAACACCTGCTCATGGTCTACCTCAACTACATTGTCTAGTGATCACATTCCTGTATTTGTGCACATCGATCTCTCAAATTCTCTTGCTCCTTATTCTGGTGTTCGTCGACGTTCTTATCTCAATTTAAGCCAAGCTACTGGTGCCTGTTCAGTGAGGTTGCGCTACGCCTAGCGGCTGACTATCCGTGGAATGGTGATGTGCACCAAAAGGAGCACCACCTGTGTTGGCCGCGTTAAGACGTTCTATTTAAACGTCACCAGAGAAATTCTCCAGAAGATTAGGACTAGAGATGCCAGGGGAGCAGCCGACTATCTAGACCCTGTCGTTGCTCAACTAGATGACGAGATCAGAAAAGATCTGGACAGGCACAAGAGAGAAGAATGGGAAAAGTTCACAGGACAGTTGAATTTCAAGACGGACAGTGCAGCCACTCGGAAGGTACTTCGGAAGCTCTCAGGAAAGAGCTCACTAGCCACCGTCTCCACTATAGAGTTTTGTAATAACGTTTTCAAGTCTGAAAAAAGCCGCCTATTCTCTCGGGAAAAGTTTCTTCATCACGAGTACTAAGCGAGGTCCTGCAGAACAGAGTAACCGTTAGGGAGCTGTGCCGCCTCCCGCTCATGAGCATGGCTGATGCGTTCACTGTGGCGCATGTAGAGAAGATAATGAAGGATATGCGGAACTCCAAAGCTGTCGGTCCGGATGGCATTTGTCCTGCTGTACTAAAGAAGATTCCGACTGATATTCCTTCCGCTCGTCGTTGATATGATTAATACTCCGTTCAGCTCCTGCACTATCCTGCAAAACTGAAGACGGCCAACGTCGTTCCGTTGCCCAAGCCTGGTAATCCTCAGTCGTCGGTGAAGGGATATCATCCGATTAGTCTCATGTCACCGTTTGCAAAGGTAGCCGAAAAGCTCATTGTGAAGGATCTAGCAGAGCACAACGAGAAGCAATTGTTTCAACACGGGTTCAGGAGGCTACATTCCACAACGACGGCATTGCTAGAAATTACCGGCTATGATATTGACGGGTTCAACGCTAAGAAGCCATTGAGAACTGTAGCTGTGGCATTGGATATCACCCAGGCTTTCGACACGCTGAACCTGACAAGGGACCACTTTGAACGAAAAATGGAGTTTTGGAAGACGGTCTTCTAAGGGTTGTAGAGAAGTTAAAAAGAAACAATTTGAGATTTTAAAATTTCCCTCACTCCTCACGGGTAGATCAAAAACGGTCAAAAAAAGAAAGCAACTAGAAAGCAGGCTTGGGAGGATGTAGCACACATGCCGGGGAGGCGGGGCTGAGAAGGGGAGGACACGCTAAGTTTGGTCTCCTGTAGGAGGATGACATCAGGTTGTGAGCGTTCAATGTACAATGTAAGTTCCATAAGTTTGGCACGCAAGCCATTAATATTGAGTTGAAAAATGTTGAGACTATGAAGAGGAACCGTAGAAGGTAAATTAATACAAGACATACAACAATAGGCATCAGTGTAATCATTATAGCTAGTTAACCCCTAACACTTGAGGTGTACCCAGCCAAGGCAACCACCGCACTGGATGCTCGCATGTTGTGCCGACAATCCGGCATGGATATCGCGGAGTCTTGTTTCGCGGTCCAGGATTCTTCTCAATGCCAGCTCGTAACAGTAGAATACGAAGGAGTGTAGCAGCCAGCCATTTACACTCCCACACAGAAAAAAACTCCTCGTGGAGTTGTTGACGCTCGTTTGATGAGTCTTCTTGATCTTGGTAGTCGACTCCACAGATCCACCACGCGTAGGTTGAGCATCTCGGACGCTGGTTCCATTCCACGTGACATTCCTGCCGCATGCGGCTTTGTAGGTACTTCTTCTTCTGAGCTGGTCCAGGATTCCTCTCCACGCCTGCCTTTTGTAAGAGAATCTGAAGGAGAGCTGCGGCCGGCCAGCATCTCTCCCATGACAAAAACTCCTCTTCGTGGAGGGGATGACGTCGGTTTGCACGGAGGCGATCTTCTTTCCTCCACAGTGCCACGGCACGAAATTACGACATCTCGGCAGCAGGCAACCGCTGAAGCCAAGCTAAATGTTCTCAGGGCCCTGGGCGGCACTTCATGGGGTAGCAGCAAACAAACTATACTCACAACATATAAGGCGATTCTTCTTCCCGCCTTGGAATATGCCGCACCGGTTTGGCAGCAACTAGTTTCAGAATCCTCTTGGACTAAGGTGCAACGCGTACAGAATGCCGCTCTTCGCATCGCCACCGGATGTGCAAGGAGTACCCCAGTCGAGCACCTGCATGCTGAGGCGCGTTTATTACCAGTTAATGAGCACCGTCAGCCAACGTTTCACCCTAACGTTCCGAAGGAAGTTCTGGAGCTGATCGAACTACGAGATGAGAAGCGTCGAGCCAACCCCGCTGACTCGAGCATTCAGCAACTGTCTGACGAGATCACCAACTTGCTCAACAATCACAAGCAAAAGCGATGGCAGGAGTTTACTGAATCCATTAACTTCAAGACTGACGCCAAGAAAACATGGAGCGTTCTCAAGAAGCTTTCAGGAAAGAGAATGTCAACGGAGCGAAACATGCTGGAGTTCCCTTCTGGCAGATTCGAGTCTGGATATGGTGCTGCCTGTCGGCTTGGGAAACTCTTTGCCTCGGCGACGTCGCGCCGTGATCGTTCTCATAGAAGAACTCTCCGGTCCATAAGGAAACTCAGTCGTCACGATACACCTGCAATAACTCCCTCTACTATGTCAGCCCTCATCGATTCCTTGAAGAACTCCAGGGCTGAGGGACCCGACGGCATCTCAGCTATCCATCTAAAGCATCTGCCAAACCAATTCCACGAGTTACTAAGCGATCTTATCTACTCTTCGTTCAGTACTGGTGTGATTCCCGCAAGGTGGAAGCAAGCCATCGTCCTACCGATCCCGAAGCCAGGAAAGCCTGAGGACAAGGCAACCTCACATCGACCCATTTCCCTACTGTCCCCCATTGCTAAGTTAGCGGAGAAGATCATCTGTCCGCATCTCCAAACTGCACTCCAACATAACGTATATCAACATGGCTTTAAGAAGGCTCACTCCACCATAACTGCACTCACGTCGATCACGGAGCACATTATTGCCGGTTTCAACCAGAAAACTTCTGCTGGTAGAAGTCTGGTCGTGGCAGTTGATCTGACATCCGCTTTTGACAACGTCAGCACTTCCTTGCTGTCGAAGTCGATTCTGGACTGTGATATGCCCGACTGGTGTAAACGATGGACCGACAACTTTGTCAAAAACCGCTCTATACGTGTGAAGTTCGACGGACACTTGTCGAAGTCTGTTCCCTTGAAGGCAGGCGTTCCCCAAGGTGGAGTATTGTCACCAAGCCTATTCTCTCTGTATCTGTCCGATATTCCGAAGCCATCGCCTAACATCCACTTATGTCTGTATGCGGATGACATCACTATTGTGTGCACTGACCCTGTTATTGACCGCGCCTCTGCGGAGATGAACAAATACCTCAGCAGTCTGGCCGTATTCTTGGAATCAAAACAGTTAAAGGTCTCGCCTACGAAGTCCAGCGTTACTCTGTGCACTACTGCCACGGCTGAACACAATCTGCATCCCCAGGTTTTCTGGGAAGGAAATCTGCTGCCCCTATCCAAACACCCTCGTCTACTCGGTGTATTCCTGGACCCTTCATTGCGATTCCATGAAAACTCACGTATTCGAGCTGCTGCGGCCAATGCGCGTAACAACATACTCCGCGCTCTAGCTGGCACTACATGGGGTAGCTCAAAGGAAGTCTTGCGCGTTACGTACAAGGCGATGATACAGCCCGTACTGGAATATGGAGCCCCGGTCTGGTCAAGGCACTTGACGGAAACGTCCTGGAACAAACTTCAGCGAACACAAAACGCTGCTCTACGTGTCATCACTGGATGCCCCAAGTCCACTCCTATATCCCACCTACATCAAGAATGTGCACTACTTCCTGTAAAGCAGCATTGCCAACTGCAGACCCAACAGTTCCATATTGGCATAGTCAGGAATGTCGCTCACCCCAACTATCACTTGCTATCATCCAACCCCCTCATTCCCGCAACATCCGTGCACCGTTGTATGCTGCTGTCTCTGTAAATGACCGTCAACGTTGGGCGACCTCAGAGCTCAACCGGAAGAGGCTCCTGCAGATGGAGCACACCAGATTCGTCAATGAATACCTCTCCTGTGCCCCTCCCAATTCTATACTCGATGGTGTACCGCCCAAGGTCGATGATAGTGAGATGGATCTACCAAGACGCTCCCGAGTAATTTTGGCAGGTCTTCGCTGTGGACATTCCTCATTCCTGAAGGCCTATGTCCATAGGATCGATCCATCGGTCCCCGACGTATGTCCTGACTGCCATGGCACAGGGCATGATTCATTACATTTATTTTCATGCCCAGCTCGACCAACTTCACTGACAGCTCTGGATATGTGGAAGAAACCGTGCGATGTGGCCGCCTTCCTGCGCCTATGAGGAGATGCTCGTTGTGGCCGATAAGAAGAAGAAGCACCGTAAGCTCCAGGCTCAGCGATTTCACATCAATATCATAAAACAACCGAACCACCCTTCCTGGAGAGTGCTTAACCCCGTCAGAGAGAAAAGGAAGCCCTTCGCCGATGCTCCAAGCAAAGTCAACTTGCAAAGATGGCCCGACTCACAGCAAGAACGACTCCGTTTTCTGCGCGAGGGCACACCAATTTCGTACGGTGTCATCTTGATAAGGCGGTGGTAAATCCTGTACTGGGAGAAGTACTGCCCCCAGTGTGCACATCCGAGACTCAACGCGGAAGAAGGGCTAGATGCACACTCGCATCGCTGCGGTCACTCTACAATGCTCATGTCCTACGTCAGCAAGATTGACAGCAGCAAATCTGATGTTTGTCCGGACTGTGGTTCTATCGGCCATGATACAGCACATTTATTTCACGGTCCTGAGAGACCAACCACGCTGACCACAGTGGACCTATGGACGAATCCAGTACTGGTCGCCCAGTTCCTTCGCCTATGACAAAACCATCTACGTGGCTGCAAAGAAGAAGAAGAAGAACGTGTTGGGTATGTCAGTCTGATTGATGGCCGCAAAGAGTGCAGACAAAGTCACGACATTGGCTACCGCCCAGTCACTAGCTGAGCTAAAATTTGTTTATTTGATTACTCTGCTTCTGCGGAGGAAACTTTTATCGCAACTAGGAGTGTTAGGCCGATGAGCTTTGTATGAAAAGTGAAAGTGCTGGTTTCACGGCGCAATGACAAGCAGAGAACATGAACGACCAAGCTATTATTGCCGCGGAGTTCTTCGTCAGATATCTCCTCCCGAAGACATAACTCTCTTTTACTTTTTAGTTACTATCGCTCTCGGAGCCAAATTTCGGTCTGCGATCGCGGACTACGGCTGTTGCATCATGCGACACGTGATAATCGTGCTGGGAGAAAGGTGAATGGTGCCGGGACCAGGTGGTCCCTGCACGATTATCACGTGTCGCATGATGAAACAGACGTAGTCCGCAAGTGCGTACCTGAAAATGGCCCTGAGAATGACAGTATGTATGGGCTACGTACCGCAAGTATAGACATACAGAGCAGCAAACTGCTCCTAAAAAGGATACTCTTTAAAATCGAAGAAACCATATACATAAATAGTATACATTGGATCCGACTCACTCATTTTCGGATATCCATCCGAATGAACCGAAATTTTCATGATCCAAAATCCGCTTCACCTTAAAAAACGTCTAAATCCGAGTGATCCGAAATCCGATTCACCGAAAGAACGCCAAAATCCGTTTGATTCGAAATCTGAATCACCGAAATGTGCCATGAGTAGGATAATGATTCGGATACCGAGTATCCGAAAAATGTCAGATTCGGATCGGATAATGAGTCGGATATTGTTAGATTCGGTATGTCCTGTTACAAAAACAAGCGTATCTGATGTCACGACTCGACATTTCATTCTATAGTAGCCATACAGGTGCGTAGTTACACTGCAAACATCCAATTGGCGCGTATCGTGAAATTAACGCCGCCCTTGCACAAAATTTGCATTGATCCTCCTCGTTTGAGTTGTCTGTGCGAGTATAGGGTGCTGACGAGATGTCGTACGTTCGTGCCGTGGCAGTGTGGAGGAAAGAAGACCACCTCCGTGCAAACCGACGTCGATCCCTCCGCGGAGAGGGTTTTGTCATGGGAGAGGTGCTGGCTGGCCGCAGCTCTCCTGAAGATCCTACTGCAAAGAGCCGGCGTCGAGAGGAACCCAGGACCCGCGAAGAAGAAGAAGTACCCATGTGCCACATGCGACAGAGATGTCAATTGGTATGGAACCAGCGTCCAATGTTTTGGATGCCAAAGGTGGGTGCACTTCTCTTGTTTGGGTCTCAGTTCTGTGAGGCACCACGATTCTTCCTTTCGTTGTATTGTGTGCTCCGCCTCCAGTAACTCCAATTCCTCATCTACCAACCGCCCCCTCTCTATTGTACATATCAATCTCAACGGCCTTCGCGCCAAGCTTTCTGAATTATCTCTCTTTGCCCGTACTCATCACCCGGATGTTATCATGGTTCAGGAAACCAAACTCTCTCCCTCTGCTACCTCTCGACATCCAAACATCCCGGGCTGTACTGCTTATCATACTCCTAGGTCATCTCAGGGAGGCGGAGTCTCTACTTTTGTTCTGTCGTCTCTTCCCTCTCACATAATTCCAAACACTCCAGTGGATGGCACTCTCGAGTACATCCCCATCCATCTACCTCTAAAAACTCCACTTTCTCTTTTCAATATATACATTCCTCCTCCTACATCCTGTTCACCAACCTACAACCCTATCCCTATACTCAAGCAGCTGTATGACTGCTCTCTATCTCCCTCAATTGTCTTTGCGGGTGACTTCAATGCTCACACGTTCTGCTCGTCGCTTGACTCTGATGCTAGAGGAAATGACGTCGAAGAATGGGCGGACGAGTGCGATCTGGTTATCCTTAACGATGACCAGCCCACTCGTCTCCCTGCCTACGGCCGATCTTCCAGCCCAGACATCACCCTTGTCTCTTCCAATCTCTCTAATGCCTGCTCTTGGTCTACATCCACAACTCTTTCCAGTGATCACATTCCGGTCTTTGTCAATATCGATCTCTCTAATTCTCTTGCTCCCTATACAGGTGTTCGTCATCGTTCTTATCTTAATTTAGGCCTTGCAGACTGGAGCCTGTTCAGGGAGGTTGCACTCCGCCAAGCTGCCGAATATCCGTGGAATGGCAATGTACACCAGAAGGAGCGCCACTTCTCTGATGCCATCCGGAAGGCGATGAAAGCTGCGATCCCTGAAGGTTGTGTCAAGACCCTCTTTCCCAATGTCATCAGGGAGACACTGCAGAAGATAAGGACAAGGGACGCAAAGAGAGCTGCTGATCATCTTGACCCAGACATCGCCGAGCTGGATAATGAGATCAGGATGGACCTTGATAGGCACAAGAAAGAATCTTGGGAAAAGTTCACTGAGAAGATGAACTTCAGGAGTGATGCTGCAGCTACGTGGAAGGCTTTGAAAAGGATCTCCGGAAAGTACACCTCCGCCAATAATTCCACGATTGAATTCGACGGCGGAGTCTTCAAGTCAGGGACAGAGGCCGCAAATGCTCTTGGGAAGCACTTTTTCATCACACGAACCAAGAGAGAGAAGCAGAATAGAATAACTGTTCGGGAACTATGTAAATTGCCACTCATGGCTGAAGATGATGCAATCTCGCCCGCTCAGGTCGAGAAGGTTATCAAGGAAATGAGTAACTCGAAGGCAGTAGGGCCAGATGGTTTGAGCCCAACAGTTCTAAAGCGACTGCCAAGTGAACTACTACCCCTGCTCGCTGACGTCATTAATACATCGTTTCGCACCTGTACATTACCTCAAGATTGGAAAGTAGCACGCGTCATCCCATTGCCGAAGCCGGGTAAATCACCATCCACGGCAAAAGGTTACAGGCCAATCAGTCTTCTTTCACCTATTGCCAAAGTTGCGGAAAATTGGCTGTGGAAGAGCTTGCCGAACATAATAGCAAACAAAAGCATCAACATGGTTTCCGTAAGCTACATTCCACCACTACGGCCCTGCCTGAAATTGTGAGCTATGTTTTGGACGGCTTCAATGCCATGAAACCTCAGCGAACCGTAGGTGTAGCCCTCGATCTAACGAAGGCTTTTGACACTGTAAACTTGGGCATTTTGTCGGAGAGCCTGTTAAGGTCTACCATTCCGCCCTGGCAGAAGCGGTGGATAACCGCATTTACCAAAGGACGTCGGGCAAATGTGCTATTTCAGGGGCACGTCTCCAATAGCATCCCAATTGCCGCCGGCGTACCTCAAGGAGGAGTTCTATCGCCTGCTCTTATTAGTCTGTATATTGAAGATCTACCCGTTCCATCCCAAGACATCAAGGTCGTTGCATATGCGGATGATATTACTATACTATGCCGGGATCGCGACATAAATGTAGCTGCCAGTAAGATCAATGACTACTTGATCGAGTTGAAATGTTTTCTCGATAGCAAGATGCTTACGGTCTCTGCCGCTAAATCATCCGTCACCGTCTTTTCCACTGATCCTGCGGAGCACAGTGCTCATCCCATGGTGAAATGGGACGAAACTCGCCTGCCGGCCGCCCGATTCCCTAAGCTGCTCGGACTCGTGTTGGACCCTTCGTTAAGGTTTCATAAGAACACTGAGCAGAAGCAGGCTGCAGTGAAAACAAGACTTAACGTCCTACGTGCTCTCGGCGGAACGTCCTGGGGGTGCAGTAAAGAAACGATCCTGACCACGTACAAGGCCATCGTACAGCCCGCCCTGGAGTATGCTGCGCCGGTCTGGCAGCATATCGTGTCGGACACATCCTGGTCCAAGCTGCAGCGCATCCAAAATGGAGCATTACGAATCGCAACGGGCTGTTCTAAAAGCTCTCCAGTGGAGCACCTACATGCCGAAGCTCGCATCCTGCCAGTTAGGGACCATTGCCAACTCCACGCACAACAGCTGTACATAAACATTCTGAAGCAGCCAAATCATCCGTCGCGAAGAGTATTAGACCCCGTGAGAGAGAGAGGTATAAGAAAGCCATTTGCTGATGCTCCCACGAAAATCAATATACAGAGATGGACCAACGCACAACAAGAACGCCTCCGTCTCTTACGTGCTGAGCATACCCAATTCGTCAAGGATCACTTATGCAAGACCGCCGTAAGCTCCATTCTCGGAGTCGTGCCGCCTGAGGTCAGCGATACCGAGATGGAACTCGGTAGGCGTGCCAGGTGCACCCTTGCCTCGTTGCGCTGCGGGCACTCCCCCATTCTTATGTCTTATTTACATAAGATCGATAGCAGCAGACCTGACGAGTGCCCGGATTGTGGTAATAAAGGGCATACTACTGCGCATCTTTTTAACTGCCCGATGAGACCGACATCGTTAACAACAGTAGATCTGTGGACGAATCCGACGCTAGTGGCTCAGTTCCTCAATCTATGACAGGACCCTCTCTGTGGCTGCAGAAGAAGAAGAAGAAGTATAGGGTCTTTCAGCTGCCGAGATGTCGTACGTTCGTGCCGTGGCAGTGTGGAGGAAAGAAGACCACCTCCGTGCAAACCGACGTCATCCCCTCCACGAAGAGGGTTTTTGTCATGGGAGAGGTGCTGGCCGGCCGCAGCTCTCCTTCGGATTCTCCTGCTAAGGGCCGGCGTGGAGAGGAATCCTGGACCCGGTCAGAAGTACCTATGCGCCACGTGCGGCAAGGATGTTAACTGGAGACACACCAGCGTCCAGTACTTCGGATGCCAAAGGTGGGTGCATCTCTCCTGTTCGGGTCTCTGCTCTGTGAGGCATCATAACTCTTCTTTTCGATGTTTTTTGTGCTCCTCACCTACCGCCTCTGATTCCTCAAACTCCAATCGCCCCCTTTCCATTGTACATATCAATCTCAACGGCCTTCGTGGCAAGCTTTCTGAGCTCTCTCTCTTTGCACGTACTTACCATCCAGACGTGATTCAAGAAGCCAAGCTCTCTCCATCCCTTACAAATCCTCATCCCAATATCCCAGGCTGTACTTCTTACCATACTCCAAGGTCAAATCTTGGCGGAGGAGTTTCCACGTTTGTATTATCTTCTTTTCCCTCACACCTCATACCTAACACTCCCACGGACGGTACTCTCGAGTACCTCCCGGTCCATCTCCCCCTTAAAACTCCCCTTTCTCTCTTCAACATCTATATTCCCCCTACCACCTCATGCCCTTCAACCTATAATCCTATTCCACTCCTCAGGCAGCTTTACGACTGCTCCCTCTCATCTTCGTCTATATTTGCGGGCGATTTTAATGCTCATACATTTTGCTCGTCTCTTGGCTCTGATGGTAGAGGAAGTGACGTCGAGGAATGGGCGGAGGAGTGCGACCTGGTCATACTAAACGATGATCAGCCCACTCGTCTCCCTGCCAACGGCCGATCTTCTAGCCCAGACATAACTCTTGTCTCTTCCAACCTTTCAAACACCTGCTCATGGTCTACTTCAACTACATTGTCTAGTGATCACATTCCTGTATTTGTGCACATCGATCTCTCAAATTCTCTTGCTCCTTATTCTGGTGTTCGTCGACGTTCTTATCTCAATTTAAGCCAAGCTACTGGTGCCTGTTCAGTGAGGTTGCGCTACGCCTAGCGGCTGACTATCCGTGGAATGGTGATGTGCACCAAAAGGAGCACCACCTGTGTTGGCCGCGTTAAGACGTTCTATTTAAACGTCACCAGAGAAATTCTCCAGAAGATTAGGACTAGAGATGCCAGGGGAGCAGCCGACTATCTAGACCCTGTCGTTGCTCAACTAGATGACGAGATCAGAAAAGATCTGGACAGGCACAAGAGAGAAGAATGGGAAAAGTTCACAGGACAGTTGAATTTCAAGACGGACAGTGCAGCCACTCGGAAGGTACTTCGGAAGCTCTCAGGAAAGAGCTTACTAGCCACCGTCTCCACTATAGACTTTTGTAATAACGTTTTCAAGTCTGAAAAAAGCCGCCTATTCTCTCGGGAAAAGTTTCTTCATCACGAGTACTAAGCGAGGTCCTGCAGAACAGAGTAACCGTTAGGGAGCTGTGCCGCCTCCCGCTCATGAGCATGGCTGATGCGTTCACTGTGGCGCATGTAGAGAAGATAATGAAGGATATGCGGAACTCCAAAGCTGTCGGTCCGGATGGCATTTGTCCTGCTGTACTAAAGAAGATTCCGACTGATATTCCTTCCGCTCGTCGTTGATATGATTAATACTCCGTTCAGCTCCTGCACTATCCTGCAAAACTGAAGACGGCCAACGTCGTTCCGTTGCCCAAGCCTGGTAATCCTCAGTCGTCGGTGAAGGGATATCATCCGATTAGTCTCATGTCACCGTTTGCAAAGGTAGCCGAAAAGCTCATTGTGAAGGATCTAGCAGAGCACAACGAGAAGCAATTGTTTCAACACGGGTTCAGGAGGCTACATTCCACAACGACGGCATTGCTAGAAATTACCGGCTATGATATTGACGGGTTCAACGCTAAGAAGCCATTGAGAACTGTAGCTGTGGCATTGGATATCACCCAGGCTTTCGACACGCTGAACCTGACAAGGGACCACTTTGAACGAAAAATGGAGTTTTGGAAGACGGTCTTCTAAGGGTTGTAGAGAAGTTAAAAAGAAACAATTTGAGATTTTAAAATTTCCCTCACTCCTCACGGGTAGATCAAAAACGGTCAAAAAAAGAAAGCAACTAGAAAGCAGGCTTGGGAGGATGTAGCACACATGCCGGGGAGGCGGGGCTGAGAAGGAGGACACGCTAAGTTTGGTCTCCTGTAGGAGGATGACATCAGGTTGTGAGCGTTCAATGTACAATGTAAGTTCCATAAGTTTGGCACGCAAGCCATTAATATTGAGTTGAAAAATGTTGAGACTATGAAGAGGAACCGTAGAAGGTAAATTAATACAAGACATACAACAATAGGCATCAGTGTAATCATTATAGCTAGTTAACCCCTAACACTTGAGGTGTACCCAGCCAAGGCAACCACCGCACTGGATGCTCGCATGTTGTGCCGACAATCCGGCATGGATATCGCGGAGTCTTGTTTCGCGGTCCAGGATTCTTCTCAATGCCAGCTCGTAACAGTAGAATACGAAGGAGTGTAGCAGCCAGCCATTTACACTCCCACACAGAAAAAACTCCTCGTGGAGTTGTTGACGCTCGTTTGATGAGTCTTCTTGATCTTGGTAGTCGACTCCACAGATCCACCACGCGTAGGTTGAGCATCTCGGACGCTGGTTCCATTCCACGTGACATTCCTGCCGCATGCGGCACATGGGTACTTCTTCTTCTGAGCTGGTCCAGGATTCCTCTCCACGCCTGCCTTTTGTAAGAGAATCTGAAGGAGAGCTGCGGCCGGCCAGCATCTCTCCCATGACAAAAACTCCTCTTCGTGGAGGGGATGACGTCGGTTTGCACGGAGGCGATCTTCTTTCCTCCACAGTGCCACGGCACGAACTTACGACATCTCGGCAGCAGGCAACCGCTGAAGCCAAGCTAAATGTTCTCAGGGCCCTGGGCGGCACTTCATGGGGTAGCAGCAAAGAAACTATACTCACCAACGTATAAGGCGATTATTCAGCCCGCCTTGGAATATGCCGCACCGGTTTGGCAGCATCTAGTTTCAGAATCCTCTTGGACTAAGGTGCAACGCGTACAGAATGCCGCTCTTCGCATCGCCACCGGATGTGCAAGGAGTACCCCAGTCGAGCACCTGCATGCTGAGGCGCGTTTATTACCAGTTAATGAGCACCGTCAGCTCCAGGCTCAGCGATTTCACATCAATATTATAAAACAACCGAACCACAATTCCTGGAGAGTGCTTAACCCCGTCAGAGAGAGAAAAGGAAGCCCTTCGCCGATGCTCCAAGCAAAGTCAACTTGCAAAGATGGCCCGACTCACAGCAAGAACGACTCCGTTTTCTGCGCGAGGGGCACACCAATTTCGTACGGTGTCATCTTGATAAGGCGGTGGTAAATCCTGTACTGGGAGAAGTACTGCCCCCAGTGTGCACATCCGAGACTCAGCGCGGAAGAAGGGCTAGATGCACACTCGCATCGCTGCGGTCACTCTACAATGCTCATGTCCTACGTCAGCAAGATTGACAGCAGCAAATCTGATGTTTGTCCGGACTGTGGTTCTATCGGCCATGATACAGCACATTTATTTCACGGTCCTGAGAGACCAACCACGCTGACCACAGTGGACCTATGGACGAATCCAGTACTGGTCGCCCAGTTCCTTCGCCTATGACAAAACCATCTACGTGGCTGCAAAGAAGAAGAAGAAGAACGTGTTGGGTATGTCAGTCTGATTGATGGCCGCAAAGAGTGCAGACAAAGTCACGACATTGGCTACCGCCCAGTCACTAGCTGAGCTAAAATTTGTTTATTTGATTACTCTGCTTCTGCGGAGGAAACTTTTATCGCAACTAGGAGTGTTAGGCCGATGAGCTTTGTGTGAAAAGTGAAAGTGCTGGTTTCACGGCGCAATGACAAGCAGAGAACATGAACGACCAAGCTATTATTGCCGCGGAGTTCTTCGTCAGATATCTCCTCCCGAAGACATAACGTCGGCATGGATCCGGAAGAGACTTCGCGTACGCTGTTGAAGGTTGGCGCAAACTCGGTGCCATATGCTATAACATAGGTGCACCGAGTTCGCGCCAACCTCCAATGGGGAACGCAATGTCTCTTCAGGATCCATGCCGATGTTACTATCGCTCTCGGAGCCAAATTTCGGTCTGCGATCGCGGACTACGGCTGTTGCATCATGCGACACGTGATAATCGTGCTGGGAGAAAGGTGAATGGTGCCGGGACCAGGTGGTCCCTGCACGATTATCACGTGTCGCATGATGAAACAGCCGTAGTCCGCAAGTGCGTACCTGAAAATGGCCCTGAGAATGACAGTATGTATGGGCTACGTACCGCAAGTATAGACATACAGAGCAGCAAACTGCTCCTAAAAAGGATACTCTTTAAAATCGAAGAAACCATATACATAAATAGTATACATTGGATCCGACTCACTCATTTTCGGATATCCATCCGAATGAACCGAAATTTTCATGATCCAAAATCCGCTTCACCTTAAAAAACGTCAAAATCCGAGTGATCCGAAATCCGATTCACCGAAAGAACGCCAAAATCCGTTTGATTCGAAATCTGAATCACCGAAATGTGCCATGAGTAGGATAATGATTCGGATACCGAGTATCCGAAAAATGTCAGATTCGGATCGGATAATGAGTCGGATATTGTTAGATTCGGTATGTCCTGTTACAAAAACAAGCGTATCTGATGTCACGACTCGACATTTCATTCTATAGTAGCCATACAGGTGCGTAGTTACACTGCAAACATCCAATTGGCGCGTATCGTGAAATTAACGCCGCCCTTGCACAAAATTTGCATTGATCCTCCTCGTTTGAGTTGTCTGTGCGAGTATAGGGTGCTGACGAGATGTCGTACGTTCGTGCCGTGGCAGTGTGGAGGAAAGAAGACCACCTCCGTGCAAACCGACGTCGATCCCTCCGCGGAGAGGGTTTTTGTCATGGGAGAGGTGCTGGCTGGCCGCAGCTCTCCTGAAGATCCTACTGCAAAGAGCCGGCGTCGAGAGGAACCCAGGACCCGCGAAGAAGAAGAAGTACCCATGTGCCACATGCGACAGAGATGTCAATTGGTATGGAACCAGCGTCCAATGTTTTGGATGCGAAAGGTGGGTGCACTTCTCTTGTTCGGGTCTCAGTTCTGTGAGGCACCACGATTCTTCCTTTCGTTGTATTGTGTGCTCCGCCTCCAGTAACTCCAATTCCTCATCTACCAACCGCCCCCTCTCTATTGTACATATCAATCTCAACGGCCTTCGCGCCAAGCTTTCTGAATTATCTCTCTTTGCCCGTACTCATCACCCGGATGTTATCATGGTTCAGGAAACCAAACTCTCTCCCTCTGCTACCTCTCGACATCCAAACATCCCGGGCTATACTGCTTATCATACTCCTAGGTCATCTCAGGGAGGCGGAGTCTCTACTTTTGTTCTGTCGTCTCTTCCCTCTCACATAATTCCAAACACTCCAGTGGATGGCACTCTCGAGTACATCCCCATCCATCTACCTCTAAAAACTCCACTTTCTCTTTTCAATATATACATTCCTCCTCCTACATCCTGTTCACCAACCTACAACCCTATCCCTATACTCAAGCAGCTGTATGACTGCTCTCTGTCTCCCTCAATTATCTTTGCGGGTGACTTCAATGCTCACACGTTCTGCTCGTCGCTTGACTCTGATGCTAGAGGAAATGACGTCGAAGAATGGGCGGACGAGTGCGATCTGGTTATCCTTAACGATGACCAGCCCACTCGTCTCCCTGCCTACGGCCGATCTTCCAGCCCAGACATCACCCTTGTCTCTTCCAATCTCTCTAATGCCTGCTCTTGGTCTACATCCACAACTCTTCCCAGTGATCACATTCCGGTCTTTGTCAATATCGATCTCTCTAACTCTCTTGCTCCCTATACAGGTGTTCGTCATCGTTCTTATCTTAATTTAGGCCTTGCAGACTGGAGCCTGTTCAGGGAGGTTGCACTCCGCCAAGCTGCCGAATATCCGTGGAATGGCAATGTACACCAGAAGGAGCGCCACTTCTCTGATGCCATCCGGAAGGCGATGAAAGCTGCGATCCCTGAAGGTTGTGTCAAGACCTTCTTTCCCAATGTCATCAGGGAGACACTGCAGAAGATAAGGACAAGGGACGCAAAGAGAGCTGCTGATCATCTTGACCCAGACATCGCCGAGCTGGATAATGAGATCAGGATGGACCTTGATAGGCACAAGAAAGAATCTTGGGAAAAGTTCACTGAGAAGATGAACTTCAGGAGTGATGCTGCAGCTACGTGGAAGGCTTTGAAAAGGATCTCCGGAAAGTACACCTCCGCCAATAATTCCACGATTGAATTCGACGGCGGAGTCTTCAAGTCAGGGAAAGAGGCCGCAAATGCTCTTGGGAAGCACTTTTTCATCACACGAACCAAGAGAGAGAAGCAGAATAGAATAACTGTTCGGGAACTCTGTAAATTGCCACTCATGGCTGAAGATGATGCAATCTCGCCCGCTCAGGTCGAGAAGGTTATCAAGGAAATGAATAACTCGAAGGCAGTAGGGCCAGATGGTTTGAGCCCAACAGTTCTAAAGCGACTGCCAAGTGAACTACTACCCCTGCTCGCTGACGTCATTAATACATCGTTTCGCACCTGTACATTACCTCAAGATTGGAAAGTAGCACGCGTCATCCCATTGCCGAAGCCGGGTAAATCACCATCCACGGCAAAAGGTTACAGGCCAATCAGTCTTCTTTCACCTATTGCCAAAGTTGCGGAAAATTGGCTGTGGAAGAGCTTGCCGAACATAATAGCAAACAAAAGCATCAACATGGTTTCCGTAAGCTACATTCCACCACTACGGCCCTGCCTGAAATTGTGAGCTATGTTTTGGACGGCTTCAATGCCATGAAACCTCAGCGAACCGTAGGTGTAGCCCTCGATCTAACGAAGGCTTTTGACACTGTAAACTTGGGCATTTTGTCGGAGAGCCTGTTAAGGTCTACCATTCCGCCCTGGCAGAAGCGGTGGATAACCGCATTTACCAAAGGACGTCGGGCAAATGTGCTATTTCAGGGGCACGTCTCCAATAGCATCCCAATTGCCGCCGGCGTACCTCAAGGAGGAGTTCTATCGCCTGCTCTTATTAGTCTGTATATTGAAGATCTACCCGTTCCATCCCAAGACATCAAGGTCGTTGCATATGCGGATGATATTACTATACTATGCCGGGATCGCGACATAAATGTAGCTGCCAGTAAGATCAATGACTACTTGATCGAGTTGAAATGTTTTCTCGATAGCAAGATGCTTACGGTCTCTGCCGCTAAATCATCCGTCACCGTCTTTTCCACTGATCCTGCGGAGCACAGTGCTCATCCCATGGTGAAATGGGACGAAACTCGCCTGCCGGCCGCCCGATTCCCTAAGCTGCTCGGACTCGTGTTGGACCCTTCGTTAAGGTTTCATAAGAACACTGAGCAGAAGCAGGCTGCAGTGAAAACAAGACTTAACGTCCTACGTGCTCTCGGCGGAACGTCCTGGGGGTGCAGTAAAGAAACGATCCTGACCACGTACAAGGCCATCGTACAGCCCGCCCTGGAGTATGCTGCGCCGGTCTGGCAGCATATCGTGTCGGACACATCCTGGTCCAAGCTGCAGCGCATCCAAAATGGAGCATTACGAATCGCAACGGGCTGTTCTAAAAGCTCTCCAGTGGAGCACCTACATGCCGAAGCTCGCATCCTGCCAGTTAAGGACCATTGCCAACTCCACGCACAACAGCTGTACATAAACATTCTGAAGCAGCCAAATCATCCGTCGCGAAGAGTATTAGACCCCGTGAGAGAGAGAGAGGTATAAGAAAGCCGTTTGCTGATGCTCCCACGAAAATCAATATACAGAGATGGACCAACGCACAACAAGAACGCCTCCGTCTCTTACGTGCTGAGCATACCCAATTCGTCAAGGATCACTTATGCAAGACCGCCGTAAACTCCATTCTCGGAGTCGTGCCGCCTGAGGTCAGCGATACCGAGATGGAACTCGGTAGGCGTGCCAGGTGCACCCTTGCCTCGTTGCGCTGCGGGCACTCCCCCATTCTTATGTCTTATTTACATAAGATCGATAGCAGCAGACCTGACGAGTGCCCGGATTGTGGTAATAAAGGGCATACTACTGCGCATCTTTTTAACTGCCCGATGAGACCGACATCGTTAACAACAGTAGATCTGTGGACGAATCCGACGCTAGTGGCTCAGTTCCTCAATCTATGACAGGACCCTCTCTGTGGCTGCAGAAGAAGAAGAAGAAGTATAGGGTCTTTCAGCTGCCGAGATGTCGTACGTTCGTGCCGTGGCAGTGTGGAGGAAAGAAGACCACCTCCGTGCAAACCGACGTCATCCCCTCCACGAAGAGGGTTTTTGTCATGGGAGAGGTGCTGGCCGGCCGCAGCTCTCCTTCGGATTCTCCTGCTAAGGGCCGGCGTGGAGAGGAATCCTGGACCCGGTCAGAAGTACCTATGCGCCACGTGCGGCAAGGATGTTAACTGGAGACACACCAGCGTCCAGTACTTCGGATGCCAAAGGTGGGTGCATCTCTCCTGTTCGGGTCTCTGCTCTGTGAGGCATCATAACTCTTCTTTTCGATGTTTTTTGTGCTCCTCACCTACCGCCTCTGATTCCTCAAACTCCAATCGCCCCCTTTCCATTGTACATATAAATCTCAACGGCCTTCGTGGCAAGCTTTCTGAGCTCTCTCTTCGCACGTACTTACCATCCAGACGTGATTCAAGAAGCCAAGCTCTCTCCATCCCTTACAAACCCTCATCCCAACATCCCAGGATGTACTTCTTACCATTCTCCAAGGTGAAATCTTGGCGTCGGAGCTTCCACGTTTGTATTATCTTCTTTTCCCTCACACCTCATACCTAACACTCCCACGGACGGTACTCTCGAGTACCTCCCGGTCCATCTCCCCCTTAAAACTCCCCTTTCTCTCTTCAACATCTATATTCCCCCTACCACCTCATGCCCTTCAACCTATAATCCTATTCCACTCCTCAGGCAGCTTTACGACTGCTCCCTCTCATCTTCGTCTATATTTGCGGGCGATTTTAATGCTCATACATTTTGCTCGTCTCTTGGCTCTGATGGTAGAGGAAGTGACGTCGAGGAATGGGCGGAGGAGTGCGACCTGGTCATACTAAACGATGATCAGCCCACTCGTCTCCCTGCCAACGGCCGATCTTCTAGCCCAGACATAACTCTTGTCTCTTCCAACCTTTCAAACACCTGCTCATGGTCTACTTCAACTACATTGTCTAGTGATCATATTCCTGTCTTTGTGCACATCGATCTCTCAAATTCTCTTGCTCCTTATTCTGGTGTTCGTCAACGTTCTTATCTCAATTTAGGCCAAGCAGACTGGTGCCTGTTCAGTGAGGTTGCGCTCCGCCTAGCTGCTGATTATCCGTGGAATGGCAATGTGCACCAAAAGGAGCACCACCTGTCTGATGTAATCCGCCTGGCCATGAAGGCGGCTATTCCTGTTGGCCGCGTTAAGACGTTCTATCCAAACGTCACCAGAGAAATTCTCCAGAAGATTAGGACTAGAGATGCCAGGGGAGCAGCCGACTATCTAGACCCTGTCGTTGCTCAACTAGATGACGAGATCAGAAGAGATCTGGACAGGCACAAGAAAGAAGAATGGGAAAGGTTCACGGGACAGTTGGATTTCAAGGCGGACAGTGCAGCTACTTGGAAGGTACTACGGAAGCTATCTGGAAAGAGCTCGCCAGCCACCGTATCTACCATTGAATTTGATAATAACGTTTTCAAGACGGGTAAGGAAGCCGCCTACTCTCTTGGAGAAAGCTTCTTTGTCACGAGTACACGGCGAGGTCCGCAGAATAGAGTGACAGTTAGAGAGCTGTGCCGCCTCCCGCTCATGAGCACAGCCGATGCGTACACTGTGGCGCACGTACAGAAGATCATACACGACATGCGTAACTCCAAAGCTGTCGGTCCCGACGGAATTTGTCCTGCTGTACTGAAGAAGCTTTCAAAAAAAAACTGAGATCCTCCCACTCGTCGTTGATGTGATTAACACTTCATTCAGTTCGTGCATTATTCCCCAAAACTGAAAGACAGCCAACGTCATCCCGTTGCCGAAGCCAGGCAAACCGCAGTCGTCAGTAAAGGGTTATCGACCCATTAGCTTGATGTCACCTTTCGCTAAGGTAGCTGAAAAGCTCATTGTGGAGAATTTAGCAGAGCACAACAAGAAACAATTGTTTCAACACGGGTTCAAAAGGCTGCATTCTAGAACTACTGCGTTGCTAGAAATTACTGGCTATGCAATCGACGGGTTCAACGCTTTGAAGTCATTGAGAACTGTAGCTTTCGCTTTGGATCTCACCAAGGCTTTCGATACGGTTAACCTAGGAATCCTGTCAAGAAACGTTTTGGAGTCGTCAATACCACCGTGGCAAAAGCGCTGGATATCGGCCTTAATCAAAGGTCGACGGGCAAGAGCCATGTTCCAGAACCATGTCTCCAACAGTATTCCTGTGGCAGCTGGAGTCCCCCAGGGCGGTGTTTTATCACCAGCTCTCTTCAGTCTGTATCTCGAAGATATGCCTGAACCACCACAGGATATCAAGACTGTCGCCTACGCCGATGACATAACAATCATGTGTTGAGACCGGGATATAAAGGTATCCGCCACCAAGATCAACGAGTACCTGAAGACGCTGAAGAGGTTCTTCGACGACAAGATGCTAAAGATCTCCGCATCGAAATCATCAGTATCCGTCCTCACAACGGACCCATCCGAGCACAGAGCTCATCCGGAGGTAGAGTGGGATGGAGACCGTCTGCCTGCTGCTCGATTTCCAAAACTGCTCGGTCTTGTGCTCGATCCGTCGCTCAAGTTTCATAAAAATACCGAGCAGAAGCAGGCTGTCGTTAAAGCCAAACTCAATGTCCTCAGGGCCCTAGGCGGTACCTCATGGGGCAGCAGCAAGGAAACGATACTCATGACGTATAAGGCGATTCTTCAGCCAGCCATGGAATACGCCGCACCGGTTTGGCAGCATCTAGTTTCAGAATCTTCCTGGATTAAGATGCAGCGCGTACAAAATGCCGCTCTTCGCATTGCCACCGGATGTGCAAAGAGTTCCCCAGTCGAGCATCTGCATGCCGAAGCCCGTCTATTGCCTGTGAAGGAGCACTGTCAGCTGCAAGCCCAACAATTACGAATCAACATTATTAAGCAACCAAACCACCCTTCCTGGAGAGTGCTTAACCACGTTAGAGAGAGCCAAAAGAATGCCTTTTGCCGATGCTCCATGCAAAGTTAACTTGCAAAGATGGCACGACTCACAGCAAGAACGACTCCGTCTTTTGCGCGAGGAGCACACCAAGTTCGTACGGTGTCATCTTGAGAAGGCGGCGGTGAATCCTATACTAGGAGAAGTGCCGCCCACAGTCTGCACATCCGAGACTCAACTCGGAAGAAGGGCTAGATGCACACTCGCATCGTTGCGCTGCGGTCACTCGTCAATGCTCATGTCCTACGTCAGCAAGATTGACAGCAGCAAATCTGATGTCTGTCCGGACTGCGGTACGATCGGCCATGATTTAGCACATTTATTTCACTGTCCGGTGAGACCTACCACGCTGACCACAATGGATCTATGGACGAATCCACTACTGGTCGCCCAGTTTCTTCACCTATGACAAAACCCTCGATGTGGCTGCAAAGAAGAAGAAGAAGGGTCTTTCAGAGTGGCGTCGCTCTCCAGAGCGAGAGAAAGTGGGCGTGACCATGACTTGTCGCCGAATCATATTTCTGTCTCTGCGTCTCTTACCTATTCGCCGCCGTTTGTTCGAATGAAACAAAACAGTAGGGGAAATAAATATTTTTATAGAGGGTTAATGGACTGATAGTAACAAAGGAACATCAACAAATAGAAGGAAACTACGGCAGGAGGGCAGCGACAGCGACGAAAATGGTCGAAATCATTTCTATCGCGCGACGTGGCTGCCGTCGCTGCTAGCTCTCGGCGAGGCTCGCTCAGCTCGCGCGCTCTGATAGCGCGGCGGTCGCCCCCGTCGCACGGCACAGTTTGCGCTGCGTAGCACCCCCCCCCCCTCCATCACTCACACCGTCTCCGCGACAGGAAGTTTAGCTGCGACGCCACTCTGAACTGCTCTTAGAGGTATGGTAAACTTTGTCGCTGTCGTGAGCGACAGGCACGCAATCTAGCACGAATCGCGGGGCGGGACCTGCATGGTGACAACGGCATCGGTCGTCGTATGAACACTTATCGCGCGTCTGTCAAAGCGACGTGACGAGGAGGGCTGACATACTCGAATGAGCCGAAGCCTGTCGCTACCACTGTCGCTGTCGCGGGCCGAAGCTTGCAGCGAAGTGCGACAGCGAGAGGTTCAAAGGGTGGGACCTCCACGACAGGCGGTCGCTGTCGCTGTGCAGAGCGACGCGACAGCGTTTCGCAAAAGTATACCATACCCCTTATGGCGCATTGAGGGTACGATTGGCTCCCAAAAACCATGTGTATTGATCGAACGGGCAATTCTGTTCTAAGTGGATTAGACAGGAACTCACGGGTATTTACGAAATCTATGTGAAGGATTGATACTCATGATACTTATTTATACTAATGCTTTAACATTACACTCACTTTGAAGAGATTGTGAAGAGTGATCACATCTGTTAAAATAGGATTGGTTTGCAAATATTCCAAGATAAAGATGATTATCAATTAATGGTTTTATCATGGTAAGGTAACATCGGCGTGGATCCGGAAGAGACTTTGCGTTCCCCATTGGAGGTTGGGCCAAACTCGGTGCACCTATGTTATAGCATATGGCACCGAGTTTGCGCCAACCTTCAACAATGAACGCGAAGTCTCTTCCAGATCCATGCCTACGTTAGAAAAGTCTTTTTTTTTTGAGGATTTTCGCCAGACTATCGATTTTCGATAGACTTCTTGAATTATACCATCTTGGACTCGGATATTCGGATTCCGACTCACCGAAAATGTCAAAATCCGAATGATCCAGAATCCGAATCCCCGAAAAAACGTAATTTTCGGATTTACAGGCTATAAAACGGCGAAATTCACATGGTTCCTACGCGTGCTGGTGCGGAGTGGAGGTTAGAGACAGTGAGAGAGCGTAAGGCAGACGGAGGCCGAGACGTCGCGCGCGCCGCTCGCGCCTCCAATGATGTGAATTACGACGTTTTATAGAGGGTATCCGAGATCCGACTATCCGTTTACCTTCCCTATCCGAATGACTCGGATTATCCGATGTTGCTATTTTGAATCTATCCGTTGGAGTCGGATATCCGCGACCTGTGATTTTTGAGTTATCCGAAATCCGAGTATCCGATTTTTTTTGATTCGGATCCAATGTATAATAAATAGATCTAGCTGGGTATGTCAGGGTGGCTGACCTGATCAGTCTTGACCAGGTGTCCGGCAATTTACAGTCGACACGAATTAAACTGATACAATGCGTTCCTTATTGTGCGTTGACGCAAACTCGGTGCACATAAGTTATAACAAACGTGCACTGAGTTTGCTCCAACACACAATAAGGAACGCAAGATATCAGTGCGATTCGGGCCAACTGTATTTTGGACCGATGAAGTTATTTTTATGATATTATTTTGCGGGGCTCTCTCGCGGTGAAAAGGTGTGAGAAACAGGAAATAACATTGTGCGTTTGGATCTGCATGGATACAAAGAATCTTTGACCCTATTGTTTTATATTCGGAAACCTTAGGGGCTGAGTAGAGGGGCATCGCGGCGCGGCTGTATGGTGGGCTGCTGTATTGAGAGATCGCCGCGATCAATTAATGCGGCAGCCCGCCATAGAGCCGCGCCGCGATGCCAGTCTGACAGCCCCTTACAGTTCAGAGAACAACGCTAGATGTTTGCTAAATGACGGGACACCTTGTTCAAAATATCAGTGTCCAAGCTTTAAGACTGCGTATTTGGACAGTGTGCCATCAAGCTTAGTGAACTTATCACTTTTGCACTGTTCTTATGTGCAGGGATGCAGACGTTATGAGAGTGGAGAGAGTCGGGTGTGCGAGGGGAAATGTGTGGGTTATCCTGGAGGTGCTTTGTCTGCTAGCCAAGTAGTTATATGCGAAGCGATGGCTGGGATTGTGCATTTGGCCTGGATTCTAAGGCCTACTTGACTTTATTTGTATCCGAAGATTTTATTTATTGTGGAAAAAAACATTTTTTTTCCAGATTGCATGACAGCTATGGAGGAGAGCTAGCGTCTTTTCCTGTACAGAGGATCCGATTTTGTGTACGTGGTCATCTGGAGTCTGCTCAAAAGAACTGCTTTAGTATATCGTTCACTCATCAAGGAATAAATGGCGAACAAACACACCAGTGCCACGTTTTCCGGTGTGAGCATTCTGATACGGTGGGTGGTATTTTTTATAACGAGTGATTCTGTGTTTTGGGAGGTGTTCGCTACGGAGCGTTTTCTCTCATGTTGGTAGATCTTTGCGAGGGATTTAAGTTTTGCTGCCGAGATGTACGTTCGTGCCGTGGCAGTGTGGAGGAAAGAAGACCACCTCCGTGCAAACCGACGTCAACCCCTCCGCGTGGAGGGTTTTGTCAAGGGAAAGATGCTGGCTGGCTGCAACTCTCCTAAGGATTCTACTACAAATGGGCGGCGGCGAGAGGAATCCAGGACCTGCTCAGAAGTACCACGTGCTACCAGAAGTACCCATGCGCCACGTGCAGCAAGAAGGTCACATGGAATGGGATAAGTGTCTAATGTTTTGGACGTCAGAGGTGGGTGCATCTCTCCTGTTCGGGTCTCAGTTCTGTGAGGCATCACAATCCTTCCTTCCGTTGTGTTCTGTGCTCTGCCCCCAGTAACTCTGATTCCTCATTTACCAACCGCCCCCTCTCTATTGTTCATATTAACCTCAATGGCCTTCGTGCCAAGTTGTCTGAACTCTCTCTTTTTGCTCGTACTCATCATCCTGATATCATTATGGTTCAGGAAACCAAGCTGTCTCCTTCCGCTACTGCTCGACACCCTAACATTCCTGGCTACACAGCTTATCATGCTCCAAGGTCATCTCTCGGCGGAGGAGTTTCTACTTTAGTATTATCAAATCTACCCTCTCATATCATACCAAACACACCTAAGGACGGTACTCTCGAGTACCTACCTATCCATCTCCCTCTTAAAACACCTATATCTCTTTTTAATATCTATATCCCTCCTACCACGTCCTGTCCCCAACCTTATGACCCTATTCCCTCACTCAAGCAGTTGTACGAGTGCTCCCTTTCACCCTCTGTTGTCTTCGCAGGCGACTTCAATGCTCATACATTCTGCTCGTCGCTTGACACTGACGCTAGAGGAGACGACGTCGAAGAATGGGCGGAAGAGTGCGATCTGGTCATTCTCAACGATGATCAGCCCCTCGTCTCCCGGCCAACGGCCGATCCTCTAGTCCAGACATCTCTCTTGTTTCATCTAATCTCTCCAGCGCCTGCTCTTGGTCGACCGCTACAACTCTCTCCAGTGATCATATCCCCGTCTTTGTCCATGTCGATCTCTCTCATTCTCTTACTCCTTATTCAGGTATCCGTCAAAGGTCTTATCTTAATCTTTGCCTTGCAGACTGGCGCTTGTTCAGGGAGGTGGCACTTCGCCATGTGGATGACTACCCATGGAATGGAAACGTGCACCAGAAAGAACGTCACTTGACGGACGCGATTCGCAAGGCAATGAAAGCCGCCATTCCGGAGGGCCGAGTTAAGACCTTCTTTCCCAATGTCACCAGGGAAATCTTGGAGAAGATCAGGACAAGGGATGCAAAGAGAGTCGCAGATCACCTGGATCCGACCATTGCTGAGCTGGACAACGAGATTAAGCGAGATCTGGACAAGCACAAGAAGAAGTGTTGGGAGAAATTCACGGAGAAGATGAATTTCAAGAGTGATGGAGCGTCAACTTGGAAAGTTCTAAAGAAGATCTCGGGCAAGAGCACCTCCACCAACTACTCTACGATCGAGTTTGAAAATGGAGTCTTCGAATCGGGAAAGGAGGCTGCAACTGCTCTCGGAAAGAATTTTTTCGTAACTCAGGCTAAGAGAGGGAAACAGAATTTAGTGACTGTAAGAGAGCTCTGTAAGTTGCCACTCATGAGTGAAGCAGAAGCTGTGACGCCCGCGCAGATTGAAAAGGTGGTCAAAGAGATGCGCAACTCGAAGGCTGTAGGGCCGGATGGCATTAGTCCAGCGGGTTGAAGAAACTGCCGACTGAGATTATGCCAATCCTGGCTGGCGTCATCAACACATCCTTTCGCACGTGCATCATACCCCAAGACTGGAAAATGGCAAGCGTCGTTCCGTTGCCCAAGCCAGGTAAATCGCCATCGACGGCTAAGGGATACAGGCCAATAAGTCTGTTATCACCAATCACAAAGGTCGCTGAGAAACTGGTCGTCAAGGAGCTGGCCGAGCATAATAACAATCAGCAGCACCAGCACGGATTCCGCAGATTACACTCTACCACCACGGCGCTGCTGGAGATTGTGAGCTACGTTTTGGATGGCTTCAACGCCACCAAGCCTCAACGCACTGTTGGAGTAGCCCTGGACCTCACGAAGGCGTTTGACACTGTCAACTCGGGCATACTGTCTGAGAAGCTATTGAGGTCCACCATCCCGCCTTGGCAGAAGCGATGGATTACTGCACTCATCAAAGGGCGCCGAGCAAAAGTGCTGATTCAGGGGCATGTCTCTAACAGCATCCCGATCGCTGCCGGTGTCCCTCAAGGAGGAGTCATATCGCCTGCTCTGTTCAGTCTTTACCTGGAAGATTTGCCCGTCCCCCTATGTGACATCAAAGTCGTTGCGTATGCGGATGACATCACCATCTTGTGCCGAGACAGAGACATTAATATAGCTGCACGCAAGATCAATGGCTACCTCATCGTTCTGAAAAGCTTTCTCGATGATATGATGCTCACTGTCTCTGCCGCTAAATCATCTGTATCAGTTTCCTCCACTGACCCTAAGGAACACTGCGCTCACCCCGTTGTGAATTGGGAAGACGCTCGTCTGCCTGCCGCACGGTTCCCTTAACTGCTCGGCCTAGTATTGGATCCTTCGTTGAGGTTCCACAAGAACACTGAGCAGAAACAGGCTGCAGTGAAAGCAAAGCTCAACGTTCTACGAGCTCTGGGAGGAATGTCGTGGGAAGCAGCAAAGGAGACAATATTGACAACCTACAAGGCAATATTGCAGCCGGCGTTGGTGTACGCTGCACCGGTATGGCAGCACATGATATCGGAGTCATCGTGGACAAAGATGTAGCGAGTTCAAAATGCTGCACTTCGGATTGCCACAGGGTGTGCTAAAAGCACCCCAGTGGAACATCTTCATGCTGAGGCCCGAGTTCTGCCGGTTAAGGAGCACTGCCAACTCCAAGCGCAGCAACTGGTTATTAACATTGTCAAGCAGCCTGACCACCCATTAAGAAGGATCATGAATCCCGTGAGAGAGAGACATATCAGAAGGCCTTTGCGGATGCTCCCTTGAAAGTCAATATACAAAGATGGACGGACTCCCAACTGGATCGTCTGCGTCTTTACGTGCGGAGCACACCAAGTTCGTCAGGGCTCTGGTTCTGTATCCAGTTCAACGTGTCGTGGAACAGTTGTGAGTACCTCTGTGGTGGGGTACGAAAATCGTCATCACTTTCCTCAACTGCCACCAGATAAGGTCTACCCGTTTCGACGGCTCTTGTTATTGTCATGCCGCGAGCTGCTCCCCGCCAGTCTATTATTCAGACACGAGCTGAGGCAAGTCGTGCAACTGACGCTGGATCGCAGGAACCGATGGACTTTGCGATGGCTGTCGATCAACTGATGAAGGACACTTCCCTTCCTGTACATTTGAAAGCAGTGATAAGTCACTTTTCGACCATTAAAGAGAGTTTCGATTCTATCCCCTCGTCTCCCGGCCAACGGCCGATCCTCTAGTCCAGACATCTCTCTTGTTTCATCTAATCTCTCCAGCGCCTGCTCTTGGTCGACCGCTACAACTCTATCCAGTGATCATATCCCCGTCTTTGTCCATGTCGATCTCTCTAATTCTCTTACTCCTTATTCAGGTATCCGTCAAAGGTCTTATCTTAATCTTTGCCTTGCAGACTGGCGCTTGTTCAGGGAGGTGGCACTTCGCCATGTGGATGACTACCCATGGAATGGAAACGTGCACCAGAAAGAACGTCACTTGACGGACGCGATTCGCAAGGCAATGAAAGCCGCCATTCCGGAGGGCCGAGTTAAGACCTTCTTTCCCAATGTCACCAGGGAAATCTTGGAGAAGATAAGGACAAGGGATGCAAAGAGAGTCGCAGATCACCTGGATCCGACCATTGCTGAGCTGGACAACGAGATTAAGCGAGATCTGGACAAGCACAAGAAGGAGTGTTGGGAGAAATTCACGGAGAAGATGAATTTCAAGAGTGATGGAGCGTCAACTTGGAAAGTTCTAAAGAAGATCTCGGGCAAGAGCACCTCCACCAACTACTCTACCATCGAGTTTGAAAATGGAGTCTTCGAATCGGGAAAGGAGGCTGCAACTGCTCTCGGAAAGAATTTTTTCGTAACTCAGGCTAAGAGAGGGAAACAGAATCGAGTGACTGTAAGAGAGCTCTGTAAGTTGCCACTCATGAGTGAAGCAGAAGCTGTGACGCCCGCGCAGATTGAAAAGGTGATCAAAGAGATGCGCAACTCGAAGGCTGTAGGGCCGGATGGCATTAGTCCAGCGGTCTTGAAGAAACTGCCGACAGAGATTATGCCAATCCTGGCTGGCATCATCAACACATCCTTTCGCACGTGCACCATCCCCCCTAGACTGGAAAGTGGCAACGGTCGTTCCGTTGCCCAAGCCAGGTAAATCGCCATCGACGGCTAAGGGATACAGGCCAATAAGTCTGTTATCACCAATCACAAAGGTCGCTGAGAAACTGGTCGTCAAGGAGCTGGCCGAGCATAATAACAATCAGCAGCACCAGCACGGATTCCGCAGATTACACTCTACCACCACGGCGCTGCTGGAGATTGTGAGCTACGTTTTGGATGGCTTCAACGCCACCAAGCCTCAACGCACTGTTGGAGTAGCCCTGGACCTCACGAAGGCGTTTGACACTGTCAACTCGGGCATACTGTCTGAGAAGCTATTGAGGTCCACCATCCCGCCTTGGCAGAAGCGATGGATTACTGCACTCATCAAAGGGCGCCGAGCAAAAGTGCTGATTCAGGGGCATGTCTCTAACAGCATCCCGATCGCTGCCGGTGTCCCTCAAGGAGGAGTCATATCGCCTGCTCTGTTCAGTCTTTACCTGGAAGATTTGCCCGTCCCCCTATGTGACATCAAAGTCGTTGCGTATGCGGATGACATCACCATCTTGTGCCGAGACAGAGACATTAATATAGCTGCACGCAAGATCAATGGCTACCTCATCGTTCTGAAAAGCTTTCTCGATGATATGATGCTCACTGTCTCTGCCGCTAAATCATCTGTATCAGTTTCCTCCACTGACCCTAAGGAACACTGCGCTCACCCCGTTGTGAATTGGGAAGACGCTCGTCTGCCTGCCGCACGGTTCCCTTAACTGCTCGGCCTAGTATTGGATCCTTCGTTGAGGTTCCACAAGAACACTGAGCAGAAACAGGCTGCAGTGAAAGCAAAGCTCAACGTTCTACGAGCTCTGGGAGGAATGTCGTGGGGAAGCAGCAAGGAGACAATATTGACAACCTACAAGGCAATATTGCAGCCGGCGTTGGTGTACGCTGCACCGGTATGGCAGCACATGATATCGGAGTCATCGTGGACAAAGATGTAGCGAGTTCAAAATGCTGCACTTCGGATTGCCACAGGGTGTGCTAAAAGCACCCCAGTGGAACATCTTCATGCTGAGGCCCGAGTTCTGCCGGTTAAGGAGCACTGCCAACTCCAAGCGCAGCAACTGGTTATTAACATTGTCAAGCAGCCTGACCACCCATTAAGAAGGATCATGAATCCCGTGAGAGAGAGACATATCAGAAGGCCTTTTGCGGATGCTCCCTTGAAAGTCAATATACAAAGATGGACGGACTCCCAACTGGATCGTCTGCGTCTTTTACGTGCGGAGCACACCAAGTTCGTCAGGGCTCTGGTTCTGTATCCAGTTCAACGTGTCGTGGAACAGTTGTGAGTACCTCTGTGGTGGGGTACGAAAATCGTCATCACTTTCCTCAACTGCCACCAGATAAGGTCTACCCGTTTCGACGGCTCTTGTTATTGTCATGCCGCGAGCTGCTCCCCGCCAGTCTATTATTCAGACACGAGCTGAGGCAAGTCGTGCAACTGACGCTGGATCGCAGGAACCGATGGACTTTGCGATGGCTGTCGATCAACTGATGAAGGACACTTCCCTTCCTGTACATTTGAAAGCAGTGATAAGTCACTTTTCGACCATTAAAGAGAGTTTCGATTCTATCCCCTCGTCTCCCGGCCAACGGCCGATCCTCTAGTCCAGACATCTCTCTTGTTTCATCTAATCTCTCCAGCGCCTGCTCTTGGTCGACCGCTACAACTCTATCCAGTGATCATATCCCCGTCTTTGTCCATGTCGATCTCTCTAATTCTCTTACTCCTTATTCAGGTATCCGTCAAAGGTCTTATCTTAATCTTTGCCTTGCAGACTGGCGCTTGTTCAGGGAGGTGGCACTTCGCCATGTGGATGACTACCCATGGAATGGAAACGTGCACCAGAAAGAACGTCACTTGACGGACGCGATTCGCAAGGCAATGAAAGCCGCCATTCCGGAGGGCCGAGTTAAGACCTTCTTTCCCAATGTCACCAGGGAAATCTTGGAGAAGATAAGGACAAGGGATGCAAAGAGAGTCGCAGATCACCTGGATCCGACCATTGCTGAGCTGGACAACGAGATTAAGCGAGATCTGGACAAGCACAAGAAGGAGTGTTGGGAGAAATTCACGGAGAAGATGAATTTCAAGAGTGATGGAGCGTCAACTTGGAAAGTTCTAAAGAAGATCTCGGGCAAGAGCACCTCCACCAACTACTCTACCATCGAGTTTGAAAATGGAGTCTTCGAATCGGGAAAGGAGGCTGCAACTGCTCTCGGAAAGAATTTTTTCGTAACTCAGGCTAAGAGAGGGAAACAGAATCGAGTGACTGTAAGAGAGCTCTGTAAGTTGCCACTCATGAGTGAAGCAGAAGCTGTGACGCCCGCGCAGATTGAAAAGGTGATCAAAGAGATGCGCAACTCGAAGGCTGTAGGGCCGGATGGCATTAGTCCAGCGGTCTTGAAGAAACTGCCGACAGAGATTATGCCAATCCTGGCTGGCGTCATCAACACATCCTTTCGCACGTGCATCATACCCCGAGACTGGAAAATGGCAAGCGTCGTTCCGTTGCCCAAGCCAGGTAAATCGCCATCGACGGCTAAGGGATACAGGCCAATAAGTCTGTTATCACCAATCACAAAGGTCGCTGAGAAACTGGTCGTCAAGGAGCTGGCCGAGCATAATAACAATCAGCAGCACCAGCACGGATTCCGCAGATTACACTCTACCACCACGGCGCTGCTGGAGATTGTGAGCTACGTTTTGGATGGCTTCAACGCCACCAAGCCTCAACGCACTGTTGGAGTAGCCCTGGACCTCACGAAGGCGTTTGACACTGTCAACTCGGGCATACTGTCTGAGAAGCTATTGAGGTCCACCATCCCGCCTTGGCAGAAGCGATGGATTACTGCACTCATCAAAGGGCGCCGAGCAAAAGTGCTGTTTCAGGGGCATGTCTCTAACAGCATCCCGATCGCTGCCGGTGTCCCTCAAGGAGGAGTCATATCGCCTGCTCTGTTCAGTCCTTATCTGGAAGATTTGCCCGTCCCCCCATGTGACATCAAAGTCGTTGCGTATGCGGATGACATCACCATCTTGTGCCGAGACAGAGACATTAATATAGCTGCACGCAAGATCAATAGCTACCTCATCGTTCTGAAAAGCTTTCTCGATGATATGATGCTCACTGTCTCTGCCGCTAAATCATCTGTATCAGTTTTCTCCACTGACCCTAAGGAACACTGCGCTTACCCCGTTGTGAATTGGGAAGACGCTCGTCTGCCTGCCGCACGGTTCCCTAAGCTGCTCGGCCTAGTATTGGATCCTTCGTTAGGTTCCACAAGAACACTGAGCAGAAACAGGCTGCAGTGAAAGCAAAGCTCAACGTTCTACGAGCTCTGGGAGGAATGTCGTGGGGAAGCGGCAAGGAGACAATATTGACAACCTACAAGGCAATATTGCAGCCGGCGTTGGAGTACGCTGCACCGGTATGGCAGCACATGATATCGGAGTCATCGTGGACAAAGATGCAGCGAGTTCAAAATGCTGCACTTCGGATTGCCACAGGGTGTGCTAAAAGCACCCCAGTGGAACATCTTCATGCTGAGGCCCGAGTTCTGCCGGTTAAGGAGCACTGCCAACTCCAAGCGCAGCAACTGGTTATTAACATTGTCAAGCAGCCTGACCACCCATTAAGAAGGATCATGAATCCCGTGAGAGAGAGACATATCAGAAGGCCTTTTGCGGATGCTCCCTTGAAAGTCAATATACAAAGATGGACGGACTCCCAACTGGATCGTCTGCGTCTTTTACGTGCGGAGCACACCAAGTTCGCCAGGGATCACTTGAGTAGGATGACTGTCAATCCCATATTGGGGGTCGTACCACCCATAGTCAGCAACACCGAGATGGAACTCGGTAGGCGGGCTAGAAGTACCCTTGCCTCGTTACGCTGCGGTCATTCCCCTATGCTGATGTCATACTTGCATAAGATCGATCGCAGTAAGCCAGACGAGTGCCCGGACTGCGGTAGCCGTGGCCACACAACTGAACACCTATTCGATTGCCCAAAGAGGCCTACCACTCTGACAACAATGGATTTGTGGACGAATCCGGTTTCAGTCGCCCGTTTCTTGAACCTTTGACAAAAACCTTCCTGCGGCTGCAAAGAAGAAGAAGATTTAAGTTTCATTCATACTCGCTGTTCAAATGCCTCATTGTCTTTGCCCGCCAAGCTCAATAATATGTGAATTGTGCAGGCGCGGCCAATCAAGAGTTGTTCAGCAACTACGTTCCTTCTTAAGGATGGCCGACACCGTTTAGAACTATTCTGACCCCTAACGAAGCAAGGGGAAGTGCAAGGCATAAGAAGCTGTTTGCTCAATAAGTTCTTAATCCTGGTTGATTCATTGAAAACTCGACGCCTACGATCATTGAAACTTGAGATGACTTGGCGAGAAGACCACGAGGTATGAAACTAGTTCGGGGGGGGGGGGGCTCCAGGATTCGGTTCGAGAAAGAATGATACCGCTTCCAGAAATCGGAGCATTTCCATGAAGTTAATGAAAACAATGACTGATTACGCTATCAGGTATCTGATATCAGCACGAATTTCCATTTCCATGGATGAATCATTTCATTTTCTCGAGTGCCCCCCCCCGAACTAGTTTCGATCCCACCACGATCTTGTCGACCAATCGGCACAATAAAAATATTCCTCTGTGTCGACTCCAACTTGCAGCACACCGTACCCATTCATATAAAACATCTCAAGTGCTGGGTACAACGAGTATCATGGCTACGGGCTTAATTAAAGCTGCATTATTCTTTTAGGTTATACCTGAGTGTTTATATATATATATATATATATATATATATATATATATATATATATATATATATATATATATATATATATATATATATATATATATATATATATATATATATATATATATATATATATATATATATATATATATATATTATTTATTTATTTCTTCATTTATTACACAAGTTTACACTCATGTGAAAGAAAAAAAGAAAAAAAATGAGACAAAAAAAACAACCTGAAACGAAGTAGTCAAAGATGTAAACATTGTAACCAACTGGAACGAACAATAGTCAAAAGAGAAGAGCAGGATTTCGAGTAATCCAAGCGCTACGGAGGGATACTCGGCTGCCCCCCAGGAGCCAGTTTTACTCGTACCAAGTTTTTGAAGGCACCAAATTCGACAGGAATATTATCATTTCTACTGAGATCCTCGAATAATGGAATAACCCTATTCGTGAAAAAGCAGCGTCGACATTCAAGAGTGTCCTTCATCAGTTGATCGACAGCCATCGCAAAGTCCATCGGTTCCTGCGATCCAGCGTCAGTTGCACGACTTGCCTCAGCTCGTGTCTGAATGATAGACTGGCGGGGAGCAGCTCGCGGCATGACAATAACAAGAGCCGTCGAAACGGGTAGACCTTATCTGGTGGCAGTTGAGGAAAGTGATGACGATTTTCGTACCCCGCCACAGAGGTACTCACAACTGTTTCACGACACGTTGAACTGGATACAGAACCAGAGCAGTTGGACACGTCCTCAGCATAGACGACGGGACCACATCGAGACCATACGAATTACCCATCCGCCAGATACCTTGAGATACTGGGTCTAAACCTTTAATTTTTAATAGAAAATGGGTGCTCAGGCAAACTTTACTAACAAGAAGAGGTTCACAGCTCATCATGAAACTTCATCTGGGCACGTTTTCCTTCTTCTTCTTCTTTGCATCCACAGAGAGGGTCTTGTCATAGGTTCAGAAACTTGGCCACCAGCACTGGATTGAACCACAAATCCATTGTCGTCAAGGTAGTCGGTCTCATGGGGCAATTGAACAGGTGCGCAGTAGTATGCCCTTGACCACCGCAATCCGGGCACTCGTGGGGTTTGGTGTTATCAATCCTATGCAGATAAGAAATCAGCATGGGGGAGTGTCCACAGCGTAGCGAGGCAAGGGAGCACCTGGTGCGCCTACCGAGTTACATCTCGGTTTCGCTCACCTTGGGCGGCATGACACCCAGTATGGGGTTTACTATGGCTTGCTCAAACGGTCCTTGACGAATGGGTGTACTCCGCACGCAAGAGACGGAGTCGTTCTTGTTATGCGTTTGTCCATCTCTGTATATTGATTTTACTGGGAGCATCAGCAAACGGCTTTCTTATACATCTCACTCTCTCTCTCTCTCTCTCTTTCTTTCTCTCTCTCACTGGGTCTAATACTCTTAGCAACGGATGATTGGCTGCTTCAAGATGTTTAAGTACAACTGTTGTGCCTGGAGTTGGCAATGGTCTCTCACTGGTAGTACGCGGGCCTTCTTCTTCTTCTGCAGCCTCAAAGTGTTTTTTTGTCATAGGTTGAGGAACTGGGCGGCCTTCACAGGATTCGTCCAAAAATCCATTGTGGTTAAGGAGGTAGGTCTCTTCAGGCACATGAATAAGTGCGCCGTGTCGTGTCTGGGAGCACCACAGTCCGGGCATGCGTCTGGTCGGCTGCTGTCCATCCTGTTGACGTAAGACATGAGCAGAATAGAGTGACCACAGCGCAGCGAGGCAAGAGCACATCTGGCTCGTCTGCCGAGTTGAGACTCGGACTCGCAAACCCGAGGCCGCACTGCTCCTAAGATAGGGTTCACAGCCGCCTTCGTTAGATATCCTCGAACAAACTGGGTGTGCTCCTCACGCAGAAGACGAAGCCTTTCCATGTTGGAGTCGGCCCATCTCTGTGCATCAGCTTTACGAGGAGCATCGGCGAACGGCGTCCTAATCGACCTCTCTCTAATGGGCTTCATGATTCTCTTTGTCGGATAATTCGGCTGTCTCAAAACATTAATATGCATCTGCTGTGCCTGGAGTTCACAATGTTCCTTGACCGGCAATATGCAGGCCTCCGCGTGAGGATGTTCTATTGGGGAGCTCCTTGCACAACCGGTAGCAATTCTAAGCGCAGCATTCTGTACACGCTGCAGCTTATTGCAGGAGTTGCCAGACACCAGGTGCTGCCACACTGGTGCCGCATATTCCAGAGCCGGCTGAAGTATTGCTCTGTAGGCTCTCAATATAGTCTTTCGGCTGCTTCCCCATGTTGTTCCTCCGAGAGCTATCAAGATATTAAGCCTAGCCTTGGCGACTGTTTATTTCTGTTCCGCGTTTTTGTGGAACTTGAGTGACGAATCAAGAATAAGGCCAAGCAGCTTGGGGAATTTCGCTGCTGGCAACAGGTCACCATCCCATTTGACATCTGAGTGGGCACTGTGTTCCTTGGTGTTTGTTGTGAACACTGAAACAGAAGATTCTGCAGCAGAGACTGTGAGCATCATATTATCGAGGAAGAGCTTCAACTCGACGAGACAGGCGCTGATCTTGTTAGCGGCTACCTGCAGGTCACGGTCCTGGCACATGATGGTGATGTCGTCGGCATACATAACAATCTTTACATCATTGGGAGGCTCGGGAATGTCCTCAAGATACAGGCTGAATAGGGCAGGGGACAACACTCCGCCTTGCGGAACACCGGCTGCTATTGGAATTCTATCGGATACGTGATTATGGAAGAGAACCTTAGCCCGGCTACCTTTCGTGAACGCTGCAATCCATCGCTTCTGCCATGATGGTAGCGACGACTTGAGCAGTTTCTCGGACAGCAATCCCAAGTTAACAGAGTCAAACGCTTTGCTCAGGTCAAGGGCGACGGCCACCGTTCTCAGGGGCTTTCTCGTGTTGAACCCATCGACCGCAAACCTCACGATCTCCAATAGAGCAGTAGTAGTAGAGTGAAGTTTCCTGAACCCATGCTGATGCTGCTGTCGCTCATTTTGATCAGCTAGGTCCGTCACGATCAACTTTTCAGCTAATTTAGCGACGGGCGATAGCAGGCTTATTGGTCGAAAGCCTTTTGCCGTGCTTTGGGACTTGCCTGGCTTTGGCAACGGTATCACATTAGCTGTCTTCCAAGCTTGGGGTAGAGTGCAGGTCCGGAAAGAAGTGTTAAAGATATCTGCAAGCATCGGTAGAAGTTCCGTGGGAAGCTTCTTCAGGATGGCTGGGGAGATACCGTCAGGTCCGATAGCCTTCGGATTCCGCATTTCTTTGATAGCCTTCTCTACTTGAGTGAGATTAAAGGCCTCAGAAGCGTTCATGAGCGGCAACTGGCTCAGCTCTCTAACCGTGACTCTGTTTTGCACGCCTCGCTTGGTGCGTGTGATGAAAAAATTCTTGCCGAGTGCGTAAGCAGCCGCTTTCCCTGATTTGAAGACGTTTTCCTCGAACTCAATAGCGGAGCTCATCGGGGGAGCGGACTTGCCGGAAATTTTCCTCAATACTTTCCACGTCGTAGTTCCGTTGAAATTCAGCTTTTCGGTGAACTTCTCCCAGCACACCCTCTTATTCTTATCCAGATCCTTCTTGATCTCATTATCCAGCACAGCAATCTCCGGGTCTAGGTGATCTGCGGCTCTCTTCTCATCTCTGGTCCATATCTTCTGCAGTATTTCCCTGCTGACATTTGGAAAAAAGGTCTTGACACGACCCTCAGGAATTGCTGCTTTCATGGCCTTGCGGATGACACTTGTTAGATGACGTTCTCTCTGATGAACATCACCATACCATGGGTAGTCGACCGCATGGCGGATTGCAACATCTCTGAACTGGGTCCAGTCTGCTAGGCCTAAATTAAGATAAGAACGATGACGAAAACCAGAGTAAGGGGCAAGAGAGTCAGAGAGATCAATATAGACAAAGACGGGAATGTGATCACTGGAGAGAGTTGTGGATGTGGACCACGTGCAAGCATTAGAAAGATTGGATGACACAAGAGAGATATCTGGGCTAGAAGGTCGGCCGTTGGCAGGGAGACGAGTGGGCTGGTCATCATTGAGGATAACCAGATCGCACTCCTCAGCCCATTCTTCGACATCTTCCCCTCTGGCGTCAGAATCAAGAGCAGAACAGAACGTGTGAGCATTGAAGTCACCCGCAAAGACAGCTGAAGGGGAGAGTGAGCAGCTGCCGAGATGTCGTACGTTCGTGCCGTGGCAGTGTGGAGGAAAGAAGATCACCTCCGTGCAAACCGACGTCATCCCCTCTACGATGAGGGTTTTTGTCATGGGAGGTGCTGGCCGGCCGCAGCTCTCCTTCGGATTCTCCTGCTAAGGGCCGGCGTGGAGAGGAATCCTGAACCATGTCAGAAGTACCTATGCGCCATGTGCGACAAGGATGTTACCTGAAGACATACCAGCGTCCAGTGCTTCGGATGACAAAGGTGGGTGCATCTCTCCTGTTCGGGTCTCTGCTCTGTGAGGCATCATAACTCCTCTTTTCGATGTGTTTTGTGCTCCCCACCTACCACCTCTGATTCATCAAACTCCAATCGCCCCCTTTCCATTGCGTATATAAATCTCAACGGCCTTCGTGCCAAGCTTTCTGAGCTCTCTCTTTGCACGTACTTACCATCCAGACGTGATCATGGTTCAAGAAACCAAGCTCTCTCCATCCCCTACAAATCCTCATCCCAATATCCCAGGCTATACTTCTTACCATGCTCCAAGGTCAAATCTTGGCGGAGGAGTTTCCACTTTTGTATTATCTACTCTTCACTCACACCTCATACCAAACACTCCCACGGACGGTACTCTCGAGTACCTCCCGGTCCATCTCCCCCTTAAAACTCCCCTTTCTCTCTTCAACATCTATATTCCCCCTACCACCTCATGCCCCCATCCTATGATCCTATTCCACTCCTTAGGCAGCTTTACGACTGCTCCCTCTCATCTTCGTCTGTATTTGCGGGCGATTTTAATGCCCATACATTTTGCTCGTCTCTTGGCTCTGATGCTAGAGGAAGCGACGTCGAGGAATGGGCGGAGGAGTGCGACCTGGTCATACTAAACGATGATCAGCCCACTCGTCTCCCTGCCAACGGCCGATCTTCTAGCCCAGACATAACTATTGTCTCTTCCAACCATTCCAACACCTGCTCATGATCTACCTCAACTACATTGTCTAGTGATCACATTCCTGTCTTTGTGCACATCGATCTCTCAAATCCTCTTGCTCCTTATTCTGGTGTTCGACAACGTTCTTATCTCAACTTGGGCCAAGCAGACTGGTGCCTGTTCAGTGAGGTTGCGCTCCGCTTAGCGGCTGATTATCCGTGGAACGGCAATGTGCACCAAAAGGAGCACCACCTGTCTGATGTAATCCGCCTGGCCATGAAGGCGGCTATTCCTGTTGGCCGCGTTGAGACGTTCTGTCCAAACGTCACCAGAGAAATTCTCCAGAAGATTAGGACTAGAGATGCCAGGGGAGCAGCCGACTATCTAGACCCTGTCGTTGCTCTACTAGATGACGAGATCAGAAAAGATCTGGACAGGCACAAGAAAGAAGAATGGGAAAAGTTCACGGGACAGTTGGCTTTCAAGGCGGACAGTGCAGCTACTTGGAAGGTACTACGGAAGCTATCTGGAAAGAGCTTGCCAGCCACCGTATCCACCATTGAATTTGATAATAACGTTTTTAAGACGGGTAAGGAAGCCGCCTACTCTCTTGGAAAATTTTCTTTGTCACGAGTACAAGGCGAGGTCCGCAGAATAAAGTGACAGCTAGAGAGCTGTGCCGCCTCCCGCTCATGAGCACGGCCGATGCGTACACTGGCGCACGTAGAGAGGATCATAAAGGACATGCGGAACTCCAAAGCTGTCGGTCCCGACGGCAATTGTCCCGCTGTACACAAGAAGCTCCCGACTGAGATCCTCCCACTCGTCGTTGATTTGATTAACACTTCATTCAGCTCGTGCATTATTCCTCAAAACTGGAAGACAGCCAACGTCATCCCGTTGCCGAAGCCAGGCAAACCTCAGTCGTCAGTAAAGGGTTATGTTGTTGCCCATCTTCCACCATAACCATTGATCCTGGATCCAAACTTCCGGTACGTAGACGGCATAATCGAAGCAAGTTTTCTAGGATCCTCTGTAAAGGGTTATCGACCCATTAGCTTGATGTCACCTTTCGCTAAGGTAGCCGAAAAGCTCATTGTGGAGAATTTAGCAGAGCACAACGAGAAACAATTGTTTCAACGCGGGTTCAAAAGGCTGCATTCTACAACTACAACGTTGCTAGAAATGACTAGCTATGCAATCGACGGGTTCAACGCTTTGAAGCCATTGGGAACTGTAGCTGTCGCTTTGGATCTCACCAAGGCTTTCGATACGGTTAACCTAGGAATCCTGTCAAGAAACGTTTTGGGGTCGTCAATACCACCGTGGCAAAAGCGCTGGATATCGGCCTTTATCAAAGGTCGACGGGCAAGAGTCATGTTCCAGAACCATGTCTCCAACAGTATTCCTATGGCAGCTGGAGTCCCCCAGGGCGGTGTTTTATCACCTGCTCTCTTCAGTCTGTATCTCGAAGATATGCCTGAACCACCACAGGATATCAAGACTTTTGCCTACGCCGATGACATAACAATCATGTGTCGAGACCGGGATATAAAGGTAGCCGCCACCAAGATCAACGAGTACCTGAAGACGCTGAAGATGTTTTTCGACGACAAGATGCTAAAGATCTCCGCATCGAAATCATCAGCATCCCTCCTTTCAACAGGCCTATCTGAGCACAGCGCTCATCCGGATGTAGAGTGGGATGGAGACCGTCTGCCTGCTGCTCGATTTCCAAAACTGCTCGGTCTTGTGCTCGATCCGTCGCTCAAGTTTCATAAAAATACCGAGCAGAAGCAGGCTGTCGTTAAAGCCAAACTCAATGTCCTCAGGGCCCTAGGCGGTACCTCATGGGGTAGCAGCAAGGAAACGATACTCATGACGTATAAGGCGATTCTTCAGCCAGCCATGGAATACGCCGCACCGGTTTGGCAGCATCTAGTCTCAGAATCTTCCTTAAGATGGAACGCGTACAAAATGCCCCTCTTCACATCGCCACCGGATGTGCAATGAGTTCCCCAGTCGAGCATCTGCATGCCGAAGCCCGTCTATTGCCTGTGAAGGAGCACTGTCAGCTGCAAGCCCAACATTTACGAATCAACATTATTAAGCAACCAAACCACCCTTCCTGGAGAGTGCTTAAGCCCGTTAGAGAGAGAGAGAGCCAAAAGAATGCCTTTTGCCGATGCTCCATGCAAAGTTGACTTGCAAAGATGGCACGACTCACAGCAAGAACGACTCCGTCTTTTGCGCGAGGAGCACACAAAGTTCGTAGGGTGTCATCTTGAGAAGGCGGCGGTGAATCCTATACTAGGAGAAGTACCGCCCCCAGTCTGCAAATCCGAGACTCAACTCGGAAGAAGGGCTAGATTCACACTCGCATCGTTGCGCTGCGGTCACTCGTCAATGCTCATGTCCTACGTCAGCATTGACAGCAGCAAATCTGATGTCTGTCCGGACTGCGGTACTATCGGCCATGATACAGCACATTTATTTGACTGTCCGGTGAGACCTACCACGCTGACCACAATGGATCTATGGACGGATCCACTACTGGTCGCCCAGTTCCTCCGCCTATGACAAAACCCTCTATGTGTCTGCAAAGAAGAAGAAGAAGAGAGTGAGCAGTCGTGCAACTGCTTAAGGAGAGGTATAGGATTGTAAGAAGGGGGGTAAGATGATACAGGGGGAATATAGATGTTAAATAGAGGTAAAGGGGTTTTGAGGGGGAGGTGGACAGGAATATATATGTACTCGAGAGTACTGTCCTTAGGAGTATCAGGGATAATATGAGATGGTAAGGCAGATTGCACAAAAGTAGACACTCCGCCCCCAAGAGCAGACCTTGGCATGTGATAGGCGGTGTAGCCCGGAATGTTAGGCTGGGGGTAAGTGGTAGAAGGAGAGAGCTTGGTTTCTTGAACCATGATAACATCCGGGTGATGAGAACGTGCGAATAGAGAGAGTTCAGATAATTTGGTGCGAAGGCCGTTGAGATTAATGTGAACAATGGAGAGGGGGCGGTTGGTAATTGAGGAATCAGAGTTGCTGGGGGCAGAGCATGGAACACAACGAAAGGATGAGTCATGATGCCTCACAGAACTGAGGCCCGAACAGGAGAAATGCACCCATCTTTGGCATCCGAAGCACTGGACGCTGGTATGTCTCCAGTTAACATCCTTGCCGCACGTGGCGCATAGGTACTTCTGCGCTGGACCACCCGACGCCGGCCCTCTGTAGTAAAATCCTCAGGAGAGCTGCGGCCGACCAGCACCTCTCCCATGACAAAAACCCTCTTCTCGAAGGGGTTCACGTCGGTTTGCACGGAGGCGGTCTTCTTTCCTCCACACCGCCACATCACGAACGTACGACATCTCGGCAGCGTACACGGGCCTCGGCGTTTAAATGCTCTATTGGAGAGCTCTCCGCACAGCCCATTGCGATTCGAAGAGCAACGTTTTGAACTCCGCAAATCATACCAAAAGCTCTGTATAGACATGACCTGCCTACCGCTCTGGTTTTGACTGACCTACCAGATTCTTGTAACGGAAAAGCAGAGCACGCAACATTCAGTCTGTACGTACTGACACTTCTGGTTACTGTAGTTCTCGTTTGCGCGAACTCAGCGTATGTATCTCGTAGAATATTTGCGCTAAGTTTGGCCAAAGCTACCTTCAGTAACCAAAAGTGCCATTGCGATCTGTGTCGACTGTGTGCGCGGCAAATGCTTCGTGCACCGAGTTTGCGTCAACATGTTTTGCGCCAGCACAATGGAACGACATTCGACACACCGACCCTTTTAGACTCTATATATCTTCTGTTTTGAAGTGAAATTTATCTCCGTTCATCAAGTGCCTGTGTGCGCGTATGCTGTATCGCCTTCTCCACACACTTTCTTGTTGTGTCTCCCCTCGCTCCGCACTAGCGCGCGAAGAAATAGAGTAAATTTGTCCACGAAACAGGGGTCAAGTAAAAATATAAGTGTCTCTGATGCATTTTTGTTTTCAAGCTCTTATAATATGTTTTTTTTTCAGGCTGGCCGTGCATTTTACTGCTTTTCTCAAGCATTTAGAAATAACCGTTCTGTAATCATGTTAGGAGATGGAAAGCGGCGGGAGTTCAAATTCGAAGCCAACCTTGAGATTAAGGTAAGACGCCTGCTCGCGCACACGGCCATTCACCTTCACGTGCACGTATGCCTTCTACACCTGCGTCTACCACGTCTACATATAGACCTACTCAAAAATCTTTTTTTTTTGAAAGTTTTAGTCTCGGAATTGACGGAAAAATTCGCTTAGAGGGGCGTGAAAATTTTCGATTTTTCAAATGTTGGTCACCAAGATGTAGAGTGCCGTGTCAAGCAGCCGCTGTGCTGGACAACTGAGGTGGACGTAAAAATTTGCAATAAAAATCTGATGAAGGGGGCGTTAAATTTGTGGTCGTTCATTCAAATTTTCGAAAGGTCATTATCGAAACAATGAAAAACACTCCTTCCCTCTCCCCCCCCCCCCCCCACCCGAGGCCACGGTGAGGAGTGATGATTTACAAAAAAGGGTGCGATCGCAGCGGGGGGGGGGGAGGGGGCACTATGTTGCGAGACACTTGGCCAAGCCCATTTTACTGTGCCGCAGCGAAATTTCAGCACAGGGTTGAGCAGCACAGGGTCGTCACAACGGGGTCCTAAAAATTTGGGAAAATTTTGGAGAAACAAATTAAAATTTGAGGGGTCATAAAAATTCAGGAGCCAAATAAAAATTTCTTCAAAGTAGTCAGCTGCTTGGGAGCAGTATGCATTTTAATCTTTCTAGAAACTTTCTAGTTAGTCACTCAAATAAGGCTAAAGAAATTTTTAATCTTGGGGGGGGGGTGTCGTAAAAAATTTTGAAAATTTCGCAGAATTTCGGTCACCAAGTGGGGGGCCTAGCTCCGCCTAAAATTGGCGCAACGGCCTACTCAATCGTGTTTGAGCACCCACCCTGTGTCCTCTCTCCCCTTACAAAATCTGGCGAGTCATTGCCGGCACGAAAAAATGAGCTTGGTCAAGTGCTATATCACAGGGCCAGAAAAAAGATAAATGAAGTTTTTTTCCAATTTCTCATTGTCGAGAAATATTGTAGACGGTAAACATTTCCGACATTCTTTTCATCGCCACGTCTTTTTCCCGTTCGTTGCCTTACGCCTCCCCCCACGTGACGATGAAAATATTCAAATATTTCCATCGCCACGGGGTAAGGCAAATTTTGTTGAGTCTTGAAATAGTGCTATTCTTTATCGCATGACGTTTCCATCCTGCGGCTTGCTTGGAAACAAGCATTCAGTTTATCATAATCAGTTGGACCATGCATTGTGTTAGGTAAGAACAATTTACCTCGTTGACAAAAACTTTCGTTGAAGTTTAGAATCACCGGGAGGAAGCTTTTTTTAACCTTTGATATCGTTTTGTACGCTATCACATGTCTCCCAAAGGTATTTTATGCAAGGTTTTTGCAGTTTACCCGCATGATTTGATCGTGCTGTGTTTGATCACTTTTCAACATTTTTATTTGTAAGGGTCGAGTTAAATCTTTTCTGATTTGTTATGTCAGGCGAAAGCGTGTGAATGGCGAGGAACATCGCAAAATGAGAGTCACATACTGATAGGAACCTATTCAGTGAGAATACTAAGTCTCTTCTAAGTGGCAAATTACGACATAATTGGAGCAAATTTGGATAGTGTTGACTGGACGAGCTCGTTTGGGTGTAGTGTTGCTGTTAATGACATGCACGATACATTTCTATTCGTTTTGAAACATGTGATTAGTATGTTTGTGCCACAAAACGTTTTTTAGCAGCCGGGATTCTGTGTTACCGTAACCCCATTCGCCGTGGAGCGCGTCATGATATCATCGAGCGCCAGCGTCGCACCTAAGTGGTAATTTAGACCGAGATCAGCCACGGGGAGTGTTTTTGTTTTGAAACTGAGGGTATTTATCATCTACATTATATTCTTAGGTATTTATAGCGCATTTCAGTGTTTTCTTGCTTGTATCTCTTCACTTAAAAAGCTGTGTTCTTTTGAATTGCTTGCTGGCCCACCGTTTCTTATTTTCTCGATTCCGATTAAGCATATGTCCGGGCATTCCTTATTATGGTGAGAACTCGACATTCGGAAAGCACGTTCTTGTGCTGAGATATGCGATCGTGAATGATCAATCGTAGTGAACGTATGTACGTCTTCTCTGTCATGATGCAGTTCTTTTTCAGTCACGAAGAGTGAAAAATAGTGACTAGAGGTAGCGGAAAAAATCACTACGGCATTGACATGTTAAAAACAACTGCGTTTACATGAAAGAAGGTATCAGCCATATGTGTTTATTAAGGTGCACCTAGATATAGCACATAGATATCGTGAGAAACAGAATAGTGTACCGAAGGAGTGAAAATGCGATCGAATTCCCTATCTGAGCGACACATATAAAGACCTCGACTGATGTGAAAATTGTGATGTTGAACCGTGGAGTTAAGAAATGGAACGACTCCGATAGAAAGAATAAGAGAAAGGCATAAGCAGCAACTCAACAGAACACAGCTTTTTAAGTGAAGGGATACAAGCAAGAAAAACACTGAAATGTGCTATAAATACCTAAGAATACAATGTAGATGATGAATACCCTCAGTTTCAAAACAAAAACACTCCCCGAGGCTGATCTCAGTCTAAAATACCAATTAGGTGCGACGCTGGCGCTTGGTGATATCATAACGCGCTCCACGGCGAATGGGGTTACGGTAACACAGAATCCCGGCTGCTAAAAAACGTTTTGTGTTTGTGCCACTCCGTGAAGTTCCACTATCATCCAATAATTTACCGCATTATCTTTTTCGACTCCTTCAATTCAAAAACGATATGTTCAAGCAGGTTATGATAACGAACCTAAATGAGGACTGGATTATGTATAGGTCAGCTTCAAATAATTTTGGGAGAAAACTGTTCAAATTCAACATATCAGTGGAGAAGAAAGTAATTGACTCTGGCAATAGAAATGCGTTTTTCAAGTTTATAGGCACCAGAATTAGGCCTAGAAAAGGCGTGGGCCCCTTGTGCAATAGTAATGGAGAATTTCTAACCTCTGACTATGAAAAATCAGAGTTGCTTGCATTTCTCGGTCTTTCGTGAATACAGTTTTTAGGAGTGATCTTATGGTTATAAATGCACTGTGCAGGGAAAATGAACTGAAAAGAAACGGAGAAAGAAATGAAAAGATACAATCACATAAGCTAACCTTTGCTTCAGTCTCCGTCTCTGTCAAAGTTTCGGCTGCGGTCGTCGATCCTTCTCTGCGTCCATCAAAGTTCTCCGAACTCTGCCGGTCCGAGATGCTCAACCTACGCGTGGTGGATCTGTGGAGTCGAGGGAGCGCCCGAAGAGGCACTCTCGGGTGGGCGTGTCCCAGTAGGGCGGTTCGACTCCGCCCCTCGGCGCGGACGAGATTGCCTCCAGAGTGCCTGTTTCACGAGTGCTTCGATTTGATTGCGTCCTCACTGTATTTCTACACTATTCACCTGTATTCCACTGAACTGCTGATATAGACAGTTGTATTCAACCCCAATAGCAATCCTCCCGATAAACGTTGATCCCAAATGCATTGATTTGCTAACTCATGAGAGTTTTCATGTTTCATTGTTAACATGAAACTTTTCTTGACCAGCAATATGATGCTATACGTTTCCTTTTTTCTCCGCAAAGGTAATTTTATGAAAAAGGTGAGTCCTTTTTTCGGATTTCCTTCTCTCTTTTTATTTAAAAGATATAAATGCTTAATGAATGATGATTATATCCCTATCCGCGTATTGCAGTAACTCCAAATGTTGCTTACGCTTTGAATCACTTCACTTTCCAATACGCGGCCCCGGAGAAAAATATTTTTTCAAACAGTCAGGTGTTATTTGTTTCCTCCATTCCTTGATTCACATTTTACTCCATCTATTCCAATTATCCCCCCCCCCCTATGAAAAGATTTTTGAAGCCTCTTGACAACTTTTCATTCCCAAGTAAATTAACTGTTACTGAAAAAATCATAGATATGCCTTATGCTGGTGAAATATTTAGAACGAATTTCCTAAATTATTCGAGTGTTTACTGATTCCTCGTTAGCATTTTTAGTTACCAATAGAAAAAAAGTCGGACGAGTTTTTAAAAATTTCTTCTGTGTTAGCTTTATTAGGCAGTAACTTTTCTATAGATCTTTACATATAATTTGTATGAAGGAATTTAGTGAGTGGTAGTGATTAAAATGAGAACTCGGACCTATTTTTGAAACTTCTGCTTGATCGGATCAATTCCTAGCCTGTCTGATAAAGTTGCTATAGAAATATGAAAACTGTCTGTGGTTTATGAATTCGGATTTTTTTCAAGCAGAAGCGTAGGTGAACAGTCACATGAAATCAGAAAGAGGAGTTCGTTCTAAATTTGACGTATACTCCCATTTTTTTTTCTGAATTTTCGCGACCATGAAAAGCGCATCTGCTTTTCAGGCAAAATAAAATGATTTTTTTAATTTCATTTATTTATTTATTTCAATACGATGTGCAAGACAGTCGTGTGAAAACATGATGGAGAGGAAGAAACATAAAACACGATGCGTCTACTGTTTTGCTCAAAGTGATAAAAAGTGATCCGGCTCGGGCTGTGAAACTAAGGGCTCTATATCTGGATTTAGGTTTACGGTAGGAGATTTTCAATTGTCCTCTTCGGGTGACCGAAGGAACAAACGTGTAAAACTCGGTAGCATCAACACTGAACATGTGATAAATGATTTTGTGAACCGTACATTCATCGTATACCCTCCTTCTTGAGTCCAACGTTGGTAATTTCAGAATAGAGTTCCTGTCGGTAGATGGTGGGATACTGGAGTATTGATAGCCTTCAGATCTGACAAAAAGCTTTCTTGTGAAGTTGCTTTGTATTTTCTCGATTCTGTTAATATCTCTTACTTCTTGAAGTTTGTTTCTACCTTATTTCATTTTTTAAAATTTGTATTATACATTTATTTTCACTATAAAAAATTTTTTCTGCAACGAGACGAACGCTTGAAAAAGGAGGAGAAGGAGAAAGTTTTGATATTAATTACCAGTTTTATTCCTATTTACACTGTTTTCAGTTATGCCTATTTTAAATCCGTATATATTCCCAGCCTTCACCATTCAATTTAATAATTTTGGCACATATGGGTCGATATCGCCTCCATTAGACCGCTCATGATCCTGCATAGCCAGTGGACATAACAGATCCGAAGACAAGCGACCCAGGATCGTAAACATGCCCCAATGGCATTTGTTAATGGCCATGCGGACGGCAGGGTCGGTGGAGTGAGGGATAGGTATCGGCTGATGTCAACGAGGATTTATTAGTTTGAATCCATAGGCTCAGACCATGTTTAAGAAGAAAGACTTTATTTCTCTTTCATCGAATGACAGAAATCAGTCATAGAAGGTAACGAGATTTTTTGTTGATGAAGGAAAATTCAATTGTTTAAAAACTAAAATTGAAATAGACATCAATGAATAAAAAACATGAAAAGACCAGCGACCTCACAAAAATTCGAGATTCTCATTGCGGAAGTGGTGTTTGGTTCTAAAGCATTTTTTGCATTTTCTGGTGGAGAAAACATGCTATTTAACGTTAAAAATTCTATCTGATGATTTGACAATTTTATTGAACAGTAAAGTTGAAATTTCATCACTGTTTTCTAACTTCGTTCGAAACCTTAATAAATTTTTCACATAAATCTCTGGTTCTTCAGAAAAATTAGTTAAGAATTTGCTTTTTCCCTAAAACAATTCGGGGAATAATCCTATGACGAGAAAATTTTGGTTCCGCTTCAGCAAGTACTCGCTAATATTTCTAAAAACTGTGCAATAAATTACTCTATATACGAGGGGTGCGAGGTAGTGCTACAAAATTAAAAATTGTGCCAAGGAAGTGGAAAATTACGAATTTTTGTCCAGCTTCGGCTTTCCACTTTATAAGCTACAAAAGCGAGCTTAAAAAGAATTAATCGAACTCACCCGACAATTATGAGTTTAAGAAAAAATGTGTCAGTGGCTTTGGCAACTTCTCAATTTTTCACTCCTTGAAATTAAGGTTGTACCCAACTTTGAAATTTTGCTAATGAAATTGCTCCACAATGAAGAATAGATTGCATTTACATTTTACAAAATTTGAGCTCGACCACCTTGCATGAGTTACCCAAGGCTTCATAAACACATTTTTTCAAAATATGAACACTTAAAAAATAATAATTGGAAGCCAGACCCATATTCAAATCCAGTAGTTCGTAGTAGAAATCGGGTTAACGCATTAATATCATCGTATTGCTGGTCAAGAAAGCTTTCATGTTGACATGGAAACATGAAAACTCTCATGAGTTAGCAAACCAATGCATTTGGGATCAGCGTTTATCGAAAGGGTTGTCATTGGGGTTGAATAGAATTGTTTATCAGCAGCATAGTAGCTCACGATTCAGTGGAATACAGACGAATAGCGCAGAAATACAGTGAGTATGTAATCAAATCGAAGCACTCGTGAAAGAGGCACTCTGGAGGCAATCTCGTCCGCGCCGAGGGGCGGAGTCGGGCCCGCCCCTCTGGCTCCGCCCACAGCAGAGTGCCTGTTGTCTACCCCCCGTGGAGTCGACTACCCAGATCAAGAAGACTCATCAAACGAGCGTCAACAACTCCACGAGGAGTTTGTTCTATATGGGAGTGCGAATGGCTAACTGCCGCATTCCTACGTATTTTACTGTTACGAGCTGGCATTGAGAGGAACCCAGGGCCACGCAGCAAGACTCCGCGATATCTCTGTTATCACTGTGGATTATCGGCTCAACACGCTAGCGTTCAGTGCGGTGGTTGCCTTGGCTGGATACACCTCAAATGCTCGGGGTTAACTAGCTACAATGATTACACTGATGCCTACTGTTGTATATCTTGTATTAACTCCCCGTCTATGGTTCCTCGTCACAGTCTAAACATTTTTCAACTTAATATCAATGGCTTGCGTGCCAAACTAGCTGATCTCACATTGTATATTGAACGCTTTCTTCCAGATGTCATCCTCCTTCAGGAGACAAAACTTAATGTATCATCTTCCTTGTCCCGCCTTCCTGGTTATATGTCGTACCACCTTCCCCGCACATCCCATTCTGGTGGCGTGTTTACATTTGTGAAATCTTCCATACCCTCCCACCTCATTCCTATCCCTAATGATAATGTTGTAGAATGTATAGGTGTTCATGTTGTATTGCAAAGTTGCCCTATAGATATCGTAATGTTTATATTCCCCCCACCTCGTGTCCTAGTTCGTTTGACCCCACTCCATTTTTTGCATTCTGTGCACTCTGCCCTCCCATCGTCTTCTGTTGTCATGGCTGGCGATTTTAATGCTCACTCTTCAACCTGGTTCTCCTCTCTAGATCCCGATGACAGAGGTGAGCTACTTGAGCTTTTTTCTGAGGATTGTGACCTTGTTGCCATTAATGAGAACGCCCCCACTCGCCTTCCGTCCAAGGGCAGGCCGTCCTCTCCGGATGTCATTTTTGTATCATTTTCTCTTGCTGTTAACTGTATTTGGTCCACTGCTATAGCTATGGCCAGCGATCATGTACCCATATGTGCTTCATTGGATTTGTCTCTCAATAGTCACCTGGCACCTTTCATAGGCTCGCGTAGCAAATTGTACTCCAACTATCGTAAGGCTAACTGGGTCATGTTTAAGGAGGTGTTACTCAGTCGGGTAGCCTACTACCCGCTTACCGGCTCCATTCATGAGAAGGACAAGTTCATCGTTGATGCCATATGCAAAGCCTTCAGATTTGCAATTCCTGCGGGGCGTGTGAGAACGTTTCATCCTAGCGTTCCCAAGGATGTTCTAGAGCAGATCGAATTACGGGACGAGAAGCACCGAGCTGATCCTGCAGATCCCCGCATTCAACTGCTGTCTGATAAGATCACCAAACGGTTGAATGATTGCAGGCGGATGCGATGGATTGAGTTCACTGAATCCTTGAATTTCTCCACTGATGTAAAGAAGACCTGGAGCATTCTTAAGCGGTTGTCTGGGAAGAAGCTGGCAGCGGATCGCAACATGCTTGAGTTCCCATCGGGGAAGTTCGAGTCCGGCTTTGGAGCTGCATGTCGACATGGAAACCACTTTGCCTCTGCGACGTCCCGCCGCGATCGTTCTGACAGGCTCGATCCGTTCTGCGGGGAAGCTCAGCCGACAAGATGTACCTGCCATTACCGCCACTGAGATGTCTTCCCTCATCAAGTCTATGGGGAACTCGAGAGCCGAGGGACCTGGCGGCGTGTCAGCCGTCCATCTCGAGCACTTGCCGGAGCAGTTCCTTGAATTACTTTGTGATCTCCTCTACTCGCCATTCAGCACAGGTGTGATTCTCGCTGGGTGGAGGCAATCAATTGTTCTACCGATCCTCGGGCCTGACAAGCCAGAAGATAGAGCAACTTCGCATCGTTCCAACTCCCTTTTGTCCCTTATTGCTAAGTTGGCTGAGAAATTCATTAACCCGCACCTCCAAGAAGCATTACGACATAACTTGCATCAACATGGCTTCCGGAGGGCCCACTCCACCATCACGGCGCTCACGTCTATCACAGAGCACATGGTTGCTGGCTTCAGCGTGGAGCCTCCAGCTGGTGGAGGTGTAGTCGTGGCAGTTGACTTAGCCGCTGCCTTCGATGGTGTCAGTGTCCCGCTGCGGTCTGGGTCGATCCTGGACTCTACTATTCCTGACTGGTGCAAAAGATGGACTGACAACTTTGTCAGGAGTCGATCCATTCGTGTGAAATTTGATGGACACTTGTCGAGGTCTGTGCCCCTAAGGGCGGGCGTCCCACTGGGTGGAGTTCTGTCTCCCAGCCTGTTTTCTCTGAGTCTGTCTGATGTGCCAAAGCCGTCATCAAACATCCACTTATGTCTGTATGCGGATGACATCACTATTATTTGTCGATCGAGCCACTGCCGAGATGAATAAATACCTTATCAGTCTGGCTAAGTTCCTGGAATCGAAGCAGCTTAAGGTCTCCCCTACCAAGTCCAGCGTTACTTTGTGCACTACGGCGACTATTGACCTCAAACTGCATCCCGAAGTTCTCTGGGAAGGAAATCTGCTGCCCTTATCTAAACACCCTCGTCTACTCGGTGTATTCCTGGACCCGTCACGGATGTAATCTCTTTTGATTTTGAAAAAGCGTTTGATAAAGTGGACCACACCAAGCTTATTTTCAGACTTGAACAACTGGGCATCCACAAAGCTATTGCCAGCTGGGTTAAAGCCTTTTTGATAGAACCTTCCAGGTCCGTGTAAATTCCTCCTTTTCAGCCTGTAGAAGGGCGTTGAGTGGGGTGCCCCAAGGGGGAGTCCTGTCTCCCATTCTGTTTAATATTTATGCTTATGACATTCCCACTATCGTTGAGCGCTGTGGCGTTAGGTGTGAAGTATTTGTAGATGATATTAAGTTGTTCAGTGAAGTAGGCGGGGATGGGTTTAGGTTAATACAAGATGGTATTGATACGGTCCTCTGTCAGTAGTGAAAACGAGATGTTGCACCTGGGACAATCTCATCAACAAGCCATCTACAAAATGAATAATGTACAGATCGAGGCGGTCGACAAAATCAAGGACCTTGGATTCATAGTTGATAATAAACTCACGTTTGATGAACATTGTGGGCACATTGCTGCCAAAGCGCAACAAAGGATGTTTCTATTATTCAAGTCCCTGCGATCTGAGGATCCGCAGCAACTGACCAAAGCATATCAAATTTATGTACGTTCTATGGTGGAGTAAGGGACCTGCGTTTTTCCACCGCATAAGTGCAAGTTTATTGATAAAATATTCTCTTATAGCGGGGGGGGGTTACCTTAGGAATAAAAGGTTGCACTTGGACACCCTTGCTGTACGTACCTTCTATAAAACGTCGAAATTCACATCACTCGAGGCGCTCGCGACGCCTCGGCCTCCGTCTGCCGTACGCTCTCTCACTGTCTCTAACCTCCGCTCCACACCAGCACGCGTAGGAACCAAGTGAATTTCGCCGTTTTATAGCCTGTAGGGGGAGAAATGATTTGTTCCTGGTTTTTAAAATGCTGAATGGGCATGTTGGCTTGAAATTATCCGAGTTTGTCACGCTGATACGTTCAAATACGAGACGGCAAAGGTCCAAACTTAGCTTTCCAAGGCCTCGTTGTAAAAAAAACTCGACATGTCTTCACAATTCGTGCGGGATTGGACTATATAAGCATTTCCTATGGCGAGATCGCTTTAAACCGGGTGGACGGGTGGCCTTCAATAAGTGCGCAAAGGACTTTGAAAGGGAATGCAAACGCTTTGCGAAAAACCGTGAAAAACGGCTTATTTGTTCTGGTAACCGTAAAATTTTTTCAAGTATGTATATGAATACTAGGGTGAAGACTCGTAAGGGTATTTCCGCATTGAAAAGCGAGTCAGGTGAAATCATCGCTGATGATCAACAAAAGTGCGAGGCCTTCGCAATTTATTTTTCAAAGGTTTTTGTTCAGGATAACGGTACCGCTCCTTCATTTCCCAAACGATGCCCGCATAATTTGCGATCCATCACCATTAACTGCGAATTGATTGCGTCAGCAATTAAGAAATTGAGCGACAAAATCTCTCTTACTCCAGATTCTTTACCTTCTTATTTTATGAAGAGAGCCTCCGTTGGATTATGTTACCCCCTCTTGCGCATCTTCAAACACAGTCTAGCAGTGGGAACCCTACCGACTGCGTGGAAAACTGCAATTGTCTCACCTTTGCTTAAAAAGGCACCAGCTAATCAGGTCTCTAACTATCGGCCTATTAGTCTAACCTCCTCGGTGTGTAAAGTCCTCGAGATTATTGTCAAAGACTGTATCCTTTCCCACCTAACATCAAATAAGCTCCTCAATCCTGCCCAGTATGGTTTCCTGCCTGGCAAGTCAACATTGTCCCAGTTGTTATCATCGTTTCATGACTGGTGTTCGGCACTGAACGAAAACTGCCAGACTGATGTAGTTTATATAGATTATGCAAAAGCTTTTGACACTGTATGTCATCAAAAATTGTTAATTAAACTCGAAAGTTACGGTATTTGCGCTGATATTTGGAACTGGCTAAAGTCTTTTTTAATATCTCGGACATTTTTGTGTAAAAACTGGCAATTTCTGTTCTCGTCCATACCCGATCACCAGTGGTGTTCCTCAGGGTAGTATTCTGGGTCCATTGTTGTTTCTTATCTACATAAACGACGCTCCGGATAGTCTATCAAGTTCTTGTAAGCTCTATGCGGACGACCTCAAGATCTATCGGCCTCTTAATGAGCCTGCAGTTGACTTTTATGATCTTCAATGTGACCTCGATCGACTAGCCGAGTGGTCGAAAGTGTGGCAGCTACAATTATCAGAAGAAAAATGCAGCTTGCTGCATATTAACTTTCGTCATGAGTGCCCCTTACGTTTAAACGGTGTGAAGCTTCCTGTGCACGAGGTTATCAGGGACCTAGGTGTTCTCATTAGTTCGAATCTTAGCTGGAACTCCCATTGCAGAGAAATCTTCAAAAGAGCTACCTCGGTGGCTAACTGTATTTTGAGATCCCTGAAACATCCCTGTCTTGTTCACTACAAGAAAGCATTCACCGTTTACTGCCGACCCCTACTGGAGTACTGTACTCAGGTTTGGTCACCTTCCACAGTGGAAGATGATGAGATCATTGAAAATGTGCAAAAGCGATACTCTAGACGTGTGTTCACCAAAGTATTCCCAAACAGAGAAGTTCCAGATTATGCAGCTCGTTTGGATATGCTAGGGTTAAATACCCTACGATATCGCAGAGCTGAATTTGATTTGCATCTGTGCTATAAGATAGTGCATGGTTTTTGCGACATTCCCTTTGACAGCCTTTTCGTGTTTACTCGCCACCATGTCCGTTCTCGCAAACATGGATTCCAACTTGAACGGAAATTCACCTCTAAAGGCAGCATATTGAATTCCTTTGCGTTCAGGGTTGTCAGAACTTGGAACAATTTGCCTGCAGAGATCGCTGAATCCGGAAACTTTTCGATCTTTCGAAGTAGACTATCCAAGTACGATCTCAGGTCATTACAAGGAACGAGTGAGCGTCCACTCTGATTAAAAGGGTATTACTAATAATCTAATGTGACGGGTTTTTCCAGCTTATCGTGCTTTTCTTTGTCCCAGAAGCGGTGGTCTCAAGTATCTTGAGACAAGATGTCATTCGAATTGTAAAAAAAATTTCCTCTGCAAAAAAAAAATCATATTTTGTCCCCTTCTCACTTCTGCCATTGTTATGCATCTTTTTTTTACTTTAACAAAGAATCTCATTCACATACGTGTATATGTATGTTTCTTTATTTCCACAATAAAGTCGTTGAACATAAGCTTGAGTAAGAAGTTGCAAGTGCCGGCTACCTATGCTGGCTTCAAAACGGTGGTCCGTCGGTATCTTCAACAGGAACCATTGGTGTTTTAGTCTGGTTTTTTTAAACTACTTTTATAGTGATTGAATTGATTGTGTTCAGTTTGTTGATTTTTTAATGTCATATCACATGTGCTTGCACATGTAATAAAATTGAAATTTTTAGGAGAACGAAGGTTCGCTGTCTTCGCCGCTCTGGGTTTTATGTCCGCAACAAAACAATACATTGAAGTTACGTCGAGACCGGCAGAAGAAACTAGTCCTTCAGCTTAAACAGGTGCTCTATTTGCTTACATTATATTTTCAGCCAAGAATGGGATAACTGTATGAGTATACCATTCGGAATCATAAAGCCGCTCCAGTTTTGGCCAAGCCTTCTTTCATTTTCGGTTTCAGAATTACGGCATCATTACCATTGTGTTCAGGTCTACTGAAAACGGCTACAACCAATTTTACATCAACATTCGCTGCTGCGATGAGTAGAATAAAACATACAATGTCACAATCTTGAGCGATGCAAACTTGGTAAGGCACCCCTCTTCCCTCCAATGCTTTTGGGAATAAAATTTCCCCGTTTGGAATAGGATACAGATTAATTATGAATTCACTTCATTAACCCTTATTTTTAGTCGAAAACCCGAAAATATTTGAGCTCTTTATCTTTGGACGAGGCGACGTCCATGCTATGAATGCAAACGATTTTTCAAACAGGGGATGCGGCACAGCTATGACAATCTCACTTATGTGTTATACTCTATTTATCTTGAATTGCACAAAGCACGGTCCGCCAACAGTCCTATAATTGGCCCGCTAGTACAGTAATGTACATCCACGACGCGTTCTCGGCAGACCCGGGTGGCAGGGTGGGTGGCCGAGTGACGGCATTGACGAATCGATTGCTCTGCACACCGGGTGCACACCCGGGTCTGCCGAGAACGCCTCGTGGACGTACACTACGGTACTAGCGGGCCAATTAGAGGACTATTGGCGGACCGTGTTTTGTGCAATTCAAGATAAACAGAGTATACAAGTATTGGAAGGAGTCACTAGTCCACAATCGGAGAGGTAAAACTTGGCTTGCTGTGATGAGTCCGGGTGGGTCTGCTGCCGAGATGTCGTACGTTCACGCCGTGGCAGTGTGGAGGAAAGAAGATCACCTCTATGCAAACCGACGTCACCCCCTCCGCGAAGAGGGTTTTTGTCATGGGAGAGGTGCTGGCCGGCCGCGTCTCTCCTTCGGATTCTCCTGCTAAGGGCCGGCGTGGAGAGGAATCCTGGACCCGCTCAGAAGTATCTATGCGCCACGTGCGGCAATGATGTTAACTGGAGGCATACCAGCGTCCAGTGCTTCGGATGCCAAAGGTGGGTGCATCTCTCCTGTTCGGGTCTCAGCTCTGTGAGGCATTATAACTCTGCTTTTCGCTGTGTTTCATGCTCTTCACCTATCAACTCTGATTCCTCTTCCTCAAGACCACGTACTTACCATCCAGACGTGATCTTGGTTCAAGAAACCAGCTCTCTCCATCCCCTACCTATCCTCATCCTAATATCCCGGGCTACACTGCCTTCCATGCTCGAAGGTCAGCTCTTGGCGGAGGAGTTTCAACCTTTGTTTTATCTTCTCTCCCCTCCCACCTCATACCAAACACCCCCACGGATGGTACTCTCGAGTACCTTCCAATCCATCTCCCTGTTTAAACACCCCTTTCTCTTTTCAACATATATATTCCCCCTACCACCTCATGCCCCTCCTCCTACAATCCCATTCCTCTTCTCAAACAACTCAACGATTATTCCCTCTCATCATCAGTTGTTTTCGCGGGCGACTTTAACGCCCACACCTGCTCGTCCCTTGGTTCTGATGCTAGAGGAGAAGAAGTCGAAGAATGGGCTGAGGAGTGCGACCTGGTCATCTTAAACGATGATCAGCCCACTCGTCTCCCTGCCAACGGCCGATCTTCTAGCCCAGACATAACTCTTATCTCGTCTAACCTTTCCAACGCTTGCTCATGGTCTACCTCAACAACATTGTCTAGTGATCATGTTCCCGTCTTTGTGCACATCGATCTCTCAAATTCTCTTGCTCCTTATTCTGGTATTCGTCAACGTTCTTATCTCAATTTAGGCCAAGCAGACTGGTGCCTGTTCAGTGAGGTTGCGCTACGCCTAGCGGCTGATTACCCGTGGAATGGCAATGTGCACCAGAAGGAGCATCACTTATCTGATGCAATTCGCAGGGCCATGAAGGCGGCCATCCCTGTTGGCCGAGTAAAGACGTTCTATCCAAACGTCACCAGAGAAATTCTTCAGAAAATCAGGACTAGAGATGCCAGAAGAGCAGTTGACCATCTAGACCCTGTCGTCGCTCAGCTGGATGGTGAGATCAGAAAAGATCTCGACCAGCACAAGAAAGAACAGTGGGAAAAATTCACAGAACAGTTGAATTTCAAGACGGACAGTGGAGCTACTCTGAAGGTGCTTCGGAAACTATCGAGAAAGAGCTCGCCAGCCACCATCTCCACTATTGAGTTCGGTAATAACGTTTTCAAGTCAGGAAAGGAAGCCGCCTACTCTCTCGGTAAAAGTTTCTTTGTCACGAGTACAAGGCGAGGTCCGCAAAATAGAGTGACAGTAAGAGAGCTGTGCCGCCTCCCGCTCATGAGCACGGCCGATGCGTTCACTGTGGCGCAAGTAGAGAAGATTATAAAGGACATGCGGAACTCCAAAGCTGTCGGTCCCGACGGCATTTGTCCTGCTGTACTGAAGAAACTCCCGACTGAGATCCTTGCGCTCATCGTTGATATGATTAACACTTCGTTTAGCTCTTGCACTATTCCGCAAATCTGGAAGACAGCGAACGTCATCCCGTTGCCCAAGCCTGGCAAACCTCAGTCATCAGTAAAGGGATATCGTCCCATTAGCTTGATGTCACCTTTCGCCAAGGTGGCCGAAAAGCTCATTGTCAAGGATCTAGCGGAGCACAACGAGAAGCAGTTGTTTCAACATGGGTTCAGGAGGCTACATTCCAAAACTACGGCGTTGCTAGAAATTACCACCTATGCTATCGACGGGTTCAACTTTAACAAGCCATTGAGAACTGTAGCTGTTGCGTTGGATCTCACCAAGGCGTTTGATACGGTTAACCTTGGAGTCCTGTCAAGCAACATTCTGGAGTCGTCACTACCATCTTGGCAGAAGCGCTGGATATCGGCCTTTATTAAAGGTCAGCGGGCAAGAGTCATGTTTCAGAACCATGTCTCCAGCAGTATTCATATGGCAGCTGGAGTCCCTCAGGGCGGAGTTCTATCGCCAGCCCTCTTCAATCTGTACCTCGAAGATATGCCTGAGCCTCCACAGGACATCAAGGTCGTCGCGTATGCCGATGACAACAATCATGTGTCGAGCTCGGGACTTACAGGTGGCCGCCAATAAGATCAACGAGTACCTGATCACACTGAAGAGCTTTTTCGACCGCAAGATTCTAAGTATCTCTGAAGCCAAGTCGTCAGTGTCCGTTCTCACGACGGACCCATCCGAGCACAGCGCTCATCCGGATGTCGTGTGGGATGGAGACCGTTTTCCTGCTGCTCGCTTTCCAAAGCTGCTCGGTATTGTGCTCGATCCGTCACTCAAGTTTCATAAGAATACCGAGCAGAAGCAGGCAGTCGTTAAAGCTAAGCTCAACGTTCTCAGGGCCCTGGGCGGCACTTCGTGGGGTAGCAGCAAGGAGACTATACTCACAGCGTATAAGGCAATTCTGCAGCCCGCCCTGGAGTACGCCGCACCGGTTTGGCAGCATCTCGTCTCAGAGTCCTCCTGGACAAAGATGCAACGAGTACAAAATGCTGCTCTCCGTATCGCCACCGGATGTGCAAGGAGTTCCCCAATCGAGCACCTGCATGCTGAGATCCGTCTATTACCAGTGAAGGAGCACTGTCAGCTCCAGGCCCAGCAATTCCGCATTAACATTATAAAGCAACCAAATCACCCGTCGTGGAGAGTGCTAAACCCCGTGAGAGAGAGAAGTATAAGAAAGCCATTCGCCGATGCTCCAAACAAAGTCAATTTGCAAAGATGGCACGACTCACAGCAAGAACGACTCCGTCTTTTGCGCGAGGAGCACACCAAGTTCGTACGGTGTCATCTTGTGAAGGTGGCCATAAATCCTATACTAGGAGATATACCGCCCCCCATCTGCACCTCAGAGTCTCAACTCGGAAGAAGGGCGAGATGCACGCTCGCATCATTACGCTGTGGTCACTCTACAATGCTAATGTCTTATGTCAGCAAGATTGACAGCAGCAAATCTGATGTGTGCCCGGACTGCGGTACCATCGGCCACGATACCGCACATTTATTCAACTGTCCGGAGAGACCTACCACGCTGACACCAATGGACCTATGGACGAATCCACTACTGGTCGCCCAGTTCCTCCGCCTATGACAAAACCCTCTATGTGGCTGCAAAGAAGAAGAAGAAGTCCGGGTGGAGCAAGCAGCGGTCGGTCATGGCAAAATATAACAGTGATAAGGAGATCTTGACATGATAAATAAGCCATACCTCAACGGGTCCAAAATGAGTGAGCTTCTTCTTCTTATCGGGCATAACGAGCTTCTTCTCATAGGCGTAGGAAGGCGGCTACATCACACTGCTTTTTCCACATATCCAGAGCTGTCAGAAAAGTTGGTCTAGCTGGGCATGAAAATAAATGTAATCAATCATGCCCTGTGCCTTGGCAGTCAGGATATACGTCGGGGACCGATGGATCGATCCTATGGACATAGGCCTTGAGGAATGAGGAATGTCCACAGCGCAGACCTGCCAGAATTTCTCGGGAGCGTCTTGGTAGGTCCTTTTCACTATCATCGACCTTGGGCGGCACACCGTCGAATATAGAATTAGGAGGGGCACGGGAGAGGTATTTATTGACGAATCTGGTGTGCTCCATCTGCAGGAGCCTCTTTCGGTTGAGCTTTGAGGTTGCCCAACGTTGACGGTCATTGACAGAGACAGCGGCATACAACGGTGCACGGATGTTACGGGAATGAGGGGGGTCGGATGACAGCTGGGGATGATTGGGGTGTATGGCATTCCTGACTATGCCGATATGGAACTGTTGCGTCTGCAATTGGCAATGCTGGTTAACAGGAAGTAGCGCGCATTCTTGATGTAGGTGGGATACAGGAGTGGATTTAGGGCATCCAGTGATGACACGTAGAGCAGCGTTTTGTGTTCGCTGAAGTTTGTTCCAGGAAGTTTCCGTCAAGTGCCTAGACCAGACCGGAGCTCCATATTCCAGTACGGGCTGTATCATCGCCTTGTACGTGACACGCAGTACTTCCTTTGAGCTACCCCATGTCGTGCCTGCCAGAGCACGGAGTATATTATTAAGCGCAGTGGCCGTAGCAGCTCGAATACGTGAGTTTTCATGGAAACGCAAGGAAGGGTCTTCTTCTTCTTCTGCAGCCTCAAAGTGGTTTTTGTCATTGGTTGAGGAACTGGGCGGCCTTGACAGGATTCGTCCAAAGGTCCATTGTGGTTAAGGAGGTAGGTCTCTTCGAGCACATGAACAAGTGCGCCGTGTCGTGTCCGGGAGCACCACAGTCCGGGCACGCGTCTGGTCGGTCGGCTGCTGTCGATCTTGTTGACGTAAGACATGAGCAGAATAGAGTGACCACAGCGCAGCGATGCAAGAGCACATCTGGCTCGTCTGCCGAGTTGAGACTCGGACTCGCAAACCCGAGTCGGCACTGTTCCCAAGATAGGGTTCACAGCCGCCTTCGCTAGATATCCTCGAACAAACTGGGTGTGCTCCTCACGCAGAAGACGAAGCCTTTCCATGTTGGAGTCGACCCATCTCTGTACATCAACTTTACGAGGAGCATCGGCGAACGGCGTCCTAATCGACCTCTCTCTTATGGGCTTCATGATTCTCTTTGACGAATGATTCGGCTGTCTCAGAACATTAATATACATCTGCTGTGCCTGGAGTTCACAATGCTCCTTGACCGGCAATATGCAGGCCTCCGCGTGAAGATGCTCCACCGGGGAGCTCCTTGCACAACCGGTAGCAATTCTAAGCGCAGCATTCTGTACACGCTGCAGCTTATTCCAGGAGCTGTCAGACACCAGATGCTGCCACACTGGTGCCGCATATTCCAGAGCCGGCTGAAGTATTTCTCTGTAGGTTCTCAATATAGTCTCTCGGCTGCTTCCCCATGATGTTCCTCCGAGAGCTCTCAAGATATTAGGCCTAGCCTTGACGACTGTTTGTTTCTGTTCCGCGTTTTTGTGGAACTTCAGTGACGGATCAAGAATAAGGCCAAGCAGCTTGGGGAATTTTGCTGCTGGCAACAGGTCACCATCCCATTTGACATCTGGATGGGCACTGTGTTCCTTGGTGTTTGTTGTGAACACTGAGACAGAGGATTTTGCAGCAGAGACTGTGAGCATCATTTTATCGAGGAAGAGCTTCAACTCGACGAGATAGGCGCTGATCTTGTTAGCGGTTATCTGCAGGTCACGATCCTGGCACATGATGGTGATGTCGTCGGCATACATAACAATCTTTACATCATTGGGGGGCTCGGGGATGTCCTCAAGGTACAGGGTGAATAGGGCAGGGGACAACACTCCGCCTTGCGGAACACCGGCTGCTATTGGAATGCTATCGGATACGTGATTCTGGAACAGAACCTCAGCCCGGCGGCCTTTAGTGAATGCTGCAATCCATCGCTTTTGCCATGATGGTAGCGACGACTTGAACAGTTTCTCGGACAGCAGTCTCAAGTTAACAGAGTCAAACGCTCTGCTCAGGTCGAGGGCGACGGCCACCGTTCTCAGGGGCTTTCTCATGATGAACCCATCGACCGCAAAGCTCACGATCTCCAATGGAGCAGTAGTAGTAGAGTGAAGTTTCCTGAACCCATGCTGATGCTGGTGTCGCTCATTTTGATCAGCCAGGTCCGTCACGATCAACTTTTCAGCTAATTTAGCGACGGGCGATAGCAGGCTTATTGGTCGAAAGCCTTTTGCCGTGCTTTGGGACTTGCCTGGCTTTGGCAACGGTATCACATTGGCTGTCTTCCAAGCTTGGGGTAGAGTGCAGGTCCGGAAAGAAGTGTTAACGATATCTGCAAGCATCGGTAGAAGTTCCGTGGGAAGCTTCTTCAGGATGGCTGGGGAGGTACCGTCAGGTCCGATAGACTTCGAATTCCTCATTTCCTTGATAGCCTTCTCTACTTCTGTGAGAGTAAAGGCCTCAGAAGCGTTCATGAGCGGCAAGCGGCTCAGCTTTCTAACCGTGACTCTGTTTTGCACGCCTCGCTTGGTGCGTGTGATGAAAAAATTTTTGCCGAGTGCGTAAGCAGCCGCTTTCCCTGATTTGAAGACGTTTTCCTCGAACTCAATAGCGGAGCTCATCGGGGGAGCGGACTTGCCGGAAATTTTTCTCAACACTTTCCACGTCGTAGTTCCGTCCGCCTTGAAATTCAGTTTTTCAGTGAACTTCTCCCAGCATTCCCTCTTGTTCTTATCCAGATCCTGCTTGATCTCATTATCCAGCACAGCAATCTGCGGGTCTAGATGGTCTGCGGCTCTCTTCTCATCTCTGGTTCTTATCTTCTGCAGTATTTCCCTGCTGACATTTGGAAAAAAGGTCTTGACACGACCCTCAGGAATTGCTGCTTTCATGGCCTTGCGGATGGCACTTGTTAGATGGCGCTTTTTCTGATGAACATCACCATTCCATGGGTAGTCGACCGCATGGCGGAGTGCAACATCTCTGAACAGGGTCCAGTCTGCTAGGCCTAAATTAAGATAAGTACGATGACGAAAACCAGAGTAAGGGGCAAGAGAGTCAGAGAGATCAATATAGACAAAGACGGGAATGTGATCACTGGAGAGAGTTGTGGATGTGGACCACGTGCAAGCATTAGAAGGATTGGATGACACAAGAGAGATATCTGGGCTAGAAGGTCGGCCGTTGGCAGGGAGACGAGTGGGCTGGTCATCATTGAGGATAACCAGGTCACACTCCTCAGCCCATTCTTCGACATCTTCCCCTCTGGCGTCAGAATCAAGAGCGGAACAGTACGTGTGAGCATTGAAGTCACCCGCAAAGACAGCTGAAGGGGAGAGTGGGCTGTCGTACAACTGCTTAAGGAGGGGAATAGGATTATAAGAGGGGGGACAAGATGATATAGGAGGAATGTAGATGTTAAATAGAGATGAAGGAGTTTTGAGGGGGAGGTGGAGAGGAATGTACTCGAGAGTACCGTCCTTAGGAGTATTAGGGATAATATGAGAAGGTAAGACAGATTGCAGGAAAGTAGACACTCCGCCCCCAAGAGCAGACCTTGGCATGTGATAGGCGGTGTATCCCGGAATGTTAGGCTGGGGGTAAGTGGTAGAAGGAGAGAGCTTGGTTTCTTGAACCATGATAACATCCGGGTGATGAGAACGTGCGAATAGAGAGAGTTCAGATAACTTGTTGCGAAGGCCGTTGAGATTAATGTGAACAATGGAGAGGGGCGGTTGGTAATTGAGGAATCAGAGTTGTTGGGGGCAGAGCATGGAACACAACGAAAGGATGAGTCATGATGCCTCACAGAACTGAGGCCCGAACAGGAGAAGTGCACCCACCTTTGGCATCCGAAGCACTGGACGCTGGTATGTCTCCAGTTAACATCCATGCCGCACGTGGCGCATAGGTACTTCTGCGCTGGACCAGGATTCCTCTCAACGCCGGCCCTTTGTAATAAAATCCTCAGGAGAGCTGCGGCCGACCAGCACCTCTCCCATGACAAAAACCCTCTTCTCGGAGGGGTTGACGTCGGTTTGCACGGAGGCGATCTTCTTTCCTCCACACTGCCACGGCACGAATGTACGACATTTCGGCAGCTGGGGAAAGGGTCTAGGAACACACCGAGAAGACGAGGGTGCTTAGATAAGGGCAGCAGATTTCCTTCCCAGAGAACCTGGGGATGCAGTTTGTGCTCAGCCATTGCATTAGTGCACAGAGTAACGCTGGACTTCGTAGGAGAGACTTTTAACTGTTTTGATTCCAGGAATTTGGCCAGACTGTTAAGGTATTTGTTCATCTCCGCAGTGGCGTGGCAGTACACACAATAGTGATGCCATCCGCTTACAGACATAAGTGGATTTTGGGCGGTGTCTTCGGAATATCAGATAGATACAGAGAGAATAGGCTCGGTGACAATACTCCGCCTTGAGGGACGCCTGCCTTCAAGGGAACAGACTTCGACAAGTGTCCGTCGAACTTCACACGTATAGAGCGATTTTTGACAAAGTTATCAGTCCATCTTTTGCACCAGTCGGGAATAGTTGAGTCCAGGATCGATTTGGACAGCAGCTGGAAACTGAAATTATCGACGGCAGCGGCTAAATCAACCGCCACGACTATACATCTACCAGCTGGAGGTTTCATGTTGAAGCTGTTTTCAATTATGTGCTCCGTGATCGACGTGAGTGCAGTTATGGTAGAGTGAGCTTTCTTGAAGCCATGTTGATACACATTATGTTGGAGTGCAGTTTGAAGATGCGGACAGATGATCTTCTCCGCTAACTTAGCTATGGGGGACAAAAGGGAAATGGGGTCGATGAGAAGTTGCCTTGTCCTCAGGCTTACCAGGCTTTGGGATCGGTAGGACGATGGCTTGCTTCCACCTCGCGGGAATCACACCAGTACTGAACGATGAGTAGACGAGATCGTTGAGCAACTCGAGGAACTGGTCCGGCAGATGCTTCAGCTGGATAGCTGAGATGCCATCGGGTCCTTCAGCTCTGGAGTTCTTCAATGATTTGATGAGGGCAGACACAGCTGAAGCAGTTATCGCAGGAGTATCGTGACGGCTGAGTTTCCTCATGGACCGGAGAGTTCGTCTGTGAGATCGATCACGGCGCGACGTCGCCGAGGCAAAGAGCTTCCCAAGCCGACAGGCAGCACCATATCCAGACTCGAATCTACCCAAAGGGAACTCCAGCATGTTTATCAGCATATTATTATGGTCCGTTGATATTTTCTTTCCTGAAAGCTTCTTGAGAACACTCCATGTTTTCTTGGCGTCAGTCTTGAAGTTTATGGACTCAGTGAACTCCTGCCATCGCTTTTGCTTGTGCATGTTGGGGCAAGTTAGTGATCTCGTCAGACAGTTACTGAATGCTCGAGTCAGCAGGATCAGCTCGTCGCTTCTCATCCCGTAGTTCGATCAGCTCCAGAACTTCCTTCGGAACATTGGGGTGAAACGTTCTCACACGTCCTGTCGGAATGGCTGCTCTAGAGGCCTTGCATACGGCATCAACGACGAACTTCTCTTTCTCATGTACAGAGCCTGTGAGCGGATAGTTGGCTACTCGGCTGAGTAACACCTCCTTAAACAGAACCCAATTAGCCTTAAGATAATTAGTGTACAATTTGCTACGTGAGCCTAGAATGGTGCGAGATGACTATTAAGAGGCTGATCTAGTGATGCGCATATTGGTACATCACTGGCCAAGACAAAAGAAGTGGACTAGTTACAACATACTGCGAGAGAAGAGGAGACAAATGTGACACCTGGCGGAGAGGGCCTGCCTGTGCTCGGAAGACGAGTAGGGGCGTCCTCATTGATAGCAACAAGATCACAATCATCCGCAAACTGCTCAAGTAGCTCACCTCTATCATCAGGCCCTGGAGAGGAGAATCAGGACGATGAATGTGCATTGAAATCACCGGCCATAATAACTGAGGACGATGGGAGGGTAGAGTGTACAGCAAGCAAAAATGGTGTAGGATCAAACGAATTGGGACATAAGGTGATTGGGGGAATGTAAACATTAACAACATCTAATGGGCAACTTTGTAATACAATATGGACACCAATACACTCAACAACATTGTCAGTGGGGAGCGCAATGAGGTGTGAGGGAATGGAAGATTTTACAAAAGTAGAGACGCCACCACAATGAGAAGTACGAGGGAGGTGAAAAGACTCATAACCGGGGAGACGGGGGAGGGAAGAGGATGCGCTAAGTTTCGTCACCTGCAAGAGGATGACATCAGGATGAAAGCGTTCAATGTACAACGTCAGTTCAACAAGCTAACCCCGAACATTTGAGGTGTACCCAGCCAAAACAACCACCGCACTGAACGCATGTTGAGCTGATAATCCACAGTGACAAGAGGGATATCGCGGGGTTTTGCTGCGTGGCCCTGGGTTCCTCTCAATGCCAGCTCGTAGTAGTAAAATACGAAGGAGTGCGGCAGCCAGCTATTCGCACTGCCATACAGAAAACACTCCTTGTTGAGTTGTTGATGCCCGTTTGATGAGTCTCCTTGATCTTGGTAGTCGACTCCACAGATCCACCACGCGTAGGTTCAGCATCTCGGATCCATGAGTGAGCTAAGCTGTACCTCTTTGTGCTCGAGAAAGATCTATAGCCTTTTGTAATTACGTGTGCTCCTCCGGCAGTATGGGGGCCTCCCCTCAACGGAGTCTTGATCTTTGTGTGTTGAGATTGACGCTGGTTAAGTTTACAGATTGATTCTCCCTTCCTCTGAGAAATTTTATAGTACCTGCCGTAAGTCTGAACTGTCGACTCTTCAGCTAGGCTCTGTACGGTCTATCCACTGTACATCTTGAAACATGAGGATCCAGACTCCCTTGGAGTATGTGCTTTGACTTCATGATGTCAGAAACCGCGTGCCATAGATGAGACTCACTAAAGGCTAGAGATCTTTATTTGGGCTCAAACTTGTTTTTTCTCCGGTCGTAGGTTATTAACTCCTTCAAATACTCCCGAACGCATGACGGAAATATCCTGTCAAGCGACCTACTGGATTCTTCAATACCGCCGTGTCAAAAGCACTGGATAGCGGCATTCACTAAGGGAAGACGAGCTAGAGTTATGTTCCAGAACCACGTCTCGAATAGTATTCCTATTGCAGCTGGAGTCCCGCAGGGCGGCGTTTTATCGCCTGACTCTTCAGTCTGTACCTAGAAGACACCCTCCCCAGGATATCAAGGTGGTCGCCTATGCCGATGATATGACAATAATGTGTCGGAATTGTGGTGAGCGCGAAGCGCGCACCAGATTTGGTTTTGAATTTGCCACGCGCGCAACCCCTTTCTCGAAATCTCAGTTCAGAGTGAACGTAGGAATTAGAACTACATTGCATTAAAAAGAGCGCAAAAAGTTGGTATATGTGCCCAAAAATGGTTTAGAACGGTTCACTGGTTTTCGAGTAAAAATTGAAAGACCGCGCGTTTTTGTTGTTAATCTCCTTTTTTTCAGACGGCGTTCACGATCTTGCGGGTACACTTAAAATTGAGCTAGGGAGCCCATTTTTGGACAGGAGGCTGGAAATGGATGCAGGTCGCTACTATTCCAATTTGAACTTGATACCTTAACTTTGAAGGGTACCTCAAAATCGTGGGTTTATATACTAAATTAGCCATGGAGCACGAAAACTGCTTTTTTCTGCTACTGCTGTGGAGACCGGAGTGTGTGGGTGAATCTGCAGCCAATCAACACAGGTCGTCGGAGATAAGTACTCAAGTTGTCAGATTTCGTACTCATGACACGTCATCGATCGATAATCAATATTATCGATTTTCACACTTTTTGCACAAAATGCGGCAAGGAGTGGTGATTGCTGATGGGATTGGTTTTCTTGGTTGGAGAATTTCGCTCATCAGACATCGATAAATACCAATCAATAATATTGATTTTTTCGTCTGTTTCACAAAATGCCGCAATGATTTTTGATTGTTGATGGCTCTAAGTCACTTGTTTGGGAAATTCTTCTCATCATGCGAGATCCAATATTAAACTAGATTTTCTTCAATTATCGATAGTATTGAGTTCTCACATAATGCACAAAATGCGGCAATGAGTGGTATTTTTCACTGTTTTTGGTCATAAGTTTTAAAAGTTGTACTCATAAGACAATGTCGTCTGTTAGATGTTTCATCATTCCAAAATGGAAATCGTTGAACAAAATTGAAGTTAGAAAGAGAACCTTCGGGAAAAATATGTGAAATTTCTGAAAATTTAGCTTCCTGCCAAAAGTAACGATTTGGTAATGGTGAAAAAAGCTTCAAAAATACTTTGAAATATCTTAAAAAATGATTTGGCGTAAAATGGCTTGGAAATATAAAAAAGCTAGGAAATGAAGTGAAATAACCAAAAATGTGATTTGGTGGTCGATCATTTCACATGCTTCTCCGTTAAACTTATCAAAACGAAATCAAGCGCGCAACGGAAATATTAAGCTATTTTTGAAAGCTGTAATAAGGGAATCAGCATAGGTCAAGCTAGGTGAACGCAACGCTCCATTCCATATCGTGCTTGATTTCGTTTTGATAAGTTTAACGGAGAAGCTTGTGAAGTGATCGACCACCAAGTCACATTTTTGGTTATTTCACTTCATTTCCTAGCTTTTTTATATTTCCAGGTCATTTTACGCCAAATCATTTTTTAAGATAATTCAAAATATTTTTGAAGCTTTTTTCACCATCACCAAATCGTTACTTTTGGCAGGAAGCTAAATTTTCAGAAATTGGGATATATTAGGTCTAGAAGTTAATTTCCGCGTTTTTGTTGTTATTGATATTTTGTAAAAAATAAAATTATTTTTATATAACGAATTTTATGTTATAATGCTCACTGTATTATCAGCTTTCTATTGATATATAACTTGCTTCACGTACCTTATAAAAAAAGTATTATTTTAGTTTCAGAATATGTCAACTTTTGTGCCGGAAAAACGCCATTTGCGGGAAGCTCTCCTTTTCCTTTTTCATCTCAAGAAGAAAGCCACTGACGCGCACCAAATGCTTGCCCAAGCTTACGGGGATGCTGCTCCATCCATAAGAACCTGCCAAGAATGGTTTCAGCGTTTCAAATCGGGTGATTTTGACGTTGGGACAAAGATCGACCAGGACAGCCAAAAAGTTCGAAGACGAAGAACTTCAGGCTTTGTTGGATCAAGATTCGGCTCAAACGCAAGAACAGCTCGCGGCATCTCTCGGCGTCACCCAAAAAGCAATTTCTATTCGATTGAAGGCAATGGGAAGATTCAAAAGGAAGGAAAATGGATCCCCTATGAGCTCTCAGAACGCAACAAAGAGCAGAGAAAAACAACTTCACAAATCTTGTTGGACCGATTCCAAAAGAAAGTCTTTTTTACACCGCATCATAACTGGCGATGAAAAGTGGGTGTACTACGACAATCCGAAGCGAAAGAAAATCGTGGTTAGTCCTGGTGAAACAACAACTTCGACCGCAAAACCAAACATCCACGGGAAGAAGGTCTTACTGTGCATATGGTGGGATCAACGCGGTATACTGTACTATGAACTTCTTCAACCTGGCGAAACAGTTACTGCGAATCGCTATCAACATCAACTAGCGCAATTGCGGCATGAAATCGAAGCAAAAAGAGACCAGAATGGGCGAGTCGACACGAAAAAGTCATATTGCTTCATGATAACGCTCGACCTCATGTTGCTCGAACGGTAAAGGCTACGCTAAAAGAGTTCAAATGGGAAGTCTTACCGCACCCGCCGTACTCTCCAGACATCGCCCCCGTCGGATTATCACCTTTTCCGGTCAATGGCGCATGGTCTAGCGGAGCAGCGCTTTCAAGATCGTCAAGATGTCAAAAATGGCTCGATGAATGGGTGGAGGCCAAACCAGAAAAAATTTTATTATGATGGAATCCATAAGTTACCCAAACTCTGGGAAATGGTTGTTATTAATGACGGAAATTATTTTGAATAAAAATTTTGTTTAAGTATGTCCAGTTTTCAATAGTGTAAAAAGCGTAAAAAAACGCGGAAATTAACTTCTAGACCTAATACATGTGGCCGCCTCCAAGATCAATGAGTATCTGGTCACACTGAAAAGCTTTTTCGACCGCAAAATGCTAAAGATATCTGCATCCAAATTGTCGGTATCCGTACTCACAACGGATTCATCAGAGCACAGCGCCCACCCGCATGTCGAGTGGGACGGAGATCGATTACAGTTCACCTCCGCACTGCCGTTCAGTCCGCAAAGTGCACGCTGGTTGCGAAATCGTGCTGCGGCGCGGTTGCGAGTATCCTCAGACAGGGATGTGGGATCACCCGGGCGGTTTTTGCCTTTGGTGCCCGGGTTATCCCACCGCCCGGGTGATCCTACACCTCTGTCTGAGGATACTTGCAACCGCGCCGCATCACGATTTCGCAATCAGCGTGCACTTTGCGGACTGAACGGCAGTGCGGAGGTGAACTGTACCTGCTGCTCGCTGTCCCAAACAGGGATGTGCGGCAAACGACTTTTAGATTTCGGCAAACGGCAATCGGCAAGAAAATCCCAAAAACGGCCGGCAAACGGCAAAAACCTCATTCTATAGATTGACCCAAAAGTTATTCACATGTGCTACTTTTTTTTTCCTTTTTTTCAATACTTATGTCAACATTCTAATAATTCCAGTTCTAGGGACTAGTTTCAATTTCAAAGCATAACATGAACAAAAACAAGACATGTGGGACCTCATGGGAATAAAAAAAAATCGTCACTGCGGCTTCGCGATAAAGAGCAGCTTCCTACATGCACCGAAGCGGCACTATCGCGGAGTCGCAGCGGCGATGTCGTGGCGGCCCCACTATAGTGCCGCTGCGGCTCCGCTATAGTGCCGCTGTGGCTCCGCGTTAGTGCTGCTGCGGCTCCGCGGTAGTGCCGCCGCGGCTTCGCGGTAGTGCCGCCGCGGCTCCGCGGTTGGTGGCCGCGCTCTGACAAAAATATGACCGACTGCGAGTAACTCATATGAAATGAGTCATAATACAACTGGGTGGGCCTACGAACAAAAATACACACGTGCGGTGCTTACGTCCTCTGCCTGATAGAGACAGAGTGTACACCCGTTATTTAGAACTAGGAGATACGGGATGTCCCTCAATCTTGAGCTATTGAACTGGCAAACATCTCGTTCTACCACACAGAACAGTGCATCGCAGTCGACGCGGGATCGCTGATGCATCCACTCGTAGCCCGTGCGGTTCTGACACAGAACTGCAGCGGTACTGTCACGTCAATGTCGCGGCGTTGCTGACCCTCAAGACACTGCAATAGATTCTCCACGGCACAGTAATCATCACGGTGCTGCTGCGGAACTACCGTGAAACTATCGCGGCACAGTCGAGGGTAGCGCTACTTTCCTGGCACTGCCGCGGCATACTATCTCAGAGTCCCTGCCCACGTGTGTCGCACAAATGCTTCTGTGTTGCACAAGTGCTTCCTGCTTCTTTTAGCTACACCAGAATCTGTCGAAACTCTGGAACAGAAACTAAAGCACCACATTGGAGTTGGACTATCTACTGTCAACTTAAAGGCAGTGTTCACGATGAAAGTCGTTTTTCTGCTTTTTTGACTGTCTTGAGAGCGGTCCCATGCTGATTTCGATGATGTCCCTGGAATCGTACAAGACCCCCTGGAAACGGAGTTATGGCCCCTCAAAGTTCAGCTAGGAAGCATTGTGGACGAGTTGTCCGAGGCTTGTAACTCCAGTTTTTTGCAACCTATTTGTCCGAGCTGACCTGAATAAAGAGAGACGTTAAGAATGAAGGGAAGAACGGGGCTTTTGATCGGAAACCATCGCTCATCTCACCACGAATTCAGGGAAACTGTTATAGGACGTGGGCGGAGGGACCCAATGGGTTGACTGGCCCACGAGATTTTCACCCACTTAACGGCCGTTTTTCGTCGCACTTCCGTTCTTAATCTTCTTAGAGGGACTCAAAGCTTACGTTTTGGCCAAAAAAAACGTGCAACTTTTTCTTCGTGAACGCTGCCCTTAATGCGAGCTGACAGAGAAAATGGAAATAGCATATGATTAAAGAAAAGAGCTTTCTAAAACGTCCTCCGGAGGAGTTATTCAAAAGCTAACCATCTTGTTCCCCATTCACACACTACTTCTAATTTCTCTGTCAGCTCGCGTCAAGTTGCAGTTCTGCGCGAACTTACCGCGAGCTAAGAAGTGTTCGAAAAATCTTCAGAATTTGTTTTCTGAATCAATGTTTTTTTCCAAAAAAGACAGTATGAACCAATTGATGGGAAATTTTTTTTCATTTTGAGCGTATCCAGTGGCTCATAACGTGGCATGCGGGTCCGTAGTTTCAGCAATGTCTGGACCCTTTCCTGAAAATCGTCAAATATAAAGCTCGCGTTTAGCTGCAGTTTATCGCAAACTTACCGCGAGTGAACTCGCGTTCTCAAACCGATTTACTACCACCCTAGATAAGTCAAAACCCCGTATAACGGTTAAGCGAATAAAGGATACTCGGTTTACCCCTAGTGCCTACATGACCGCGAGCATAGGCGGCGTTTCCTTTCAATGTTTTGCCGAGTTTTGCCGGCAAAATAACAAAAAATTCGGCAAACGACAAACGGCAAAAAAGTCCCCAAAATGGCCGGCAAACGACAAACGGCAATTGCCGCACATCCCTGGTCCCAAACTACTCGGTCTGGTGCTCGATCCATCGCTCAAGTTTCATAAGAACACCGAGCAGAAGCAGGCCGTCGTCAAAGCGAAGCTTAATCTGCTCAGAGCCCTGGGCGGTACATCATGGGGCAGTAGCAAGGAAACTATTATCAGGACATGACCGGAATCCCGTTTCGATACAGAGAGTAAATTGATCCATCTGTGTCGTAATGTGCTTGCTTGTTCGGAGAATCATTTACGCGAAGACCATGTACTTGAGCCTGTACAGCGATGAAAAGTCTACAGGGTGTTTCAAAATTATTGGCGCGCTATTTGTCTTCTATTTCATGAGGGGTTTCAATTTTTAAATTTCCGCTATTTTGATTTTTCTGGGTTTTTCTGAGTCTCAGCTCTGTATTTCTCATCCCTAATCTGTAAACATTAATTTTTGAGTTAGTATAATCATGGCTAGTCCGAAGTGCGGCGCCATTACCGCAGTGCAAAGTTTGACGCACCTAACGAGATACATCGCCAATCAGCTCAGACTTATCCAGTATGCTCTGAATCGTCGTCATCAGCTTTGTCCAATTTCTGACAACGTTTGTAAAAGCATAAAGATCAGTTCCCCCGTATCTAACGTTGTCAGGAGGGCGGGTGCCCGAGGCAAGAGAAATTTTTGACTGTCGATGAGATGTATAGCCAGCAAAGGGAATTTGGGGTGGGGAGCCACCTAGGAACTCGCCAGGAAGGAGCTGAATCTTTATTTATACCATTTAGAGCAGTACCGTCGACTTTCCGCCGATAAAAAGCTGAAGTGAGATCAAAAGTGCAGGAAGCTCCATCACCGTTGCATAGGAGTCACGCTTTGCGTAATGGCCTTTTTGGATGGAACAATTTATCAGTCTGAAGTCAATTAAAAATTCGAAAACTATTATTCTGCAGCCAGAAGAATCAATCAGTTCTTACTGCTAGAAAACGAGACCGGACTGACTGCTTATACGACGAATTCAGTGATGCTTTTTGGAGAAATCGCTAGCGAGGGCAGAAGTCCGCCGCTTTTCGTGGATTCGACATGGAAATCAGTAAGGACGTTTGCAGGAAAACAATCCTGGAAATTGGTTCAATCCACTGTTAAACTTTCCAACTTGGCTGAAGACTCTAGACCTTCACAACAGGTCGTGGGTAAGCCCACATGACGAAATCCGTTCAAGAGTGCTGTGGAGGCGAGCTTCTCTGAGTCAAACGCGCGCGGAGAATTGCCGTCCTGCTCGTCGGACCTGAATCCACTCGACTTTCAAGTGTGGTCCGTGATCGAGTCTGAGGTCTGTGAATCTCGACATACAAAATTGTCCCCCTGGAAAGGTGTATTGAAGGAAACCTTAGATGAAATGAATGACGACTACCTCCGTGACTGCTGCGACGTGTTCCCGAGACAGTTAAGTGGTTGTGGTTTCGAAATGCACACAAATGCAATGTACGTGACCTAAAAAGTCCAATAGACCGGGTTGTGAACCCCAATGGTAATGAAACAGTAGCGCAATAAAGTACAATTAATTTGTTACAATAAACACAACAAAACAACTATTACTAGAGATCTGGTGATAAAAATTCTTACAAATTTACTATTGGAGAACCTTCTTCTTAGTGGAGATTCTTTTGCTGCCGAGATGTCGTACGTTCGTGCCGTGGCCGTGTGGAGGAAACAACACCAACTCCGTGCAAACCGACATCAACCCCTCCACGGAGAGGGTTTTTGCTATGGGAGAGATGCTGTCTGGCCTCAGCTCTCCTAAGGATTTTCCTACAAAGGGCCGGCGTGGAGAGGAATCCTGGACCCGCTCAGAAGTACCCATGCGCCACGTGCGGCAAGGATGTCACATGGAGTAAAACAAGCGTCCAGTGCTTTGGATGCCGAAAGTGGGTGCATCTCTTCTGTTCGGGTCTCAGTTCTGTGAGGCATCATAACTCTGCTTTTCGCTGTGTTCTATGCTCCTCACCTTCCAACTCTGATTCCTCTACATCCAGTCGCCCCCTTTCTATTGTACATATAAATCTCAATGGCCTCCGTGCCAAACTATCTGAACTCTCTCTACTCGCACGTACTTACCATCCAGACGTCATCATGGTTCAGAAAACCAAACTCTCCCCCTCAGCTACCTCCTCTCACCCTAATATTCCCGGCTATACCGCATACCACGCTCCAAGGTCGGCTGTCGGCGGAGGAGTTTCTACTTTTGTTCTATCCACTCTCCCTTCTCACCTTATCCCCAGTCTTCCTAAAGACGGTACTCTTTAGTACGTCCCCATACATCTCTCACTCAAAACTCCCCTATCTATTTTCAATATTTACATCCCCCCCTACTACATCATGCCCCCATCCTATGATCCTATCCCTCTTCTAAAGCAGCTCAATGACTGCGCCCTATCACCCTCAGTCGTCTTTGCGGGCGACTTCAATGCTCAAACCTTTTGCTCTTCGCTCAAGTCTGATGCTAGAGGAGAAGACGTCGAAGAATGGGCGGAGGGGTGCGACCTGGTTATCTTAAACAACGATCAGCCCACACACCTCCCTGCCAACCGCCGATCTTCCAGCCCAGACATTTCGCTCATTTCTTCTAACCTTTCTAGTGCTTGCTCATGGTTGACTTCTACAACCCTGCCTAGTGACCACATCCCCATTTTTGTCCATATTGATCTCTCCAACTCTCTTGCGCCTTACACTGGTATTCGTCAACGTTCAAACCTTAATTTACGCCTTGCAGACTGGGGCCTGTTCAGAGAGGTTGCGCTTCGCCAGGCAGCTGAATATCCATGGAATAGCGACGTTTACCAGAAAGAGCGTCACGTATCTGACGCTATCCCGAAGGCTATGGAAGCAGCCATACCAGAAGAACGTGTAAAGACTTTTTACCCTATCGTCACCAGGGAGATATTGAAGAAAATCTGGATATCACGATTGGGGAACTCGATGCTAGCGGGTTGCATAACAACATAACACGAAAATGATAAAACACAAATTTATTACCAAATTAATCACTTGAAGGTACATCAATTAGCAATGAAACGATAATTGTGAAACAAATTGTGTTTGTTCACAATAATGGCTAACGATTATACATAAAAATTTGCAACGAAATACATTAAATGATCGAGTTCACAAGTTTTCAAAAAATGACTTCAAATACTTGAATAAAAAACGAATTGGAAGTATGGGCGATTTGGATTTTAGAATCCGAAAATAGTGCACGAGGGTGTCATTATAAATGTCAAATATTCGAAAAAAACAACTGAAAATAAATTTTAGTAACTGAAAACGTATTTACTCGAACTGCGAATTCCCTTTTTGTGTCCTATCCAGTCAAGTGATTCATATTTTGAATGTTATTACTGTAAAAATCTAATCCGCATTCATTTATTGTGCTTCCACGCTGTTACATGAAAATTATGTTTCGAACAACACGGTTTCTAATTATTTCAAATCATCTTTCAAAAATTGTGGACCCTAAAATAAAACTTTTACAGCGCACAAAAGTGAAGTCATCAAAACTGAGAACCCAAGTGGTAACTGATCAATGTTTTCCAAGGACACAGATACGCAGAGCGCGTTTAAAAAATATAGTTAACTATAAGACTGACTGCACATTCGAGGTTCCCTACAGCAAAGAAGCGAAATCGATATCATTAAACGAGATAACGGTAGTAGGGGCATGTTATAAGGCTAGTAGAACTTACAATATCTCCCCATGTGAAAATAAGTGGGCATCTACAAAACCCGCACTAAGTTTTGTAGAAACGGGGAGCATCTGGCAAACTTGGCAAAAAAACGTCCGATGCATGTAACTTTTTGAGTAGTGATTTTTTCGAATTCTGAAAACGCTAGCATATTCGCAGATAAAAAAGCTACTTAAAGGCAGCGTTCACGATGATCATCCTCGTTGACTTTCCACAGTGAAATGATAGGCGAGAAGGATCCTAGGCTCCCAGTGTCGAAAGAACGGTAGAAAACGAGCCAAGAGCTGCAAAATAACGGCTGCAAACAAGCGTTTTGGTGCCCCAGACACGGCTGGTGCCCCAGATCCGCCTCTCGGAATGAACAAATGAAGACTCAGATTACAGGAATGATCAAGTCAAGGAAGTGCTGATAAGTGAGCTGATCGCTTCATTGCACTGATGGGTCTCATCCTCCTAGCGGTCAATTCCTCCACGCTCAAAATTCAACGTAAACAAGAGAGAGCCTATTTTTGCTCAAAAACGCGTCTTTCCGTCCTTTTTAACATGCCTTGCTATATAGGGCACCAGACCTTCCGTGAGCCGTGGAGATATCGGAAGTGAAATTTATCGTGAACCCTGCCTTTCATTATGCGACTTTTAGGCCGAAGATCCCTAAATTCGCTTTGTTTTTGAAGGAAATAGTTTTTTTCAACCGTTCTTCAAAAGCATCGCGCGCGGCAAAATGCGGCGAAACTTTGAGCTGTATTTGTACAAGTAATGGAAGAGCAATCTTTATTCTTTCTTAATAAATTAGGTGTAAATGAGAGAATCTCAATGTTTGTTTGGGTTGAATTTTCGAAAACTTTCAATTAAGAGTCCGGGGTTCTCGCAACAAAACTCCAAATTTTCATGTAGTTCTCAAGCGTGTTTAATGAAGGATTTCGAGAATTCAACCAACACAAACCTCGAGATTCTCACCTTGACCTAATTTATGAAGAAAGCATACAGATCGCTCTCCCATTACTCTTGCAAATACTGCTCAAAATTTCGCCGCACTTCGCAGCGCACGAGGTTTTCATAAACAATCGCAAAATAAATTTCCTTCAAAAACAAAGCGATTCTAGGGATAGTCGGCCCACGAGTCGCATATTTAAGTAGCAGTTTCATGTGTGAAAATGACAGCGCTTTCAGTAGTCAAAAAAGTCTTCCTTCAAAAAAGTTTCATGCAATAGACGTTTTTTTTGTTTGCCAGATGCTCCCCGTTTTTACAAAACATAGAGCGGGTATTGTAGCTCTCCCATTTTTGCCATTTTTCTCAGCCAATTTTTGTCGATACATTCCACAAAATGATGACTCTTCACTTTGAAAGGCTGGAGTAACCGATCTCGGAATGGACGGAACATTGTTATTGAAATAACACTTTAATTAGCCGAATTGGAAGACACTCTCTAAATATTGAACAATTTGTGAATGTTATAGGTACAATACCGCCGCTATCTAAGGGTAAAAAATATGCGAAGTGGGCAACGAAAGGCTTATATCAAAGTTTGGCATAAATTTTGAGTGGTGAATATTTTAGTCCCGCCTAATACCTACAGCTGTCACAGCAAAGTTCTGAAAAGAATTTAGTCGGGGGAAAATCTATACTCCCGGAAAGTGTTACAGACCTAGCTTAGCTACGACGGCCTCTCCAAAGGCAGTGCGCAGAAACTTAACGGGATCATCGTACTGTAGTGCAGCATTTCCTAGAACAATAATCTCACTGGATTCAACTGCTAACCGTAACACAAAACGCATACCTCGCTTGTAGTCTTCGATCTGTTCCATCTGGTTTTCCGCGTCGTCGCTTCGAGCCTTCCCATGCGAAATCTCTCAGAAATTTCTGGAAAATAGAACCTATTCAAGTCGCAAACGTCGTGAGCCTATGTTGCAAACGCAGATTTATCAGTTGGCTGTGTTCAGACTGTAGCAACAAGTATGAGAGTAGCTTATTATTAAAAAAGCTGTTTTGTGAATTTCATGTCAAGTGTACACACTATGCACATTTTATGCATACATTAAGATGTAAAAGCTTCTTCTCAACTTAAAGGCAGCATACACGCTCGTAAACGTGGTTGAGATAACTACGTGAATCGAACCGTATGGCTTACAACATAATGCTTACGCATTTTGAAGAGTCAAAAACGACCCACAATGCCGTTACACGAGTTAGAAGTTCGCCCCGCCCGGTATTTTCACGCCCCCTGTATTTGCCCTTTTCCTCCAACGCAGGGTTGCTGGGACATCTTCGCCGTCAGTGACGTGTGTGGTTCACTTGTTAGGCAATCTACCAACAGTACCGACGGTGAATATGACCAAGCAACCTTGCGTTGCAGGAAAAGGGCAAATACAGGGCGGGGCCAACTTCTAACTCATGTAGCGGCATTGTGGGTCGTTTTTGACACTTCAAAATGCGTAGGCGTTGTAATCTGGGCCATACCATTCTATTTCCGTAGTTATGTCAATCACGTTTACGAGCGTGTATGCTGCCTTGAAAGGCAGCAGACACGCTCAAAAACGTTGTTTGGATAACCACTGGGGTCGTATGGCCCCTACTAGAACGTCGTACCGTCGGAAGCGTCGAAAACTAGTCTAAACTACTAAATTTGAGCAATGCAAGTCGAAAAATTTCGTCAACCCCGCCCACGAGCTTCGACAACCCTGCCTCCACATACGAACTCGTCCAGATTGATTCTTTGAATACAGTCACTGTGGCTGGTTTTTGAAGCTTACAATTAGGTGAGCGTTCTAGTACAGGCTGCAGGAGTCTATCGGCTCCGCAATCTCAAGTCTATCGGCTTTGCACACCTACAACGTCGCTCGAATTTTTTTCTCAAATCCCAAAGCACTTTTTTGCTGTTGTGCGTACTCCTGGCTAAGCTCCTCCCACTTTTCGATACATTAAAAACACTCCCTAAAAACCCTTACACACATCCAACGACAACGCACACCTTATTTCAACTTCTACGCACTTTTTGCCCTTGTGCCCTGAAGCCCCGCCCACTTTCGGTACATTGAAAACTTGCCTCCGAAGCCTTCACACACCTCCAGCCTGATTACCCACGCTTTTCCAAATTTCAAAGCATTTTCTTGCCGTTGTGCGCACTCCTTCCGAAGCCCCGCCCACTTTCCGGAACATTGAAAACTTGCTTTCGAAACCCTTGCATACCTCCAGCGCTGATCCCAATAGATTTTCGAATTTCAAAGCATTTTCTTGCCGTTATGCGTACTCTTGACGAAGCCCCGCCCACTTTCCGGAACATTGAAAACTTGCTTTCGAAACCCTTGCATACCTCCAGCGCTGATCCCAACATTTTTTTCGAATTTCAAAGCATTTTCTTGCCGTTGTGCGCACTCTTGCCGAAGCCCCGCCCACTTTCCGGATTATTAAAAACTTGCCCTCGAAGCTCTCACAGACTTCCAGCCTGATTGCCCACACTTTTTTCGAACTTCACAGCACTTTTTTTGCCGCTGTGCGCACTCCTGTCCAAGCCCCGCCCACTTCCGGTCAATTTCCTTTGACACCTTTAGGGCTTCCTACTTGTTTCCCTCAAAGCTACCCACCCAACTGAATCCCTACACACCTTCCACAGCATTCTGCACAAGCCTTCATCAACCGACAGTCAACACCTGTTTTCAATAAGTATTATTGTTAATCTTGTTAATAACATAGCGTAAACAACGCAGGTCATCATAAAAAGGGGTGTACACACAGGAGACACAAGGGGAACACAGAACCATACAGTGGAAAGCAAGAAAAATAAAGAAAATTATTAAAAAAACGAGATGACACAGAAACTGCAGCAGAAATAATCCACGATTCAGGCGTGAAGTTGAATGTGTCCCCGCCGCTACACACCATGCATTTTCTCTCACGTCTGCGCGCGGTTGGTCCTCAAGTTGCGCGGTTTCTGCCCGCTTTGCAAAGTTGCGCGCGGTCCGAACGGAAAGAGGTGGAAGCCGTGAAAAGGGCAAAAGCGGTCGGAACGCTCGCAATATCTCAAGATCGTACTGACCGCGTGCTTTGCGCGCGGTCAGCCCTATTCTGTTTTTTGCAAGCGGTCGAAACGGTTCTTGCGCGCGGTCGGTACTAAGGGCGAAAACTTGCGCGCGGTCAAGCCTATTTCCTGTCCGAGCAAGTGAACTTCTCCCGCTGCTTACCGACTTAATTAATACCTCATTTCGAACATGCACATTGCCACAAGATCGGAAGACAGCGAGTGTCGTCCCACTGCCTAAGTCCGGAGAACCGCAGTCGTCAGCGAAAGGATATAGGCCCATAAGCCTTTTGTCGCCATTGGCCAAGGTTGCTGAAAAGCTAATTGTCAATGATTTAGCTCAGCATAACGAAAAGCAGCAACACCAGGGCTGGAATTCATGAACGCAAACCATGGGCTACAGTTGGGTTCGTCTCCATAGATTGCGTGCTATTTTCGCGGCAAACCCAACCATAGCCCACGGTTAGCCGTTCATGAATCCTAGCCCAGCGTGGTTTCAGGAAGCCTGCATTCAACCACGACGGCACTGCTGGAAATCGTTGGCTATGCCATCGATGGTTTCAATGAGAGGAAACCACTCAGAACCGTCGCTGTAGCTCTGGATTTGACAAAGGCATTCGACAGCGTCAACTTGGGCATGTTATCGGAAAGCTTGTTGGTCTTCTATCCCTCCATGGCAGAAGCGCTGGATAACTGCATTCACTAAGGGCCGTCGAGCAAAAGTTATAGTCCAAAGTCATGTTTCAAGCAGTATTCCCATAGCTGCTGGTGTCCCGCAAGGCGGAGTCTTATCGCCCGCTGTGTTTAATCTGTACCTAGAGGACATTCCGGCTCCTCCCCAGTATACTTATGCCGAGTCGAGTCATCGAGTCTTGGTATCGACTGAAACAGTCGACATCGAGTCATTCGACTACTCGATTATTCGAAATTTTGAAAAATCGAATTAGTCTTCTTCTTCTTCTTTGCAGCCACTGAGAGGGGTTTCGTCACAAGTTGAGAAACTGGGCGACCAGCACTGGATTCGTCCACAAGTCCATTGTACTGAGCGTTGTTGGCTTCTTCGGACAATCAAATAGATGTTTAGTGTCATGGCCATGGTTTCCACAGTCCGGGCACACGTCAGGCTGGCTATTGTCGATCCTGTGCAGGTAAGACATAAGCAATGGAGAATGTCCGCAGCGCAACGAAGCGAGGATACACCTGGCGCGCCTACCGAGCTCGGACTCGGTATCACATACCCTGGGCGGCACATCACCGAGAATAGGGTTGACGGCCGCTTTGGCGAGATGATCCTTCACAAACCGGGTGTGCTCCGCGCGTAAGAGACAAAGCCGTTCTTGATTCGAGTCGGTCGATCTCTGTACATTCACTTTGTTCGGAGCATCGGCAAACGGCACTCTGATCGATCTCTCACGGGATTTAATAGTCTTCTCGACGGATGATTAGGTTGCTTAAGGACATTAATAAACATCTGCTTAGCCTGGAGCTGACAATGCTCTTTCACTGGCAAGATACGGGCCTCGGCGTGAAGGTGCTCAATCGGTGAGCTTTTTGCACATCCAGTGGCTATTCGTAGTGCAGCATTCTGAATTCGCTGCATCTTAGTCCAGGAACTGTCCGACACGATGTGCTGCCAGACAGGTGCAGCATACTCCAATGCAGGCTGCAGAATAGCTCGATATGTCGTCAAGATTGTCTCTCTGCTGCCTCCCCAGGACGTTCCTCCTAGAGCTCTCAACACATTAAGCTTTGCCTTGATAATTGCCTGCTTCTGTTCAGCATTTTTGTGAAACTTCAGTGATGGGTCCAAAACGAGGCCCAGCAGTTTAGGAAATTGCGCTGTAGGCAAGAGGTCACCATCCCACCTGACAACAGGTTGGGCGCTGTGTTCCTTTGGGTCAGATGTGAATACCGAAACAGAAGACTTCGCCGCGGAAGCTGTGAGCATCATACTATCGAGAAAGTTTTTAAGCTCGACGAGATAGTCGCTGATCTTGTTTGCGGCTACCTGTATGTCACGATTACGGCACATTATGGTGATAACGTCGGCATACGCAACAATTTTTATGTCTTCAGGAGGCTCGGGTAGGTCTTCAATATACAGGCTGAAGAGGGCAGGTGACAAAACTCCACCCTGCGTCACACCGGCTGCTACAGGTATACTATCGGAGACGTGATTCTGGAATAGCACTGCTGCCGAGATGTCGTACGTTCGTGCCGTGGCAGTGTGGAGGAAAGAAGATCGCCTCCGTGCAAACCGACGTCAACCCCTCCGAGAAGAGGGTTTTTGTCATGGGAGAGGTGCTGGTCGGCCGCAGCTCTCCTGAGGATTTTATTACAAAGGGCCGGCGTCGAGAGGAATCCAGGTCCAGCACGGAAGTATCCATGTGCCACCTGCGGCGAGGATGTTACCTGGCATAAAACAAGTGTCCAGTGCTTCGGATGCCAAAGGTGGGTGCACTTCTCCTGTTCGGGCCTCAGTTCTGTGAGGCATCATGACTCATCCTTTCGTTGTGTTCTATGCTCTGCCCCCAACAACTCTGATTCCTCAATTACCAACCGCCCCCTCTCCATTGTTCACATTAATCTCAACGGCCTTCGCAACAAGTTATCTGAACTCTCTCTATTCGCACGTTCTCATCACCCGGATGTTATCATGGTTCAAGAAACCAAGCTCTCTCCATCTACCACTTATCCCCAACCTAACATTCCGGGCTACACCGCCTATCACATGCCAAGGACAGCTCTTGGGGGCGGAGTGTCTACTTTCGTTCAATCTGCCTTACCTTCTCATATTATCCCTAATACTCCTAAGGCTCTGTCCATACGTGGCGAGAGCGTGCGTTCTCGCTGCTGTGCGCCTCTCGACGCTCCTCAACGCTGGACTAGCCCGTGCCAGCAATTATGCACTGGCGAACACCCCACCTCGTTTTGATTCGATTGACAATTCTTGACCGGTGATCAATCGCTCGAATCGGCGCAACGGCTGACCATTTCCTATGGTTTGTGTATTTTGCCGTGGGGTTATGGGGTACAAGGGCAATAGTTTTGCAAAAGGCTTGATGCCACTTACTTTAAAAATTGAGCAGTAAGCTTGAAATTCGCTGCTTCCTTCTTTGAGCTGGCGTGGGCGCACGAGAGCGAGCGAGCGTGAACGCGCGAGAGGGAGCGCGCGTGAGCGGCAAGCAAAACGTGTGCCCTTGATGAAGATCGATTTTGCGTAATCGCACGCTCTCGCCACGTATGGACGATGCCTAAGGACGGTACTCTCGAGTACATTCCTGTCCACCTCCCCCTCAAAACCCCTTTATCTCTATTTAACATATATATTCCTCCTATATCATCTTGTCCCCCCTCTTATAATCCTATTTCCCTCCTTAAGCAGTTGTACGACTGCTCACTCTCCCCTTCAGCTGTCTTTGCGGGTGACTTCAATGCTCACACGTTCTGTTCCGCTCTTGATTCCGACGCCAGAGGGGAAGATGTCGAAGAATGGGCTGAGGAGTGTGACCTGGTTATCCTCAATGATGACCAGCCCACTCGTCTCCCTGCCAACGGCCGACCTTCTAGCCCAGACATCTCTCTTGTGTCATCCAATCTCTCTAATGCTTGCACGTGGTCCACATCCACAACTCTCTCCAGTGATCACATTCCCGTCTTTGTCTATATTGATCTCTCTGACTCTCTTGCCCCTTACTCTGGTTTTCGTCATCGTACTTATCTTAATTTAGGCCTAGCAGACTGGACCCTGTTCAGAGATGTTGCACTTCGCCATGCGGTCGACTACCCATGGAATGGTGATGTTCATCAGAAAGAGCGCCATCTAACAAGTGCCATCCGCAAGGCCATGAAAGCCTGCAATTCCTGAGGGTCGTGTCAAGACCTTTTTCCAAATGTCAGCAGGGAAATACTGCAGAAGATAAGAACCAGAGATGAGAAGAGAGCCGCAGACCATCTAGACCCGGACATAGCTGTGCTGGATAACGAGATCAAGCAGGATCTGGATAAGAACAAGAAGGAATGCTGGGAGAAGTTCACTGAAAAGCTGAATTTCAAGGCTGACGGAACTACGACGTGGAAAGTGTTGAGGAAAATTTCCGGCAAGTCCGCTCCTCGATGAGCTCCGCTATTGAGTTCGAGGAGAACGTCTTCAAATCAGGGAAAGCGGCTGCTTATGCGCTCGGCAAGAACTTCTTCATCACACGTGCCAAGCGAGGCGTGCAGAACAGAGTCACGGTTAGAGAACTGAGCCGGTTGCCGCTCATGAACGCTTCTGAGGCCTTTACTCTCACGCAAGTAGAGAAGGCTATCAAAGAAATGCGGAATTCGAAGGCTATCGGACCTGACGGTATCTCCCCAGCCATCCTGAAGAAGCTTCCCACGGAACTTCTACCGATGCTTGCAGATATCATTAACACTTCTTTCCGGACCTGCACTCTACCCCAAGCTTGGAAGACAGCCAATGTGATACCGTTGCCAAAGCCAGGCAAGTCCCAAAGCACGGCAAAGGGCTTTCGGCCAATAAGCCTGTTATCGCCCGTCGCTAAATTAGCTGAAAAGTTGATCGTGACGGACCTGGCTGATCAAAATGAGCGACAGCAGCATCAGCATGGGTTCAGGAAACTTCACTCCACTACTACAGCTCTATTAGAGATCGTGAGCTTTGCGGTCGATGGGTTCAACATGAGAAAGCCCCTGAGAACGGTGGCCGTCGCCCTCGACCTGAGCAAAGCGTTTGACTCTGTTAACTTGGGACTGCTGTCCGAGAAACTGCTCAAGTCGTCGCTACCATCATGGCAGAAGCGATGGATTGCAGCGTTCACTAAAGGCCGCCGTGCTAAGGTTCTGTTCCAGAATCATGTATCCGATAGCATTCCAATAGCAGCCGGTGTTCCGCAAGGCGGAGTGTTGGCCCGTGGCCTCTCCAGGCTGTATGGTGAGGACATTCCAGAGCCTCCCAGTGATGTAAGGATTGTTATGTATGCCGACGACATCACCATCATGTGCCAGGATCGTGACCTGCAGATAGCCGCTAACAAGATCAGCGCCTATCTCGTCGAGTTGAAGCTCTTCCTCGATAAAATGATGCTCACAGTCTCTGCCGCAAAATCCTCTGTTTCAGTGTTCACAACGAACACCAAGGAACACAGTGCCCATCCAGATGTCAAATGGGATGGTGACCTGTTGCCAACAGCAAAATTCCCCAAGCTGCTTGGCCTTATTCTTGATCCATCACTGAAGTTCCACAAAAACGCGGAACAGAAACAAACAGTCGTCAAGGCTAGACTTAATATCTTGAGAGCTCTCGGAGGAACATCATGGGGAAGCAGCCGAGAGACTATATTGAGAACCTACAGAGCAATACTTCAGCCGGCTCTGGAATATGCGGCACCAGTGTGGCAGCACCTGGTGTCTGACAGCTCCTGGAATAAGCTGCAGCGTGTACAGAATGCTGCGCTTAGAATTGCTACCGGTTGTGCAAGGAGCTCCCGGTGGAGCATCTTCACGCGGAGGCCTGCATATTGCCGGTCAAGGAGCATTGTGAACTCCAGGCACAGCAGATGTATATTAATGTTCTGAGGCAGCCGAATCATCCGTCAAAGAGAATCATGAAGCCCATAAGAGAGAGGTCGATTAGGACGCCGTTCGCCGATGCTCCTCGTAAAGTTGATGTACAGAGATGGGCCGACTCCAACATGGAAAGGCTTCGTCTTCTGCGTGAGGAGCACACGCAATTTGTTCGAGGATATCTAGCAAAGGCGGCTGTGAACCCTATCTTGGGAACGGTGCCGCCTCGGGTTTGCGAGTCCGAGTCTCAACTCGGCAGACGAGCCAGATGTGCTCTTGCATCGCTGCGCTGTGGTCACTCTATTCTGCTCATGTCTTACGTCAACAAGATCGACAGCAGCCGACCAGACGCATGCCCGGACTGTGGTGCTCCCGGACACGACACGGCGCAGTTGTTCATGTGCTTGAAGAGACCTACCTCCTTAACAACAATGGACCTTTGGACGAATCCTGTGAAGGCCGCCCAGTTCCTCAACCTATGACAAAAACCACTTTGAGGCTGCAGAAGAAGAAGAAGAAGGAATAGCACTTTGGCCCGACGACCTTTCGTAAACGCTGCTATCCAACGCTTCTGCCACGGTTGCAGCGAGGACTTCAATAGTTTCTCGGACAAAAGTCCTAGGTTAACAGAATCAAATGCTTTGGTTAGATCGAGGGCAACGGCCACTGTTCTAAGAGGCTTTCTGAAATTGAACCCATCGACCGCATAGCTGACAATCTCCAGAAGGGCAGTGGTGGTGGAGTGAAGCTTTCTAAACCCATGTTGATGTCGCTGTGCCTCATTCTGCTCTGCCAGGTCCCTTACGATTAGCTTTTCGGCTACTTTCGCGATCGGTGATGACAGGCTAATAGGGCGATAGCCCTTCGCCGTGCTTTGCGATTTGCCTGGCTTAGGCAGGGGTATCACATTGGCGGTCTTCCATGCTTGGGGTAGAGTGCAGGTTCGGAAAGAAGTGTTTATGATATCTGCGATCATCGGTAGAAGTTCCGTGGGAAGCTTCTTCAAGATGGCTGCTGAGATACCATCAGGTCCGAGAGCCTTCGAGTTCCGCATTTCCTTGATAGCCTTCTCCACCTGAGCAGGAGTAAAGGCCTCAGTGGCGTTCATCAGCGGCAGACGGCTTAGTTCTCTTACCGTGACTCTGTTTTTGTAAGCCACGCTTGGTACGTGTGATGAAGAAATTTTTGCCAAGAGCATATGCGGCAGCCTTTCCTGATTTGAAGACGCTGTTATCGAACTCTATGGTAGAGTTCGAGGAGAACACTTTCCAGATATCTTCCTCAATACTTTCCACGCAGTTGTTCCGTAGGTTTTAAAATTCAACCTTTCAGTGAACTTCTTCCAACTGTCTTTCTTGTGCTTGTCCAGATCCTTTTTTATCTCTTCATCCAGCTTGGCCACCTCAGGGTCCAAATGATTCTCAGCTCTCTTTTCATCTCTTGTCCTGATCTCCTGAAGAATCTCCCTGGTGACATTAGGGTAGAAGCTTTTCACACGTCCTTCAGGTATGGCCGCTTTTGTAGCCTTCCGGATGGCGTCAGATATGTGACACTCTTTCTGGTGCACATCGCCATTCCATGGATACTCAGCTGCCTGGCGAAGCGCAACCTCTCTGAACAGGACCCAGTCAGCAAGGCCTAAATTGAGATAAGAACGTTGATGAATACCAGTATAAGGGGCAAGAGAGTTTGAGAGATCAATATGGAGAAGGACGGGAATGCGGTCGCTGGAAAGAGTTGTGGAAGTGGACCATGTGCAAGAATTAGAAAGATTGGATGAAACGAGGGAGATGTCCGGGCTAGAAGGTCGGCCGTAGGAAGGGAGACGTGTAGGCTGATCATCGTTGAGGATAACCAGATCACACTCCTCAGCCCATTCCTCGACGTCTTCCCCTCTGGCGTCGGACTCAAGCGCAGAACAGAACGTGTGAGCATTGAAGTCACCTGCAAAGACAGCTGATGGGGAGAGAGAGCAGTCATGCAACTGCTTAAGAAGAGGTATGGGGTTGTAGAATGGGGGACAAGAAGTGGTAGGAGGGATGTAAATATTAAATAGAGATAGTGAAGTTTTAAGAGGGAGGTGAACGGGAACGCACTCGAGAGTACCGTCCTTAGGAACATTTGGAATTAGATGAGAAGGTAAGTTAGAAAGCACAAACGTAGAAACTCCGCCTCCAGGAGCTGTCCTTGGGATGTGATAGGCAGTGTAGCCTGGAATGTTTGGTTGGGGATAAGTGGTAGAGGGAGAGAGTTTGGTTTCTTGAACCATAATAACATCCGGATGATGAGTACGTGCGATGATTGAGAGTTCAGACAATTTGGTGCGAAGGCCGTTAAGATTTATATGTACAATAGAGAGGGGGCGGTTGGTGAATGAGAAATCAGAGTTGCTGGGGGCGGAGCACAGAACACAACGGAAGGATGAGTTGTGATGCCTCACAGAACTAAGACCTGAACAGGAGAAGTGCACCCACCTTCGGCATCCAAAGCATTGGACGCTTGTTCCATTCCAGTTGACTTTCTTGCTGCAGGTGGCACATTGATACTTCTGCACAGGTCCAGGATTCCTCTCGACGCCAGCCCTTTGTAGTAGAATCTTCAGGAGAGCTGGGGCCAGCCAGCGACTCTCCCATGACGAAAACCCTCTCGGTGGAGGGAGTGATGTCGGTTTGCACGAAGGTGATGTTGTTTCCTCCACACTGCCACGGCACGAACGTACGACATCTCGGCAGCTCGAATTAGTCGAAGACTCGATTATTCGAAATTTTGGAATTTCGAGTTAGCCGAAGACTCGATTATTCGATAGACCCTAATAGTCGAATGAACTCGGTAGTCGACTGTTTCGAGTCAAAAGAAATCACCTTCAGGTAAATTACTTGATGTAGTTGACCGAAACTGAGCCACCAGTTTTCGAAGACGTATTTGCGGACCATGATGGCGGAGACTCCTCCATGAGTTTAGAAGATCTCGAACTAGACGACTATATGTCATGACTTTTTAATCACACCCGGCTATTTCCACGGTTCTAGTCTCCAAATGAGATTTTCGCTTGCTCATTTATGCTGTGATCCTTCTCTGTTGCATTCCTTCCCAATAATGAAATTCGTTCGGTTTTCGTAAGGTTTTGGAATTTTGTCTTTGGAATTTACTAACGGACATTAAAAAATAAGTGTTGGTCCCAACAGTCCTACTCTGACAAGGGAACCACTTTTAGTCTGCGTGGTCATTCCTTATAAAATGTACTTTTCTAGAACTATTTTGAACGTAGAATCCGAGTGCGCTCCTTGCAGCTGCCTAAAAACACTCTAAAAAAAGTTATACGCGTTTTCGAAAGCTTGGCGACCAGGCAAGGGTACCCTCATGGAATTTTTTGAGGTGCTCTGAAAAAAAGTTCCGCACTTTGCTCAACCCTTGTATGTAGAGGTCTAAGGTGTTGAACCCGAATCTGGGGTCCGTTTGTCAAAATGCTGAGGTATACTATAAATTGCGGTATGTGCCATGTTATTGAGGAGGGAAAATTCATCTTAATAATTCGAAAATCGATAAATTATTATCGAAGTCGTATTCAGCTCCCCGAATAACCCCCAGGAACAAATGCTGAGTCGAATCGCTTCCGTTCCGCGAAAGTCTGACTAAATTGCCGTATACCCGCCGTAATCTGTCAGAAATCGTCAACTAGGCCTTACAAGGGAGGTGTTTAGAGTGGTAAACGCATCTGCCAAAACGACTAGTATCGTTAGTATCTCTAGTGGCTCAATAGTAAAACTGCGCAGTATCCAGCCCCGAGCTGCAGGTTCCAAGAAGTTACAAGCTTAAAAAGCTCATTTTTTGTGCTTTTTGTACCTTCCAAAAAGGGCACTGATCTTTCAAAAATTTGGAAACGGACCCCATAAATGTGTTCAGCGCCCAAAACTACCCCCCTGAGCAAAATTTGGGTGAAGGTGCATTTTCCATACTTTGTCCAGACTGACAGCGTTTTTGGACTTTGACTTGAAATTCTCCCAGGGGGGTTTTATGGGGAGCTGATTACGAATCTGTAGTTTATTAGCCGATTTTCCAAAGTTTTCGGCTAATTTCGTTCAAAGCTTCCCAACCGGGGAAATTTCGAGGGAAAAACGCCACTTTCGAGATTTTCGGAGTGCTACGATAGATATTTGGAGTGCTGAACACGAATCTGGAGTCCGTTTATCGATTTTTTGCTAATTACGGTAGATTACGGTGAGTATAATACGGTAGTTTGGTCAAAATCACGGATTTTACTCAAAAATAGTATACGGGGGTTATTCGGGGTGGAGAATGCGAATTTAACGTCCGTTTGTCGATTTTCACAATACTAAGGTGGCTTTTGCCCCCTAAATGACATGTTACCTACCGTAGCCTACAGTAAGCCTCGAAATTTCGACAAATGGACGCCAGATTCGTGTTCACCACCCTGATTACCCCTACAAGTTTTGGGCTAAATCCGAGATCAGTGCCCTTTTTGGAAGGTACAAAAAGCACAAAAAATGAGCTTTTCAAGCTTGTAACTTCTTGGAACCTGCAGCTCGGGGCTGGATACTGCGCAGTTTTACTATTGCGCCAGAAGAGATACTAACGATACTGGTCGTTTTCGCAGATTCGTTTACCACTCTAAACACTTCCCTTGTTAGGTTCGTGTTAAACACTCCAAAGCACCCTTCGAACAAATATGAGCCACATCTATTGTAGAAATCCGCAAATCTCAGAAGTCGCGTTCTGCCCTCAAAGTTTTTACATGCTGCGAAGCTTTGAACTAAGCAAGTCGTACACTTCGGAGTCGTAGACAGTCGTAAACAAGTAAACCCCAGATTCGCCCCAAATAACCGACCTGGGAGGATTTCAGGTCAAATCTGGAACACTTTTATAAACGCCCTCAGAGCCCTCTATATGATATAAGTAAAAGCTCAGCGCAAAATCCGTGAAAGTGGAAAACGCTGTCACTCTGTGCAAACATCGAAAAATATGCTCTCACTTGAACTTCGAACAGGGGGTTGTTTTGGGCGCTGAGCACCTATTATGAGGTCCGATTCCAGATTTTCCAAAGACTAAAGCGCGTTTTGGAACGTACATACAAGAGGTGCGGAACTCTGGCGAAAAACGCCTATAACTTTTTACAGAGTGGTTTTAGGCAGCTTCGAAGAGCGCACTTGGATTCTACGTCAAAAACGGTTTTGGGAAAGTACACTCCAACCGGAATGGCCAGAGCAACTAATAATAGTTCCCTTGTGAGAGCATCTTTCGCGCCGGTACCGCGATTGTGCCGCGCTCGTCTTCGCCTTGTCCCGCGATCTGCCTCCGTTCCGCGAAAGTTACCCAATCGACCCACCCGTGGTCATTCCTGTGCACGTACCGTGATGCTACCGTGATCGTTCCCCCCGGTCCAGCGCTCTCATGCTGTGCAGATTTGTAAAGCGGCGCGAAATAGGACACGGGCAACTACTTTATAGTTTTGGGTTAATCTGATAGGCAACACTCGTTCGGGTAAAACACCGAGACGGCATGGGTGATAGGACGCAGTACGACAAGGGGTGAGGCTGACAGAATCGCGGTACGCTCCTGGTTCGAGAAAAGAAAAGTGATTCGAGTAAAACAGTCTAAATAAGGTGTTTTAGAATTTCAGTTGTCGAAATTTGGAAAAAATGAGTTAGCCGAAAACTTGATCATCCGATTATTCGAAAAATCGAGTCAGTTCGACTACTCGATTATTCGAAATTTTGAAAAATCGAATTAGTCGAAAACTCGATTATTCGAAATTTAAAAAAAAATCGAATTCGAGTTAGTCGAAAACTCGATTATTCGAAATTTTGAAAAATCGAATTAGTCAAAAACTCGATTATTCGAAATTTTGAAAAATCGAGTTAGTCGAAAACTCGAATATTCGAAATTCTGAAAAATCCAGTTAGTCGAAAACTCGATTATTCGAAATTTTTGTCGAGTCGCCGAAGTATACTCCCCAGGACATAAAAGTGGTCGCCTATGCTGACGATATGACTATCATGTGCCAGAACCGCGACATTCAAGCCGCCGCGAGCAAGATCAACGAGTACCTGATTGGCTTGAAAATCTACTTCGACAACAAAATGCTCAGGGTCTCAGCCGCCAAATCCTCAGTATCAGTTTTTACGACTGACCCCAAAGAGCACAATGCTCATCCTGAAGTGAACTGGGGTGGAGATCGCGTTCCTGCTGCTCGATTCGTCAAACTGCTCGGCCTTATACTTGATCCATCGCTGAGGTTTCACAAGAATACCGAGCAGAAGCAGACAGTTGTCAAGGCCAAGCTCAATGTGCTAAGGGCACTAGGGGGTACATCAAGGGGCTGCAGCAAGGAAACTATTCTGACCACATATAAGGCTATATTGCAGCCTGCCTTGGAGTATGCGTAAGTGCTGGGGGTGTTTGGCAGCACTTAGTGTCGGATACATCCTGGAGCAAAATGCAGCGTGTGCAAAACGCTGCTCTTCGGATCGCCACTGGGTGTGCCAGGAGTTCGTCCATTGAACATCTTCACGCCGAGACCCGGGTACTACCAGTGAAGGAGCATTGTCAGCTCCAGGTCCAGCAGCTGCACATCAACATCATCAAACAGCCCAACCACCCATCTTGGAGAGCACTTGAGTCTGTAAGAGGGAGAGACATCAGAAAGCCCTTCGCCGATGCTCCAAATAAAGTCAATCTGCAAAGATGGCACGATTCACATCAAGAACGCCTCCGTCTGTTGCGCGAGGAGCACACCCAGTTTGTCCGAGGGTATCTGGAAAGAGCGGCTATCAATCCCATTTTGGGTAGTGTGCCACCTCGAGTTTCTGAGTCTTAGTCTCAGGCCCTAGTTATACACCAGCGTTTCGCCGCCGCTGGCTTCCGCGGCATGTCTGCTATTGGTCAATTTCGAAATCCGACCAATCGCAGACGTCTCGCGAAAACCAGCGGCACCGAATCGCCGATGTATAACTAGGTCCTCAGCTGAGTAGACGTGCCAGATGCACTCTTGCATTGTTGCGCTGTGGGCACTCAACTTTCCTGAAGTCCTACGTGAGCAGGATCGACATTAGCACTCCCGACGCTTGCCCGGACTGTGGTGGTACCGGCCACAATACTCTACACTTATTCAACTGTCCAAAAAAACCCACAACATTAACTTCCATGGACCTTTGGACGAATCCGACGCTGGTCGCCCAGTTTCTGGGCCTATAGTAATTTTCTCTTCGTGGCTGCAAAGAAGAAGAGATTCTTTTGCAACCCAACGGTGAAAATTACCTTGACCTACTCGAAGATCCTATCCCTAAACCTTCAGCAGGAACCCGCAAAACCGCCTACTGAACGCACAAACTCATATGGGTGGCGATAACAGAGCGAGCACTGCAACAAATGCAATGACACAGGAGCGGGCAAAGCGTTGGAATTCCAGAAAACCCAGGAAGCGGGAAGACGGACGATCCAGAACCGGAATGGAACCGAATCCCGCAACGAACGCAATGACACAAAAGCGGGCAGAGCGTGCGAATCCCCGGAAATCCAGGGAACAGGAACACGGCCGATCCGGAGCGAAGACAGAAGCGAATACCGGTCTCCCCTCGACGAATTTGGGCCTCGTTGACAATTGATTCCCGCCGTTCGTATTACGGTCACTTCCGCGCTCCAATTAAACTCGCCTCGCCCTTTAGTCAATCAATCCGGCCACTCAACGTCCACCGCTGTGCTGCTACCCTGTTTTATTTCTACGTATTGCTGCACGAGTAAAACGGTTAGTTTCTTTGTTTTAGCATTATCTCACACGCCGCCCCCCGGCTCGAGACCGTTACACTCGGTCTCCGCTCCTCCCTCTTGCAGCCGCTTGACGCTCCAGTGCGTTCCTCTCAGTCCGACGGGCTCGCTGTCCACGGCATCTTTTACAACGCTTGGTGATTCTGTCATTCTCTGAATGCGCACACTCGTCTTTCATCATCGAATAGTCCATAGCTGGAGGATGCGATAGTAGTACCTCCATGGTCACCCACTGCCTGAGCTGTCGACTGCATATATCGTAGAACAAACGGCATTTTCGTTTCGGCAGCAGCTCATCGGAATGCTCTAGCACGGAAACATGGTACGTTGGCGTTGTGGTGTCCGCTCTAAAAGAATAGGCATTTGAGGCCGGTGCTGACACCTTTACACGTTTCACACACACTCTCCTCCTCCTCTTTTGATCTCGCCTAGACTTGCACGGCACCTTCGTAAACACCTGACTGCCTACCTTCGGCAGATCGGACGGAACATCTTGTTCCCTGGCCTGATCCCCTGCGGTAGCCTCTTACTCCCAGCTCCCCACCGATTCCCCCCTCTCGGCAAATCACGGGTTTGCTGGATCGGTTGACCACGCCTCCCTCATGGTCTGATCGACGCACGCCCGAGTAGATGCTCCCGTTATCCGCGTCCAACAAGTGGTTCATCACTCCTGAACACCCGTTCAACGTGATACACTGCACTGGGCGTGGCGCCACATACCTCCGATTCATCACTATCGCGGAGCTCTGTTGTTTTCTGGGTACCTCGTCTGATGCTACCATCTTAGTTCGCTCATCCGAGTAACTTGGCGAACAGCTCTCTCGCACTGATTTATACCCCAGCTGCGACAACAAGTTAGTCCCTAAAATCACCTCATCGTCGTATGCTCTGTTTACGTATACTTCAGCTTGGAATTCCCGTCCAACCTGTTCACCTTCTCGCAGGTTCACCTCAACAGTAGTTACAAACTCCATAACGTTGCCCGATGCATCAAAAATCTGTAGAGCATCATCCATGGAATGTTCCGTAATGCTACTGTCGATATTGTAATCATCTTCCTTTGCCTTCAGCGACGCCTTGGCCGGTATAATGGAAATCTCAGACCCAGTGTCTAACAGTCCTTTCCTTTTTCTTTGGAAAAGCTTTCAGCTCCACAACCGTAGTGGATTTCTTTCCGAATGCCGGGCACACCAGTTTTGACTCCCCCCTCGAACAAATCACGAGCATCATATCGGACGAAACGTCCTTCGCTGACGCTCCCACTCAGCGCTCTCTTTGCCAGTCTCCACTTGACTCATCAACATGGAGCCCGGCAGAATGAGCAGTTCCAGTCTGTCCAGGAACCACTGCATGGCCGTCGTCCCTAATGTTGCGTACAGCAGAGTACACCACATCGCTATCACAGCTTCGCATGCTATTTTGGTACGCTGTACATTCTTCAGTTCCATACATGAACCCGCTTTTGTGACAACAACTGTACTCCGCATCACGCTCGCCATCGATGTTCCCTGATCACTTCTGTTTTCCGCGGTCGAAGCCGCACTGATGGCAGAGACTCCAGACAGCACCTCGTGAGTTTTTCTGGGATACGTGTCTTTCTTACAGAGCTCATATCCCAGGTGTGGGAGTAGGTTGGTTCCAATGACCACCTCTCCCTTCGCCTTGCTCACATGCATCTTGGCCACCACCATCAATGCTTGCGCCCCAGCCTCTGATTGGTATCTCGACTACTGCCACAACACGTAATCGTTTCCCCGATCCCTCTTGCATGGGACGGGACCCTTCCAAGGAGTGCTCAACCACTTCCCGGTCGATATATATCCCGTCCTTTTTTGGCTTGTAGAAGCACTTCCGCAGGCAGGATTGTGATTTTGGAACCTGTATCTAACAGTGCATCCCAGTGCCTTCCGAAAATCTCCACCTTTGAGGCTGACTTTTTGCAGAACAATGGACACACAACCTTCCTTAGCTGCACCTGTTTATTTACTTAAGACTGGGGCTGACCAACTGAGTGGCAGACTGCTGCCATTAGGCGTGCAGAAAGTGATCCGGACTCCTGACTGCACCTTGACTTAGGCTTCACCTTCGATTTAGTACAGCCTTTTGTTCGATATCCAGGCTTTTGGTAGGTAAAGCACAACATCTCTTCCGACTGCGTTTCGGCAACTTTACCATGTGACGATCGACACGTGACAGCAAGGCGCGCAGACAACGAGGTTCTAGGGGGTGAATCTGTTTCCTGGCAGTCTCTGGCAAAATGACCCGTACCCTTGCACTTGAAGCATGTCGTCTCCTTCTTGCGGGTACTCTCCGGCTTACTCTCCTTCTTCTGGGTGGCCTGTTCCTTTGAATCACTTTCCGCCCGCCGAGGTTGGCTGCTCTTGCCAGCCTCGGTCACGCTCATTGTAACCACTGGTAGCCCCTTCACCTAGAGTTTAATGCAGCGTCAAGTTCCTTCGCTCAATTCGCTTGGCAGTTTCTTTCAGCTTATTGTTTGCGTCTTCTTCTTCCAACGCCTCAATAAGGTGATAAGAATCCTTCCAATGAGCTAGCTGTTGGTAGAGCCGGTGCGCTCTTTCTGTATCCAACACTTGCTCATTCAACCCCGTATATGCACGACGGGTCAGACGCTTCAATTCCACACACAAATCCGCGACTGATTGTCCATCACGCTTCCTCAAACGTTTGAGGTCACCTAGCGCGACTAACCTGTCGTTGCGCGACTCCGCTTTACTCTCACGGTTCAGCGCCTCTAGCAGTACCGTAAAGCCCCCATTACGTGCATGTCTGGGTAACGCTTCATACTGGTTCTTGGCCAGTTCCGCATCTGTCCAACTACCAGCCGGGTATTTGAGCTTGAATGCTTCCATGAAATTCCGGAAATTGTACCCGGCATCCCTACCAGAATAGGGCTGCACCTCGGGTAGCGCGATGTATTTCAGGTACTGCGTCATGTGCCCACCCTCTACTAGGTTACGGCCACTATCCACGCTTACCATGCTACCCTCAGGCTCACTCCCGCCACCGTCATAAGGAACTTCTGACATACCGGTTATCCTCCTCTGGTGTCCGCGACGTGATGGGCTGGCCATGGGCGATCGCAACATCGATCCTCTCTCGCTCAACGATCCAGCGGAACCAGTCTGAAAGTGGATCATTATTCCGCCGCGAAACTTCTGACCTCAACACTGCCAGAGCATCTAATCCCTTTCTCCGCCTCTGAGACCCACCTTGTGCTGCTCTCGGCGGCTCATCAGGTTCGACCACTGAACGACGGGCTGCTTTCCCACTCGCCAGGTCCTCTTGCTCGCGCTGACGGCGCCAGGCTCTTAGCTCCTCGAGCTCTTCCTGCTGCTCGTCCAGCTTCTTTTGAACGGCATCTCGCATCTGAAAGGTTTCCATAAATACCCCTGGTATTTTCGTCACGGACAACCTACTGTCACCTATGAGTTCTCTCAGAGTGTCCCTGACCTGGATCAACTCTTCAAGTTTCTCCACAAAGTCACTCCTATTCTCATAGTCTAGACTATCGAGCAACACCTCTGTCCATTTCGGGAAGACCGCGTCTTCCTTAAGCCATGTTTTGACTGCGGCCATGCGAGGGACAACTGTTCCCTTTTCATCGCGCGTAATGGAAAGGCGCTCCATTTGTGATCGCTTCGTGACAGACGTCCTTCATCGCTGGGCCGCGGCGACGAAATCCTATGTTTTACTGCTTCGCTGCTGGAGGAGTGATTCGCCACGGTCGCTGATCATCGCTCCATCGCTGCCATTATGGCAGCGATGGAGCGATTGCCAGAGAGTGACACGCTTCGTCTAGTGAACGTTGACCCTTTCTTATGACAAGATCAGTGTTTATGAGTCGAAGCGTGTTATTGATAACTACCAGCCATTAATGTTGTTGATTGATTGAATTTCTTCTATCATCCGTGAGGCTATGCACTATGAACAGAATCGCTACCGCTGCTACATCATTGCAGCAGCGTGTGAAAAATCGTTGCGAGGAAAAACAGCAGCGATGCAGTCAAAAAATTGCTTTAGTCAAGCCTCTCAAGAAATGCACTACCTCTAGCGCTTGGTGAGTCTCAATGCGTCCAACCTCCTCAATTGCCTCACGCGCGGGGTTGTTCGTGCGCATACACCTGGCTATCTCAGCCATAATCCGCATTTGCATTTCTTTCACAACTCTCTCGAGAGTTTCACATACCCGCACGGTACGGGGGGGGGGGCTTTCTCGCCTCCACACAGCCGCTGAAACCAGTTCGAGCTCGGCTTGGGTCGCTGGCTCTTCCATCTCCGTCATGTGACTCTCCATCCTGGACGAGCACGGAGCACCAACTTTATCTGGAAAACCAAGTGAAAATGTTTGAGTTGTAACCTCCAAAACATCATTCACAACGCCGGACATGGTTGACATGGTTCAGAAAATGCCTTAGAAGTGTTTTGTGTCAAAAAAAATTGGGCAGAGGTTTCCCCCTCATTTGGAAAAGCACTTCGAAGGAACCTTTTCCTGAACCACCACGAAAGAAAGCAGCCCCAAGACAAAGCTTTACGCTACTCGTTTGCTGTCCTTGCACAGCCGGAAGCACCGAAATGCCCACGATTCTAAAAGTCACAAGGTAAAAAAAATGCTCAACACCAAACTACGCGGAGTGCCGGAAGAAAATCGATAAGGGATGAGAAGGAAACACCAGAGAAAAAAATCGTACTCTACTGTGCTAACCCCTTTTGAAGGACTTAGGTCACCGGCTTGGCCCCCAAGTAAGGTGGTTGTGGTCTCGAAATGCATACAAATGCAATGTACGTGACCCAAAAAATCCAATAGACCGGGTTGTGAACCCCAATGGTAGTGAAACAGTAGCACAATAAAGTACAATTAATTTATTACAATAAACACAACAAAACAACTATTACTAGAGATCTGGTGATTAAAATTCTTACAAATTTACTATTGGGGAACCTTCTTCTTGATGGAGATTTTTTTGCAACCCAACGGTGAACTTTACCTTGGCCTACTCGAAGATCCTATCCCTAAACCCTCAGCAGGAATCCGCAAAACCGCCTACTGGACGCACAAACTCATATGGGCGGCGATAACAGAGCGAGCACTGCAACAAATGCAATGACACAGGAGCGGGCAAAGCGTTCGAATTCCAGAAAACCCAGGAAACAGGAAGACGGACGATCCAGAACCGGAATGGAACCGAATCCCGCAACGAACGCAATGACACAAAAGCGGGCAGAGCGTGCGAATCCCCGGAAATTCAGGGAACAGGAAGACGGCCGATCCGGAGCGAAGACAGAAGCGAATACCGGTCTCCCCTCGACGAGTTTGGGTCTCGTTGACAATCGATTTCCGCCGTTAGTATTACGGTCACTTCCGCGCTCCAATCAAACTCGCCTCGCCATTTAGCCAATCAATCCGGTCACTCAACGTCCACCGCTGTGCTGCTACCCTGTTTTATTTCTTCGTATTGCTGCACGAGTAAAACATTTAGTTTCTTTGTTTTAGCATTATCTCACAAGACGACTTCGGGCTGGTATTCGAACAGATGATCTGGCAACTGTCTTGGACGTCGGTACAGAGTCTTGGGGATCCAAACGGCTCATTCTTGTTCAAACATGTAATCATTTACAAGTTTGGTCAGCTCAGTGTCTGGACGAGCTCTGCAGCAATAGTAGATAACAATGTTCCGACGAGTCGTTGTAAACCGCAATTCATACTCGTCATCTCCAGCGCGTTACGCGCGTCTCGCGCTTGCGGAGACTATGAAAACGCCAGCGGGGACGCCATGGCGGAGCAGAAAAAAGTGGACCTTAACTTTTCCAAACACGCGAATTCTATGCACGAGTTCATCACCATGGTAGCACAGTATGATACTGGAATCAAATATTATGAAACGCAATGAAATTGATGGTGTATTAATAAGCTACTGCGGAGCGGGCGTCAAATGCTTGTCGCGTGGGCGTGTCGTCACGCCATTCATACTCCAACGCCACGCCTGCGCATCACGCGCTGGCGTTAAGGAGTATGAATAGCGCCCAAGGAGCAATAATTCTGATTGTGTCGAAGTTGAATCAAGTCGAATTTGTATGATCGAAAGTGTACAAATCGTGGTATTTTCATTGAAGAAATCGGCGATTTTTCACTCATTTTTGCGTCGCCGAAATTGAAATTCATAGCGTCATCAAGTGTGTAGTGCCTCATGATATTGTGTACCGTGTCATGACGGTAGCGTTTCACAGGAAGCATGCACCGAGTTATAATTGGGAAGCGATCAACGAGCAGCGAGTGCAGCGTCGTGGAAATTAAGAAATGCTCCGTCGAGTGCGTGTGCGCTCTCTGGCACCGGTTCGATTCGAGCGCCGTCAGAACGAGGTTGGACCGTTGAACCGCTCTGGCTCGAAACGAAAAAAGAGGCGGGGTCAACCCGAAACGTGCCTCGTTCGTTTCGGGAATGACATCGGTCCACCTCTCAAAGCCGGGATGGCAGTCTCGATGATTTCGTAACTACTCCGTGGATCGTGCGTCGGTCCACCTTTCATAGCCGGGACTGCAGTCTCGGTGATGACGTCACGCCTTCGTGAATCGTGGTTCGGTCCACCTTTCATAGCAGGGATAAGATGATGACGTCATCATCTTGTTACCATCGATTCTACTCTCTATACCCTCCATAACTGTCATCGCAATGACGTCATCCTTGATTCTCGGAGCATGGTGGCAATATGGCTTTGCCACCATGCTGGGCAAATCAAGCATGACATCCTCGCCGTGACCGCTATTAAGGGTGTAGGGCGTAGAATCGATGCTAACAAGATACTGACGTCATCATCCTGGTTTTGACCATGAGAATCCTACACTTCAACAAATACTTGAACTTATCAAATATTCGACAAACAGTTTTCTAGTGAATCGTTTCCACCGATTTATCTCTTAGTTCAGAGCTTTTGTTCACTCTTGCCCTGTTTTTCTACTCATACTGCCATTTTCGGAGCTAAATTCCAGTCCGCAAATGCGCATTACCGCTCTTTCATCATGTAACACTTTGATAATCGTGCTGGAAAAAAGATGATTCGTGCCGGGACTAACAAGGAAACCATTTTTAGCCAGCCTGGCCATTCCGGATGAAATGTACATTTATAAAACCGTTTTTGGCATAGAATCCGATTACGATCTTCGCAGCTGCTTAGAACCACTCTGAAAAAAGTTATACGTGTTCTTCAAAGCCTGGGGGCAAGGTAAGGGACGACCCTATGAAATTTTAAGGGTGTTTTGCAAAACATTTCGGATTCGGCTTGAAGCTTGTACGCAGTCTAGGGTGCTGAACACGAATCAGGAGTTCGATGAAGTTTTTTAAAGGTTACGGTAGGTACCATGCCATTTAGGCGGCAAAGCCTACCTTATTATTTCGAAGATCGACAACTGGACACTAAATCCGTATTCGCCACCCCGGATAACCTCCCCACACAAATTTTGAGTCAAATCTGAGACTTTGATCGAACTACCGAACACCCATACGTAACCTACCGTAATCTGTCAGAAATCAACAAGCGGACCTCAGATTCGTGCTCAGCACTCGAAATAACCCTCAGAGAAACAATTTCAGCCAAACCTATCATAGCATTCCGGAAACCGTCAAAAGTCGCGATTTGCCATAAAGTTTTCCCACGATGGGAAGCTTTGAACGAATCTAGTCGAAAACTTGGGAAAATCGACAAATAAACCACAGATGTGTGATCAGCGCCCCAAACAATCCACCTGGAAGGATTTCAAGTTAAATCTGGAACATTTCCCTGGAATAACACCAGAGCCTTGTAATTGGAATAAATGAACATGCAACCAAAAATCCGTCGAAGTCCAAAACGCTATCAGTCTGCACAAGATTCAGAAAATGTGCCTTCACCCAAACTTACTACCAGGTTGTCCAATAATTCTTGTCCAAAAATTTCACCATTTTTGATTTTTTTTCAACTTTATTGAAAAGCAAGTCTAATCAACAATATAATCACCACAGTTATCCACAACAGTGGCCCATCGATTGGGCAGTTCGCCGATGCCCTTCGCCCAGAACTCGGGGGCTGCGACTCGAAGAAGTCCGCGATGTCGGATTTGAGGTTGTCGTAGTTGGTGAATTTTCTTCCGGCCAAATGGTGCTTCAGCGAGCGCAACAAGTGGTAGTCGTAGGGGGCGAGGGCCGGGAAATACGGCGGATGGGCAACTTTCTTCCAGCCAAGCGTCGCCAACTTCTGCTGGGTCTCCTTCGCCACTTCCGTCGTGCAGCAGGTGGACCGAGGCCCGTCGGGGACGCTTTTCTCGGAAGGCGACGGCTAGTTTCTCGAGCTGATCGGTGTAGATGGAGGCGGTGACCGTCCTGCCTTGCGGGAGCAGCTCGAAGTACAGCATGCCCTTGGTGTCCCACCAGCAGCAGAGCATGATCTTCAGCTGGTGCAGGTCGGCTTTCGGCGTCGTCGGCGCGGCTCTTCTCCGCAAGGGATCCAGACTTCACGGCGGGCGACGTTGTCGTAGAGGACCCAGCTCTCATCCCCAGTGACCAGGTCCTCGAGAAACTCCTTGCGATGCGGACGAAGGAGGAGGGACTGGCAGACGGCCACGCGGCTCTGCTTGTTGGCGTCCGTCAGACGGTGGGGGATCCAACGGGCCAAAACTTTGTGGTAGCCGAGTAAGTTGAGTCCATTATGACTTGCTGCAGCCAAGCGTCGCCGCCAGTTCACGGGTGGTGGCTTCCGGCTTCTCCTTGATACAGCGACGGACTTTGTCATCATCCACCGTAGAAGGCCTCCCGCTGTGCTCCCTGTCCTCGAGCCTCGTGTCGCCGCTCTCGAAACGATTGAACCAGCGGCTGACTGTGCGTTGGGACACTGCATCCTCCTTGCACGCTCTGCAGATGTTGGCGACCGCGGTGCCCGTGTCGTTGCCCAGCAGCCACTCGTAGTACACGAACGTACGAATTCGACCTTGGTCCATTTTAGCTTGTACTGGTAGCTCGACGCGGCGACTGCGCCTTATATATCCCTAGCGTAGAACTTTGGAGAACCTTTTAGAAGGTTCTTACACTTGCCTGATATTATAACACTTCTAAGGAAAATTATAGAATTTTGAAATTTTTCGGACAGGAATTATTGGACGGCCTGGTATTAGCTCAGAGGGTAGTTTTGGGCGCTGAGCACAACATACTTAGAGGTGCCTGAAGGCCACAACTGCGCGTTGACGGGAGTTATGCTGGGGCCTCCCAATGGGTGGAATTTTCACTTGGGTGCTGAAAATTCCGACCTTTTCCCCATGATGGGAACAAGCTCAAAACGACGCGGTCAATTAGCGACGCTGAGCAAAGTACAATTAGGGCGAAATTGGTGCCGTTCTTTAAATTGGTCACCATGGGTTAAATCCCATATAACATCAAATAGCACCAAACGGCAAATTTTGCACTGAAAAAAGCGAGGAGCTCGAGGTTTCCTCGCTTTCCCATATAGCTTCGTTTCTCACCGAAAAAAGGACAAGATTGACTAACACACACTTTCGAGTAGTAGGCTTTTATTCATATTTTCAATTATGTACTGTTGTTCTCGCAACCACATTCCGGTCCGCACTTGCGGACAACGGCTGTTGCATCAGGCCATAAGATCAGTATGACATTTGTAGAGTCTGCATGAATCCTAGGGATACTTTGTGTTCCCTAATGAAAGTTGGCGCAAACTCGGTGCCATATGCTATCACATAGGTCCCCCGAATTCGCCCCAACCTCCATTAGGGAACGCAAAGTATCACTAGTGTCCATGCCGACAGACCTCGTGATCACTGACTCCTAGCAACGGAATGTCAATTTAATACAAGAAATGACGTCCCGGAATGCTCGATTCTCGATAATTCTTTGGTTTTTGAGACGGGGTTCGCTGTGGAAAGTTTTTTTTCGGGTAGAGGACCACTTTGATTAATCTTCTTGACAACAGTATTGAGAAAAATCGGCAAGAAACTGGTGAGAAAAATATGAAAGGTCCTAATTTTGAGAGTGATAGAGCTCACAGCTATTTTAAAACACGGTCTCTCTTCTCCGCCTAGTACCTACCATTTGAAGTGCAAATAGCATTCACGAAAACTTGAAGTTTGGTTGTGGAGTACCACTTTCAGAAAGGTGTAATGCCAAAATTAACATGAGGTTTTCGTTTAGTTTGGACACTTTTGCAGCAATCCTTTCCAAATTTTTGCTACATTAAGGATCAGATCTGGATCTTCTTTCAGAAATAAACTCAGGATTTTTTTATCGCGTCTGCGTTCTTTCCTCTTAACTGATGCACAAAAGTAGACTTTTTTTGGCTGGAATGGATTTGACTCAAATCATACTCGTAACCGCCCTGATAGAAGAGAATGACTTCGCACTAATGAAATCATCAAGATCTATTTTTGAAAAGCCAAACGCTAGAACACCAAAAGGAAACATGAAAAGTTTCATGAAAAAATACACGGAAATCAGTTGTTCGAGAATGCTAAAAAAAGGTGATTTTAGGGGCCAAATAGTGTCCCGCCGCTGAAAGGCGCGGCGGCATGCAATTAAGGAGTATCGATCACGCGGCGCCGCTCGATCGAATCCCCTCCATAGCATGCTGCCGCCTCTTTCAGCGGCAGGACTCTATTCGGTCCCTTATGCGGGTCGAAATAGGATTTATTCATGCAATTAAGGCGAGAAATGGTTCGATTTAGCGAAAAAAAATTGCTTAAGTTTGATCGGTAAACATTTCGGAATCAAGTCGGTAAATGGGTACTGTGCTTCTCTGGGCCGAATTCCGGTCCGCAATTGCGTCTCGACACGCTTTGCGGCCGCGCGCATTCGAGTCAGATGAGTTTCCAGCGCCGGAGCCACCGATCTGTTGACTCTAGAAGGGTTTTAGTAACTGGAAAGTAATGAAAATCGGAGAAAACTGTATAAAAAAGCCATATCGAGGCGCTGGAAACTCGACTGACTCGAGCGCGTGCGGCCGCAAAGCGTGTCGAGACGTAATTGCGGACCGGAATTTGGCCCAGATAAGCACATTAAATCAAAATTCACCGAAAACGACCGGTAAATCGGTAAGGCGGTAAACGAGTAAGTGCACACCCCTGGTGGGGAGTCTGAGCGAAATTGCCATGCTTCACACCCCGTAGACCTGCACCCTGGTGTTCGATAACGTTCCTCTTATTTCGTGATTTCTTACATCAAGGAGCAAAACAGAAGTTGGCGAACATGTTTCAAGAAGATCTTGAAGCAATATCGCCCGGGGCGGGTTTATATTCACCGAACGGATCCAATCTTTTTTATTTCCAGTAGAAAATCAAAAAGACATAAAGATTGGTCGATCTGATGAGGCTGACTGACTAACGGTAGAGAAAGAGAATAGTGAACAATTTTTTTCAAGGATTTGAGCACATTTCGTATTGCAGGAGACAAGAGAAGCCAGTGACACCTGCATCTGTTCAAAATGTGTTGGCAAACCTTCCCAAATTGCGCAATGTTCCGTTTCGCTGTCGGTCCAATCGAGCTGATTGATTAGTACGGCGCCAACCCCAAACGTCTCCCGTTTCTCTCTTGTGGAAAACGGGAAGGCGGAGCTTTGCCGAAACGTCTCTCGTTCGCCTCGACGTGGCAGAAAAAAGCGGTTCGGCCATCGGTCGAATCGAACTGGTGCCTGAGCTGTTTGGGAAGTAACGTTCCTTTTAGAATGTGCGCAGTCTTTGAAGGTGATCAGCGTAACTTCGGAAGCGTGCGCCGCGTCATTGGGATCGGAAAAGCGCATCGCTGGGGGACGAGCGCGCTTTGTGGGTAACGCATAGCTCTCAGCAGGAAAAATACTGCGCAAATGAGTAGCGAAAGTGAGAAGCGCTTTGTTTGGAGCGTGCTCAGTCTTGGGAAGTGAGTAGCGCTTCTCAGGTAAATCGGGGGACACTCCGTGCAGAGTCAAGCTGGGCTGCGAAATTTCGCAAGAGGGTCCCAAAAATTTGGGTCCGAAAGTGAATGTTAGTGGTGATCGCAAAAATTTCGGTCCAAAAATGAGAATTTCGTGGATATCTCATAAATTCTCGATTACTTTTGGTCCCCAAGGGAAGGATCGTAGCGTTCGGTTTTAGGCGCTTGGGCTCAACTACTGAACGAATTTTCGGCGTCTGACACTTTTAGTAATCAACTATAAACTGGCCGGACTCGGAGAGGAGGGAATCGCGAAAATCGCGCCTCGGGGAGGGGGGATCGCAAAAATTTTTGAGTTTGAAAAAAAATGTGAGGGGGGGGTCCCTCCGATTTCGAAAAATCATGCAACGCTCCGCTTGACCCTGACTCCGCGTAGGACTCCAAACACAGACCTACATTGGAGTTTGAAAGAAAAATGTGAGGGGGGGGTCCCTCCGGTTTCGAAAAATCACGCAACGCTCCACTTGACCCTGACTCCGCGTAGGACTCCAAACACAGACCTACATACGATAAAGGGCAGCGGAAGATCGCGACGCTCGTGATGACGTCACAATCTCGGTAGGGACACTACCTCAATGCCTAGCGGGAGACCCCCAACGAGCAGCCCAACGATGACGTCATTGACTTCACGGGTTATTCATTTTAATACTCACCACAAGCATGTCGCCCCGGGTTGTCGCGGTCCCACGGCGGAGAAGGTCCACGACAAGGACGTAATCTTCGCCGCGGTCTGCAGTGAGAAATCACCCTACCCCGGATCGCGGCCCCCCCCCCCCCCCCATAGCCGAGAGGATACCCTTATCCCCCAGCGGTCAAAAATATGCTTTCCTCCGAAGAGCGACTCAAAGTCACCTTCCAGGGCCGGCATCATAATGCCGAATGAGGACTCGGGTGAGAAGAGGCGCCTATTATACCGGCTGTGCACGTGATACGCACGTCACAACGTTATCACGTGTTGATCACCAGCATATCAAGCTGCACTGTGATGCTTATTACAGTGGTAAGACTTGTCATCGTGTTCAAACAAGAATGAGCCGTTTGGATCCCTGAAGCTTTGTACCGTTCCTAACTGTTTTACGTTAGCACTAGTATGAATAAATGCATCCATTTTTGTTATTATCAAAATCTAGTGTGGCGTTCAAAAAAACACGTGAATATCTGTGCGCTAATAATTATGGAACTCCATGTAAATGATTTTTTAACGACTGCCGGAGTTCTTCTGACATTTCCGATGTGCTAACATGCATGTATTAGCGGAAATAATCGTTATGCAGAGAAAACCTGGACTGTCTTTATAGGTTTACATCACCTGCGATGGCTGATTTCCGTTCATAATTTTTATTCGCATTATTCGTGTGGCAAGATATGCTGGTAAAATGATCTGAAGGGATTTCAGTGGCACTGAACCTTGTGAGCGTGCGTTTTCTGAATGAAACTGTTATCAGCGAAGTTCAGGGCGCCTATATAAGTTTAACGACTGCACCATTCTTCTGTCATTTGTTTGTGCCCATTTTTATACATTTGGGGGCAGCAAAAGAGAATCAAAGGAACAGAAAGCATTGTTGTGAAATACATTCGATTCAAGTCGGAATTGCAGATTTCGGGTTTACCTCTCACCGTAACTAAGTGTTTTGGAATGCTGTTGGCGGCCGGCCGCAATTTACGGCATAGTGACATGCAGCTGCTTGAACTTGAAAGCATGGTACCCGGTACGTACAAATTGCTGGTTACTTCTTCAATTCGAGTAGATGGCGAAGTTAGTGATTTTCAGGTGCGATTCCTTCTACTTACTGCATAAATGCCTTATGGGATCCTCGTGTACACGTTTTTGATGTGCTGAATACAGAAACTCCGCGAGGTATAGTTTACAGCAATGGAAGTAGGACATGGTGAGGTTGCGGTAGTTACGGTAGTTTGTTAGTGGTATCACTCATTTGTCCGAAACAGCTGCGATAGATCGGTGAGTCTGTGTTTTCACCGATATGACTACAGTTTTTTTGTACATATTTGGGAGCAATGAAAACAGCTAAAAATGTGAGAGTGGAAACAAAAACTTACCGAATAATCTCAGTTATTTTAAAAACATGAGTGATAACAAAATCAGACGATAGTATCTATGCTATGTTAGGAAAAATCCGCAATCTCACGAGGTCTCACTTCCATTGCTGTAGACTATATACTGAGTCGTAAAAATTTTCTCTTCTCTGACACCTCATCTGTTGCGCACCCTTCATTCCAGAATCACGTGTGTTCCTCACAGTCGCCGCTGATGTTATCATCGCCGAAGTCGGTGAGCCTATACGTTTCCGTATTGAAGCCAAGGCTCGAGTTTTTCATCGTGACGAACGATTCTATCAACTACCTCGGGTATCTGTTCGTGAGGGATACTCATTAACACTCGAGGTTCGTGTTCTTATCTAGACATTCTGTCATTTGTTCATCTCTTCTCATCAAATTTCGAGGTGATCTCAAACTGCTATCTAGTCTTGTTGTTTTGCTGGGTAAACAAGCAAGATGTCAAGTGATCAATGGGGGACAGGGTTCGGCGTGAGGTGTGATGTATCACAGAGGGGGGGGGTCGGACCCGTCGACATCCGGTGGGATGGGGGGTCGGACCTTCGGTCAACAAAAAACCAAGATGGACTTCTATCAGGGCGGAGCGCATTGGCGTTTGTTGGGACTAGGCGTAATGTCAGACAGCACTTTTTTGTCAATAGAGAGGGTTCTTATTTCAACAAACTCCTACGGTTAGGCTTAGTATTTGGGACACTCACTACCTTCAAAAGGCGCTTGAGAGCTATCTGTTGTCCCAAGGGCGATCTTTATAGGGTCTCATACTTCGCTGGGTCGTACGTTTTGCAATTTTATTTATCATATAGTCTTGTTTCTTGCCATTCCTCGTTAAGGGAGGAGATCAAAAAAGAAACTGAATAGTGAGAAACAACTGCGAAAAAAAGACAAATGAGGCAGGAACTGAAATGGAGATGTAAAAATAAGGCAGGAACACAGAAGAAGAGCTGGTGATAAAGCATGCAAGACAATAGACTACAGTGGCATGGCCAGGTAAAGTGTGTCACCAAAGCGCTTCTGGATAAGTGTTGAGTATTCGCTGTCATCGAGGTCATTACAAGCGGATTATCCTGTCAACGAAATGACACAGATGTTCTGAAATTTCGTAATCAAAGATGCATTTTTAGGCGATTTAGGATTCACAAGTTCGATCCCGCTAAAGGTAAAGAATTTCGCGATTCTGAGAAATACTGGATAGTTGACTGTTTGAGAAGAGCATTTTTCACTGTTATGTCTCTTGCAAATCACTACACGAAATTGATCCGTGTCCAAGATGCGACATCGCCTGAAGCATAGGATTTTTATGCCCTGGGGGCACATAATTGCGGGCACGGAACCCACATTTCGAATACGAATGTCCGCATGTGAAAACGCACTCAAAATTTCATGGATGCATCTTCAATCCGAACAGCGCTACAAAGGGTGGGCGGAGCCTGTTTTTCTTCTTCTTTGCAGCCGCAGGAAGTTTTTTGTCAAAGGTTCAAGAAACGGGCGACTGAAACCGGATTCGTCCACAAATCCATTGTTGTCAGAGTGTTCGGCCTCTTTGGGCAATCAAATAGGTGCTCAGTTGTGTGGCCACGGCTACCACAGTCCGGGCACTCGTCAGGCTTACTGCGATCGATCTTATGCAAGTATGACATCAGCATAGGGGAATGACCGCAGCGTAACGAGGCAAGGGTACTTCTAGCCCGCCTACCGAGTTCCATCTCGGTGTTGCTGACTATGGGTGGTACGACCCCCAATATGGGATTGACGGTCATCCTACTCAAGTGATCCCTGACGAACTTGGTGTGCTCCGCACGTAAAAGACGCAGACGATCCAGTTGGGAGTCCGTCCATCTTTGTATATTGACTTTCTCGGGAGCTTCCGCAAAAGGCCTTCTTCTTCTTCTTCTTCTGCAGCCACAGAGAGGGTCCTGTCATAGATTGAGGAACTGAGCCACAAGCGTCGGATTCGTCCACAGATCTACTGTTGTTAACGATGTCAGTCTCATCGGGCAGTTAAAAAGATGCGCAGTAGTATGCCCTTTATTACCACAATCCGGGCACTCGTCAGGTCTGCTGTTATCGATCTTATGTAAATAAGACATAAGAATGGGGGAGTGCCCGCAGCGCAACGAGGCAAGGGTGCACCTGGCACGCCTACCGAGTTCCATCTCGGTATCGCTGACCTCTGGCGGCACGACTCCGAAAATGGAGTTTACGGCGGTCTTGCATAAGTGATCCTTGACGAATTGGGTATGCTCAGCACGTAAGAGACGGAGGCGTTCTTGTTGTGCGTTGGTCCATCTCTGTATATTGATTTTCGTGGGAGCATCAGCAAACGGCTTTCTTATACCTCTCTCTCTCACGGGGTCTAATACTCTTCGCGACGGATGATTTGGCTGCTTCAGAATGTTTATGTACAGCTGTTGTGCGTGGAGTTGGCAATGGTCCTTAACTGGCAGGATGCGAGCTTCGGCATGTAGGTGCTCCACTGGAGAGCTTTTAGAACAGCCCATTGCGATTCGTAATGCTCCATTTTGGATGCGCTGCAGCTTGGACCAGGATGTGTCCGACACGATATGCTGCCAGACCGGCGCAGCATACTCCAGGGCGGGCTGTACGATGGCCTTGCACGTGGTCAGGATCGTTTCTTTACTGCACCCCCAGGACGTTCCGCCGAGAGCACGTAGGACGTTAAGTCTTGTTTTCACTGCAGCCTGCTTCTGCTCAGTGTTCTTATGAAACCTCAACGAAGGGTCCAACACGAGTCCGAGCAGCTTAGGGAATCGGGCGGCCGGCAGGCGAGTTTCGTCCCATTTCACCATGGGATGAGCACTGTGCTCCGCAGGATCAGTGGAAAAAGACGGTGACGGATGATTTAGCGGCAGAGACCGTAAGCATCTTGCTATCGAGAAAACATTTCAACTCGATCAAGTAGTCATTGATCTTACTGGCAGCTACATTTATGTCGCGATCCCGGCATAGTATAGTAATATCATCCGCATATGCAACGACCTTGATGTCTTGGGATGGAGCGGGTAGATCTTCAATATACAGACTAAAAAGAGCAGGCGATAGAACTCCTCCTTGAGGTACGCCGGCGGCAATTGGGATGCTATTGGAGACGTGCCCCTGAAATAGCACATTTGCCCGACGTCCTTTGGTGAATGCGGTTATCCACCGCTTCTGCCAGGGCGGAATGGTAGACCTTAATAGGCTCTCCGACAAAATGCCCAAGTTTACAGTGTCAAAAGCCTTCGTTAGATCGAGGGCTACACCTACGGTTCGCTGAGGTTTCATGGCATTGAAGCCGTCCAAAACATAGCTCACAATTTCCAGCAGGGCCGTAGTGGTGGAATGTAGCTTACGGAAACCATGTTGATGCTTTTGTTTGCTATTATGTCCGGCAAGCTCTTCCACAGCCAATGTTTCCGCAACTTTGGCAATAGGTGAGAGAAGACTGATTGGCCTGTAACCTTTTGCCGTGGATGGTGATTTACCCGGCTCCGGCAATGGGATGACGCGTGCTACTTTCCAATCTTGAGGTAATGTACAGGTGCGAAACGATGTATTAATGACGTCAGCGAGCAGGGGTAGTAGTTCACTTGGCAGTCTCTTTAGAACTGTTGGGCTCCAAACCATCTGGCCCTACTGCCTTCAGGTTACTCATTTCCTTGATAACCTTCTCGACCTGAGCGGGCGTGATTGCATCATCTTCAGCCATGGTGGCAATTTACAGAGTTCCCGAACAGTTATTCTATTCTGCTTCTCTCTTTTTGGTTCTTGTGATGAAAAAATGCTTCCCAAGAGCATTTGCGGCCTCTTTCCTGACTTGAAGACTCCGCCGTCGAATTCAATCGTGGAATTATTGGCGGAGGTGTACCTTCCGGAGATCCTTTTCAAAGCCTTCCACGTAGCTGCAGCATCACTCCTGAAGTTCATCTTCTTAGTGAACTTTTCCCAAGATTCTTTCTTGTGCCTATCAAGGTCCATCCTGATCTCATTATCCAGCTCGGCAATGTCTGGGTCAAGATGATCAGGGATCGCAGCTTTCATCGCCTTCCGCATGGCATCAGAGAAGTGGCGCTCCTTCTGGTGTACATTGCCATTCCACGGATATTCGGCAGCTTGGCGGAGTGCAACCTCCCTGAACAGGCTCCAGTCTGCAAGGCCTAAATTGAGATAAGAACGATGACGAACACCTGTATAGGGAGCAAGAGAGTTAGAGAGATCGATATTGACAAAGACCGGAATGTGATCACTGGGAAGAGTTGTGGATGTAGACCAAGAGCAGGCATTAGAGAGATTAGAAGAGACAAGGGAGATGTCTGGGCTGGAAGATCGGCCGTAGGCAGGGAGACGAGTGGGCTGGTCATCGTTAAGGATAACCAGGTCGCACTCGTCCGCCCATTCTTCGACGTCATTTCCTCTAGCATCAGAGTCAAGCGACGAGCAGAACGTGTGAGCATTGAAGTCACCCGCAAAGACAATTGAGGGAGATAGAGAGCAGTCATACAGCTGCTTGAGTAGAGGGATAGGGTTGTAGGTTGGTGGACAGGATGTAGGAGGAATGTATATATTGAAAAGAGAAAGTGGAGTTTTTAGAGGTAGATGGATGGGGATGTACTCGAGAGTGCCATCCACTGGAGTGTTTGGAATTATGTGAAAGGGAAGAGACGACAGAACAAAAGTAGAGACTCCGCCTCCCTGAGATGACCTAGGAGTATGATAAGCAGTATAGCGCGGGATGTTTGGATGTCGAGAGGTAGCAGAGGGAGAGAGTTTGGTTTCCTGAACCATGATAACATCCGGGTGATGAGTACGGGCAAAGAGAGATAATCCAGAAAGCTTGGCGTGAAGGCCGTTGAGATTGATATGTACAATAGAGAGGGGGCGGTTGGTAGATGAGGAATTTGAGTTACTGGAGGCGGAGCACACAATACAACGAAAGGAAGAATCGTGGTGCCTCACAGAACTGAGACCCGAACAAGAGAAGTGCACCCACCTTTCCCATCCAAAACATTGGACGCTGGTTCCATACCAATTGACATCTCTGTCGCATGTGGCACATGGGTACTTCTTCTTCTTCGCGGGTCCTGGGTTCCTCTCGACGCCGGCTCTTTGCAGCAGTAGGATCTTCAGGAGAGCTGCGGCCAGCCAGCACCTCTCCCATGACAAAAACCCTCTCCGCGGAGGGATTGACGTCGGTTTGCACGGAGGTGGTCTTCTTTCCTCCACACTGCCACGGCACGAACGTACGACATCTCGGCAGCTAAAGGCCTTCTGATATGTCTCTCTCTCTCACGGGATTCATGATCCTTCTTAATGGGTGGTCAGGATGCTTGACAATGTTAATAACCAGTTGCTGCGCTTGGAGTTGGCAGTGCTCCTCAAAGGCAGTGTTCACGATGATTTTCGTCCCCGAGTTTTTCACATAAAACGATGCGTTGGCCTCCATGTGTTACCAAAATTACGAAGAAACGGCGAGAAACGCATTAAAACGTCGTTTTTCAGTGACATTATTCTATAACATGGACTAGTTGACCGGTTGGATGAACATGCTCTTAGTGGTTGTCACCGGTGAAAAATTAGGTCAATCGAAAACAAAAGATTATTTTATATACAAAGCAGGATTAGTTAGGGCCTCAAGGAAAGAACGGAGCGATAGGGAGTAGAGAATTGCAAAGTACGGGTCCACAAAAGATTTCATTGTCACAACAAACAGTTCCTGCGATACTTAAGAGGCGGGGTGATACCTAAAGTGGTCTGCAGAGTTGCAATGACCGGCGACTGGTCGCCGAGCGTCAGCCCTGTTGCGGCGACAAAAATGTTTCGAAACATTATCGTCGCGGCGTCGGTTGCCGCTCGCTGGCCGTTATGTAGGGCCGTCGCTGCGTCAATACACTCTGCGGTGCCCCCTCGTCGCCGTTCACGCCGCGTCGGTCGCTCTCGTCGCCGAAAGCAATTGATATCGCGTCACCCAGTGTTAATCGTCGCTGCGAGTAACGCCGCAACTTGAACTCTGCAGACCCCTTCAGGATTTCGTGTACTTCTGGTGCACACAACAAACAGTTCCTGCGATACTTAAGAGGCGGGGTGATACCTAAGGATTTCGTGTACTTCTGGTGCGTTTTTCTCAATTTCTACGTCATTTCAGTTCTACCCAAGGGCCAATTAATCGATATCGCAAATAATCTCAAAATTGAAGATTATCGTGAACTTTGCCTTTAACTGGCAGAATTCGAGCTGCAGCATGAAGATGTTCCACTGGGGTGCTTTTAGCACACCCTGTGGCAATAAGAGCAGCAAATTGGACTCGCTGCATCTTTGTCCACGATGAATCCGATATTATGTGCTGCCATAACGGTGCAGCGTACTTCAACGCCGGCTGCAGTATTGCCTTGTAAGTGGTCAAAATTGTCTCCCTGCTACTTCCCTACCACGTTCCTCCCAGAGCTCGTAGAACGTTGAGCTTTGCTTTCACTGTAGCCTGTTTCTGCTCAGTATTTTTGTGGAACTTCAACGAAGGATCCAATACTAGGCCGAGCAGATTAGGGAAACGTGCGGCAGGCAGACGAGCGTCTTCCCAATTCACAACGGGGTGAGCGCAGTGTTCCTTAGGGTCAGTGGAGAAAACTGATACAGATTATTTAGCGGCAGAGACAGTGAGCATCATATCATCGAGAAAGCTCTTCAGAACGATGAGGTAGCTATTGATCTTGCGTGCAGCTATATTAAAGGCAGTGTTCACGATGATCATCCTCGTTGACTTTCCACGGTGAAATGTTAGGCGAGAAGGATCCTAGGCTCCCATTGTCGAAGGAACGGTAGAAAACGAGCCAGAAGCGGCAAAATAACGGCTGCAAACAAGGGTTTTGGTGCCCCAGACACGCCTGGTGCCCCAGATCAGCCCCTCGAAAAGAACAAATGAAGACTCAGATTACAGGAACGATCAAGTGAAGGAAGTGCTGATAAGTGAGCTGATCGCATCATTGCACTGATAGGTATCATCCTTCTAGCGGTCAATTCCTCCACGCTCAAAAAACCAACGTAAACAAGGAAGGGCCTATTTTGGCTCAAAAACGCGTCTTTCGTGTCCTTTTCGAGCATGCCTTGCTATATAGGGACCAGACCTTCCTTAAACCGTGGAGATATCGGAAGTGAAATTTATCGTGAACGCTGCCTTTAATGTCTCTGTCTCGGCACATGATGGTGATGTCATCCGCATACGCAACGACTTTGATGTCACATGGGGGGACGGGCAAATCTTCTAGGTAAAGACTGAACAAAGCAGGCGATATGACTCCTCCTTGAGGGATACCGGCAGCGATCGGGATGCTATTAGAGACATGTCCCTGAAACAGCACTTTTGCTCGGCGCCCTTTGATGAGTGCGGAAATCCATCGCTTCTGCCAAGGCGGGATGGTGGACCTCAATAGCTTCTCAGACAGTATGCCCAAGTTGACAGTATCATACGCCTTCGTGAGGTCCAGGGCTACTCCAACAGTTCGTTGAGGCTTTCCGGCGTTGAGGCCATCCAAAACGTAGCTCACAATCTCCAGCAGCGCCGTGGTGGTAGAGTGTAATTTGCGGAATCCATGCTGGTGCTGCTGATTGTTATTATGCTCGGCCAGCTCCTTGACGACCAGTTTCACAGCGGCTTTGGCGATTGGTGATAAAAGACTTATTGGCCTGTATCCCTTAGCCGTGGAGGGCGATTTACCTGGCTTGGGCAACGGGATGACGCTTGCCATTTTCCAGTTTTGCGGTAAGATGCACGTTCGAAAGGATGTGTTGATGACGTCAGCCAGAATTGGCATAATCTCACTCGGTAGTTTCTTCAAGACCGCCGGGCTAATGTCATCCGGCCCTACAGCCTTCGAGTTGCGCATCTCTTTAACCACCTTTTCAATCTGCGCGGGCGTCACAGCTTCTGCTTCATTCATAAGTGGTAACTTACAGAGCTCTCTTACAGTCACTCGGTTCTGCTTCCCTCTCTTAGTCTGAGTTATGAAAAAATTCTTTCCGAGAGCAGTTGCAGGAGAGATTAGATGATACAAGAGAGATGTCTGGACTGGAGGATCGACCGTTGGCCGGGAGACGAGTGGGCTGATCATAGTTGAGAATGACTAGATCGCACTCCTCCGCCCATTCTTCGACGTCTTCTCCTCTAGCGTCAGTGTTAAGCGACGAGCAGAATGTATTAGCATTGAAATGGCCTGCAAAGACAACAGAGGGTGAAAGGGAGCAGTCGTACAGCTGCTTGAATGAAGGAGTGGGGTCATAAGATTGGGGAATGTAGTTCGTTTTTATGCCCCGAGGGCAAATAGGTCCGGATTCAGGCACGAAAACCACATTTAGTAATTGGCTATGCGAATGTGAAAACGCACCCAAATTCTCATGGACGCAGCTTTAAGCCGAATAGCGCTACATTGGAAGGGGTGCATGAAAAAATCGATAGCTGTGAAATATTTACAAGTATTTATCGAAATTTTAATTAAAGATTTTCGCGTTGCTGCAACGTGCGGAAAACCTAGTCACGGACCCAAGTAATCAATTTCATTCTTTTAACCGGTTAAAACAGTCTTTGAAGACCTATTTTTAGGTGTGATACAATCGATTGTATCACCCCTAAATCCATAAGGGGTCTGCAGAGTTGCAGAGACCGGCGAGTTGTCGCCGAGCGTCAGCCTTGACGCGGCGGCAAAAATGCTTCCAAACATTATCGTCGCGGCGTCGGTTGCCGCCCGCTGGCAGTGACGTAGGGCCGTCGCGGCGTCAATACACTGCGGTGCCCCCTGGTCACCCTTCACGCCGCGTCGGGCGCCCTCGTCGCTGAATGTAATCGATATCGCATCACCCAGTGCTGTTCGTCGCCGCGAGCAACGCCGCGATTTCAACTCTGCGGTCCCCTATGCAAATTAGGTGTGATACAATCGATTGTATCACACTTAAAAATGGGTCTTCAAAGACCGTCTTTTAACCGGTTAAAAGAATGAAATCAATTATTTCGCACCTATGTGCCCTCAGGACATGAAAACAGGCTCCATCCATCTTATGTCTTGGGCTTGAAGCTGCGTTCATGAAATTTGGGGTGCGTTTTTACATCTGAACAGCCAATTACTTGATGTGGTTTTTATGCCCGAAACCGCACCTATGTGCCATCAGGGCACTAATGAATGTTCAGCCATTGAGCAAACATTTGGTGTCATTGTCGCAGGAGAGTTTTTTTTGCCTACTTTCGTGGAAAACATTTATTTATTTCATTATTAGGGTGAATTGATACAATCAATGCATCAATGCAGTCTTGATCTAAAAATTCGTTCACTATAAAAAATTACGAAGTGAGGACCTGCCCCCACCCCCCCCCCCCCCTCCGGTCGTCGCCATCACCTTTTCACGGGGGGGCTGAGCAAATCGCTCGACTTGGGTGGGGTTGGGGTCGGACCAATGTTGGGTTGTATCACACCTCGCGCCGTAGCCTGATGGGGGAGGGGCAGATGTAAAGTGTTCGAAATAACGATGAGATCACCATTCACCGGAAGCCCGTAACTTCAGGGTGCAGTTGCGAACCTATCTGAAGCGCAGGATCCGATCTTCGTTTTCTCGGCTATAGTCTTTTATGGACGGGATGAATATGATATATGGTTCAGTAAAGGTTGCCCAAGGGCACAATGCACCCTCAGTTTCGAGAAAGGCGGCAGCCACGGGCCCGACCATCTCAAACATTCTCACGGGCCACGCCCCTTTTCTTGATTTTCGAACTCAGCAGCGGCTATATAGACGGATGAATGTCAACCTCGTCTTCGATTTCCACTCCCCAGCTGGTCCGTCTCCTCATTCTGGTTCGCTTTCATGCGGTGACTGCGAATGAGGAGAAATACAGGCCTGAAACAGCTCACTCCCAAATATAATTAGTTTTTATGGAGCCATAGCTTCGTTTGTAGGAAGCCTTGAACGATTTCACCGGTCTTTTTTTTTAGGATTCTTTCCATGATAAGCATGAAATCAAAAAATTACTTCTGTGGGTGTTCTGTGCCTTTAATAGTCTTTCCTGCATCCATTTGATATGCATCTAGTTGCATAAGCTGAGATTTACAGGGATAAGGAAGGTGATACAATTCCACAAATTAACTTTAAGGTGATTTCGAAAGTGAAGTCTAATGTAATCTATAGCAGCCATGGTGTTATAATTGGCCGCGTTGAAAATGTAGTTTGTTGTGCGTTCGAGCGTCTGACTTTAGCGTGGTAATTCGTCTGACGGACCTGCAGTTGGAGGAGATATCATGACATTTATCAGCCTTGAATCGGAAACGGATCGCAGTTCTTTCGAACAGCGCCGCGGACGTAGCCCGAGCAGAATGCCCACACAATTGATACAACCAACTGGAGACGACGAATCTGGTACGGTATGGAGTCTTGGCATTAGAAGTATTCTCGTAATATACTCTGTCCCAGTAGAGTCGACGAGTGGGGAGCACAAAGAGGTGGGCTCTTTCACTCTGTCTCGCGAAGCCGTTTCGCACTTGCGCGCAAAGAGATACAGAGGAAAAGTGTTCATCTTTGGGCTACCCGCTGGCTGACTCAATTGAAACGGAGTGTAAAAGGGTGTTCTTGTTACAGATTCGGATGAACCCCTCCTCTCTGGTTCTGGTAATGTGAACCAAAACTGTACTGAGGAACTGATGGGCCAGTGGACAAAATGTGTCGAAGAGTGGAAAATGAACGAAGACGGGTGGGTGTTGGAGTTATGGAGAAAAACTTGGTAACGTCCACGTACGCTTCTTTCCAGACGAGGTCAATGTGGTGCATGAACTGTAGTGCAGGCGCTGTGGTTCTGATAGTGCTTCCTTGGCCTCGTCCCCACCCAACCGCAATGAGCCTTTCTTCTCATCACTTATTGAAGCAAAAATTGAATTAGATGAATATGGAACAGCAAAGCGGAAATAAATTTCGGGAGAGAGCAGTTTGAACCCCTCGTCGATTTTTGTCGAGAAGTTAACAACACCATTCACAGGGAAAGGGCTATTATTCATCGTCAAAAAAGTAGACGCTCCGCTTCACACAGTTAGATCGAAGTGAAGCAAGTGAATTTCTGCTTCTCAATTGCTGCCTCGCAAATGGGCTAATTTCAAAAAGTGCTAATGGCAGGAATTCTACATTCAGCTGTAGTGAAAATGGGGGAAATCGAACTATTTCCATCGCGTTTCCCCCAGTTACATCTAGGAGGTTAAATACGTGTCAATTTCGCGAGCTTGGCCAAAGTGGTCATTTTCTAGCTTCATACAATTTGGGTGAATCTGGCGCCATATTCAGAAGTATTCAGTGGACTGCTGCCGAGTGCTGAATAAATGACGAAAAGTAGTTGAAGAAACAGTAATTGTAATTGTTTATTACAGGGTAAACCTGCGTATTCACATCGTAACAAGATAAAGAACGCGTAGTGACAAAATGTAACAACGATATACGAGATCGGGACCACGTAGTATATCGAGTATCTGTCGGAAAAAGTACCATGACTAACACAAGATCACTATAGAGTATCTATCAGAAAAAATAGTATTATGACTAACACAAGATCACAAGCTCATTCATCCTCCGTCACCAAGTGCTGCTCCACCATACGTTTAAATGAGCCCAGGTCTGTTGGCAGATTGCCCTTTTTGAGCAGTTTTTCCAATTCACTGCCAGCTCTGTTAGTAAAGAAGTGGTGCCTGACACTCTTCCTAGCCGGATTTCGGACTAGTTTGAAACTGCTACCTCTTGTGGTGGATGCCCTCAATTTGAGAAAAGCGTTTGGCCGAAGGCCAGTATGCCCATACAATGTCTTATACAGTTCGGTTTCGTAAAAAGTAGCTACCCGAAAATGTTAGTAAGATAATGAGAACTAGGAATTCTAGGATTTGGAAACCCTGTGAACCATGTAGATAACGCGATAGAAATAACAATTTATTTTAAAGGCAGTGTTCACGATAATCTTCAATTTTGAGATTATTCGCTATATTGACTAAGTGGCCCCCGGGTAGAACCAAAATGACGAAGAAATTAAGAAAAACGCACCGGAAGTACCCGAAATCCGCAAGTATCAGCCCGCCTTTTAAGTATCACTGGAAGTGTTTGTTGTGACAATGAAACCTTTTGCGGACCCGTCCTTTGCAATTATCTACTCTCTATTGCTCCGTGCTTTCCTTCGGACCCTAACTAATACTGTTTTGTCTGAAATATTCCTTCGTTTATGATTAGCCCCATTTTATACCGTTGACAACCACCATGAACATGTTCATCCAACCGGACAACTAATCCATGTTATAGAATCATGTCATCGAAATACGACGTTTTAATGCGTTTCCCGCCGTTTCTTCGTAATTTTGGTAACACTTGGGGTCCAACGCATTGTTTTATGTGGAAAACTCGGGGACGAAAATCATCGTGAACACTGCCTTTAAATGAACAATATAACAACGAGAATAATGGAATCCTACAAATAGATCACTAGTAGCCACTGGTAACCAAAACGAGTAAAGTAGAACTTCTCAGGGGTCGTGCGCACAAGATGAGTTCCAGCTGTGTTCGCACACAGCCTACTCCTTTAACCACTTTCCGAAATTTCCCGGGAAAACCTTTAAGAAATTCCGGCTTGAAGCAATTTACGGGTTACCCGTACTACTATACGGGGCCCCTCTCATCGCTGGCACTAGACGGCAGCGGCTGCAGGCAGCAGGCGAAGACAACGGCTGGCAGCACTGAGAAGAGGCGAGGTGGCAGAACTAGGACACACGCGAGCTGGCAGCAGTACGTCCAAGGCGAGGTGGCAGCAGAGCGATGGCGGCGGGCTGTCAGCAACTTGGAGACTACTCAGAGACAGCTGGAGAAGACGAGGTGCTGCAAGCAGAGAATGTCGGCTGGCAGGAGTGGGCAATCAATTAGCGGCGCAAATCCAAACCCAGAGAGAAGAGAATTCTCTAGGAGGTGAGAGAACCTCCCCCCACCCAGAGAGACCGGCGACCGTCGAATAACCTCCCTGGCCGCTCATCAGCGGCCTCATCGACTTCATCACAACACGCCACGGCCAACACGCCGCGGCCCGGGCGGTGTCGATGGGCGGTGCCGTAGCGCAGCCGCACGCATCGAACCCCCCCCCCTTGCCTGCCTGGCCTGTGACAGCCGAGTCCCTCTATTCTGTCCTCAGTATTCTATATTCTCATCACCTGACGCGCCCGCCCTCTCGGAAAGACCGTTTTCGCTCGGTCTGACTTCGGTTACAAGTTTAAACGAAATAAAACCAGAAAGGACCGCACGGCCTCACACTGGCGCTGGCTAGGTGCACGCCTAAAACACAGTTGATCATCCACAGCACCTCCGGAATGTGTCGATCCAGCACCTCCGGGCGAACTTTGCCATCAGTTACATCGGTCTCTGGCAGTTCCGCTACGATGTCCGACCTGAATACAGCAGACTCATTGGCGTCAGTGCCTGAAGCTACACTCTCTTAGTACACATGACCTCCACTCTTCTCCGCTTTCTAACAGTTCTCTTTGCCTTCTTAAGGGCCTTTACCTGTCCCTCAGGACAACCACGCAGCGAAACCTGACCATCCTTCGTCCATTTCTGGACGTCCTCTACCAAACCTTCCCAGAAGAATCTCGACCGAAAGACGTGCAGAATTTTCGGGGCTGCAAATTTTCCACCACCAAATCGATTGTTTTCAATCGTTTCTTCATGCGCGGTAGCTTGACTCCGTGATTCACACAGTCCGCCTCCACGAAGCGAACGATCTCCTGGTAGTCGGGGTCACTTCTTAACTCCCTGAGCCAGTCACGATCAGCTTCGCTCTGTATCACGCCTACAACTCGTTTTTGTTGGCTACGCACTGGAACTACACCCGCCTTCGATGAGCCCACTCCAGAGAACAGAGCGCTTGTGCCAACACTCACCTTCCCCTTTACGTATCTCATCTTAACAAGGTTCTTTTGCTGATCCGTGCGATTCTTCGTCACCACACTCTTCACCTTAAGCGATCCTACGCGCAACACACAGGATTCAGTTCTGCCGACCACAGACGCTCCTTACGTTCCGTAATCTCTCGCAGGACGAGTACCCATAGTTGTAGCGTCCTCTGTGCACCTAAGTAATCCGGACGGTTCTGCGCCATTTGGCAAACAGATCCCCTCAGTAGCCCGCAGAGCCACATTGGTCTGCTTCGCCACCCGAGCATATCTAGGTTTGTCATCATCATGGCCTACCCTCTCAACCGGGTTGCCGATGACCTCAACCTCCGGACACACCCTCTCTACCGGGTAGCCGCGGCTCGCCGTTGACGTCTGAGTCACCTCATCCTTTACTAACCTATATCCTAGGTCTGGCAGAACGTTAGTTCCTAGTATTACTACGTCGTCATCATCTTTGGTGACAAACATCTTACACCGGACTGCTCTACCCTCACCTTTCAGTTTTAGCACCACCTCCACGATGGTTACAAACGCCATCGGCGATCCCGAAGCGTCATACATCACCTTGGCTTTATCGATAGGGTATTCCTTCAAGGCCCCATCAATATCAAAACCATGCGCCTTAGTCCGCAGAAGCACTCCCGCTGGAAGAATTCACACCTCGGACCCCGTATCTAGAAGTCCCGCGCACTCTCTTCCCAGCAGTTCCACTGCCGCAATCGTCTTTTTTCCAAAAAAGAGGACACCTCGTAACATCTTTTCGAGTCTTTTTGGATTCCTGAAGCTTCACTGCGGAGCAGAACACCTTACCGAGCCTAGCGGACAGCGACGTCACTGTCTTGCTCGAGGTTGGCTTTGATCCCTTGCAGTCTCTGGCCATGTGACCTTCCTGTTGGCAGTTGAAACACTTGGGTTCCCCCTTCGGGTGTCTTTAGCCTTAGAACCTACCGGCTTCTCGACAGTTGGCTCACTACTCTTCCGCATTCTACCACCAGGTTTCACCTCTAGGTCACCTTTCATGTTTTTGAGCGTGATATTCCTACGCTCAATACGCTTTGCAGTCTCTTTTAGCTTCTCATAAGCGTCTGTCTCACTCTCCAACGCCTCTAATAGATAGTAATAGTCTCGCCACTGAGCCAATTGCTCATAGAGATTACGCGCCCTTTCAGTACCTAGCGCTTCCTCTCTCAGCTCCGGGTATGCCTGCCGCGTCAGCCTCTCCAGCTCAACACAAAAATCAGAAACGGACTGTTTCTTGATCTTGCGTAACCGCTTCAGCTCACCCATCGCTTCTATTTTCCTCGTCCTTTGCTCGGTTTTGCTTTCGCGCTTCATAGCACCTACCAACACATCATAGACTTGCTCCCGCTCACGCCTGGGCAACGCCTCGTATTGGTTTCTTGCCTTTCCAGCTAACTTAGCGCGAAAAAAAACCACTCGCTCAGCATCTGACCAATTATCCCTGGGATACTTAAGCTTGAATGCCTCAAGGAAATCCCGGAAGGTATACTGCTTATCGTCACCCCGGTACTGCTTGACCTCTGGCAACGCTGCATACTTCATATAGCTGGCCATCTGAGAACCATCACTAAACTGTCCTACCGGGCCAGTGACACTCCCATGACGTCCACCTGAATCCCCATTTTCAGAAAAGAACTGCGTACCTGTCTCTCTGATCCGGATGCCATGTTGTGAAGAAGTGGTGGGCAGCCTGAGCAGCGTCGACGCCGGCCCTCTCGCATGACTTCCGCCACCATGCTGAAATGCACCAAGTTCAATCACTGTACTAGGACGGCGGCGTAATTGATCCAATAAATTCCCATTCATTGATCTGCCGATTCTCTACTCCTTAGGAGTTCCATTTTGTACGTCGTCGACTTCCATGACGTCTGGGAGGGCTCGGGCCTTCTTCCGCTCGTTCTCGCAGATTCGCTCGAGTTCGACGTCCTTCTCCGCCCATTGTTGCTTCAGGGCTCGTAGCTGTTGCAACTCAGCTGGCTGGGCGCTCATCTGCTCCTGAAGCATCTCATGACTGCTAACAACGCATTTGGATAGGCAGTGATACTCGACCCTTGACCATCCACATGACTGGTCCACCAACCGGTCTTTTGTCGTAAGCCCTAGGTTAGATGCGGTCGCCTCCAACAAACGCATCCAAAGAACATCACCCGGTTAGGCGATCTTCCCATTCCTGCCTTTTCTTCATCAGTTTCTGATAGCACTTCATTTGAGTGATTTTGCATAATAGTACTGTAATGTAGTAGTTGTTTTGTTTCACTGGACCACGAGGTTGGTAGATGCTTTATTGGCTTACGGACGTTTCGGCGGGATCGCCGTCTTTAGAGCCTGAAAGGAACAAATCAGAAATGTGCTTATTCGGCCAAATGTCGACTAAACCTTACTAAAATTCGAGAGAAGTTCTTTCAAAACAAGGTCGATAACAGAGAAACTAGGAAGTTACCGCGCCTTGCCAGGAAACTCGCTAGAGGACCAGCAGCATAGTACGGTTGGCGAATGGCGGAGCACAGATCGAAACCGCCACCTCTCGACGTTAGAATGCGAGTCTAAGGTAGGGCTTGAGCTCTCCAGCTATATATAGGCACTCCCCCTTCCGATTGATTTTTGGGTCGCTCGCCTGTGTCCAAAATGCCTCCAGGGTTTTTCTGGCACGGGTACCGGTTTCCCGCGCAATTATCTCGACCTCGACATTGTAATTATCGCCGTTGTGGGCGTTAACACGGTGACACCCCAGAACTGTTGACACCCGCAGCTTATCCGTGCCGTCTAAGTGCTCTTTGATTCTAACCCAGAGCGGCCGCGAAGTCTCACCAATATATTGCTCGCCGCACAGCTGGCACGAGATCCTATAGACCACAGATGCAGTGCAATCTCCCTCTCTACCAGTTGGGCAGACCACACAATTGGGAGTGGTGCAAACACGATTATATAGACGGTTTCGGATGAGGCGGTTTTTGAGGTTATTTGGAGGGATGTCAGCAATGGCGACAGAACTTTCCAGACCGGCTTTTTGTAGGCATTTTCGCAGAGATTTGCTCACTTTATCCGAAATGAAGGGCATTTTTATGGGAATTTTGCCATCAGCTGCTGATTCCTGCTCTTGTCGGCGTGCGGCTGAGCCTCTGGATCTGCGCAAAACCATAGTGGGGGGATATCCGTTTAGAGCAGCAATTTATTGCGCCATTTGAACAGATTCTTCTTGCTCGTTTTCTCCGGTACAGACACATTTCGCCGTTCGATACATATTTTTAACAACCGCCCTTTTTGTTTGTGAGGGGTGTGCTGATTGGTAATGAACAATTACGTTTTTGTTACTTGGTGTACGATACCATTTTGTAGCGAAAATGCCTTCCGAAATTTTTCATTGGACTTTTAGGAAAGGAAGCCAGTCTACCACCGGTTTTTCCCGGGTAAATTTCACATTTTCCGACTGATTGTTGATAAGTTCAAAACACTGGTCCATTTCCTCCTGGGTGGGGCAGACGACAAAGCAGTCGTCTATGTACCTACAGTATAGCATTGGGAGCCGTGCCAGCACCGGAGATTCGATTTTACCCATAAATGCTATGGCAAGCGTGACGTGTGTCATGTCACCAGGAACGCTAAATTGGGCCTAACCACTCTAGAGCACAGGGGAAGAAGGTTTGATATGATAATGATGTATAAGATCATTCATGGGAGTGCTGGTATCAAGGCTAGCCGGCTGTTTAACCTTAGACCATCAACCACTAGGGGAGCACCGGTGAAATTGGGCCTCGTTGGGGCCAGGCGGAATGTACGACAGCACTTCTTTGTCATAGGGCGGGATCTGAATTCAACAAACTACTTCGGTCAGGTTTGATAGTGGGGAAACTCAGTGAGCTCAAAAAGACACTTGAGTGATATCTGTTGTCCCAGGAGTTATGTTTGTAAGATCTCCTTTTTTCATGATGCCGGTGTATGCCTAATAGTCAGTTGATCCATTTGCTTTATTATTGCTGTTCGACTAATTTCAGTGCTTTTAGTCTCTTAATTGCCGTTTGGGTATTTCTTTTGTTGTTGTTGTCTTTGACACGGTTCTACCGTGTAATAAATCAAATCAAATCAAACTCTCCAGTGATCACATTCCCGTCTTTGTCTATATCGATCTCTTTGACTCTCTTGCCCCTTGCTCAGGTCTTCGTCATCGTACTTATCCCAATTTAGGCCCAGCAGACTGGAGCCTGTGCAGAGATGTTGCACTCCGCCATGCGGTCGACTACCCATGGAATGGTGATGTACATCAGAAAGAGCGCCATCTAACAAGTTCCATCCGCAAGGCTATGAAAGCAGCAATTCCTGAGGGTCGTGCCAAGACCTTTTTCCCAAAATGTCAGCAGGGAGATATTGCAGAATATAGGAACCAGAGATGAGAAGAGAGCAGCAGATCGTCTAGACCCGGAGATCGCTGTGCTGGATAATGAGATCAAGCAGGATCTGGATAAGAACAAGAAGGAATGCTGGGAGAAGTTCACTGAAAAGCTGAATTTCAAGGCGGACGGAACTACGACGTGGAAAGTCTTGAGGAAAATTTCCGGAAATCAAGATGGACCTGGACAAGAACAAGAAGGAGTGCTGGGAGCAGGGTAAGGCATACCCTGGTTACCGGCCCTTCGGAGGCGCGCCCCCCCCTACCCAAGTTGGAAGATTTTGCGCCCCCCCCCCCAATTATCAAAGACGTTTTTTTCATGATTTCACGCTTTGCTGTACCATGCATACCACGGCTACCCGGCTGATGGATACGTAGGATTTGCACATGGAACTTACGAAGTCCCGTTCTCAGCTTCAACGGGACCAATCGACCTGGCACTCCGGCTGTAACTTTTTGTTGTGATCTTTTTCCAAATAATAGCGATTAATCGCTTAGCGGCACCAGGTGTGCCATGGCTACCCGGCTGATCTGGGCTCTAATGGGACCAATCGACCTGGGACTCGGGCAGTAACTTTTTTTCGTGATCCCCTTCAAAATAAGCACTCCACCAGCCCAAGCCTGAAAACTTGCCTAGTCACCTTTTTAGAGGCACTAATTGAAAACTGCGTTTCCTCGCAACTTTGACGCCCTGGCAGACACACTCATCGTCCTTGGTCCGGCCGCAAAAGGTCCGCGATCGAAACTAGGCAAGTAAAGGTCTTTTTAAAACTGAAGCCACCCGCCAAAGTAGCACTTTGGGTGATGGCAGATGCTCGAAAATTCATCGTACTGCAAAATGTGAACGCTACACTCTATCATTTGGCCTCTGTTTCTGAAGCCCAAAACGAAAAGAGCCTGCTTGTGGACTTCGTTTCTCGCTGGCGATGTCTCAATGCTGAATTCGAAGGGAGCGGAAGGAGGACAGAAGTAAATGCCTATTTGATAGAGAGTGGCATTCTAAAGTCTCTAGACGGTAGAGGAAGAGTAGAAAAACTCATTCCTGACTACTTTCTGAACTATCATCCTCGCTTGGACGCAGCTGATCCATTGCAGCGCACCTAGCAGTACAAGATGGCCTGTTACGATAATTTACTATTTTCCCTCGCGCGCTTGTGCGGAGCGAGGGCAGAGAGAGCGAGAAAGTGTGGAGAGAAAGAGACGCAGTGTACGCGCGCAGACGCACGCGATGAACGGAAATATAATAAAATTCACTCGGAAACAGGATAACTGAAGTTATTAACAATTGTTCATAATCTTAAAGGCAGTGTCCACGATAAAAATCGTTTTCGAGTTTCCACCAAAAGACGAAGGTTTAGAGTCTGACTGTTTTATCAGTGAAGAAAGAATCACGAAAAACGCTGCGAAACATCCAAAATCAGCTCTTCTTTCTGAAAGCCCTATTTCAACGGTGGATCAGTTGCGCGGGCATGGACCTGAAGTAGACAGCGTGCAAATGCGCCCCAATGCTAAAACTCAGCCGAGCTCGCGCAACAATGCTAATGTAGAAGCGGACCAAGCTGTTCCTCGGAAAACTCGACCGCGAGCGGAAGGGCTAGCGCGAGCGGACTTCGGAGCCGTATGGAGCTCTTTTGGGCTCGTTTTCGTTCGTTATTTCGACCCCATGGCTGCAATGAGACCCTGAACTTTCGATTTCCGGCCAAAAACCGAGGACGAAATTTATCGTGGACACTGCCTTTAATTAAAACCTGCCCAACGTTCTATGAGTTATTTCGGCAATAAATTCAAACCTTTGCAATTTTTCTGTTCTACTAAGTCCCGACAGCTTTCGCATGGTGACCGGCCAGGGGCCTGCCCCCCCCCCTTCCTGGAGCCCAGAGTTGAGGCCCCCCTGGTTACGTTAACCGAGGGTGCTTTACCCAGCCTGGGAGAAGTTCACTGAAAAGCTGAATTTCAAGGCGGAAGGAACTACGACGTGGAAAGTGTTGAGAAAATTTCCCGGCAAGTTCGCTCCCTCGATGAGCTCCGCTATTGAGTTCGAGGAGCACGTCTTCAAGTCATGGAAAGCGGCTGCTTATGGACTCGGCAAGAATTTCATCATCACACGTACCAAGCGAGGCGTTCAAAACAGAGTCACGGTTAGAGAGCTGAGCCGGTTGCCGCTCATGAACGCTTCTAAGGCCTTTAATCTCACTCAAGTAGAGAAGGCTATTAAAGAAATGCGAAATTCGAAGGCTATCGGACCTGATGGTATCTCCCCAACTATCCTTAAGAAGCTTCTCATTGAACTTCTACCGATGTTTGCTGATATCAATAACACTTCTTTCCGGACCTGCACTCTACTCCAAGCTTGGGAAACAGCCAATGTGATACCGTTTCCAAAGCCAGGCAAGTCCCAAAGCACGGCAAAAGGCTATCGCCCTATTAGCCTGCTGTCACCTATCGCGAAGTTAGGCGAAAAGCTAATCGTAAGAGACCTGGCAGAGCAGAATGAGGGACAACAACATCAACATGGGTTAGGAAGCTTCAATCCACTACCACTGCCCTACCGGAGATTGTAAGCTAAGCAGTCGATGGGTTCAACATGAAAAAACCTCTGAGAACGCTGGCCGTTGCCCTCGACCTGACCAAAGCGTTTAACTCTGTTAACTTGGGACTGCTGTCCGACAAACTGTTGAAGTCCTCGCTGCCATCCTGGCAGAAGCGATGGATGGTTTACTAAAGGCCGCCGGGCTAAGGTTCTGTTTCAGAATCACGTATCCGATAGCGTTCCAATAGCAGCCGGTGTTCCACAGGGCGGAGTGTTGTCCCCTGCCTTATTCAGCCTGTATCTTGAGGATATACCCGAGCCACCGCAGTATTAAGGATTCTTATGCACGCCGACGACATCACCATCATGTGCCAAGACCGTGACCTGCAGGTAGCCGCTAACAAGATCAGCGCCTATCTTGTCGAGTTGAAGCTCTTCCTCGATAATATGATGCTCAGAGTCTCTGCCGCAAAGTCTTCTGTATCAGTGTTTGCAACAAACACCAAGGAACACAGTGCCTACGCAGATGTCAAATGGGATGGTGACCTGTTGCCAGCAGCGAAATTCCCCAAGCTGCTTGGCCTTATTCTTGATCCGTCACTGAAGTTCCACAAAAACGCGGAACAGAAACAAACAGTCGTCAAGGCTAGGCTTAATATCTTGAGAGCTCTCGGAGGAACATCATGGGGAAGCAGCCGAAAGACTATATTGAGAACATACAGAGCAATACTTCAGCCGGCTCTGGAATATGCGGCACCAGTGTGGCAGCACCTGGTGTCTGACAGCTCCTGGAATAAGCTGCAGCGTGTACAGAATGCTGCGCTTAGAATAGCCACCGGTTGTGCAAGGAGCTCCCCAATAGAACATCTTCACGCGGAGGCCTGCATATTACCAGTCAAGGAGTATTGTGAGCTCCAGGTACAGCATATGTATATTAATGTTCTGAGACAGCCGAATCATCCGACAAAGAGAATCATGAAGCCCAGTAGAGAGAGGTCGATTAGGACGCCGTTCGCAGACGCTCCTCGTAAAGTTGATGTACAGAGATGGGTCAACTCCAGCATGGATCTTCTGCGTAAGGAGCACACCCAGCTTGTTCGAGGATATCTGGAGAAGGCGGCTGTGAACCCTATCTTAGGAGCAGTGCCGCCTCGGGTTTGCGAGTCCGAGTCTCAACTCGGCAGGCGAGCCAGATGTGCTCTTGCCTCGCTATGCTGTGGTCACTCTATTCTGCTCATGTGTTAAGCAATGTTTTGACTGCAAATGATCGCTGCGGCCATGCGAGCGACAACTGTTCCTTTCTCATCGCGCATAATGGAAAGGCGCGCCAATTGTGATCGCTTCGTGGCAAATATTGAGAACCTACAAAGCAATACTTATACTAATACTACATCGCTATAGCAATACTAATACTACATCGCTGGGTCGCGGCGACGAAATTCTATGTTTTAGTGCTTCGCTGCTGAAGGAGCGATATTCGATGGTCGCTGAACATTGCTCCATCGCTGCCACTATGGTAGCGATAGAGCGATTGTCAGCGGATGGCACGTTTCTTCTAGTGAACGGTGACCATTTCACATGGCAAGATCAGTGTCTACTAGTTGAGACGTGTTATCGATGACTACCGGCCATTACTTTCACTAGCTGGTTGAATCTCTTCAATCATCCGTGAGGCTATGCACTATGAACAAAATCGCTGTCGCTGCTACATCGCTGCAGCAGCGGGTGCAGAATTGCTGCGATGAAAAACAGCAGCGATGCAGTCAAAACATGGCTTTACGTCAACAAGATCGGCAGCAGCCGACCAGACGCATGCCCGGACTGTGGTGCTCCCGGACACGACGCACTTGTTCATGTGCTCGAAGAGACCTACCTCCTCAACCACAATGGACCTTTAGATGAATCCTGTGAAGGCCGCCCAGTTTCTGAACCTATGACAAAAACCACTTCGAGGCTGCAGAAGAAGAAGAACTCTCAGGTTTCTCGCAGGAATAAGACGATGCACACATTCGAATTCGATAAGCATGGTTTTCGCCCCCATTTTCGAAACCGCATATTTTATTTGTGTCAACAGTATGTAGGACTTCGGCAGTCGGAATCACTCTCTTGTTGATGAGACGTACCCCTTGCCTGGTTGTCAGTGCAGCACAAAACTCGTTCCAAGAAACTGTTCGTTCATTTTGTGAGAAATGTTGGAATTTTCGAAGTACGGTTGCCATGGTTTGCGCATATATGGTTAGATCCGCGGCCTGTTTCCTCAAGAAAAAACGTGTAAATTCAAATCGCGGGTGGCGTGGCGGTTTAAATCCCAATCTCTGAGAATTAAACCGCCGCGCCAGCCGCGGTTTGAACTTAAACGTTTTTTCTTGAGGACACAGGCCACGGACCTAACTATACGTTGTTTCGAATAGGCACATTCACTGCGATCTTTAATCCAGTTTCACTCTAGGATGAGGCCCGCTGCCGTCTCCTCTTTGATTTTAAATGGCGTACCAGATGTCTTGCGTGGTGAGGTTTGGAGACTACTTGCGAAGGTAGGAAGTTATATTATTGAGATTAATTGTCAATGCCTCAGTTTTTAATTTGGAAGTTCATCCGTTCTTCAGAATTCACAATACGAAACTTTCATATTCCGTGAGTTTCATCATGGGTTCCATTTAGGTGCATCTCGATCCAGACCTAGTTGACACATATCATGCTTTACTAGAAAAGGTACTTTGCTCAGGAATAATATTCTATAACGAAGCAGTCATGTTGGATCTCTCGTTTAGGATTGCCCATCGGAGCAAGTGATCTTGAAAGACATCCACAGAACATTTCCTGCCCACGAGAATTTTAAAGAGGCAGGAGGTGACGGGCAGGAATCGCTTTACAAGATTAGCAAGGTATTTTATTATTTTATTCGCTTTGTTCCGAGAAAGAAATTGTCCTCTAATTAGTTTCGATAGTTCCATTGGATTACAAACGCAATTGCAACAGTGGGATCAGCTCAGGTTTATGCACTCCAGACTCGGTTAATTGAAGTGTTTTGCGGAAGTGGTTCAGAAAATGCAAAAAAAAGATAGCGAAAATCGCAGTCTTCATAAACTATGGTTAGGTCCGTGGCTTGTTTCTTCAAGAAAAAACATTTAAGTTTCATCCACGGCTGGCTAGGGTGGTCGCGTGCGCCGGCCCGCTAATCGATTCCAGCCGAGAGAAGAGCGCAGCTGATCAGCTTGCCTCACCGCCAGCCGCGAGTGAGACTTACATGTTTTTCTTGAGGAAGCAAGCCACGGACCTAACTGTAATTTCGATCGTCTTAGTATGGTTAGGTCCGTGGCTTGTTCCCTCAAGAAAAAACATTTAAATTCAAACCGCGGCGATTTAAATCTCATCAGTGGCTGGCTGATAATTATCAGCCAGCCGCCGCTGAGATTTAATTCGCCGCGCCAGCCGTGGTTTGATTAAATGTTTTTTTTTAAATACAGTGTCCACGATAAGAATCGTTTTCGAGTTTCCACCAGAGAACGAAGGTTAAGAGTCCGACTGTTTTGTCAGTGAAGAAAGAATCATGAAAAACGCTGCGAAACATCCAAAATCAGCTCTTCTTCTTGAAAGCCACATTTCAACGGTGGATTAGTTGCGCGGGCATGGGCCTGAAGTAGACAGCGTGCAAAAAGGCGCCCCAAAGCTAAAATTCCGCCGCGCTCGCGCTCCAATGCTTATGTAGGAGCGGACCAAACTGTTCCTCGGAAAAGTCTACCGCGAGCGGAATGGCTAGCGCGAGCGGACTTCGGAGCCGTATGGAGCTCTTTCGGACTCGTTTTCGTTCGTTCTTCCGACCCCAGTGCTCCCATGAGGCCCTGAACTTTCGATTGCCGGCCAAAAACCGAGGACGAAATTAGTCGTGGACACTGCCTTTAAGGAAACAAGCCATGGACCTAACTGTACATCTCAAGTAAAGTCTGTCCGAATGAAGCTGTCCGCTCATGCGTTTGGCAAGCTTATCGAACGGCCGTTGCGGAGCATTTATCGAGAGAGTCTTTCCACGACGTCTTACAGCTGACTGGGATATTATTCAGTATGTACCATAGAATCATGCTAATTGATTCCCAATTCACAAAGGTGTCTTTGAGACGAACGCTCGACATGCACGCCTACCGAGTTCCATCTCGATTTCGCTGACCTCCGGCGGCACGACTCCCAGGATGGAGTTTAAGGCGGCCTTGCACAAGTGATCCTTGACGAATTGGGTATGCTCCGCATTTAAGAGACGGAGGCGTTCTTGTTCTGCGTTGGTCCATCTCTGTATATTGATTTTCGTGGGAGCATCAGCAAACGGCTTTCTGAGACCTCTCTCTCTCACCTGGTCTAGTACTCGCGGCGGATGATTCGGCTGCTTCAGAATGTTTATGTACAGCTGTTGTGCGTGGAGTTGGCAGTGGTCCTTAACTGGCAGGATGCGAGCTTCGGCGTGTAAGTGCTCTACCGGAGAGCTTTTAGAACAGCCAGTTGCGATTCGCAGTGCTCCATTTCGGATGCGATGCAGCTGACCAAGATGTGTCCGACACGATGTGCTGCTAGACTGGTGCAGCATACTCCAGAGCGGGCTGTACGATGGCCTTGTACGTGGTCAGGATAGTTTCTTTACTGCACCCCCAGGACGTTCCACCGAGAGCACGTAGGACGTTGAGTCTGGTTTTCACTGTGGCTTGCTTCTGCTCAGTGTTCTTATGAAACTTCAACGAAGGATCCAACACGAGTCCGAGTAGCTTAGGGAATCGGGCGGCTGGCAAGCGAGTTTCGTTCCATTTCAGCATGGGATGAGCTCTGTGTTCCGCAGGATCAGTGCAGGGTCAAGCGGGGTTGCGAAATTTCGCAACGGGGGGTCGCAAAAATTTGGGTCCGAAAGTGAATGTTAGTGGGGATCGCAAAAATTTTGGTCCAAAAATGAGAATTCCGTGGATATCCCATAAATTCTCGATTATTTTTGGTCCCCAAGGGAAGGATCGTAGCATTCGGTTTTAGGCGCTTGGGCTCAACTACTGAGCTAATTTTCGGCGTCTGACGTATTAAGTAATCAACTATAAACTGGCCGGACTCGGAGAGGAGGGATCGCGAAAATCGCGCCTCGAGGAGGGGGGATCGCAAAAATTTTATATTTTGGAAAAAAAAATGTGACGGGGGTTGCTCCGATTTCGAAAAATTACGCAACGCCCCTCTTGACCCTGGATCAGTGGAAAATATACATTCCATCCGATGGCCAAAATTGCGTCGGATCGGATTTCCGGATATTGCCGATTTTGCAAAACCGACTCATCGGATAAAACGGATACTGGTTCAAGCGAGAATTTCGGATAACGGGTCCTATCCGAAACGAGAATTTTCGATCGGATCGGTTATTGGATATCCGATCGGATAAAATCGGATCCACCGGATAATTCCGATGAAAAAACAGATAAGAATGATTTCAGTGGAACCGAGGAGCCAACTCCGTGTTTTCAAGCAAATACCTTTCTAAAACCAAATGTTATCTTCATATTTCATTCGTAGAAACAAGCAAATTACTGGTTTTGGGAAATTTTCAAAGCAACAGTTGACATGAGCAGTTGAACCGGTACTAGCAAATCTTCAGATTGAAAAAAAATTACAACAAATTATCGTGGTGACCATAAAACAAGACATGTTTGGAGATCTTCGACTGATATGGTTGATTTAGTCGTACAGCACATTTGAAGACACGCGTTCAGTCTACTATTTCGGTGTCGTCTACCGACACATCTTCCTCTCCGAAAGTAGATTCGTCAGCTATCCGTGCCAGCTTTATCATAATCGGATTCGAACTCACTGCGCCCATACTTCTCAACGACTAAATTGTTGGTACAGAGAATTTGTCGAGGTCTGACGTTTGGAAAGTAATGTAGCTCAGCGAATCCTGGGCAGTTAAATATTTGGGGCCGCTTTCCTCGCGACGGGTCGGCTGCGGCACGCCGCTGCTCGCGCAAGAGTTCCAAAAGTGGAAACTAGAAACCTCTCGTATTAATCGGAATGAGGCGTAAGCAAGAAGCTTTGGCCATACACAGCACGAAACATAGAAAAGTACGAGCACAAACTTCAGGAATTATTTTGGCTGCTTTTTCGATTGTTCGCGTCCGGAAAAAAGCGGAGATATAGCCCATGATACGGCGACAAAGGGGTTGCCCGAGGGTACGAGTGCTCATAAAATCGTGGCGAAGGATGGCACGTTCTGGTTCTCCGCCACTGAATGGAAGATTGGGATTTTTGACAAATACAAGTACAGGTGTAAAACATCCTTGCTGGGTTCCTCTTTACGTTTTCACGAGAGTACACGTGTTGCTGCAGCCACTTCACGCAACAGCGTCCTGAGTGCCCTTGCTGGCACCGCCTGGAACAGCGCAAAGGAAGTTCTGCGTACAACGTATAGAGCCATGATATTGCCTGTTCTGAAATATGGTGCAGTTGGCAACTGGGTTTCGTGGTACAACCAGAAAACACAAACTGCCGGTTTGTAACCGTTCTCGAAACACGAGAGACAAACAAGAACAAAAATTTATGACTGAGAAAATCTACAACAAAGGATAAATGCAATATGTAAACCTAGCAATAAAATATCTAGAATGTCCTACTGTGACTATGCAAGGCCTACAGATTGACACCAACCCAAGCTGCAAGCTTTCCTAGCGCCAACAGAGTTTTCCCTTTAGAATTTATACAATCCCACAGACCTACAGTGGAACAATTCCCCGAGATGCGGCTGCGTGCAGGAGTATGATAAGCGAAACAAAGATGCGACTCGGAATTTACTCAAGAGTCACACCTTGCAGAATGCGGGCAAGCCGAAACTAACGTTGCGGCAGACCTAGGAGGAGAATCGCTGCGCTCGAATCCTGGCGATGACGGGAGGAAGAAGAAGAACGGGGTCTCGGTGCCCCTGCTGAACGTCCGAATCCCTAAAATATCCTTACAGCGCTTGCGTCGACTAATTTCTCGCGCCAACTCTCGATTCGCGTCAATCCCAGGCAGCCCTGGCGCACATCACAATATTACACAATACACGTACAATTTGACGGCAACACAAAAATAAATACACACAATTTCACGCCTAAAACTAATCCTATTTAAAAGGGTGAGTTTTTTTTTAGTTTTTTGATTAGAACCTATTAATCATGTTATTTCTGACTCCCCTTAACTTCCTACTACCCAACAGTGCCCTCATTTGGACTAGGCATCTGTCTGAAACCTTTTGGTGCAGACTGCAGCGAGCGCAGAATACTGCTCTCAGGCTCGTTACAGGATGCCACAAATCGACCCCTATCCTTCATCTCCACCAGGAAACCGGCCTTCTCCCCATCAAGCAGCACTACTTGTTGCAGTCTCAGCAGTTCCTCATTGGCAACGTCAAGAACCCGACCCATCCCAACCGTTCCCTCCTATCATACGGCCCCCAACTTCGCAACATACACACACCACTCTATGCTGCCCTGTCTGCTGTTGACCATCAACGTCGGGCTACCTCCGAGCTCTCGCGTAGAGGACTGCAGGTGGCTGAGCATACACGTTTCGAAATAGAATACTTGTCTGCTGCTCAGCTAAATCCCATATATGGGAGTGTGCCTTTTCGAGTCGATGATAGTGAAGCTGACCTGCCCAGGCGTACCCAAAACATCCTAGCAGGTCTAGGATGCGGTCATTCTACCTACGTCAAGGCCTACACACACAGGATTGACCAGAATCCCTAAAAATATCCTCACAGCGCTTGCGTCGACCATTTTCTCGTGCCAACTCTCGATTCGGGTCAATCCCAGGCAGCTCTGGCGCACATCACAATATTACACAATACACGTACAATTTGACGGCAACACAAAAATAAATACATACAATTTCACGCCTAAAACTAATCCTGGTTGAAACGGTGAATTTCTCTTAGTTTTTTGTTTGAAACCTATTAATCATGCTATTTCTGACTCCCCTTAACTTCATACTACCCAACATGCCCCCCTCAATAAACTCGATCTTTCCACAGGTCGATCTCAGTCGTTCAGTGACATGCGCTCAAAATGCTTTTGCGTGGATCGTTCCTCAGCACGATGTCGTCTCTTCTCGACTCGTTTTAGATGCCTCTTTGAAATGCGTCCGTCGCGTAACGCCGGCACACCTGACGTTCCCATACGACGGCTTTCCGACGGTTCACCGGTCGGCTTCCAGGTCTTGTTCATGGACCTCGGCATCTTCACTGGTTCCATCGCTACTACTTCCTTGACCTGATCTCGCAGGAATTCGTAGTATTCCAACTCTTGCTCGACATGCCACCATCTCTGAGGGTCGTGAGCAACTCCTACCTTCGAACACGCCATTGAAGCATGTAGGACACCGGGTTCTGCTGGGACGAAGTTGTGCAACTGGGAGATGAACTTCGGAAGTACGTCCAAGTAGCCTCGAATATGTCCTGCGACCTTCTCGTTTAAGCGATCCCAACTCGCTTCTTCGACTCACCTTGGCCCATTGACAACGCAAACTTGCGTTCCACACGTCAACCACAAATCCATTTCATGAACGATTTGTATCCAGGAATAGGCATCTTCTGGTTCCTTCGATGGGAGAACAATCGTAACTGTTCTGACCTCGTCCGCGAACAGGCTATTATTATTGGTGCGGATGTCCCGACACGGTACGTAGAAGTAGAACTTCGTCCTCGTCGGAATGCAGTGCCTCAGGCGATGCAAAACCTCAGGAATCGCCACCACCACTCGCGCGTGCTCGTCGTCCTTCTTAATAACTGCGGCTACCTTTGCCCATTCTATCTGCTGAGCAATCCGCCATCCATATTCCACAATTCTGGTGAGATCCCACGGCCAATCGCTGATCTGAGCGTGACGAAGAACAGCTTCACGTGGAATGCAAGCGGCCATAATGAAGACGTGGATAACATTGATGACGAAAGAAAGCATTCGCGTATCCTACCGCTTTGGGACTGATAGCGAGATAATTCTTATCCAGAATTCTTTGCACTTTCAATGAAATCGAGCCAGATTGCCACCAAATAGCTAAAACCCTGGCAGCATCTAATACACATTCGATACGCTCATCACTAGCTGGTTGCGGAATCATGGGAAGCACATCACGAACATGAATTTCACGACAACAACGACAAATATCCAGCGGAAAGCTTCTTCTTCCCTCAACTTCCGGAAACTCCTGGCCATCACACCGGAAACGGATGTGCAAGAAATGAGCGGGATCGGCTATTTCGAGTTCATCGTCGATCCTGAAACAAGCGTTGCCTTCAACAACTCGTCGATCATCGCTGATGCCAATTTCTTTCTCTCTACGCTTCCTTCCCCTCTTTCTTCTGGTTTTGACCTTTACCGGTTCATCACTGATCTCATCAGGGCATCTGAGCAACATGTCCAATTGAACACGCATAGGATCCTCGTTTACACCAATTTTCGTGACTAGGGCCGAGTTCTCACTAGTGTCTATAATGCGGTAGGGCCCGTCCCACTCACCTAACAGTTTCGGGTGCTTTGCCTGACCTCGTTCGCGGGGCATCTTCATAAACACCCTCTGCCCAACCATAGGCACATAGCGCCTCTCAACCTTATTCTTCGCGTCATAGTACCGTTTCATTTTGTCCCTGTACCTCTGGGCTTGCATATTTACCTCGTCCCTGATTAGCCTCAGTCCACGTATCAGTTCCGAATTGTAATCATCCAAGTCTAATTGACTTAGTTTTATCTTACTTTCAGGAACGGAGTTCAACGGCATTTCTGAGTCGAAGCCGTGGATGAGGAAAAACGGGCTCTCTCCTGTTGCCGTGTGCGGCGTAACATTGTAGGCATATACAACGTTGGGCAGCATCACGTCCCAGTAACCCTGGAAATCTATCTTCCACTTCAGCATCCGCTTAACTGTTTCAATCGCCCTTTCAGCGCCCCCGTTTTCACGGGAATTATATCCCTTTGTAAGGGTATGAGTTATTCCCGAGATCCTCGCTAACTCCTCCATAACGCCGTTAACGAATTCAGTCCCCTGATCCATATGGAGTTGCTTAGGCCAGCGCCCACCCTCACAAATCCATCTTTCAAAAATGGTTTGTGCGATGGTATCCGCCACCTTGTCTTTGACGGCGTACGCCCCCAACCATTTCGAAAACTGGTCGACCAAAACCAGTATATACTTGTTTCCATTCGCACTCATTCCCGTCTCCAAAAGATCCGCACAGACACACTCGAATGGCTTCGTGGTTGCGAACGGTCGTAGAGGAGGTACGTTTGTCCGCTTAGGGTTCGCTAGCAAGCATTCCCGGCAGCCTCGTACCCATTTAGTGATGTCCCTCTCCATAGTTTCCCAGAACATCTTTTTCCGCAACATCCTAAACATCTTCTTGCAGAGAAATGCCCTGCCAAGCACCCCTCGTGCGCCTCGTTGAACACCGTTTCCCTTTTTGATCTAGGCACTACCAACACCATGGTGCCTTCCTCCATTATCAGTTTCAACTCTCCATCATCAATACTGAAATCGGCTATGGTCAACTTTTTACTTACACCAGGCAGCCTCACCTCAGCGTCAAGGCAGCCATTTCGGAGGTTTTCTACTACATCGGCGTAGACCGCATCGATTTCTAGCTCTTTTAACCACTCTGATTCACTTTCTCCGGTCACGACACACACGATTTTATCCTCTCCTGGATTAGCAAGCCATTCCACTTCGCCATGTGTCGAAATTCCCCTTCCCCTAGATAGTGCGTCTGCGACTACATTCGCCTTTCCTTGGACATAATCGACAGCCTGTACTGCTGGACCTCTAGCGCCCACCTCAGCACTCTGGGTGATATTGTGCCGGCGGAGCAAAGACATCAAAGGTAAATGGTCAGTGCTCACGACCACACTCATTCCATACACAAAGTAATGGAATTTGTGCAACGCGAGCACTATCGCCAGGGCCTCTAGGTCAGTCACATGATAGTTTCTCTCTGCCCTTGATAACTTCTTAGAAGCAAAGTATATGGGATGCAAAAAACTATCATCACCTTGTTGTGACAGTACAGCGCCTACACCATGTTGCGAAGCGTCCGTATATATTATATAAGGTCGTTCCCCACACCTCGCTTTCTCAACATCTGGCTGCGCCAGCACCGGCGTGGACATGAGACGTGATTTCAACTCTTCAAAAGCGACCTTGGGCTCGTCCTCCCATTTCCAGGGTGCCTTTTTGCTTGTCAGCTCAAACAGCGGTCGCGCCACTTTTGAGAAACCACGTACAAACTTGCGGTAATACCCGCACATTACCAGAAACGTTCTCATCTCCGCCAAGCCCGTTGGTCTCGGGTACTGTCGAATTTTTTCCATCTTGGCTGGGTCCGCATGCACACCAGAACCATCTACCTCATGACCCGAAAATGCCACCTTTTGACTCAGCAATACACATTTTTGGGGCTTGAGCTTCAAGTTGGCATCTTGCATCGCTTTGAACACTGATCTCAGGACATCCATGTCTCTCCTTACTATCAGTGGCCACGAGGATGTCGCCGATGTATACAAACACCTCCTTATCCTTTAAATCTCCAAGGACTGAATCCATCAGTCTCTGGAAACGAGGGGTGACGTACACAATCCGAAGGGAAGCACTTTGAACTGAAACAAACCCTCCGACGTCGTAAAAGCACTTTTCCTTTTGGCATCTTCCGACGTAGGGATTTGCCAGTAGCCCGCTGCCATGTCAAGAGTGCTGAAGTACTTCCGGCCTCTCAAACTCTGGAGGATAATGTCGATCTGCGGGAGTGAATATGCATCTTGTTTCGTTTGCTTGTTCAGCTCACGATAATCGATACATAACCTCATCGACCCATCCTTTTTATTTACAAGCACTACTGGTGATGCCCAATCCGATGAAGACTCCTCAATTATACCTCGCTCTAGGAGCTCCTTGATCATCCCCTTGAACTCACTGCGTGCACCTATGGGCACTGGTCTGGTCTTCTGTCGTATAGGGGCCGTGTCTCCCGTATCGAATTCATGCGTGACGAGACTTGTCTGTGTCAGCTCCCGATCCTCGACAGCAAACACAGTATTGAACTCCTCAACCATTTTCCAGAGTTCAACTTCATCGCCACCCTTGCCTCGATTATCTCTCAGTTACTTCCCGAGTAGTGACCGGCGTTCTGGCTCACTTAACGGAGGTTTTCCTAGCTCAAGCATATCCGTCGAAACTTCTTTGGCTCTAACCTTTTCAATCTCGACAGCCTCCTGCTCCAACTGGCCAATCTCCTGTCGTGCACTCAACCCCAGCGGCTCTTCCTTGTTATTCCATACTGGAATACTAGCCACGCCATTTACATCTACCGTGCATACACCGGACTGTACCTCTTCTGCCTCGGAGCTGAATACCTTATCTCCTACCTGTGAATTTCCCCTCACCGAAATCCACTTAGTTTGTCCAGGCGCTACATACACCCGTTTGCAAACCATGACTCGACTTGACTTAGCGTCTAAGGCATTATCAGCATCCTTGATGCTCACGTCGCTGGTTGCTGCACCCCCTGGTTGCTGCCCAAGCTTGTAGTTCAACACATGTAGTGCATTTGTGCCTAGAACCAATGTATTCCCTTGTCTCTCCGACACATACATAACGTCGGCGTGGATCCGGAAGGGACTTTGCGTTCACTGTTGAAGGTTGGCGCCAACTCGGTGCCATATGCTATAACATAGGTGCACCGAGTTTGCGCCAACCTCCTGTGGGGAACGCGAAGTCTCTTCAGGATCCATGCCGACCATATGTATCCTTGCCACATCTCCCCCTGTTACCCTTAACAGTACCGCTATCAGGATTCTAAAACCCATCTGGTTTCCTGATGCATCTCGTACCTTCACCAAGGGGCTCACTGGGTGCTCTTACACCTTGTGGCCTTCTCTCCTGATCGCCTCGAACACCGTCATAGGCAGTATGGACACCTCTGAGCCGGTATCCAACAGTGCTGGCCAAACACCACCAAACACCTCTACCTCTGCCATTGACTTCTTTCCATGTGGTGACAATGAACGTTTGACATTCTTGTCATCTCTGTTTGGTTCTAGCCCATCCTTGCTTTCCTGCAGCTCCGTCGTACCCTCTGTTACGACCTCCGGTGAACTACTGCGCTCCTCTCTAACCTTCTTGTAGTCCCTAGCGAACTGCCCTACACCCTTGCGGTTATAACACTGCTTTTGGTTTCCGACGGACGACTTGTGCCGCTTTGTACTTTCGGAAGCCTCTGGACGCTTCTGCTCCAAGCCCTTCTGGATTTCGAGACTTCGCTATGTGGCTTCTGCCACGTGGCCACAAACTTTGATGACCCTTCGCCGTGTGGCCTCTGATATCTACCCTTGAAATTTTTCGGCCTAGGACTTCTCTTCCGCTGACCCCTAGAGTTCTCCAAGGTCAGCTTCCTTCTTTCTACACAAATAGCAGCTTCCTTAAAGGCAGTGTTCACGATGAAAAAAGTTTTCGAAATTCCACTAGGATTGGGTAGTGGAGGGACACTCTGTAACGTTAACGTCGAAAGAACGCATGAAAACGAGCCAGGAAGAGCCCCAAAAGAGCCCGAAGTTGCAACGTCGAGCGCATTGAAAACCCCAAAAGCGCATCATACGCCCACCGACGTGAACAAATGAATGCTCGAGATCGTGAGATGAGCGATGATTTTCAATCATTAGCCCCGTTCTTTCCTTCATTCTCAGCTCCTCTCTTTACTCAGGTCAGCTCGCATAGATCGGCTGCAAAAAATGGAAGTTACAAGCCTCGGACAACTCGTCCACCATGTTTCTATAGCTCAATCTTTGTGGGACCATACCTGCGTTCACAGCAGGTCTTGTATGATTTCAGAGACACCATTGGAATCAGCATGGGGCCGTTTTCAAGATAGGCGAGAAAACAGAAAAACGATTTTCATCGTGAACACTGCCTTTAAGATTCGCATATGCATTTCTTCCGTCCTTCTCCATAGTCTCTAAAAAGTAGAACGACTCAGGTCAACTAACGATTTGCTGTTGTTGTTGTTGTTGCCCATCTTCCACCATATACACTGATCCTGGATCCAACTTCCGGCACGTAGACGACATAATCGAAGCAGATTGGGATCCTCTTCTTTGGAGGATCCCGGGATGGGGGGTTAGTCAACCCTCTTTTTTTTCAATTTTTTTTGTCTTTTTTTTATTCATTTCTTTTTTAGCTTTTATTTATTTATTTTTAGCTTTTATTTTTTTTTTAGTTTTTTTTCTTTTTTTCACACTTTATGACCAAAGTGAACAGTCAATGAATTATCAATGTGACAGGAAATTGACGACTTCCACTGGTTTGAGCCAGAGATCTTCGATTGTAAGGTGCGTTGGCTTTCCAGAGCATGAGAACATGTGAGGTACTGTGTGTTCCTCGAGCCTACAGTCAGGGCAAAATGGGTTATCGGCTGCTCCTATCTTATGCAGATACCATTGCGACTTCGAGTAGAAACCACTCCGGAGCTGGGATAGCGCTGCCCGATTTGATCTTGGTAAAGTCTCCTCCTCCTTCGCAATCTTCGGCGGCAGTCCACCTAGCAGGGGAGAGTTCATAGTACCCAAGAACTCTTTTACAAACTCCTTGTGAACTTCTTTCCGAATGCTCTCTGCAGTTCCATGTCTTACCGACATTGGCTTGACAGTTCTGACATGCTTCCTGTGGCCGTATTCATGAAACGGCAGGCGCAGGAAGGAGGCGTAACCTTCCCGTACCCGCCGTATGGCCACCAGTTTTGTGGCTCCTCTGTGGACATTTCAATAGCGGCGGCCTCCTCTCCGCCACCTGTCAGAGCAGAGACAGGCATGGGTAGCCACCTGCAGAGACGAAGAGGAGACCGCCGGGTAGAAAACTTCTGTGTTTCAACCCCGCTATCAGTGCATTCCGGCGGGCACAGCATGCCCGACCTCGACTGTGCGGGTGGACGGGCAGAGCCTGCGCCGCCTGCCAGTAACATATTGATCACGTTCTGAGATTCAAGAGCGACGTAGCAGGCAGCCACCATTCTCTCCGTCCACCCGCTAGGTGGCTGGGACCCTTCCTGTCTACCCGCCAGGTAGCAGGTAGCCTTCCTGTCTACCTGCCGGGTACCTAGATCGTAAACTCGTCCAACAGCGGGTGGACTTTGGACCTTCCTGGGAGGCTCCCAATGTTTCGTGAATACGGGCACTGATCTGTCTAGGCGGTTCCGGCTTCTTCATCATGTCGTGCGATGGGTGTTCAGGGTCCATTGTCGCAACCGTACGATATTGACGAGTCAGCATCTCATTATGAGCTTGGACTGGCATGATTCCCGTCTCGTTACTCAGGTGTGTGGTGCTCGCCATCGCCAGGCTTCCCGTCGCGGTCCTCAAGGCTGCATTTTGACACGCTTGTAACCGGTCCCAGTGAGACGGTGCAATGAGCGGGCTCCAGGCTGGAGCAGCGTATGACATCACGGATTGTCCGATGGCACGGTAGGTCAATGTGAGCAGCTCTTTGTTTTGTCTCCAGTTCCTTCCTGCCAACGCTTTCAAGAGGTTTGCTCGTTTAGCCGTCTTCTTACGAACAGCTTCCGCATGTAGTCGTCCCGTCATTATAGTATCGGAATGATAGCCGAGAATCGTCGGATTTCTTTCGTGCGTGATTTGCGTCCCATTTATGAACACTTTCGGCACGTATCTCGCTTGAACAGGATGTGTTGTAAGAAGAGAGACAGTGGTCTTCTGGAGCGACAGTTGAAGATGTAGATCTTCCAGGGCCTTTGTTAGCATCGGAGGATAGTCTTTCAGGCGTTTTTCGCAGGTTTCCACATCTGGATGTGATGCAACCAAAGTTAGGTCATCCTCATATCCGATGAGGCGTGTTTCTGGTGGTGGCGCCGGGAGTTCTGCGATGTAGAAAGAAAACAGGAGCGGAGAGAGAACCGCACCTTGCGGTACCCCAGAGCGCACCAATCTTATGTTAGACATCTGGCCTCTAAACTCCGTTCGTATTGTTCTGCCCTTCAAGTAGCTGGAGATCCAGCGGGCTAAACCTCTCGGCAGGGACGACTCCGCAAGCTTTTGACAAAGCATGGAGATAACGACAGTGTCATAGGCTTTCTTCAAGTCGAGTGCAACCATAATTGAGCGGCTAGGCGGTCTCTTCTCGTTTAACCCATCTGTAATGAATCCGGTGAGTTCGACCAACGCTGAGGTGGTAGAGAAGTTTTTCTGAAAACCATTCTGCCATCCAGGGATTTGCAGGTGCGTCTCCCGTGTAGGAAGAATGGTTCTTTCAAAAGTGCGGGCCATAGATGAGATGATCGAAATAGGCCTGTAGCTGTTCATATCCTCAGCAGGTTTTCCGGGCTTCAGGAGTGGGAAGATTCTTGCCTCCTTCCAAGATGCCGGGATCAGTCCAGTTGACAGGGTTCTGTTGAAAAGGGCTCTAAGGCATTCACGGAAAATTGGTCCTGAATGTTTGAGCATGATGGGGGCCACACCACTTGTATCCAGCGCTCTAGACGGCTTGCACTTCTTCAAGGCGGCGTCAATAAGGGCGGTCGTAATGAGAGGGACGTCTTCTCTCGAAAAGTTTTTGATCCATCGGAAGGTCCTTCGTGACGATTTCAGGCTTTGATGAGGGCATGGCGAACTGAACTGTTTGCATAGAAGGTTGGCCGTATTCTTGTTGTTCAACGGTTTGCCCTTATGCAGAATTTGGATGGGATTGAGTTTCACTGAACGGCCATCCAAAGCTTTCATGGTTGTCCATAGCTTGGAAGAGTTTGTACGATGATCTATGCCTTCCACGAACGCTCTCCAAGTCTGTTGTCGGTCCATCCTCACTTCGTCTGCGATTTCTCTGTTCAGCTCAGGGATCCTGGTGTTGGTGGGGTCCGTTTTACGAATCGAGTCTCTTTCCCTTATGAGGTCCTTAGCGTTATCCGACAGTCCCGGCATAAAAGCCTTACGCCTACCCTTAGGGATAGATTGTGACGTTGCTGTCCTTACGGCTGATGTCAGGAATCGATCCATCTCCAGTGGGTTTGCCCGGAAGTCAAAACCAGCAGATTGCTGTTCCAGCACAGACGAGAACTTCAACCAGTTCGCCTTTTTGAAGTTAACGAACGTGGTTCTCGGTGAGGAAGATATGAGGGCCTCGCTTTTGAACTCCATCAGGATCGGGAGGTGGTCACTCTCGCCCCCTGTGTTCACGGTGTCCCAAGCTGCTGACGATGCTAAGTCCTGTGAGCACAGCGAGAGGTCCGGTGAGGACGGTCTTCCATATGTCGGCTTCCTAGTAGGGTGCGGTGCATCATTGAGAATCACGAAATTGGACTGCGCTATCTCCTCTTCGAGGTCCTGTCCACGTTGGTCCTCTTCACCCTCTGACCATAGAGGACTGTGCGCGTTGACATCTCCCATGACAATTGTGGATTTCCCGCATGTTAGGAATTGGGCGATAGACAGCTCGTATGAGGGTGGGCATGAGGATCTTGGCGGAGAGTAGAGGTTGTGAATGTGAACAGATCCAGCCTTCGTTTCCACAGCTATGGAGATGCATTCCGTGGTACCATCGCTAGTTGCTGGAGTGATCACACTGCACTGTAAGTCGTTTCTAACCAGAAAAGCCACACCTCCTCCAGAGCTCGTCCTGTCGTTTCTCAGGCAGGTGTAACCTCGAAAAACCGGTGATCAGTGATTTGGGTCCAGTTTAGTCTCTTGGAGTCTCACAATTTCAGCTCCTCTACGGTATGCGAGAGCTTCTAGTTACGCTGATTTGTTGCGAAAACCATTGATATTCCATTGGATTATCTTCAGAGAATCGGGACTTGAACGTTGAGGTTGAGATGCCGGCACGGCTACGCAGTTGGGGCACACGTATGAGTTGTCCGCATCCTTGAAGGACTTGAGACCGGAACATTCCCTCACATGAGTCCATTTCCTGCACTTGATACATTGGACGCTCCCTGCAGCGGCTGAGGTACCACACTGGGTGCAGGGCCATCGAATCCGATGAGGGGGTCCAGGGTTTGCTTCGATTCCGGCACGGATGAGTAGACAACGGATCAGCAGCGCCGGTTTATGCTGACCCGCAACCGAAAAAATGGCTCCAGGACTCGTGAAAAGTGAATTCTGGGAGGTATAGTTGAGGACCTTTGACTTCGGAAGGATGACGGCAGTTGTAGACGACTTCTTCTTCCGCGTACGCTCTTGCCAACGAGTAGGCGATCCTCCATAAGAGCACTACCGATTTGCTAGTCCAAATGTTGTGCTCTCGTTGTCGCCAAAGCGCCCTCATCCAAATCCGTATACGCCTTTGCCGACAACCTCTCAAGCTCAACACAATGCTCTGTAACTGTCTGAGATTCAAATTTTTTCAGTCTCCTCAGCTTACCGAGCGCTATCACCCTACCGGTTTCCGCCGCAACCCTGTTTGCCCAGGATAAAGCTGCCAGAACACCCTAAACGAGTCCCTGCTTTATCCCGCGAGTTAATGCTTCATATTGAGCCTTCGCCTTACCACTCAGCCTAGCCTTCAGCAAAGTTTTCAGCTCTTCACTTCTCCAACTATGCTTAGGGTATTTCAGTTCAAACGCCTCACGAAAAGTTTCCCATGAATACTCGTTATCATTCCCAGAGTACACCCGCACTTCCGGTAAAGCAATGTACTTCAAATACGTACTCATGTCATCATGCACAGGCGCCGGGTTCAGCCTCCTACCCTGTCCACCCTGGGTCAGGTCATAACATGACAAACTATCGACCTCACTCCATTCCCCATCAGTTACAGAAAATACAGAAGGGAACTGACCGTGCATCGGTGGCGTCATCCTGGAGCATGGCCTGGATCCTTGCTGGTTCGAGCCCGTTCGCAACAGCTGCGCGTCTGGCCCATTCTGAAATACATCATCAATAGGGTTCAAATTCAGTTTCAATCTTCTCAAAGCATCCAGTCTCTACCGAACCCTGCTATCAATTCCATTACCTGGAACTACGTCTCGCACGATTTCGTTCGGCTGCTCATTCGGACCGCTCCTCTGTGCCGCCTTGATCGCGTCGATTTCCCGCTGTTTCTGTTGCAGCAGCCTCTGTAACGAACGAATTTCATTCTCTTTTTCCAACACAACCGAAACACGCTGTGCTAGATCCGTGCAGTTTTCTACCACTTCATTTGAGCGCCACCCAGTACGTTTCTGTACCTCCTCTACTATGGCGAGGAACGGTATACAGCTTTGGGGATTCAAACGGCTCATTCTTGTTTGAACACGATGACAAGTCTTAACACTGTGATAAGCATCACAGCGTAGCTTGGTATGGTGGTTATCAACACGTGATCACGTCTGGCGTGCTTATCGCGTACACAGCCGGTATCAAAGGCGCCTCTTCTCACTCGAGTCCTCTTCCGGCATTCTGATGCCGGCCCTGGAAAGTGACTTCGAGTCACTCTCCGGAGGCCAGCATATTTTTGACCGCTGGGAAATAGGGGTATCCTCTCGGCTGGAGGGGGGCGGTTTTCGCCGCGATCCGCGGCGAGGGTGATTCCTCACCGCAGACCGCGGCGACGATTGCGTCCTTGTCGTGGACCCAGGCGGGGTCCTTCTCCGCCGTGGGACCGCGACAACCCGGGGCGACATGCTTGTGGTGAGTATTAAAATGAATAACCCGTGAAGTCAATGACGTCATCGTTGGGCTGCTTCTTCTTCTTCTTATCGGCCACATAGAGCTTCTCCTCATAGGTGTAAAAAGGCAGCCACATCGCACGGGTTTGTCCACATATCCATAACTGTTAGAGAAGTCTGCCTTGCAGGACATGAAAATAAATGAAATGAATCGTGCCCTGGGTTGTGGCAGTCAGGACATTCGTCGGGGATCGACGAGTCGATCTTATGGACGAAGGCCTTGAGGTGTGAGGAATGTCCACATCGTAGACCTGCCAGGATGACGCGTGTACGTCTGGGTAGGTCCGTTTCGCTGTCATCGATCAGTGGGGGCACGTCACCAAGAATTGGATTTAAGGGAGCACTGGAAAGGTATTCTCTGACGAATCGGGTGTGCTCCATTTGCAGTAGTCTGACGCGATTGAGCTCCGACGTCGCCCAACGTTGACGATCCAAGACAGAGACTGCAGCATGAAGTGGCGAGCGAATATGTCGGAAATGGGGACCAGATGACAGTAATGGGAAATTAGGGTGTGTGGAATTCCTTACAATGCCAACATGGAACTGTTGCGACTGGAGTTGACAATGCTGCTTTACAGGAAGCAGCGAACACTCTTGATGTAGATGAGATACCGGTGTGGATCTAGGGCATCCAGTGATCACGCGTAGAGCAGTGTTCTGTGCACGCTGAAGCTTGCTCCAAGAGACTTCCGACAGGTGTCTTGACCATATTGGGGCTCCATATCCTAGCACCGGCTGCACCATAGCCCTGTAGGTGGTTCGCAAAATTTCCTTAGAGCTGCCCCATGTAGTGCCTGCTAGCGAACGTAGAATGTTGTTACGTGTGTTGGCAGCAGCAGCTCGAATACGTGTGTTTTCGTGAAAACGCAGTGACGGGTCCAGGAATACACCAAGTAGACGAGGGTGTTTAGATAAGGGCAGCATATTTCCTTCCCAAAGAACCTTGGGATGCAGCTTGTGTTCGGCAGTCGCTGTGGTGCACAAAGTAACGCTGGACTTGGTTGGTGAGACCTTTAGCTGCTTCGATTCAAGGAACTTGGCCAGACTGGCGAGGTATTTATTCATCTCAGCAGTGGCTCGATCGATGACAGGGTCAGTACAAATAATAGTGATGTCATCCGCATATAGACATAAGTGGATGTTTGACGACGGCTTCGGCACATCAGACAGATACAAAGAAAACAGGCTGGGAGATAGAACTCCTCCTTGTGGGACGCCTGCCTTCAGGGGCACAGACTTCGACAAGTGTCCATCAAATTTCACACGAATGGAACGATTTTTGACAAAGTTATCGGTCCATCTTTTGCACCAGTCGGGAATAGTAGAGTCCAGGATCGATTTGGACAGCAGCGGGATACTGACGTTATCGAAGGCAGCGGTTAAGTCAACCGCCACGACTATACTTCTACCAGCTGGAGGTTTCATGTTGAAGCCAGCAACTATGTGTTCTGTGATGGACGTAAGTGCCGTGATGGTAGAGTGGGCCTTCTTGAAGCCATGTTGATGCACGTTATGTCGTAATGCTTCTTGGAGGTGCGGGTTGATGAATTTCTCCGCTAACTTAGCAATAGGGGACAAAAGGGAGATGGGTCGATGCGAAGTTGCTTGATCTTCTGGTTTGCCAGGCTTGAGGATCGGGAGAACAATTGCTTGCTTCCATCTAGCGGGAATGACACCTGTGCTGAATGACGAGAAGACTAGGTCACAAAGTAATTCAAGGAACTGTTCCGGCAAGTGTTTGAGATGGACGGCTGACACACCATCGGGTCCCTCGGCTCGCGAGTTCTTCATGGACTTGATGAGGGAAGACATCTCAGGAGCAATTATGGCAGGTACATCTTGTCGGCTGAGCTTCCTTATAGACCGGAGAGTGAGCCTATTGGAACGATCGCTGAAAGAGTTCTTCATGGACTGTCGCTGAAGCAAAGTGTTTTCCAAGTCGACATGCAGCCTTAAATCCGGACTCGAATTTCCCCGAAGGGAACTCAAGCATGTTGCGCTCTGCTGCCAATTCTTTGCCAGACAACCGCTTAAGAGTGCTCCAGGTCTTCTTTGCATCAGTGGAGAAATTCAAGGATTCAGTGAACTCCATCCATCGCATCCGCTTGTAATCATTCAGCATTTTGGTGATCTCATCAGACAGTCGTTGAATGCTGGGATCTGCAGGATCAGCTCGGCGCTTCTCGTCCCGTAATTCGATCAGCTCCAGGACATCTTTGGGAACGTTAGGGTGAAACGTTCTAACGCGTCCTGTAGGGATTGCAGTTCTGGAGGCGTTGCATATGGCATCAACAATGAACTTGTCCTTCTCGTGAACGGAGCCGGTTAGCGGATAGTAGGCTACCCGACTGAGTAACACCTCTTTAAACATGACCCAGTTGGCCTTACGGTAGTTGGTGTACAGTTTGCTACGAGGGCCTACGAAAGGTGCCAGGTGACTGTTGAGAGACAAATCCAATGAAGCACATATGGGTATATGGTCGCTGGCCATAGCTATAGCAGTGGACCAGTTACAGGAAACAGCAAGAGAGGATGATACAAAAGTGACATCCGGAGAGGACGGCCTGCCCGTGGAAGGAAGGCGAGTGGGGGCGTCCTCGTTAATGGCAACAAGATCACAATCCTCAGCGAAAAGCTCAAGTAGTTCCCCTCTGTCATCGGGATCTAGAGAGGAGAACCAGGATGTGGAGTGAGCATTAAAATCGCCAGCCATGACAACAGAAGACGATGGGAGGGCAGTGTGCACAGAATGCAAAAATGGAGTGGGATCAAACGAATTGGGACATGAGGAGATTGGGGGAATATAAATATTAACAATATCTATAGGGCAACTTAGCAATACAACATGAACACCAATACATTCTACAACATTATCATTAGGGAGAGCTATAAGATGAGAAGGTATAGAAGTTTTTACAAACGTAGAAACGCCACCACCATGGGATGTGCGGGAAGGTGGTACGACGTATAACCGGGGAGGCGGGGTAGGGAGGATGTTGGGCTAAGTTTTGTCTCCTGAAGGAGAATGACATCTGGATGAAAGCGTTCAATGTACAATGTGAGTTCAGCAAGTTTGGCACGCAGGCCATTGATATTGAGTTGAAAAATGTCTAGACTGTGGAGAGGAACACTAGGGGGAGAGTTAGAGCAAGATATACAACAATAAGCATCAGTGTAGTCATTATAGCTGGTTAACCCCGAGCATTTGAGGTGTACCCAGCCGAGGCAACCACCGCACTGGACGCTTGCATGTTGAGCCGACAATCCACAATTACAACAGGGATATCGTGGAGTCTTGCTGCGTGGCCCTGGGTTCCTCTCAATGCCGGCTCGCAACAGTAGAATGCGAAGGAGTGCGGCAGCCAGCCATTCGCACTCCCATACAGAAAAAACTCCTCGTGGAGTTGTTGATGCCCGTTTGATGAGTCTCCTTGATCTTGGTAGTCGACTCCACAGATCCACCACGCGTAGGTTGAGCATCTCGGATCCCTCGTAGGGCTGCTCGTTGGGGTCTCCCGCTAGGCATTTAGGTAGTGTCCCGACCGTGATTGTGACGTCGTCACGAGCGTCGCGATGCTGTACTCCCGCTGCCCTTTATCGTATGACTCCGTGTAGTTCTGTGTTTTTTCACCTATCGGGAGTCTTACGCGGAGTCAGGGTCAAACGGACCCCTTTCCGAGGCCGGGCAGTTTATAGTTGATTACTAAAAGTGTCAGACGCCGAAATTTCGTTCAGTAGTCGAGCCCGAGCTTCTAAAACCGAATGCTACGATCCTTCCCTTGGGGACCAAAAGTAATCGAGAATTTATGGGATACCCACGAAATTCTCATTTTGGGACCGAAATTTTTGCGATCCCCATAACATTCGTTTTCGGACCCAAATTTTTGCGACCCCCCGTTGTGAGATTTCGCAACCCCACTTGACCCTGCGTGGAGTGTCCCCCGATTTACCTGAGAAGGGCCACTAACTTCCCAAGACTGAGCACGCTTCAAACAAAGCGCTTCTCACTTTCGCTACTCATTCACGCAGTACTTTTCTTGTTGAGAGCTACGCACTTCTCACAAAGCGCGCTCGCCCCCCCCCCCACGATGCGCTATCTCGATCTCAATGACGCGGCGCACACTTCCGAAGTTACGCTAATCACCTTCAAAGACTGCGCACACTCTAAAAGAAACGCTACTTCCCGAAAAACGCACACACGCTCGACGGAGCATTGCTTATTTACCACGACGCTGCACTCGCTGCTCGTTGATCGCTTCCCACTTCTTATAACTCGGTACATGCTTCCTGTGAAACGCTACCGTCATGACACGGCACACAATATCATGAGGCAGTACACACTTGACGACGCGACGAATTTCAACTTTGGCGACGCTAAAATCAGTGAAATTTCGCCGATTTCTTCAACGAAAATACCATGATTGGTACAGTTTTGATCATACAAATTAGACTTGATTCAACTTTGACACAATCAGAATTATTGCTGCTTGGGCGCTATTCATACTCCTCAACGCCAGCGCGTTATGCGCAGGCGTGGCGTTGGAGTATGAATGGCGTGACGGCACGCCCACGCGGCACGCATCTAACGCCCGCTCCGCAGTAGTTTGTTAATACGCTACCAATTTAATCGCGTTTCATAATATTTCATTCCAGTATTATCCTGTGCTACCATGGTGATGGACTCGTGCACTGAAATCGCGTGTTTGGAAAAGTTGAGGTCCACTTTTTTCCGCTCCGCCATGGCGTCCCCGCTGGCGTTTTCATAATCTCCGCAAGAGCGTAACGCGCATAGCGCACTGGCGCTGAAGAGTATGAATTGCACCTTACAACGACTCGTCGGAACATTGTTATCTACTATTGCTGCAGAGCTCGTCCAGACACTGAGCTGACCAAACTTGTAAATGATTACATGTTTGAACAAGAATGAGCCGTTTGGATCCCCAAAGCTCTGTACCGAACGTCCTACTATGGCTGCCTTGCCTACTAGGTCTTCAATGATCTGCACAAAATCGTACTGCGCCTTGCAATCAAATGAATTCATGAGGTGATTCAAACACTTGGCCGCACTACTGGCTTTCACGAATTCCTCTCTGAATTTACCTAGCCGTAGCTCGACCTCTTCCCACGCAACTTGTATGAGTTCCTCAAACTTTACCCGCTTTGGGTCATAGGTGCGCCAATGTTTAGCCACCTCGGCTACCACTAGTACTTTTGCATCTTTAATACTTTTAAGTACTAATTCACCAACCTTGAGCTGTTCCAGCTCGCTACCACGGCTTGTGTCGCCCATCTCCACGTCGTTGACCACAACGGAAGGCATCATGCACTCTGCAACACGATTATCACTTCGTGCTTCACTTGCGTACGCCGACGCCATCGACTCTGCCAGAGACATAGAGGCTTCCTTTAGCGTTGTGCCTAGATTCCCTTTGTTCAAGCAGTCCATAGTTGCACCACTTACCCAAAAAAATTGGGCAGCAATTACCCTTGCAAAAGTGATATGTCACTAACGATTCCCTGGAGCCAAGGAATCCAGACACAACACTGATTCAAAAAGTTGGGCTTTTTTCGAAAGCCACTAACTCTCTAGCAGTGCGATTACAACCAACAGCCACACTGAATCAGGGACTGCCAGTTAAAATTCGAGACGGCAAAAAACACTACGCGACGCGAGTCTTGGCCCACAAGTTGGCAACTGGGTTTCGTGGTACGACCAGAAAACACAACCTGCCGGTTTGTAACCGTTCTCGAAACACGAACACGAGAGACAAACCAGTACAAAAATTTATGACTGACAAAATTTACAAGAAAGGATAAATGCAATATGTAAACCTAGCAATAAAATATCTAGAATGTCCTACTGTGGCTATGCAAGGCCTACAGATTGACACCAACCCAAGCTGCAAGCTTTCCTAGCGCGAACAGAGTTTTCCCTTTAGAATTTATACAATCCCACAGACCTACAGTGGAACAATTCCCCGAGGTGCGGCTGCGTGCAGGAGTATGATAAGCGAAACAAAGATGCGACTCGGAATTTACTCAAGTGTCACACCTAGCAGAATGCGGGCAAGCAGAAACTAACGTTGCGGCAGACCTAGGAGGAGAATCGCTGCGCTCGAATCCTGGCGGTGACGGTAGGAAGAAAAAGAACATCTGAACGCTTGCCACCCTCCTCGGCTGCATCTGATTGGTCGGCGGGCATCGGCTGCGTGCGGCGCGCGTCGCGTGTGGCTGGCGCATTGCCAACGCCACAGCCGTCCTCGCCAAAGTTTTCGCCCGAATTTTGACCCTGATTCAATTTCATGAACGGGATCAACTGTAAGCTGTTGTAATTGAAGCAACAGGATGAATACAACAGGGAGTATGGGCGAACACACCTAGCTAAATTATTTCAGCAGTGAATAGGAATGAAAACGACATAATCACACAACGTTAATAGAATCTTAATGGTTAAGCAGTGAAGCTTGTATTGTCATTCATCCCTTTCCGATACCACACGTGCACATCACATTACTTTATTTCAGTGGCAATTTTTTTGTCCAGCAGCGAGATGTAAGGGTTCTTATTCAGATCTCTTCCTGGGAGGGAGTTCCCCGCACATTTTACTGCCGCTGACCTATCACAGGAGCAGCAAATGCTGACGTGATAGGCCAACGGCGATAAAATGGGCGGATAGTCTGCTCCCAACAAGAGATGGTAATCAGTACCGATGTTATTCTATCATCGTCTTCAGGAAAAAGCTCTTCACGCACAGTTTCCTCGGTGGCAGACTAACCCATTGATAGGATTGGAGGAAGGGGGCGAAGGTGCAAAACTCTGTGCACAGAATTCAGCCTAATGAGGGATGTTCCGTTTTGCGGCCGTTTCTAAAAGTTGTGCCTAGGGCACCTATAGTTCAGCGTTCAGTACCTTTGAAAAGTTTTCTCAATTTCCTACTCCTCAAGATGTGAGTCGTCGCAAAGGGACGTCTTGAGCATAGCAGCATGTATCTTAGTCCATATCCAGTAGCCAAAGATGTATGATCTAGTAGGCAAAGATGTGATTCGTGGAAACGATTTGCCAAATGGTTTCACTTCCTTACCCCCCTCCCACTCCCACTTCTGTGTTTGTTATGCATCCTATTCATTGCATAAGTATACAAATGAAGCTCACTTACATACTTGTGTATGTTTCCTGATTTCTTAATAAAGTCGTAGAATGGACAGGCGATGGGAGAGTTTGAAACGACGGCGTTGGCAATGCGCCAGCCAGACGCGAAGCGCGCCGCACGCAGCCGATGCCCTCCGACCAATCAGCTGCAGCCGTGGAGGGTGGCAAGCGTTCAGGGGAGCGATTCATGAACGCGTTTCCGCTGGTTTGGTTAGGGTTTGTTTCGGGTTGGTTGCAAACCAGCGATTCATCAAGCTTCGGTTTGGCTATCTCTGGGTCACGGGTGGGCTAGAATCCAACCCACCTCGGAGCGGCTGGTTAGGGTGGGTTAAGTGCGGTTAGCCAGCCAGACGTGCGGTTCCGTGCAAATCGTGCAATTACACTAAGCTTTTAATGTGACGCCATATTTTTTTCTCAATCTTAGGCAGTCTTAGGGGCTGAGCAGAGTGCCACCGCGGCGCGGCGCGGCCTGATGATGGAGAGCCGTATTGATAGATCGCCGCGATCTATCAATACGGCTCTCCATTATCAGGCCGCGCCGCGGTGGCACTCTGCTCAGCGCCTTAGGACACGATGCTTCGGCAAATAGTCGGCAGCGAACCCCCCGCCCAGGAGCAGTTGACAACCATTTGTCGAGGTGTCGCCGAAATTATTGTCAGTGGAGCGCGTTAACTACACCCACACGAATTTTCGACGAGCGCGTCACGGCGATAGCGGCGTTCGCATTGGAGCGCAAGAGACATTTTTTCACCGCTTTTACTGCGATCCTTTCCCTCATTCCTATTATTTTGGTTCGTAAATTTACATTGGGCTGCAAACTTGCTCAGATTTTCCCATACGTGTCCTTATCTCTCCCTAAATCACCACAACATAGACATTGCAAGTATCTATTCCTTCTAAAACAGCGAATTCACCCAGTACAACGGTGAATACGTGAGTGGAAATCGAGCTGTTTGTGAATAACTTTGACCTTGGCATCAATTGAATTTTTACAATTTATATTATTAAATTTTTCACTGTGAATGATCAGGAAAAGCATCAAGAATAAAAATACGAACACCGAAGCCAACAATATTGATCAGCAGGCACCGATATACTAGGTTCAAACACGTTTCGACAACAGGTTTGCAAACCAAGCTGGCGAAAACATTCATGAATCGCTGGTTAGCGCGGGGAGTGGTTTGGTTACGGGTGGGCTTGCAAACCAAACCAAGCCCTAACCAAACCAACGAATGTGCGTTCATGAATCGCACCCCAGATGTAAATCTTAATTTGAAAATCAGCCGTTCTGCCTGAACGCTGAACTATAGGTGCCCTAGGCACAACTTTTAGAAACGGCCGCACCATGGAAGATCCCTCATTAGGCTGGATCCTGTGCACAGAATTTCGCACCTTCGCCCCCCCCCCCCACCTTCCTCCAATCCTATCAATGGGTTAGTCTGCCACCGAGGAAACTGGGCGTGAAGAGCTTTTTCCTGAAGACGATGATAGAATAACATCGGTACTGATTTACATCTCTTGCTGGGAGGAGACTATCAGCCCATTTTATCGCCGTTGGCCTATCACGTCAGCATTTGCTGCTCCTGTGATAGGTCAGCGGCAGTAAAATGTGCGGGGAACTCCCTCCCAGGAAGAGATCTGAATAAGAACCATTACATCTCGCTGCTGGACAAAAAAATTGCCGCTGAAATAAAGTAATGTGATGTACACGTGTGGTATCGGAAAGGGATGATTGAAAATACAAGCTTCACTGCTTAACCATTAAGATTCTATTACGTTGTGTGATTATGTCGTTTTCATTCATATTCACTGCTGAAATAATTTAGCTAGGTGTGTTCGAGGGTGGCAAGCGTTCAGATGGAAGAAGAACGGGGTCTCGGTACCCCTGCTGAACGTCCGAATCCCTAAAAATATCCTCACAGCGCTTGCGTCGACTAACTTCTCGCGCCAACTCTCGATTCGCGTCAATCCCAGGCAGCCCCGGCGCACATCACAATATTACTCAATACACGTAAAATTTGACGGAAACACAAAAATAAATACACACAATTTCACGCCTAAATTAATCCTATTTAAAACGGTGAGTTTCTTCTAGTTTTTTCTTTAAAACCTATTAATCATGTTATTTCTGACTCTCCTTAACTTCCTACTACCCAACAGTGCCCTCATTTGGACTAGTCATCTGTCTGAAACCTCTTGGTGCAGACTGCAGCGAGCGCAGAATACTGCTCTCAGGCTCGTTACAGGATGCCGCAAATCGACCCCTATCTTTCATCTCCACCAGGAAACTGGCCTTCTCCCCATCAAGCAGCACTGCTTGTTGCAGTCTCAGCAGTTCCTCATTGGCAACGTCAAGAACCCGACCCACCCCAACCGTTCCCTCCTATCATGCGGCCCCCAGCTTCGCAACATACCCACACCACTCTATGCTGCCCTGTCTGCTGTTGACCATCAACGTCAGGCTACCTCCGAGCTCTCGCGTACATACACGTTTCGTGATAGAATACTTGTCTGCTGCTCAGCTCAATCCCATATATGGCAGTGTGCCTTTTCGAATCGATGATAGTGAAGCTGACCTGCCCAGGCGTACCCAGACCATCCTAGCAGGTCTAGGATGCAGTCATTCTACCTACGTCAAGGCCTACACACACAGGATTGACCAGTCAGTCCCCGATAAATGTCCTGATTTTCAACGTGTTGGACATCATTCATTGCATCTATTTTCATGTCCGGTCGGACCTAAAACCCTGTCTGCTCAAGATTTATGGTGCAGGCCGTGTGAGGTTGTCAACTTTCTGCGCCTCTGATGCGATGCCCTCTCATGGCTGAGAAGAAGAATAGTGGATGAAAGAACCTTCTGGATTTTGAAATTTCCATTTTTTCGTCGACAATGCGTACACGTGCGCGGGTAAATCACAGACGCGCATCATCGTCATTCTCGTCGTGCACTTCGGCGGAAATTAATTGGGTGGTGGCCATCGTGTATCAACACTCCTGAGGAGGCGGGAGAAACGGGGGAGGAGCGAGGTTCCTGATTGGACGCAACAGCCGGGGGCCGGGGCTAGCCCGTGTTGCGTTGAATCAGGAACCTCGCTCCTCCCCCGTTTCTCCCGCCTCCTCAGTAGTGTTGATACACGATGGCCACCACCCAAATTAATTTCCAATTTCGAACAAGGCACAAACAGTGGGTCAGGAATTACCTGTAGGGCGCGATTGTTGAATCAAGTGAAATGAACGAGATTCTATCCGATTTCATCCCAAATTATCCGATTTCATCCCAAATTATCCGATTTTCGTCCGAAATTATCCGAATTCGATTCGATCGATTATCCGTTTTTAACAGTTTTTTCTATCCGATTATCCGGTTTTCTTATCGGATCCTTCGATTTTCATTTTTCCGGATATCGGATATTGTGTTTTTTCGTCTGATCGGATTTCAGGTCAATCCGAAATCGCCATTTTGGCGTCGGATCGGATCTCGGATAATTATCCGATCTGATTATCCGACCCGGATACACGAAACCAACTCCGTCGGAGGCAATGCATAGTGGAAAAGACTGTGACGGATGATTTAGAGGCAGAGACCGTGAGCATTTTGCTATCGAGAAAACATTTCAATTCGATCAAGTAGTAATTGATCCTACTGGCAGCTACATCTATGCCGCGATCCCGGCAGAGAATAGTGATATCTTCTTCTTCTTCTTATCAGCCACAGCGGAGCTTCTTCTCAAAGGCCCAAAAAGGCGGCGACGTCACACGGCTTCTTCCACATATCACGAACAGACAGAGAGGTTGGTTTTGCTGGGCATGAAAATAAATGAAGTGAATCATGCCCTGTACATTGACAGTCAGGACATATATCAGGGACCGAATCATCGATCCTATGTACGTAGGCCTTCAAATACGAAGAATGACCGCATCCTGGGCCCGCCGAAGTCGCGCGAGAGCGTCTGGGCAGGTTCTTCTCACTGTCATCGACCTTGGGCGGCACGTCACTAAGGATGGGGTTAGAAGGAGTACAGGACAAGTATTCGGATACAAATCTGGTGTGCTCCATTTGCTGCAGTCTCTCGTGTGAGTTCAGAGGTAGTCCACTTTTGGCCATCAGTGGTAGAGATAGCAGTTTGCAGTGGTGTGCGAATATTACGGTGTGGAGGTTCCGATGATAGAAGTGAATAATTGGGATGGGCGGCATTCTTGAATATGCCAATATGGAACTGTTGTGACTGCAACTGGCAGTGCTGCTTCACTGGAAGTATTGCGCATTCTTGATGAAGGTGCGATACAGGTGTAGATCTTGGACAGCCTGTGATGACACGGAGAGCTGTATTTTGAACTCTTTGTAGTTTGCCCCAAGAGGCGTCCGACAAGTGTCTAGACCATATTGGGGCTCCATATTCCAGAGTTGGCTGTATCATGGCATTGTACGTAGTGCGTAGAACCTCCTTTGTGCTGCCCCATGTGGTGCCAGCCAGAGCACGGAGGATGTTGTTGCGCGTGTTGGCTGCTGCAGCTCGGATACGGGTGTTTTCATGGAAACGCAATGAGGGATCCAGAAAGACTCCAAGTAGACGAGGATGCTTGGACAAGGGCAGCTGATTACCTCCCCCAAGTACTTTGGAATGAAGTTGGTGCTCAGCTGTTGCAGTAGTGCATAGAGTAACGCTGGACTTGGATGCAGAGACCTTCAGTTTCTTCGATTCAAGATATTTGGCCAGGCTGCAAAGGTATTTGTTCATCTCCACAGTAGCTCGGTCGATGACTGGGTCAGTGCAAATAATAGTGATGTCATCTGCATATAGGCCTAAGTGGATGCTGGCTGGAGGCACGGGAATATCAGACAGGTACAACGAAAATAGGCTAGGTGATAGTACTCCACACTGAGGGACGCCTGCCTTGAGGGGAATCGAAGTAGACATGTGCTCGTCAAATTTCACGCGGATGGAGCGATTTTTGATGAAGCTGTTGGCCCAACGTTTGCACCAGTCAGGCATGTCAGAGTCCAGTATCGATTCTGAAAGCAAAGGAGTGCTGAAGTCGAATGCTGCAGTCAGGTCAACTGCTACGACGAGACTTCTTTCGGCAGGGGCCTTCATGTTAAAGCCGGCAATGATGTGTTCAGTTATGGACTCAGCGCCGTGGTGGTGGAGTGTGCCTTTTTGAAGCCGTGCTGATGTAGATTATGCTGCAGTGGTTCTTGGAGATGCGGATATATGACTTTTTCCGCTAACTTAGCGATTGGGGAGAATAGGGAAATTTGCCGGTGTGAGGTTGCTTTCTCCTGCGGTTTTCCTGGCTTGAGAATGGGAAGAACAATAGCTTGTTTCCAGCGTGCAGGAATGATACCAATGCTGAAAGATGAGTAGAGGAGGTCACTGAGTAGTTCCATGTACTGCTCCGGCAGGTGTTTAAGATGAACGGCTCAGATGCCGTCTGGTCCTTCAGCTCTCGAATTCTTCAGCGATTTGATGATGTCCGAGATAGCAGAAGTAGTAATAACAGGAACGTTATGAAGATTGAGTTTCCTGATGGCGCGCAAAGTGCATCTGTGACTACGGTCCCGACGCGAAATTGCTGAAGCAAAGAGTTTTCCCATTTGACAGACTGCTTTGTAGCCATAATGAAATTCACCCGATGGGAATTCAAGTGCATTTCTTTCTGCAGCTATCTTTTTGCCAGACAGCCGCCTAAGGGTGTTCCATGCTTTCCTTGCGTCAGTGGCGAAGTTGATTGACTCAGTGAATTCTCTCCATCGTTTCTGCTTGAAATCATTTAGCAATGTGGTGATCTCCTCAGACAGTTTCGATATGGACGGATCGGAAGGATCTTCTCTGCGTCGGTCGTCACGTCGCTTAATGAGCTCCAGCGCTTCCTTTGGTACATTAGGGTGGAATGTTCTAACACGACCGCTTGGGATGGCAGCTCTTGAGGCACTGCGTATGGCTTCGACGATGAACTTCTCCTTATCGGTCAGTGCCGGTTAGCGGGTAGTGTGCAGCCCGGCTGAGTAACTCCTCCTTATAACGGATCCAGTTAGCCTTTCGATAATTGGTGTAGGTTTTGCTACGGGAACCTGTGAAAGGAGCAAGTTGACTATTAAGAGAAAGATCCAGCAATGTGCATAAAGGAATATGATCACTTGACATAGCCACATCAGTGGACCAGTTACACGGCATGGCAAGACAGGAGGATACAAATGTGATGTCCGGTGAAGAGGGCCTACCCGTCGATGGAAGACGAGTTGGAGCATCCTCATTAATAGGAACTATATCACAATTATGAGCAAGAAGTTCAAGAAGTTCATCTCTTTCATCAGGATCTAATGAGGAGAACCAGGAAGGCGAGTGAGCATTAAAATCACCAGCTATTACAACCGATTGAGACGAAAGCACAGAGTAGACATTGTGTAAGTAGGGAGTGGGATCAAACGAATAGGGACACGAAGTGGAAGGAGGGATGTAAACATTAACAATATCTAGTGGACAACTTTGCATTACAATATGAACTCCAAGACATTCAACAACATTATCATTATCATTTGGAAGTACAATAAGGTGAGAAGGAATATGTAGATGTTTTTACAAATGTTGAGACGCCACCACCGTGAGATGTGCGAGGGATGTGGTACGACGTATAACCGGGTAAGCGGGGTAGGAGGGGTATAATGCGCTAAGTTTTGTCTCCTGCAGAAGGATAACATCAGGTTGAAAGCGTTCTATATACAATGTAAGTTCGGCAAGTTTGGCACGTAGGCCATTAATGTTGAGTTGAAAAATGTTTAGACTATGTAGAGGAACACTGGGAGGAGAACTTGAGCAAGAATTACAACAGTAAGTATCAGAGTAGTCATTGTAACTGGTTAACCCCGAACATTTGAGGTGCACCCAGCCGAGACAGCTACCGCACTGGATACTTGCATGTTGAGCAGATACTCCGCAATGATAGCAGGGATATCGCGGATTCTTGTTGCGCGGTCCCGGGTTCCTCTCAATGCCAGCTCGTAACAGTAGGATATGAAGGAGTGCATCAGCCAGCCATTTGCACTCCCATTTCGAAAAAACTCCTTGTGGAGTAGTTGATGCTCGGTTGATGAGCCTGCTTGGTAGTCGACTCCACAGATCCACCACGCGTAGGTTGAGCTTCTCGGATCCAGAATAGTGTTATCATCCGCATATGCATCGATCTTGATGTCTTGAGATGGAACGGGTAGATCTTCAATATACAGAGTAGAAAGAGCGGGTGACAGAACTCCTCGAGGTTTGCCGGCGGCAATGGGGATGCTATTGGAGACTTGTCCTCGAAATAGCACATTTGCCCGACGTCCTTTGGTGAGTGCGGTTATCCACCGCTTCTGCCAGGGAGGAATGGTAGACCTTAAGAGGCTCTCCGACAATATGCCCAGGTTTACTGTGTCAAATGCCTACGTTAGGTCGAGGGCTACACCTACGGTTCGCTGAGGTTTCTTAGCATTGAAGCCGTACAGAACATAGCTCACAATTTCCAGGAGGGCCGTAGTGGTGGAATGAAGTTCACGGAAACCATGTTGGTGCTTTTGTTTGCTGTTATGTTCGGCAAGCTCCTCCGCAGCCACTTTTTTCCGCAACTTTAGCAATAGGCGAGAGAAGAGTGATTGACCTGTAACCTTTTGCCGTGGATGGCGATTTACCCGGCTTTGGCAGTGGGATGACGCGTGCCACTTTCCAATCTTGAGGTAATATACAGGTACGAAACTATGTATTGGTGACGTCAGCGAGAAGGGGCAGAAGTTCGCTGGGCAGTCTCTTCAGAACTGCTGGGCTCAAACCATCTGGCCCTACTGCCTTCGAGTTACTCATTTGGATCCGAGATGCTCAACCTACGCGTGGTGGATCTGTGGAGTCGACTTCCAAGATCAAGGAGACTCATCAAACGGGCATCAACAACTCCACGAGGAGTTTTTTTCTGTATGGGAGTGCAAATGGCTGGCTGCTGCACTCCTCCGCTATTACTGTTACGAGCCGGCATTGAGAGGAACCCAGGGCCACGCAACAAGACTCCACGATATCCCTGCTGTAATTGTGGATTATCGGCTCAACATGCAAGCGTCCAGTGCGGTGGTTGCCTCGGCTGGGTACACCTCAAATGTTCGGGGTTAACCAGCTATAACGACTACACTGTTGCTTATTGTTGTACTTCTTGCTCTAACTCTCCCCCTAGTGTTCCTCTTCATAGTCTAGACATTTTTCAATTCAATATCAATGGCCTGCGTGCCAAACTTGCTGAACTCACATTGTACATTGAACGCTCTCATCCAGATGTCTTTCTCCTTCAGGAGACAAAACTTAGCCCTACATCTTCCCTACCCCGCCCCCCGGTTATACGTCTTACCACCTTCCTCGCACATCTCATGGTGGAGCCGTTTCTACGTTTGTAAAATCTTCTATACCTTCTCATCTTATTGCTCTCCCTAATGATAATGTTGTGGAATGTATTGGTGTTCATGTTGTTTTGCAAAGTTGCCCTATAGATATTGTTAATGTTTATATTCCCCCTGTCTCCTCGTGTCCTAGTTCGTTTGACCCCACTCCATTTTTGCATTCTGTACACTCTGCCCTCCCATCGTCTTCTGTTGTCATGGCTGGCGATTTTAATGCTCACTCCACATCCTGGTTCTCCTCTCTAGATCCCGATGACAGAGGGGAACTACTTGAGCTTTTTGCTGAGGATTGTGACCTTGTAGCCATTAATGAGGACGCTCCCACTCGCCTTCCGTCCACGGGCAGGCCGTCCTCTCCTGATGTCACTTTTGTATCATCTTCTCTTGCTGTTTCCTGTAACTGGTCCATTGCTATAGCTATGGCCAGCGATCATGTACCCATATGTGCTTCATTGGATTTGTCGCTCAATAGTCACCTGGCACCTTTCGTAGGCTCGCGTAGCAAATTGTACACCAACTATCGTAAGGCTAACTGGGTCATGTTTAAGGAGGTGTTACTCAGTCGGGTAGCCCTTTATCCGCCTCCGTTCATGAGAAGGACAAGTTCATCGTTGATGCCATATGCAATGCCTCCAGAATGGCAATTCCTACAGGGCGCGTTAGAACGTTTCATCCTAACGTTCCCAGAGATGTCCTGGAGCTGATCGAATCACGAGACGAGAAACGTCGTGCTGATCCTGGATGACCCAGCATTCAACTACTGTCTGATGAGGTCATCAAAAGGCTGAATGATTACAAGCGGACGCGATGGATGGAGTTCACTGAATCCTTGAATTTCGCCACTGATTCAAAGAAGACTTGGAGCATTCTTAAGCGGTTATCTGGGAAGAAATCGGCAGCGGAGCGCAACATGCTGGAGTTCCCTTCAGGGAAATTCGAGTCCGGATTCAAGGCTGCATGTCGACTTGGAAAACACTTTGCTTCTGCGACGTCCCGCCGTGATCATTCCAACAGGCTCACTCTCCGCTCTATAAGGAAGCTCAGCCGACAAGATGTACCTGCCATTACTGCCTCTGAGATGTCTTCCCTCATCAAGTCCATGAAGAACTCGAGAGCCGAGGGACCCGACGGCGTGTCAGCCGTCCATCTCAAGCACTTCCCGGAACAGCACCTTGAACTACTTTGTGATCTGGTCTACTCGTCATTCAGCACAGGTGTCATTCCCGCTAGATGGAAGCAAACAATTGTTCTATCGATCCTCAAGCCTGGCAAACCAGAAGATCAAGCAACTTCGCATCGACCCATCTCCCTTTTGTCCCCTATTGCTAAGTTAGCGGAGAAATTTATTAACCCGCAGCATTACGACATAACGTGCATCAACATGGCTTCAAGAAGGCCCAATCTACCATCACGGCACTTACGTCCATCACAGAACACATAATTGCTGGCTTCAATATGAAACCTCCAGCTGGAAGAAGTATAGTCGTGGCAGTTGACTTAACCGCTGCCTTCGATAATGTCAGTATCCCTCTGCTGTCCAAATCGATTCTGGATTCTACTATTCCTGACTGGTGCAAAAGATGGACTGATAACTTTGACAAGAATCGTTCCATTCGTGTGAAATTTGATGGACACTTCTCGAAGTCTGTGCCCCTGAAGGCGGGCGTCCCACAAGGAGGAGTTTTATCTCCCAGCCTGTTTTCTTTGTATTTGTCTGATGTGCCGAAACCGTCACCAAACATCCACTTATGTCTATATGCGGATGACATCACTATTATTTGTACTGACCCTGTCATCGATCGAGCCACTGCTGAGATGAATAAATACCTCGTCAGTCTGGCTAAGTTCCTGGAATCGAAGCAACTAAAGGTCTCCCCTACCAAGTCCAGCGTTACTTTGTGCGCTACGGCGACTATTGACCTCAAACTGCATCCCGAAGTTCTTTGGGAAGGAAATATGCTGCCCTTATCAAAACACCCTCGACTACTTGGTGTATTCCTGGACCCGTCACTACGTTTTCATGAAAATACACGTATTCGAGCTGCTGCTGCCAACACACGTAACAACATCCTACGTTCGCTAGCAGGCACTACATGGGGTAGCTCTAAGGAAATCCTGCGAACCACCTACAGGGTTATGGTGCAGCCGGTGCTGGAATATGGAGCCCCAATATGGTCAAGACACCTGTCGGAAACCTCTTGGAGCAAACTTCAGCGTGCACAGAACACTGCTCTACGCGTGATCACTGGATGCCCTCGATCCACACCGGTATCTCATCTACATCAAGAGTGTTCGCTGCTTCCTGTAAAGCAGCATTGTCAACTCCAGTCGCAACAGTTCCATGTTGGCATTGTAAGGAATTCCACACACCCTAATTTTCCCCTACTGTCATCTGGTCCCCATTTCCGACATATACGCTCGCCACTTCATGCTGCAGTCTCTGTCTTGGATCGTCAACGTTGGGCGACGTCGGAGCTCAATCGCGTCAGACTACTGCAAATGGAGCACACCCGATTCGTCAGAGAATACCTTTCCAGTGCTCCCCTAAATCCAATTCTTGGTGACGTGCCTCCCCCGATCGATGACAGCGAAATGGACCTACCCAGACGTACACGCGTCATCCTGGCAGGTCTACGTTGTGGACACTCCTCTTACCTCAAGGCCTTCGTCCATAAGATCGACTCGTCGATCCCTGACGAATGTCCCGACTGCCACTACCCAGGGCGTGATTCATTTCATTCATTTTCATGTCCTGCAAGGCCGACATCTCTAACAGTTATGGATGTGTGGAATAACCCGTGCGATGTGGCTGCCTTTCTACACCTATGAGGAGAAGCTCTATGTGGCCGATAAGAAGAAGAAGAAGTTACTCATTTCCTCGATCACCTTCTCCATCTGTGCGGGCGTGGCTGCTTCATCTTCAGCCATGAGAGGCAACTTACAGAGTTCCCGTACAGTTATTCGATTCTGCTTCTCTCTTTTGGTTCTAGTGATGAAAAAATGCTTCCCAAGAGCATTTGCGGCCTCCTTCCCTGACTTGAAGACTCCGCCGTCAAATTCCATCGTGGAATTGTTGGCGGAGGTGTACTTTCCGGAAATCCTCAGTGCTTTCCACGTTGCTGCAGCATCACTCCTGAAGTTCATCTTCTCAGTGAACTTTTCCCAAGATTCCTTCTTGTGCCTGTCAATGTCCATCCTGATCTCATTATCCAGCTCGGCAATGTCTGGGTCAAGATGATCAGCAGCTCTCTTTGCATCCCTTGTCCTTATCTTCTGCAGTGTCTCCCTGGTGCCATTGGAAAAGGTCTTGACACGACCTCCAGGGATCGCAGCTTTCATAGCCTTCCGGATGGCATCAGAAAGGTGGCGCTCTTTGTGGCGTAGATTGACATTCCACGGATATTCGGCCGCTTGGCGGGGTGCAACCTCCCTGAACAGGCTCCAGTCTGCAAGGTCTAAATTGAGATAAGAACGATGAGGAACACCTGAATAGGGAGCAAGAGAGTTAGAGAGATCAATATTGACAAGGACAGGGATGTGATCACTGGAAAGAGTTGTGGATGTTGACCAAGAGCATTAGAGAGATTGGAAGATACAAGGGAGATGTCGGGGCTAGAAGATCGGCCGTAGGCAGGGAGACGAGTGGGCTGGTCATCGTTAAGAATAACCAGATCGCACTCCGCCCATTCTTCGACGTCATTTCCTCTAGCATCAGAATCAAGCGACGAGCAGAACGTGTGCGCATTGAAGTCACCCGCAAAGACAATTGAGGGAGATAGAGAGCAGTCATACAGCTGCTTGAGTAAAGCGATAGGGTTGTAGGTTGGTGGACAGGATCTAGGAGGAGGAATGTATATATTGAAAAGAGAAAGTGGAGTTTTGAGAGGTAGATGGATGTGGATGTACTCGAGAGTGCCATCCTCTGGAGTGTTTGGAATGATGTGAGAGGGAAGAGAGAACAGAACAAAAGGAGAGACTCCGCCTCCTTGAGATGACCTAGGAGTATGTGAAGCAGTATAGCCCGGGACGTTTTGATGCCGAGAGGTAACAGAGGGAGAGAGTTTTGTTCCCTGAACCATGATAACATCCATGTGATGAGTACGGGCAAAGAGAGATAATTCAGAAAGCTTGGCGCGAAGGCCGTTAAGATTGATGTGAACAATAGAGAGGGGGCGGTTGGTAGCTGAGGAATCTGGGTTACTGGAGGCGGAGCACACAATACAACGAAGGGAAGAATCGTGGTGCCTCACAGAACTGAGACCCGAACAAGAGAAGTGAACCCACCTTTGACATCCCAAACATTGGACGCTGGTTCCCTTCCAAGAGACATCTCTGTCGCACGTGGCACATGGGCACTTCTTCTGAGCGGGTCCTGGATTTCTCTCGACGCCGGCTCTTTGTAATAGAATCCTCAGGAGAGCTGCAGCCAGCCAGCACCTCTCCCATGACAAAAACCCTTTCCGCGGAGGGATTGACGTCGGTTTGCACGGAGGTAGTCTTCTTCCTCCACACTGCCACGGCACGAACGTACAGGCCATAAAACGGCCAATGTCTCACCGTCGGCTGCGTACCACGCGCTGCGCGACCGCACGCGCGTCGGAAGCGAACGAGTTTTGGCCGCCGCGCGGCGGCCGAAACGTCGCGCGGCGGCCAAAACTCGTCGCGCGGCGGCCAAAACTCGTCGCGCGGCGGCCAAAACTCGTTCGCTTCCGACGCGCGTGCGGTCGCGCAGCGCGTGGTACGCAGTCGACGGTGAGACATTGGCCGTTCTATGGCCTGTACGACATCTCGGCAGCGCCCGTCTCCCCCTGTCGACGATCTCAAGCAGGCCGACAATAGGTGTAGATATCTTGAATAAGAGGAGGAAGACGAGTCTGCGGGGCTCCGCTTGACACCCAACCAACTGTTTCAATTGTGCTCAACTCATTAGCAGCTGCACTGTTTTCCTTAGTGGCAAAGTCGGGAAAGCTTACCTGAAGGCGTTCTTGGTAGTTGGCCTTGTCGTGTTTCACTCGCTCCCCTGAAGGATTGCTACCTGTCAGCTTCAAATTTCGCTGGGAAAACGGGGATGGCTCTATTCTTCTCCGGCAACTGCAGTGTACCATTCTGTGGCATTGTGATTCTTAAAACGTTTGTGAACCATTTAATGAACTTTTCGAATCCATAATTCAAAGAGTTTCCTTGGGACATAATGGGGAAGGCATATTATAAGGAATTTTTGTGTGCTTCCAGGCATATTCACTTTATGATGAGGAAGTGTCATATTGTCAAGGACTTTCTTTTCTAGCGGCTAGTTTATTGTTGCATGTGAGTTAGAGTCCATTCTATTCTTCTGAAATCACAGGTTAAACTGTTTCCTCGACCGGCTTCATTCTTTTTTCAGATGAACGAGGAACAGGCGTTCTGTACTTTAGTGAAAATAATGTATGACTATCAATTGAGGGATCTGTTCAAACTTGGATTCGACTCTCTGCACTTGCGGTTTTATCAGTTAACGCGATTATTGTGTGTGAGTTTTCCGCTTACATCGCATTTTCAGTGAGCTTTCATTATTCCTTAACATAGCTAGAAAACTGCTAAAATGAGGATTTATGTGATTAGAAATGAACCTAGCTCGCTCAAATGAGTCCGGAACAGGGATGCGCGGCAGACGATTTTGAAAAATTGGCAAACGAGAATCGACAAAATTTGTCAAAAAAGCGGCCTGCAATCGACAAACGACAAAATAAAAAACCACGTTCAAAAAAAAGATACTAATGTTCTGAAGATAAAGAAAAAAAACTATTTTCTTATGAACATTTCGTATCCGAAATGAGTATCATCGATCACTATATGGGGGGTAGCCGCTACGAACACGTGTGGCACGCACGGAAGCTAGGTGATGATAATCATGAACATCGGTCGTAAGATGTCACGTTAGTTCGTTGCGCCGCGGCTTACTTCGAAGAGGAGAAGGATTATTCTAGAGATTATCTAATTTCTTCGGCATTGTTTTTTTACCTTTTTGGAATAGTAGTCATTCATTTGTTTCGTGTTTCAAATTTATCACAAAATCCAGGGTACGATGAAACCCAAGTTAAGAGATTGAGCACTCAAGAATCATTAAAAAAATGATGAGCTTAATGTGGCGTTACTTTAGGTGATTGTTTTCTCACAAGTGTGCCACCCATGCCGCTTCGCCACGTACTTGTTGGCGTGTCTCACGATGTGTTTACTATTCGACAGGAATCGGGATAAAAGATTATGGCTCGTGCAAATGCTAAAAAACGCACATTGTCGGACAGCCGTGGGAGCAATCTAGAGACACTTTTCTACCTTCGAGCTTCGAGAACTCTCTCTCTCCCTCTGACCTTTTGAATCTCTCCTGAACTGCTCGCTAACAACTCAAATACATGCGATTGGGTAGTTCTTCAAGCTTTTCTAAAATACGACTTCCGAAAAACTGTGGTCTCATCTGCACTCATTCACCAGCCCTCTGCGCGCTCCTGGCTAGCTCCCGCCGCTTGGCACGCTCCCAGTCGGGTCCTAAACACTCTCCTTGGCGTTTGGGGGTCTCCCAGTTTGCTCCCACTCTTTTTTCACGACGTTTGGCGCACTCCCAGTTGGGTCCCACAAGCTTTCCCGTCGCTCCGTCCGCCCCCAGTGAAGTGCCGCATATTTGTGAACGGTCCGGATAATTTGGGCCTGTCTTTATCCAATGTTTCAGTCGTTTCTGTTGGTAATTCTAATACTTGTAATACTCCTACTCCTGCGATTAGTCAGGGAAACTTGTAACGGTTTCTGGCTCTGATACCGGTGTAAACTGTATATTCAGTAACATTAGATCTATACGAAAAATTGCCAAGCGCTCAGATATTCCTTATCTACTTTTGATGTGGGTGTGGTCGCCTTAGCCGAAACTTGGCTGAAGCCTAGTGCTGTGTTAGAACCTTTTCTTGGAGATTTATGTGCCCACTATGAGAGTTTAAAGTGCGATAGGCCACGGATAAAGGGTGGAGGAGTTGCTCTACTTGTAAAGCACTGTCTTTTCCCGGAGCTGGTTTTTAAGGAAAGCATAGATAACTCATATGAACTGTTGGCTTGTAATCTACATTGCCAGGTGTCCAAGTGCAGAATCATTCTCGTTTATAGGTCGCCTAAATGTTGTGCTAGTAGCAGTGAGCAACTATTCAAATGTATTAGTGATCTGTCTTCATGCGCTTTTCCTTGCTTACTGCTGGGCGATTTCAATTTTCCTAACATTTGTTGGGACTCTCTATCGGTTTTGCAGGGTGGTTGCGCATCGAGCGGCTTGTTTCTGGAGCTTATTTCTAATCAGCAGTATTATCCTCTGGTTCGAGGTAACACTAGATTGGATCTTATTTTTTGCAATGAGTTGGGAACGATGGATAGGGGCAATATTTCTTCGCCGCTAGGCTCGAGTGATCATGCCAGTTTGCATTTTAAGCTGGCTGGTTCAGTGAAGGAACAACAGTTCATTTTCGGCCGAGATTTCAAGAAGGCAAATTATGACATGATTGGAGCTTATTTAGATAATATTGATTGGTCAGGGTCGTTTGGGTGTAGTTTTAGTGTCAATGAAATGTACGAAACATTCCTTTTTATTTTAGAACATGTAATAGATTTATTTGTTGAGCTTCGAAAAATTCCTATTTCCAGTAACAATCTGCCACATTATCTGAATAGGCTTCATGAAGTCAAGATCCATGCATTCAAGCTAGCAATGACTACTAACAACGAGGAAGACTGGGATAAGTATAAGGCTGCGTCGTATATTTTTGAAAAAAAACTTTATAAGTATAATATTTCAGTGGAAAAAAAGGTAATTGAATCTAATGATCGAAATTCTTTTTTCAAATTTATGGGGACTAGGCTAAAACCTAGGCAAAAAGTTGGTCCACTACGTGGTGCTGATGGTGAATTCCTTACTTCAGACTTTCAAAAGGCGGAGTTACTTGCTGAAAGTTTTGAGCGTGTATTTGTAAGGCCTCTTTCAGAGTTCGATCGCTGTGCGACGCGATCGTGTGCACGGCGACGCGACCATCGCGTCGCCGTGGAAATCGCAGGCTTTCGAAGTGTGAATGCCCAATCGCGAAAGTTGGCGATCACGCACATTTACGTACACATTCTAATCGACGCCTAACCAGCTTAGATGAATATAGCTAATAAACACAGCCAACTGCAGCTGTGTTTATTTTCTGTATTTAAGTACGCATGAAAAATTTTGTGGACAATTAATTGTGAGAGTTTGCTGGCCATGGGTAGTGTTGAAATTATTCGATGAAGATTTTTTTTTGTTTTTTTTCTCGTTTTTTATCTGAAAATTTCATGGTTTGTCCCTTGCATTCTGATAATTCATAACTGGCAAGCTTATCTGTTCAGCAGTTCAAAAACAGAGAAGATTGAAAAAAAAACAGCAAAACTAGATCCACCCTCAAACGAGTTCAACGCCGCTAATTAACTATCGCAAATAGTTATTGAAAACGTTTTTCATGGGAAGATTAAACTTATTAATGCGGGAAGGGAAGAATATAGATGAATAAAGCGTTTAAATGCCTCCGAATGTTGCAAAGTGAAACAAAGGGTGAACTTAAAAATAATTTTCCGAGAAATCGGAGATCTTCCGCAATGAAAATCACTACCTAGGCAGAATAGTTGTACACGAACGAATTTTTCGAAATTTTTTTCGTTCGTTTGAAACGTTTTCGAACGAAAATTTTTCGAGTTTTGTTTGTTCCAAATTTTTTAATTTTTCGTTCGTTCGAAATCGTTTTGAACGAAATTTTTTCACTTTTCGTTCCTTCGAAAATATTTCGAACGAAAAAACTTCGATTTTCGTTCGTTCGACATTTTTTTCGAAATTTTACAACTATACTAGGCAGTCGACGATGAAGGCAAACTACCTGGAAAAGCAGAACTAGTTTAAAAAACAGAAACGACGGGAAAAATCGAGGAAAAAAATTCTAACTCGTCGTAGAGATCCCAGTGTTTTATAGACTGTCTTACTTTTATAACCGGTTTTTTTCGGTTTTATCCTCTGTTTTATCCTTAATCGTTATGTTCCATTTTGAATTCTTCCATTTAGCATTTGAGAACGCTTCCGGCGTATGTATCTAATGGTATTGATGTTATGATGTCTTCATACACGTGCACTATGTGTGCGCCCACAAATAAAAAATAAATAAAATAAAATTTGGGCTAGGGCGCATGAAACAATCGCCGCGACCGGTCCGGTGTGCAGTGCACAGCGACGCGATCCGGCAGTGTCAGTCGCCCAATCGCGCGATTGGGCGACTTTCCCCGCGATCTTGTCTGAAAGGCCGGCGAACCGATCGCGCGACGCGACCAGATCAATACACAGTGTTTTCATTCGGTCGCGTCGCAGAGCGATCGAACTCTGAAAGAGGCCTAAGGGTGTCGGGAACAGCTAGTGCGGGTTCAATGGGTGCTCGAGTCGTAATGCAGGACTCTATGTCCTTTAATCGTAATGTTATCCTGGAACTTTTGTCTAAATGGCCAAGCTGCTCTTCCATTACTCCTGACAACATCCCATTCGTGTTTATTAAAAGGGTTGCTGTTCACATTTCCACTCCTTTGGAAATTCTTTTCAATTTGATCTTCTTTAGGGCAGAAGTTTCTTCTAGATGGAAGCATGCGTTAGTTGTTCCGCTCCCCGAAAAACCTCCGTACACTGAAGCCGCGAATTACAGGCCTGTCAGTCTTACCTCATTGTTCTGCAGACTTTTTGAGAAGATAATGAAGAATGCCCTTGTGATGCATCTGGAAGGCAGTCATATTTTTTCGGATGGGCAACATGGGTTTCGTAAAAGAAAATCCACTGTCACTCAAATATATAATATATATATATATAATCACGTCGACTGGTGGTTTTTGATGTTTATTGGGAGAGTGGTCTCTCCAAACCAACCAGATATGACAAATGAATCCTATACAACGGAACGCCTCTCCTTAAAAAGGCAGAGGGCGGGGCCATTCGATAGCAGCATGCGCTGCGACGAGATAGTACAGCGACAGGCATAGAGTGGCGAGGAAGGCAAGAGAGATCTCCTCGCGTCCCTGCCTCTGCGCCGATTGATCGACGAAAACAACAACTAACCGAATGAAAGGGAGGAATTAGGCTAGAAAGAACTAAACAGAGAAACAACACTAATAACTGCCTACATTACAAATGTTAACTAACATTAGCAGTAGTAGTGAAGCCTAGGGAAACATTCTGATCTACAATAGCCGGATCTCAGCACAATGTAACCTACAATACTTAACATGCCCCCCTTCGGAGAAGAGTCGTCCCTGACTCTACACTCTCCACATATCACAAGTTCTTTCACAGGCAGTACTATGGTCCATACCATTGCGTCTGCGGCTAAAGTTCACACCAGCGTCAACGTCCCTTCGGTCGTGTCGCTGTCCTCCACTTGCATCCAGATAATCTCGACCAGTGTATGGCTCCTTCGATCGTCGCTTCTACACACGTCCTACACTGCTGTTCCGACAGCCTCTTACCGGATTTGCAGGTCTGAGCAGATTCGCGTTGCTCCCTCGACGCTCCTCTGACATGATCATTCTGCGTGGCCTATGTCCCTGACAACCATCAGCCTGGCTATCACAATGGGACACATCGGCCGTTCGCTCATGTTTTGTCGCTGCGCAACAGTTCACTGTGCGCAACTGCTTGTTCCTTGCGAGCACATGCTTCCTGTGCTGCTCAACTCTTGTTCGGCCTTCTGTCGACACAATGTGTGCGGGTTCACTGAGCACATCGTCCTTCCGTTCTGCGGAGACTTTTGCTCCTGCAAAATTGTGTGTGACAGGAGCTTGGACCACCGAAGTCGCTCGACTGTACACCACTTTTGCACCAGGACACCGCGCAACTGATGCATTCTGGTGTTGTTCCGGCTTACGCTTGTTCTTGGTTGCACCGATGGCATCGCCTTTGCCATGAGAGATCGTCGCTCTTGTCAACCCTTTCAGGTGGAATCCCAGCTTTGCTAGAGCGTTTGTGCCAAGAACTAGCATTCTATCGCCTCCCTTCATCACGAAACATGTGATCCTTCGTTTCCTGCCTTGCTGCACTTTTTATGGTGAGCCTAACTGCTCCTTTGAAGACCATAGGATCCCCTGAAGCATTGTACACTGAGTGCGCACTCCTCGTATTGGAATCTCTTCGACATCATTGTCCAAATCGAAACCAGAGTCAAGAGCTTCTTCCAACATTTCCAGAGGGATGATGCTCACTTGGGAGCCTGTGTCCAACAACGCTTGTCTCGAGAATCCGGAGAAGATGTACCTCAGACGACATTGGTCTTCCCACTAACTCGTCCTGTGCTCTGGATGCGCCTACGGCTCCACAAATCCACTTGTTCAGCGAAGCCGTGAAGTTTTTCACTGGCCTTCCCTCTGATGCACCAGTGCTTCCATTAACCTCAGGGTGTGAGGGCTCTCTAGAAGCTCGGCACTTACGGGAAAGATGGCCAGTCCTGCCACAATTGTAGCACTTCAGTACGTTCTTCGATTTTCCACTCTGACGACGCAGCTACGGAACCGTTTGCTGGCTCTGATTTAGTGGAACAAGTAGGCGATTGACTCTCCTGTTTTGACGGCGGAAACCTGTCCCTGCCTACTTCGGCGGGTCTTGGTCGGCATGGCTGTGCAGCTTGCCGCATTGTTGAAGCGACATCTCGACTTCGCTCGCAGCGCTGAGCCAATCTTTTGACCATCTCGTATTCACACCCTACTGGCGCAGCCGCCTCCAGCGTTGAGTATAGCTGCAAGTACTCGGGCCAGTCCGTGAGTTGTATTACGAGTTCCCCAGCTCGCGTCTTCGACAGTTCTTCATCCGAGGCATTTGGATAAGCCATTCTAGTCAGTCGTTCAAGCTCGATACAGAATCGAGTGACATCGACATCCTTCTTCAAGTGTTTCAGCTCCATATAAGCTTTCATTTGCTGCGCAGGGTCGCTAGCGCTCAGACTTTTCCGCATTCCATTGATGATTCCTTCCAGCCCTCCTTCGCGGACGTTTCTGGCAGCGCTTCAGCGACTGCTTCTGGAAACCCATCAAGCTTGGAGAGGAATAGGCGAACGAGCGTGTCATCGTCCAAACCTAGCTTGAGATACTTCACCCTAAACCTGACGACGAACTCGTCGAACCGTCTCCCCTTAGGGTCTTCGAAAATCTCCACATCTGGCAGACTCATCGCCGCAAACATGTTTCCTATGTTTGTTTGCGTTCTGAGATTTTCCTGCCCACCCTGCCGGACGGGTCTCATCCGTGTTGGGAAAATCAACTTCTCAGGTCTTTCCTGCAACGCTTCGTTCTCTGCGTTGTTGAACGAGCGTCTCAGATCATCCGCGAGTTGGTGCCCAGACTCAACTCTATGCTGAAAAGATTGCACTGACTGCTTCTTCACAGTTGGCCTTGGATCGCACTCTGCGTTACGGCCGAAGTAACAGTTCACTTCGCCGTCGCTGGGCTGCTCAGAAGCCGTGTGGTGAGTCTCCTTAGAAACGTGCTGCTTACGCTGGCACAAACCAGTATTACAGTGTTCCGAACGACTGCACTGTTTGCAGGAATCAACCAACGATTTTATCCTATCCACTAGTTGAGTAGCATCTACATGGAGCATGCCTGCTAGCTCTCTTATGCACGGATCGTCATGCTCAGCTTGTTGTAGCAGCTCTCCCTGGACAGCCGGCAAATCCTCAGAAAGTGTACTTCTCGCGGACTGCAGCAGATTTTCTACCTGCCTTAGTCTCCGCAATTCCACTTGCATGATTTTGCACTGTTCAGCAATGGATGTTCCCACTTGTTGCACGAACCCTTTAGCCACCGTTTTTCGACGGGCTCGGCTCTTCTGGAGTTCTTCCACAACATTCTCAGGGACACCATTCATGATTGTGATGCATCCATCCATTGCAGTGCTGCACTGTCTCACAGTTCCGCGCACTGATTCACTATGTTGCCGACCTGTGTGTTTATGCACCGCATAAGCGAATGCTAGTTCAAAAACTAGAAGCGGTTCAACGTAGCTTCACGAGGAAGGTCTTCATACGGGCAATGGGATTTTCGTATAGTACAATTCCTAGGGGATACATTAGGAATAAGAGGTTGCATTTGGACTCGCTTGCTATTAGAAGGAGGAGAAATGACTTATATTTGGTTTTTAAAATGTTGAATGGTTCGGTAGGATTGAACCTTTCCGAGTTTTTTACCCTTATACGTTCAAATACAAGAGGACAAAGGTACAAACTTAGCTTCCTTAGGCCTCATTCCCAGACTAGGCGGCATTTCTTCACCATTCGTGCGGGATTGGATTATCTGAGCTTGAGCAAGAAATGGGAAGTTCCATCCATCTACTCTGGTTTCAAAAATATTGTCGGCCAGTATCTTCAACAGGAGTCAATTTCATTATAGCTTCTTTGGTAGTAGTGTTTCGTTTTAGTGATTGAGTTTGTTGTTTTTTTCTGTCGTTAATTCTTTTCATTTGCTGTTAATTCACATGTGTCTCGGCACATGTAATAAATATGAAATAAATATGACCTTCTCATGAAGGTGGTTCATCGCCTCCAAGGCGGATAGTTGCTGGAACATGGCGGACTGGCCAACCGTAGAGCGGCTCACTCCGATGTAGTTTTCCTCAGCTTTACTGCTGGTAGACATCGGTTCTTGCAGACGCTAACCGTCTTTCAGGTTAGGCTTCGGCCACGAGACACAGCCTCAATCAATACGCAGTCGAGCTCCGGAACGTGGCCAACGCCACGACAAAGTATCCTCAATACTTCGCAGAGATCGATCGACACGCACGCACAACACGCCGGTTCGAGAGACACGTATGTGTCTCCGACACCACAGCGTACGGCAGTACACACGCCGATTGCTCCGCGAAGGAGAGGTTACTCTGCTTCCTTCACAGGAGCAGGACTACACGCCGTAGCCGCTTGAAAGCGGTTTAAGGGCGGATGGCTGGTCCTCTTCTTCGGCCTCGGTTCGGCCCCCAAATCACGTCGACTGGTGGTTTTTGATGTTTATTGGGAGAGTAGTCTCTCCAAACCGACCAGTTATGACAATGAATCCTATACAACGGAACGCCTCTCCTTAAAAAGGCAGAGGGCGGGGTCATTCGATAGCAGCATGCGCTGCGACGAGATAGTACAGCGACAGGCATAGAGTGGCGAGGAAGGCAAGAGTGATCTCCTCGCGTCCCTGCCTCTGCGCCGATTGATCGACGAAAACAACAACTAACCGAATGAAAGGGAGGAATTAGGCTAGAAAGAACTAAACAGAGAAACAACACTAATAACTGCCTACATTACAAATGTTAACTAACATTAGCAGTAGTAGTGAAGCCTAGGGAAACATTCTGATCTACAATAGCCGGATCTCAGCACAATGTAACCTACAATACTTAACAATATATATATATATATATATATATATATATATATATATATATATATATTTATATATATATATTTATATATATATATATATATATATATATATATATATACTAGTGACCCTTCGGGTCCCTAGCCCGGGGCAGCCAGTTGACTTGAAGGCTGCAAACCCTCTGCTTTAGCGTCGAATTCACTAAGGTGTATCGCGCGCGTGTGCGCGTATGCTGCTACTCAACTATCCCACACTCACACTGTCTGTATCCCAGCTACACATACGCACGCGAAGGAACAATAAATTTCACTTCTTAATGTAGGGTACAAGCTCCTAAACATGCTTGTGAAAGCAACGTCACCACGCGTAGTATTCATTCGGCTCTGCCGAACGAAGGGCCGGCTTCGCCGGCCACCCTCCGTGTAGTATTCGTTCGGCTTCGCCGAACGATGGAACGGCTTCGCCGACTCACCTCCAATCACCACGCGTAGTATTCGTTTGGCTCCGCAAAACGATGGGCCGGCTTTGCCGGCCACCCTTTGTGTAGTATTCGTTCGGCTTCGCCAAACGATGGGCCGGCTTCGCCGACTCACCTCCAATCACCACGCGTAGTATTCATTCGGCTCCGCCAAACGATGGGCCGGCTTCGCCGACCCACCTCCAATCACCACGCGTAGTATTCGTTCGGCTTCGCCGAACGATGGGCCGGCTTCGCCGACCCACCTCCAATCACTACGCGTAGTATTCGTTCGGCTTCGCCGAACGATGGGCTTGCTTCGCCGACCCACCTCCAATCATCACGAGTAGTATTCGTTCGGCTTCGCCGAACGATGGGCCGGCTTCGCCGACCCACCTCCAATCACCACGCGTAGTATTCGTTTGGCTCCGCCAAACGATGGACCGACTTCGCCTGCTACCCTCCGTATAGTATTCGTTCGGCTTCGACGTATCATGGGCCGGCTTCGCCTACTCACCTCCAATCACCACGCATAGTATTCGTTCGGCTTCGCCGAACGATGGGCCGGCTTCGCCGACCCACCTCCAATCACTACGCGTAGTATTCGTTCGGCTTCGCCGAACGATGGGCTTGCTTCGCCGACCCACCTCCAATCATCACGAGTAGTATTCGTTCGGCTCCGCCGAACGATGGGCCGGCTTCGCCGACCCACCTCCAATCACCACGCGTAGTATTCGTTTGGCTCCGCCAAACGATGGGCCGACTTCGCCTGCTACCCTCCGTATAGTATTCGTTCGGCTTCGACGTATCATGGGCCGGCTTCGCCGACCCACCTCCATTCACCACGCGTGTAGTATTCGTTCGGCTTCGCCAAACGATGGGCCGGCTTCGCCGACTCACCTCCAATCACCACGCGTAGTATTCATTCCGCTCCGTTCCGCCAAACGATGGCAAGCGGCTTCGCCGACCCACCTCCAATCACCACGCGTAGTATTCGTTCGGCTTCGCCGACCCACCTCCATTCACCACGCGTAGTATTCATTCGGCTCCGCCAAACGATGGACCGACTTCGCCTGCTACCCTCCGTATAGTAGTCGTTCGGCTTCGACGTATCATGGGCCGGCTTCGCCGACCCACCTCCATTCACCACGCGTGTAGTATTCGTTCGGCTTCGCCGAACGATGGGCCGGCTTCGTCGACCCACCTCCAATCACCACGCGTAATATTCATTCGGCTCCGCCGAACGATGGGCCGGCTTCGACGACCCACCTCCAATCACCACGCGTAGTATTCGTTTGGCTTCGCCGAACGATGGGCCGGCTTCGCCGGCCACCCTTGCGTAGTATTCGTTCGGCTTCGCCGAACGATGGACCGGCTTCGCCTACCCACCTCCAATCACCACGCATAGTATTCGTTCGGCTTCGCTGACCCACCTTAAATCACCACGCGTAGTATTCGTTCGGCTTCGCCGAACGATGGGCCCGCTTCGCCGACCCACCTCCAATCACCAAGCGTAGTATTCGTTTGGCTCCGCCAAACGATGGGCCGGCTTCGCCGACCCACCTCCAATCATCACGCGTAGTATTCGTTCGGCTTCGGCGACCAACCTCCATTCACCACTCGTAGTATTAATTCGGCTCCGCCGAACGATGGGCCGGCTTCGCAGGCCACCCTTTGTGTAGTATTTGTTCGGCTTCGCCGAACGATGGGCCGGCTTCGCCGAACCTTCTCCAATCACCACGCGTAGTATTCGTTTGGCTCCGCCAAACGATGGGCCGACTTCGCCTGCTACCCTCCGTATAGTATTCGTTCGGCTTCGACGTATCGCTGCCGGCTTCGCCGACCCACCTCCATTGCGTAGTCTTCGTTTGGCTCCGCCAAACGATGGGCCGACTTCGCCTGCTACCCTCAGTATAGTATTCGTTCGGCTTCGACGTATCATGGGCCGGCTTCGCCGACCCACCTCCATTCACCACGCGTTTTCTCTTAGGGTTCGAAACTTGCCTCGATTTGGGATTGTTCATAGCACTCCCCATCTCCAGGTACCAGGTTTGATGGGGGTTTATGAAACGTTTCATTGAAAAATGCCTCTCGAAATTACCCTCTTTGACGCCTGAGGGGAACCTTTGATTCGAAAATTTCTCCTAGGATTCGAAACTTGCCTCGATTTGGTTTCTGATTTGGGATTGTTCATAGCACTCCCCATCTCTAGGTACCAGGTCTTGATGGAGGTTTGAAAAGGGCTTTCACTGAAAACGCTCTCGAAAATTCACTTTTTCGACGCCTGAGGGGGTCTTTTGATCCGAAATTTTCTCTCAGAATTCCGAGACTTGCCTCAATTTGGTTTCTGCCTTGGGATTGTTCATAGCACTCCCCATCTCTAGGTACCAGATTTGATGGGGGTTTATAAAGGGGTTTCATTGAAAAATGCTCTCCGAAATTACCATTTTTGACGCCTGAGGGGAACCTTTTGATTCGAAAATTTCTCCTAGGATTCGAAACTTGCCTCGATTTGGTTTCTGATTTGGGATTGTTCATAGCACTCCCCATCTCTAGTTACCAGGTTTGATGGAGGTTTGAAAAGGGCTTTCACTGAAAAACGCTCTCGAAAATTCACTTTTTCGACGCCTGAGGGGGGTCTTTTGATCCGAAATTTTCTCTCAGAATTCGAGACTTGCCTCAATTTGGTTTCTGCCTTGGGATTGTTCATAGCACTCCCCATCTCTAGGTACCAGATTTGATGGGGGTTTATAAAGGGGTTTCATTGAAAAATGCTCTCCGAAATTACCATTTTTGACGCCTGAGGAGAACCTTTTGATTCGAAAATTTCTCCTAGGATTCGACAGCATTCACAATGAAAATGCACTTAAATACAAAATGAAAATGCACTTAAACACAAAAATCGAAAAAAAAGAAAGCAATAAGCAAAAAAAAGCAGGACGAAGCAGTGGTGAAGGCGCTGAATAACGCGCCCCAATCGGCTCCTCTTCGAAGCTGCCCCACCACCATGCAGGCGCTGTGCTGAACGCTCGTAGCCCCATATAGCCCCATAGTCAACATTATTATTTTTCTTGCCCTTTAAGTGATTCTTTATATATATAGGATATATATATATATATATATATATATATATATATATATATATATATATATATATATATATATATATATATATATATATATATATATATATATATATATATATATATAACATCCATTTCCCCGCTACTCTCACTTTTCTGTATCACTATCATAGAAGTGGTGTGGTTTTTGAGAATGATTTCTTCATTTTCGTAGTAGAAATTTCCTGAAAAACAACCAAGCTTCACACCATGATTGTGATAATAGAAGTGAGAAGTGGGGGAATGAAGGCTATATATATATATATATATATATATATATATATATATATATATATATATATATATATATATATATATATATATATATATATATATATATATATATATATATATATATATATATATATATATATATATATATATATATATATATATATATATATATATATATATATATATATATATATATATATATATATATACCTTTCGCCTGACGCGGTCATTCCGCATCTTCACCGAGGTGTGCCGTCCTAGTAGTCAGCCGTGTCCATTTTTCACGGTCTTCAGCCACAATTTGAACACATTCCATCCAGCTGTCACTATTCCATTTCCTGCGAAACGAAACATCGCGCCTGAACTGTCTTTCGATGCCGAGTGACTTTAAATCCTCTTTAACCACATCCGTCCAGAACTTTCGCCTACGCCCAGATGGCCGTTTCCAGACAGGATTTGGAAGCATTTTTAAAGCGTGTTGTACGAGACGATCCGGCGTTCTTCTTAGTATATGCCCGAGCAGTCGAAGTCGACTTTCCATTGCTGCTTGAGATGGCGTTAGGAGATGCTGGCACCTCCCTCGTATCAAGCGTTGATGTACTGCGTCGATTTCCTTGTAAAGGTCTTCGTTATAGCATACACGCGGCCAGAAATATCCAAGCAAACGCCTAAAGCTTCCTCTCCGTGCAATCCAACCTTTCCATCTGCGTTTTCGGTGCTGCCCACGTCTCCGATCCGTACATCATGATAGGGCGAATAGCGGATAGGTAGACGCGCAACTTCACTTCCTTCGCGATGGTGGTAGACCACAAACACTTGGTTAGAGAATTGAATGCAGACGTAGCTTTCGCACATCGTTGTCGAATATCCGCTGCATAACTACCATCGTTCTTCAGCAAACAGCCCAAATAACAGAAATCTTCCACCAGTTCGATACGTTGTCCGTCCACACAAACTCCAGTTGAAGGTCTCTGAGAGACCCACATCTGCTTGCATTTGTCGGGACGAAGACGAAGTCCATAGGCTGCGGCATACTTCGAAACGAGGTTCACAATCCTTTGCAGTTTTGCGTTGTTTTCAGCGAATAACACAATGTCGTCGGCGTACTCCAGGTCGACAAGGGAGCGTCCTGATGGTGTTAGGATCACTTCCGCAGGAAACTGTTCTGCAACTCTACGCATGATGTCATCAACGGCGAAGTTGAAAAGAAAAGGTCCTGCAACGGCTCCTTGCCTTACTCCTGTTTTCACCTCGAAAGCTGACGTAAATCCGACAGGTGTACGAACTGCTGCTGTTGTTCCTTTGTTCATGTCCTCGATTAACCGAACATACTTTTCCGGGACTCCATCTGCTCGCAGAGCATTGAGCAATCGATCACGATGAGGAGAGTCGAACGCGGCTTCAAAGTCCAAAAAAGCAAGCTGTAATGGCTTCGGAACCCGCTGCCACGATTCAATTACTCTTCTCACGACGAACACTTGGTCGATGGTCGATCTTCCAGGTCGAAAACCGGCTTGCTCATCTCTGGTCGTTCCTTCACGATGTTTGATAAGTCGCTCGAGAATGATACGTTCTAAAACCTTGTACATGACACGAAGTAGAGAGATTCCTCTGTAGTTCTTAGGATCCGTGACGGATAGCTTCTTGTAAAGAGGTACGATGATCGCATGTCTCCACGAATCGGGTATCCTTTCGCTCATCCATATGGCACGGATGGTGTTGGTCATTTCACGAATCCCAGACGGAGGAAGAGCTTTCAGCATTTCAGCAGTGATGTTGTCATCTCCACCTGCCTTTCCATTCTTCATTTTCCGGACACAATCCAAAACTTCAGACTCAGTCGGCGGTTCCTCACTGACATCGTAATGTGCTCTCTGAACATGCGGGAGCTCAGGTACTGATGGCGCTGGACGATTCAGTAGTGAACTGAAGTAATCCTTCCATATTGGCAGCGTCGCATCACCAACTGCAACTCCATTGGTAGTGTTCAAGACAGGAGAACATCTCTTCATCTTCCCGCTATACTGTCGCAGCAACGTGTAGGCTTTCTTCGGATTCTTCTCCTCCCAAGCCTTCTCGAACTCCTTAGCTCTACACGTCCACTCTCGTTCGCGGTCACTTTGAAGCTGCCGACGCAACTTCCTCCTCAGACGCTTCTCCTCCACGAAGTTTCCTGCAGTTCGGAGAGCACATACTCTGTTGTAGGTAGATGTTGTTTCTTCTGAGACGTAGGCGAACTTCTTCTTAGGCTGTACAACCGGGAGTGCCTCTTTCGAAGCGTCCTGGATGCACTTGACAAAAGAATCCGCGTCGCAAAGTTTCTTCTTAGTCCGTACTCCGATGTGAATAGAAACGCGTTGTCGGAAACTCCTTCTGCACTCTTCATCTCTGAGACTTGTCATGTCAATCCTCTGGAGAGGCTGAGCCCCTCGCTTCCTCTTATGAATCCTCGCAGTGAAGTTCAACAGAACAGGACGGTGACCCGAATCGAATGCGACATCCCACACAGCTCTAGATCTTCGAATGTCCGATACTGGAATATTCCTCGTCAGGACATAGTCAAGCTGTAGTTTCAAAGTTGTCATCTTCCGCTTCCGCTGCTCTTCTGGAGATAGCCGGGTTGGTCCTGCCACGTAAGCTGATGGCGGCGATGATTCCTCTTGAATGTCGATGCAATAATCAGACCACTGCGTTCACAAAAGTCGACAAGGCGGTAGCCATTGTCCGATGTTTGCTCCACTGGGTAGAACCATTTACCGAGTACTTCGGATTCCTGATCAAGTCCCATCTTCGCATTTGCGTCAATCCCCACGACAACAGCATGTTGACAAGGTATCCTGGCCAGCAACGTATTGAGTTCCTCATAAAACGCATCCTTCGAATTGTCTTCGGCGGTTTCAGTGGGCGCATGAGCACTCACTATCCACAGATTGAATCCTCTGTGATCCCGCAGTCGTACGAATGCATTCCGACACGACGTTGAGCCGAACTCCTTGACCATACCATTGAAATCCTTCCTTACAGCTATTGCACAGCCTCCCACTCTCCTATCGTCAGCGTTACCGCAGTAGATGGTGTACTCTCCGACGCTGATGACGGGTCTATCCTTGAGGCGGGTTTCCTGCAAAGCAGCAAACGGTGCATGGAAATAGCTCAGAAGTCTGGATAGCGCAGTTTTTGGATATCACTCGACAGCGATCGACAGTTCAGGGTGGCGAAATTGTGGCTTGTGGCCAAAGACTCCATGACTCCCTAGGTACGGATCCTAAGGTGTTATGGACCAGAGGCCTTAGTGTGCCGGACGGCGACACCTTTATGCAATGTGCGGGATACTTTCGCGATATAGTTGTGCACGCTATATCGCTCGAACGTTCCTGTGTACACTCAAACGTCTGCTGGGTACAGTAGAAGCAGGGGCACCAACGAGCAGGTACCAACAGACTTGTATACACACCCCCATATATATATATATATATATATATATATATATATATATATATATATATATATATATATATATATATATATATATATATATATATATATATATATATATATATATATATATATATATATATATATATATATATATATATATATATATATATATATATATATATATATATATATATATATATATATATATATATATATATATATATATATATATATATATATATATATATATATATATATATATATATATATATATATATATATACACACACACAAGTTAGCACTCGTGTGGAAAAAAAGAGAAAACAGGAAAACAAACTATCAACCTCAAACGGAATATTCAAAGTAAAGATACTGTTAACCAATGAAACGAGAACAACGATGGATCAGTCCGAAGAATAGCACAGGGAAACGAGCAACCCAGCACTACGGAGGGTCACTCCGCCGCTCCCCGGAAGTCAGTTTCATGTGCACTAAGTTCTTATAGGCGCCGAAGTTTATAGGAATAGTATCGTTCCTACTGAGATCTTCGAATACCGGAACAATTCTATTAGTGAAAAAGCAGCGCCGACACTCAAGGTTTGACACGGTACGGTGGAATTTAATCGGACCCCCCCCCCCGGGTTACCGAATCTCTCGTTCTCACGAAATCCCCAGGCCTAAGACCAAACTTGCCATTGAAAAGGATATGATGGAACAGAAACAAACCGTTCTTTTTTCCTTCTGAGAGCCAAAAGCTCTAGGCCAAGGAGTGCATTTCTGTCAGCAGCGGAGGGCAATTGCCCATAAATGAAGCCATGCTGTCTAATAAGAACTCTTCTAGTAAAATTGTTCTGTATCTTTTCCAATCTATTAATGTTCTTGAGTTTGGCGGGGTTGAATACCGGGGTACCGTACTCGAGTAGAGGCCTTACATACGTGGTGTAAGCTCTGATAAGCACAGAGGGATTGCAAGTTGACAACCCCCTGAAAATATTATTCATAGCAAAAGTTGCTTTATTCGAGATAGATTCACAGTGTTTATCAAAACTCAGACTTTTAGTAATAGTGAAACCTAAATCAGTTATTTGGTCAACTTCTTGGATCTGACAGTCACTGACAGTATATTTACTGTTGGCATTGCTATTACCCAAGTGGAGAACCTTCGTTTTTTCTTTTGCCAACGGGAGATTCCAATCGCGAGACCAAGTACTAATAATGTCAACAGACTGTTGTAGCAAGATACAGTTCTCCGGTTGGGAAACGTCCCGATAGATCTTGATATCATCCGCAAATGCACTGAAACCGGTGCCACAGGAAGTGACAAGACCGGCGATTTCGTGAGTGTATATGTTGAAAAGTATGGGCGACAATACCCCGCCTTGTGGTACACCACTCAGGACTGGCCTTGGAGTTCAGTGAGAAGAGTCAACACAGACCGAGAACGTCCTGTCAGTTAGGAAAGAACGTATCCATGAAACTATTCGCGGATGGATACCAACCATTGAGAGTTTTTGCAATAATTTGTCGTGAGGAACCTTATCAAAAGCCTTAGCAAAATCAAAATACACAACATCAACACTCTTCCCAACATCTAGGAAAGCCGTCCACTTGTTTAGTGCTTCTATGGTTGCCGTCACAGTGGACTTCCCTCCCTGGAAACCATGTTGGAAGGGAGAGATAACCTGATTTGCTTCCAAGTGACAAACGATTCTCTTCTTCAGAATTTTTTCGAACAGCCGTGAGAAAATAGATGTTATACTGATTGGCCTGAAATTAGCAGGGTCTGTGAAAGGGGGCTTTTTTGGAATGGGGGTAACAAATGATTGCCTCCATTTGATGGGGACTTCACTGGACATGAAGCTCAGATTGAAAATATGCTCCAGGGGACCTGCAGTATCAAGAGCGATCTGCTTGACAAAGCTGAGTGGTATGGCGTCGGAAGTGATAGAGTTGGATGAAGGCCAGGCAAGAAGTTCCTTGATAATTTCATCTTTGTAAAACCAACATGAATCAGCCATAACAGCGAAAGAATTGGAGACAGGTAGACTGTCCATAGAAGAGACGTCAGAAAACGACTTTTGAAATACGTCCGCCAACAACTCAGCTCTATCAGTAGCATTCCTCACCAATGCCCCATTGGGGTTTTTGAGAACCCCCCCAACACCTGGTTTTTCCCGCAGTTTAGAGTTGATAAATCTGAAGAAGGAATGTTTATCACTTGACTCGACAGCTTTTTTCTCAGTATGGTTATTATACTTCTTCAATTTATTAGCGAAACGTTCACTAACTTTTTTGAACCGTTCCCAGAACTCAGCACAGTCCTGAGTTTTAGCCAAATGCCACGCCTCTGATCTCAATCGCTCAAGGTTGGTTAAATGCGGTGGGAGTCTTCGTTTATTACGGTAACACGGTTCAAGGGGAACGAAAGTATCAATGCAATGATGGATGATAGAAAGAAAAAGCTCGTACTTCTCGTCCACACTGACAACAGTGCCCAAGGAACCGAACCAGTCTACATTAAGTAAATGATTGCGAATAGCATCGAGATTTACTTTCCTAAAATTCCTTCTATATACAACGGGAGCATTACACCTCGGAAGGTTAAGTGCAAAATGAACGATAGAGTGATCACTGGACCCCAACGGCGGAGAAATGCTTACTGAATTGACCATACAGCTATCATTACACAGAACTAGGTCAAGAACATGACCACCACGGGTCGACGCCCTAACAAATTGCTCAAGGCTATGACTCGAGCACACAGTTAAAAAACTTCTTGAGATGGAACTCACATTGGCAAAATCAGATGGTTCATTCCAATTGATATCCGGAGGTTAAAATCGCCTGTGATGATAGAAGGCCAGCTACAAGAAATAAGGTCGCCGATGGTACTGAACAGTTGCTCAGACAAATTCGAAGTACAAGATGGTGTCCTGTACACAACCAGAAACCGTATGGGTTTCAAGTCGATTTCCAAATCCGTGCAAAGGATTTCATATGCATCAGGGACAGAATCCTGGAACACAAGAACTGGACAAAAAAGTTTCCTAGCCAGAAAAAGAACTCCTCCACCCTTTTTGCGAAGACGGTCCGACCTCAAAACTTCGTAATGCGAGCACCAGTCACCCAGTAGAGAAACCGACCCAACCCCACCGTTCAACCATGTTTCAGTTAAAGAGATAATGTCCGTGTCGAATTTTTGAAGCAAGAATTTCACCGCGTCAACGTTCTTTACTAAAGAGCGAATGTTAGTGGCAATACATGTAAGGCGGCACAAAATTATCCGGGGAGAGTTTAGCAGTTTCCCGAGCTCGTAGGGGCTGGGTCACCCAGGGAAGATGCAGAAGGATGAGTTACAATGTTCGAGGTGCTGGCATGACTTACATTTACAGGAGCAACGATATTCCCACGACTAGAGTTGGGACGCTGCCGTTGGGCCCTGACCCTGTCCCTCTCCTTCTTTGAAAGAGAGGGCCTTATAAAGATCCCCCTGGAGGAGAAAGATTTGAGCCAGTGGGCTCGACGACAGACTAGATTAGCGTGAAACGTTGTAGGCAAGACCAACTTAATCAAGCGTGACCTACCAAAATTCGGCTTACCCATCCGATAAATGGATGTGGGCCTGCACTCAACCTCCAAATGATCTAATATCTTAGCAATACAATTCTCATCATGTAATACCCTAACCGATGATGTGACATCGGAAGATTCATCAATACCAGAGATCACTACCGACCGCTTCCTCTCACGTTCCTCAAACGTGCAATCACAGTTATTAGTAGGCCTAACAGGAGAGGATGAGCGCACAGTTAAGTTGTGGGAAAGCTCAGACTTGAGAGTAACAATCTCAGCTTGTAATACGGCATTATCCTGAAGTAGCTGGGCATTCTTAGCGGCTAATGACCTATTCTCATCCACAAGTTCAAGATTCTTCGACATGATTAAATCAAACTTCTCCCTCATAGACGAGAATTCGCTTATCACAAGCTTCAGATGCGTTGGAAGCGTTTCATCCTTCATCAATTCCACAACAGCACCAGCAAAATCCAACGGTACTTGTGATCCAACTTCTCCGCCGCGACTCGTTGATGCTCGCGTCTGAACAGGAGAGCGGCGAACACGGTTAGGCATACTTACGAAACAGATGAGTTGAAGCTAATAGACCTGTGATGGTGGCTTGTTGAAAAGTCGAGTATAAGATTTCGCACCCCGCCACAGAGGTACTCGCAGTTAGTAGACGTTGACAATAGACCAAGAGCAGTATATATAAACGTCGGCTGTTCGACGAGATACGTGCGATTCAATAGCGCATTTGATATTCAACCATCAAGTATACGAGTGGTAGGCCGGAGAACAGCAAGGTACCTCAAACTTGGGTAATTAAACCGAAAACTTATTAATTAAAAAATGATTGAAACACTAAACCAGTGGACTTCTAGTTTGGATAATAAAAACAGTGTAGATGTTATTTGCTTCGATTTTGAAAAAGCATTCGATAAAGTGGATCTCGACCACGGGTGCGTTGGAAAAACTCCAAAACAGGTTCACACGCAAGGTGATGATCCGGGTCAGGGGTCTCAGCTATAGTGAAATGCCGTGCAGCTTTGCTAGGAATAAGGAGCTACAACCTAAATCGCTGGCCTGCAGAAGGAAAAGGTTCGATCTTCTGATGGTGTATAAGATCTTGTATGGCCTTGTGGGACTCAAGCCAAACGATTTCCTCCAACTCAGGGCATCTACCACAAGAGGCAGCAGTTTTAAGCTCGTCCGCAACATAGCCAGGAAGAGTTTGAGGCATCACTTCTTTGTTATTAGAGCAGGAAGTGAGTTTGAAAAGTTACTCAAAAAGGGCAACCTCCCTACAACTCTTTCCGCGTTCAAACGTAGCTTGGATCAATACTTGACGACTGAGGATGATTGAGCCTGATTCAATTCATATTGCTACTGTATCCGTTTCCTGTTTTTTTTTCATTCAGTGCTTTTCATTTGTTTTCCTATGTAACTTAATTATGCAGGCATGACCTGTAATAAACAAATACAAATACAAAATGTAAAATTGATTGCCAGAATGCAGCATCTGGGCATTCACGAAAAAATTGTCAATTGGGTTGAAGCCTTTCTCAGCTGCCGAGATGTCGTACGTTCGTGCCGTGGCAGTGTGGAGGAAACAACATCACCTTCGTGCAAACCGACATCACTCCCTCCACCGAGAGGGTTTTCGTCATGGGAGAGTCGCTGGCTGGCCCCAGCTCTCCTGAAGATTCTACTACAAAGGGCTGGCGTCGAGAGGAATCCTGGACCTGTGCAGAAGTATCAATGTGCCACCTGCAGCAAGAAAGTCAACTGGAATGGAACAAGCGTCCAATGCTTTGGATGCCAAAGGTGGGTGCACTTCTCCTGTTCAGGTCTTAGTTCTGTGAGGCATCAAAACTCATCCTTCCGTTGTGTTCTGTGCTCCGCCCCCAGCAACTCTTGATTCCTCATTCACCAACCGCCCCCTCTCTATTGTACATATAAATCTTAACGGCCTTCGCACCAAATTATCTGAACTACGCTCACTACTATAGACTTGTGGACGAATCCAGTGCTGGTCGCCCAGTTTCTCAACTTGTGACGAAACCCTTCTCAGTGGCTGCAAAGAAGAAGAAGAAGAAGCCTTTCTCAGCGGTACGCGTTAACAATTGCCTTTCTTCTGTCGGAAGTGCACCTAGTGGGGTCCCTCAAGGGGGGGGGGTCTTGTCCCCAATTTTGTTCAACATTTATACATATGATATTCCCAATATAGTGGAACGTGGAGGTGTTAGGTGTCAGATCTTTGCGGATGATATCAAGGTTTTTAGTGAAGTTAGGAATAATGGGGTGTCAGCTTTGCAGGATAGTATTCAAGCTGTTTGCTGTTGGTCGGAAACATGGGGACTGCCCTTGTCAGCTGGGAAAACCAAAGTCCTACACGTGGGAGGAGACCCTAATCTCCAAGCCACCTACGTAATTAACGATATTCCTATTCAGGCAATTGATAAAATAAAAGATCTTGGATTCGTAGTAGATAACAAGCTTTCGTTTGATGAGCATTGTAGGCTCATTGCTACTAAGGCGCAGCAGAGACTCTTTCTCCTTTTTAAATCGTTAAGATCGAAAGATGCGAAGTTGCTGATAAAGGCTTATAAATTTTATGTTCGTTCAATGTTGGAGTATGGCACTTGCGTTTTCGGGCCCTATAAACGTCAGGTAGTTGAAAGGTTGGAGAGGGTACAAAACAGCTTTACGAGGAAAGTCTTTATTCGGACATTTGGATTCACATATGCCAACATTCCTAGGAGTTATCTGAGAAATAAAAGGCTACAGCTCGACACTCTTGCTCTCCGTAGGAGAAGAAATTATTTATTCTTAATTTTCAAAATGTTGAATGGTCTCGTGGGTCTGAAACTATCTGAGTTCTTCACCTTGAGACGTTCTAATACCTGAGGTCAGGGGTTCAAACTCAGCTTCTCTCAGCATCGAACTCGCTTAAGGCGAAATTTTTTCACAATTCGTGGGGGATTGGAATATCTGCGCTTCAGTAAAAGGCTCTTGGTGCCTAGTTCATTCAGTATTTTTAAAAGACAGGTTGACCGGTATTTGCAACAGGAACCGTTTATTGGCTCTAGTAGGACCTAGTTTTCTTATTGTTTGCTGTTGGTTATGTTTTAATGTTTTTCCATTCGCTTTTTTTTGTTTTGTTATGCACATGTGCTGTTTTGTTATGCACACGCGCATGTAATAAATGTAAAAATATTCTGCGCTCAATGGTCACCGGTCAACTCCTATCCGTATGATTTGATGTGAGATGATCTCAATAGAAATGTGTTTTCGAATATCTGAAACACATTCAGATATTCAGTGTTTTTCGTGAAATCTTTGTGTTCTCTCCTCACCTAGAATTGTTCAGGATTTTAACTTTGGTTCGAAGAGCTCTACGTGATTGCCCAAGCCTCAACAAGGAGGTGGTTTTTGAAATGTGTATAGCCTGTCTCTTTCCTTTCCGGCCAGTCGCAGCACGGCTTGACGGGCTTACCACGTGCGTCCTAATTGCGGCGTTTATGATATATTGCGCACTTTTTTTGCCGAATTTTATTGGAAAAATAATTTAAAAACGGCAAAGGACAATCGAGAAAATTAGTCCGAAAACGGCCGGCAAACGGCAATTGCCGCACATCTCTGGTCCGGAAGGAACAAGCAGCGGAGCGGTTGGTCATGGTAAAATATAACAATTGTAAGGAGATTCTGACATGATAAATCCGATAAGTCTTTCCTCGACCGCCTCAAAAAGAGGGATAAGGGCTATAGCATGTGATGCCAACGCCGCCTTGTTTGCCTTTTGGTCGTGTGATCTCCCCATTCTCCCCTTTTTTGAAGGCGCCCTTCACGGAATTTTCGAACATACATAACATAAGTGACTGGTGTATTTCACTCGAATCTGCCCTTTATCGCTTTTTTACAGGAGTACGAAAGCAATCTTGCCGCTCATCTAGAACATATTGGTATAGAAACTCATATGTATGCATCCCAGTGGTTTCTCACTCTGTTCACAGCTAAATTTCCTTTGCAAATGGTGTTTTATATTATAGATTTATTTCTCAGTGAGGTTCGTGGCTTCAGTGTTTACGTGCTGCCTCGATGCGATTTGTATGTGCGATCGTTTAGGGAATGAATACAATATTCCACATCTCACTAGCTTTGTTGCACGACGCCGCTGCTGATCTACTTCAGCTGGATTTCGAGGGGACTCTAAAGTACGTTTTCGTTACCAGTGCTTTCGTGGCGACTTCCTTGTTAAGTACTCGTTCTATTATCGTTTTCGTTTAGGTACTTCAGAGTCACCCTTCCTCGAAAATACAGAACCGAAGCAAATGCCAGGGCATTGATTAATCACGCTGTTGCATTTAGGGTGTGAACTTATTTTTTTCGTCTTCTCTTATCCTTTTCATTTAATCGTTCTGATAAGGTTTTTCATAGTTGCTTTTGAAATGAGATGTTTCATTTGATTTATTTTTATTTATATGAAATACATCCGCGAAGGCGGATGTAACCCTCTTCATAAGAGGTTAGCACACTGGCAAAAAAATAGAGAACTGAAGTGCATCAGGGTGTAGACCCACCCGGCAACTGTAGGAAACTTTGGCTCAATTTCATTGGTGAACAGGGAGTTTTGATACCAGTGGTGGCTCCAACCGCCAGTATAGACCGCAATTTTCATATAGTTACCCTTTAACCGCTCGCACCTCAACATACCACAGTCACATTAAGTAAGCAGCTACTCCCATGAGGAGCAACCGAGTAGGAGGTTCATGACTTTATCCTTTTTTATTTGCATCTTCATATCTTTTTTGGAGAATATCGTTCATCTTTACAATGGGTGCTTAGAGAGTTGGGGTAGTTTTGTACCCTTTTCGCCGTAACGGCAGGAGTTCACTGGGTATGAATAGTAGTTAGACGAGACGAAATCAATAGTGTACCGCTTATCACGGTTATCGAGGAACGGGTGACGTGGGCAACGCCCAACCCTCGTGCAGATGCAGGTGGCTGGGCGAAGAGGTGAAGTTATCATCGCAAGCGATGATACTATCCTTGTAAACAACAAACCTCTGAATCTCATCGGGCAACGCTAGCAGTACGATGGTATTTCGGTTTATTCAAGAAAATCAGTGGTCAAACCTGGCAGTATTTAGTTTTTGAGAATTCTCTATCAACAGAAATCACCGCCGGAGACTTTCATCGATTTTCTGGAATTATCTATTTTATTGTTTTTTTTTTTCGCAAAAATTAATAAATGACTTTAGAGGCAGATCCATTCGATAGAAGGTCTCCTTTAACTCCTAGAAATTCTGTTTGCCCCCTGATTTCTTTCGGTGAAGGGAAATAACCATCGCAGTGCTAGCGTTGACCGACGAGATTCAGAGTTTTGTTTGTAAACATCGCTAAGGTCTCAGCTCGTCTCTGAGTTGGGCTCGCGCTGCTGTGACTAAAGAGGGTGGCCGATGCTCTGGGCGACGGGAGAAAAAGGGGGCGGGGCCTGAAAGAAATGGAATTCAGAAGTGCAAAAAAATTTAGAAATATTTATTTCACTAAATCATCAAGTTTGGCCGAGTTTCTTAGCCATCTGAACTATGAGCCCGACCAGCACATCCCAAGCCGGAAGGAGTAGAGCCGCTGTAATTCAGAGCTAAAGGGTGGGGCACCAAGCGTGGACCGATTACAGCGCAGCGCTTCACCCAGAATCTGCCCAAAAGTTCCAGAGGGAGTGGAAACTCTTACGAATATCAAGGGGTCAGGAAATTGTGAGGTCAAAGTGCTGTGAGGCTGTCAAGCGATTCCTGTACAAAAAAGGCCTTTTTCGTCTATCCATATCTGTTCAAAACCATCAGGAACCAACAAGATATTCCACTTTGGCATTCACGGCGTTCGCTTATTCATATGCAGGCCACCGTTGCTTTTTACGAGAATTCGAAAGACTGAAACTCTAAAGAAATGCTTATTTTTGCCTTGTATTTGGAGATTGTGGGACCATGTGTAGTTTAATGGAGCGAAGTCTGTTGAATACCATGAGTTGGAAACCAAGTTCGGGCCGAGTTTTGCGATTCTCTGAGGAGAGCACAATGTGACGTCTGGTCGAAGAGTAGTGGAAAGCTTGACAATTGAGCGTCTCACCGAATCGGATCTGGCCGGTGTAGACGGCAGCTGTGACAGTCTTGGCTGCGGGAAGCAGCTCGTTCCATGACGGCAGTTTCACTCTTCACAAAAAAGGATATGTTTACATCCCCGGGTGAGGACTCGGCTTCAGCTGTGTTGGCAGCCCTGTGTCATGTAGAAGCAAGACCACGTGTCACTTCGTCGAAAGGGATCCTGCTTTCATCGCCGGTCACAATATCCTCAAGAAACTCATGTCGTTTCTGTTTGAAGAGCAGCAACTCCCCGATATTGTTAACATGCTCCTGCTTAAAGGCAGTAGGCACGCTCGAAAAAGTTGTTGAGATAACTACATTACTGGTATCGTATGGTTCCTAGTAGAATGCCAACGCCGTTGTAAGCGTCAAAAACGAGTCAAAACTACTAAATTTGAGCAATGCAAATCGGAAAATTTCTGCAACCGCGCCCACGAGCTTCGTCAACCCCGCCTCAAAATACAAACTCGTCCAGATTGATCTTTCGAATACGGTCGCTTTGGCTAGATTTTGACGCTTCCAACGAGGTGAACGTTCCAGTACGGTCTGTAAGAGTATATCGGTTTCTCTATCTCACCCGTTTTGTTGCTAAGATTTGCTGTTTCAACCGCGCGCGATAAAACTTGTCCAATTTCACCCGATAACAAAAACAACCCTTATTAGTCTATTTGCATGCAGTTTTCGTTGTTTTTTTCGATAGTACCTCATACCTCCAGTTTCAAAACTTTGATTTATATCATAAAATCGATATCATTTTTGAGCGTGTCTGCTGCCTTTAAAGGCACAGTACACCCTCAGATATGAATTTTGAGATTTTCGTGTAATTGTGTAGAAGACCCCTCCTGTATAACACCTGCCAAGTGCGAGATCTCAGTTCCTCCAAATAAGCGAGATAAAAGCGACCACCACGGGCCTGACCTCCTCCAGCCACCACCACAAGCCCGGCACCCTTGCTGATTTTCGATTTCAATAGCAGCTAGATGGATGGATGATTTTCAACCGAGTCGTCGTTCTTCACTTCCTTTCCGATCTATCTCCTCATCCTGTTTTGCTATCATTCCGCGACTGCGAATCAAGAGAAATACAGGCCTGAGACGACTCGTCCACCAAATTTTTGCCCTCAAAATACAGGCATTTTTAAGGAGCCATAGCTCCGTTTGTAGGGGGTCTTGGACGATTTCAGAAATACCATTGTGCTCACAGTGTGACCCTCTCCAAGATAAGGATAAAACCAAAAAAATAATTTTCTGGGTGTCCTGTGCCTTTAAGGAGTGAAGGTCAGCCTATGATGGAACCATCTGGATTGAACACACATTATAGGAGACATCGTGAAGATGGTTGCGTTGAATCAGTCGAGTATTGGCTGCATTTCCTGCTTGATAGATTTCGGAATTTTGTTTGATAGCGCTCTGCAATACATTACCGTCTATGGGTGAAGGTCGGACGTCATGCTCATGTTTTAAAATGATCTCATATCTTCAGCGAGGCTATCGAACCAGCGGACTGTCCAATAGGACATAGTTCTCTCGCCAAACATGTTGATGTCAGCGGTCGCTCTTCTGGCATTTCTGTTTTAGCTGCACGTGTAGTAGATGATTGTTCGAAGTTGGGATTATCATTGTTGGGAAGTGATCAGAATCGTGCGCGAGCACCTTTGTATACCCCTGGAGTGACATTTCTGGGATTCCTCCAGAAGATTCCACATTCACTAGGGCCTTTCAATTCATTTTTTTTCGAATTCTAGACCAAAATATTTGGTGCAGGACTCTCAACAGTGGTATACGTTACATACATCCTCTCGTTCTCGGAGCCAGAGTCCTCTCCGCACTTGCGGACAACGGCTGTTGCATCACGCAATAGGTGATAATTGTGCTGGGACCACTTGGTCCCGGCACGACTCACTTTTAGCCCAGAACGATTATCATCGTGTCGCGTGAGCCTACAACCGTAGTCCGCATTTGCGGACCGGAATTCGACTTCTGAATAGAATCGGGGTGCTCGCTCACTTATATTGTTTTCCAAGCGTAGACTTTCCATTCTAGCTTAAGCACAAACGTCTTCTGAAGTACGAGAAGGAATATCTTGAGATGAGGGAGCGGGAGCGCGAGAACGAGGATCCTCTTATAAAACTTCAGGTAACTTAAAAGTTTTCATTTCTACTCTTCATTTACCAATTATCGGAATTTTGTAATCTTCTCGGCATATATCAATCCTTCTGGGGATCTACCACACATTCGACTTCCATTCAGAATCTTAGAGGTTTTTGAATGTGTATTGGGCCTATATAATGACTTGCTGGGGCCAGCCAATGTTCAAGTAAATGCTCTTGTCTTTCTAGACAAGTCTGGTACTAATTTGCCGACCTCGTAGGGATATGAGGCTTGGTTGGCCTAAGGCGACGATCGATCACTCGACCGTGTGCGCGACAGTGGCGCCTCATGCCACTGCCCCATAGGCGTCCGTTAACTAACATCAAGCTTTATCCATTTCGTTGAAAAGTCAAACTCTTGAGTTTTTAGAATTCAAATTTGATTGTAGTTCCCATCAGATATTTAATTCAGAAGGAGAACGTCCGGAATTGTGAAACGATTCTCCGACTGGAACGTGAAAATGACGATTTAGCGCACGAGCTTGTTACAAGTAAAATAGAACTTCGGCGGAAATTGGACACTGTTGAGGTATGGCTCTTTCTGGTGATTTCTCCTATTTTTGCTGATGTTGTGTACGGGACACAAACGGCGTGCAAAAGTTTATTTCCAAAAGGTTGCCACACGCAAGTGGCTAGGCAAAATGTACAGCAAGAATAACAGTGAGTAGTAGTGAGGCGAGTGGTTGGCTGCTCGGCGTCGTCGTGGTGGCTTGGCGTCGAGGCGTAGAGTGGAGCGGTGGTGCAGGAACGGAGTGGCAGTGGTGGACGAGTCCAATAGGATCTGTAACAGTGCGGCGGCAGGGGTTTATATAGCGCGGTGGGTGGTCTGTGATTGGCCGGTTTCCGCGCCTAGATCAAAGCCCACCCACATGGTGATCAGTCGATAATTCAACTGATGTTTGATCTCCCATCACAAGACCTCCCCTTTTAAGAGGCGTTCTACGGTGAGGAGAACCAATTTGTTATCAACCGACTAAAGTTCGTAGCGCTTTGATTTACGGCGCTTTCGGGTTGATCTTTGTAACGTAACTGGAGCAAACCCAACGGTTCGCGGTTTTCGAGCTCGCCTTTCAACTACCCCTGGAGTTGCGCGACTCGTACTGGGTTGCTCATCGTTACCCTGTGTATCGGCATCGGAGGGATCATCACTGGGTATGACCACAGTCTCATGCTCTTGATCCGGCCCATCTTGACTAGCTTGTTCTGGCACTCTTTCAGTGCTGAGCGGAGCGGTTTCAAACAAATCCAAGAGCAGATCTCGCGAGTAGGCATTGTCGTACATATGACTCAATATGCTACCACGCATTTGGTTTGCATGTTTGCGAACTGTTCTACCTCCAATGTCAACTTCGTACATGACTTTTCCAATGGTCTTTACCACTCTCCCTTGAGTCCATTTAAAATTGGATGCTCCATTGTAATCCTTTACTAGGACAGTGTCTCCGGGTGAAAAGTCTCGGGGTTTCGTACCATTTTTCCGATTAAATTGTTCTTCAGTCCTTTTCCGATGGTCAGCGGCACAGTCTACTTCTGTCTGCGCTTCCAACGGTCTTAGCATACCCAACCGGGTTCTTAACTTTCTTCCCAGGAAAACTACGGCTGAGCAATTGCCTTGCAGAGCAGAATTAGGTGTTGTGCGGTAAGCCAACAACACAGCGTTTAGACAGTCACTTTCTGGGCGAGCGGACGACCTTCCCTCCCCTTTTAGCTTCTTAATCCCTCTTTTCAGGATATCCACGAATCTTTCTGCTTGACCATTCGACTGAGGATGGTACGGTGGTGTTCTTACATGGTTAACACCTCGTTCTTCGCACATCTGCTTGAAAAGCTCGGATGTGAATTGTGTTCCATTATCGCTCACTAGCGTCTTTGGATTTCCATAGCGTGCGAAAAGCTCTTTCAACAGCTTCACCGTTGTGCCAGCTGTGATATTTTTCATTTCAAACATCTCCGGCCATTTACTCAAGGCGTCAACAACGACCATGTAGTACACTCCATCCATTGGGCCAGCAAAATCAACATGAATTCGCTCCCATACATTTTCTGGTGTCTTCCAGGTTTGCAGAGGTACTTTAGTCGGAGATTTTGATTGTAGTTGGCAATCAGCGCAACTTTTCACAACCTTTTCGCAGTCTTCATCGATATTTGGCCAGTAGACATAGCTTCGCGCTAGTCCTTTCATCCTGACAATCCCAGGATGACCATAGTGCAGCTCTAGGAGAACGTCTTTTCTCAGCGTCTCTGGCACGACAACTCTATCGCTTACCATCACGCAGCCTTGCACTATCGATAACGATTCACGTTTACAGTAAAACTGCTTCATTTCAGGTTTTACAACTTTTGGTCACTTTCCAGTATCAATGAAACTTTTCAGCTTCCGCAGCAGAACATCCTTTTCAGTGTGCTCACGAATCATATTTGCCGTGACGGGCAACCTACGAATAGCGTGTGCAAGCACTACATTCACGTCAACCTCCACTGAGGCGACTACACGATCCTCCTCAACAAGAGGATGCCTCTGTATTAGCCTTGACAAACCATCAGCTTGTCCAAATGAGTCCTTCTTGATGTACTCGATTTCGAAGTCATAGCCTATGAGCATTGTTGCCCAACGCATCAGACGGTTGGCTGAGTGGACCGGTATGCCCTTTTTGCTACCAAATATGGCTAGCAGCGGCTTATGGTCAGTTCGGAGCGTAAAACGCCTCCCATAAACAAGTTTGTGGAACTTTTTGATTGCCTCCACAAGACCCAAAGCCTCCTTTTCGATCTGAGCATAATTCTTTTCTGCGACTGTTAATGATCTCGAGCCGTGGGCGATCGGCTTTTCTATTCCATTAGGCATTTCGTGCGAGATCACGTATCCTATCCCATAATCGCACGCGTCAGCAGCTACGATTAGCTTCTTCCTAGGATTGTAATGTGTCAAATTCAAATCTGACATCAACACTTTCTTCAGTTTTTCGAACGCTGTTTCATGTGTGTGTTTCCAGATCCATTTAATGTCTTTTTTCAGCAAAGCATCCAGTGGTCCACGCATCTCCTTCATATTCGGAATGAAGGACGAGTAGTATGTAACCATGCCTAGGAATGCGCGCAACTGTGCCACATTCTGTGGTGCTGGCATTTTAGCGATGGCAGCCACCTTCTCTGGATTAGGACGACGTCCATCTCGGTCTACAACGAACCCGAGAAAACGGATTTCTGGTTTTGCAAACGAGCATTTTTCGAGTCTGACACGAAACCCGTATTCTTTGATTCGTTCGAGTAAAGCATGAATGTTTTTTCTATGCCCTTCAGGTGTTTTTCCGACTACCAGAATATCGTCCAGGTAGGTAGAAGGGTACTCCTTCCAGACCAGATATCATTTTGTTCATGATGCTTTGGAAAATTCCTGGCGCTGTCTTGGTACCAAAACGCAACCTTTGTATCGATATAGACCCTTGTGTGTATTGATTACCACCAACTTTTGGGCCTCATCCGTCAGCTGTACTTGAAGGTAAACATCCGAAAAGTCAATCTGTGAAAAGATCGTTCCACCATTCAGAGATGCGAAAATATCCTCCGGAGTGGGAATAGGATACTCGTATGACTCCATGGCGTTGTTCAAACCAGTTGAAAAATCGGCGCAGACCCTCATTTTGCCATTCGCTTTACGAACGCAAACTATTGGAGCGGCCCATTCACTGTGGGTTATCTGTTCGATCACACCCATTTCTACCAGGCGCTCAATCTTTTTTTTCAACTGTCTCTATCGATGCATGCGCGACAGGTCTTTTCATCCTGAAAATCGGCTTAGCATTTGGCAACAATTTCAAATCTGCCTTTTCTTTCGTACAAGTGCCTAAGCCCTCTTGAAACACACTTTCGAATTTCCGTTTCAAATTATTCACCAGGTTGGCATCATCTACGGTACTCACACGAGCTACCATTCTTTCCATGTGATATGCCATCTCAGCGTTCTGTCTGATCCAATCGAGGCCGACTAGACTTCTACGGGGGGTTACGTAACAATATCCCTCGCCATTAGCACCTCTCAATTTGAACTTGCATTTCAATTCACCGTGAACCTTCATCCGGTTCCCACTAGCGCCTTTTACAATCAGGCTAGTGTTTCTGAGTTCAGGATCGCCCATTTTCTTCCATTCATACACACTCAAAAGCGTGATGTCTGAGCCTGTGTCCAACTGAAACTCTATTGGGTGCCCATTGACTTCAGCGGTGACGTATTGTCGAACCGCATTTACCTCAGCTTCAGCACTTCCTGCGAGAACTACTCGCCCGCAGCGTTTCTTGTGAGGTTTCGCAGTCGTCCTCGATCTGGACCTGCTTCGATATTGCGACGCTTTCTCACAATATTTCTCTTTGTGCCCTTTACCTTTACATGAGTTGCATACCCATGATTTGCTTCGGCACTCACGGCTTGTGTGACCAGTTCTACCACAGTTCCAACATTCTGATGTTCTTTCTTTTTCCTTCCGGAATGGCCCTTTTCTGACCTCTCTAACATCAGCTGAATCCTCTCCAATCATCTTTGACGTCTTCAATAACGTCATTATTCGGTCACATTCCTTATACATCTGATGAAGCGTAGGCTTCCGTTGTTCCTTTGCTTCCTTATCCAAGAAGGCAAGCAATCTTGGTCGAATTTCGCGATCTCTATGCGACTTGAGACCATAAATCCACAATAATGCCTTCAACCCTTCACTATCCAGCTCGTCGAAGCGAGCGTGTTCACACATTTCATTTATTCGACTAGTGTATTGCATGTAATCCTCTGTGTCCAGTTTTTCTACTTTCATACACTGATATCGCAATGTGAATTAAGATTTCTTTACATCGAACATGTCCTTAAGGGTTGAAATCGTTTCGCTGAACGAAACGTCGGATGGTGCTTTCGGGAGAATCTGACGCTTATACCTCTCGAATACTTCATTGTCAAGCTTCCCTAGCAACAATCTCAACCTTGCATCTTCAGCAAGGGATGCACCATCTTTTATTAATGTGTCTTCATGCCTTGCATACCACCGAGAGAAACACCTATCAATCTCGGGGTCAAACGCGAATTCTGTGATCCGACCGTTCAATTCCGACATCAATGTCGATTGATGCGGCACCACCTTATTTTCTGGCTTCGCCTCACTTTTTGTAGCCATCAATTGCATCATTTGCTGTACTAATTCCATTTGTTTCTGAGCATTTTCTTGCATCATCAGCCTCATTTGCTGAGCGTTCTGATCTAACAGCTTTTGGACGGTTTCCTGGTCCATTTTCAATCAAGGGCGATAATCTCAAATCAAGCCCAATATGCTCTTTTGCTCAAAAACTTTGCTCCAGCGTCTTGAACGCGAGCTCAATCAATTGCCTTTTGGATCAAGCACAATCAATCAAAATGTGCGATCTCTCGACCAAGTTCAAGCCCAGAGGCGACTATTGGTCTATTCAGGTGCTCAAGCGCAAAAGCGCGACTTCCCTGATCTTAGCAACTCCAGAAAATCAACCGCCAGGGCGGGCTTCTGGTCTATCTTCAGGTATTCAACCGCAGGGCGGGCACCTGGTATCTAGAAAGCAATTCAACCGCAGGGCGGGCTGCTATCGACTTTTTTGCACTTTAGTTCGTTTTGCAGGTAATCGACCGCGAGGCGGGAGACCTGGTCGCCAGTTGTTGTGTACGGGACACAAACGGCGTGCAAAAGTTTATTACCAAAAGGTTGCCACACGCAAGTGGCTAGGCAAAATGTACAGCAAGAATAACAGTGAGTAGTAGTGAGGCGAGTGGTTGGCTGCTCGGCGTCGTCGTGGTGGCTTGGCATCGAGGCGTAGAGTGGAGCGGTGGTGCAGGAACGGAGTGGCAGTGGTGGACGAGTCCAATAGGATCTGTAACAGTGCGGCGGCAGGGGTTCATATAGCGCGGTGGGTGGTCTGTGATTGGCCGGTTTTCGCGCCTAGATCAAAACCCACCCACATGGTGATCAGTCGATAATTCAACTGATGTTTGATCTCCCATCACAACAGCTAACTTCTTTCATATACTCTTTTTATGGATATGATGCCAGTTTCAGATGTTTTTTGTGCTAACTTTTCTTTCCATACTGAATTTTCAGGATCAAGTTGAAACGTCGGCGAACACCATTGAGCGGATAACCAGGCAGAATGAGGATCTTATCGACGAAAATCGTAGCTTACAGAGGGAATATAATCAGGTAGTTAGTTATGGAAAGATATTCTCGAATGCCACATTGCATGTGTTCGCGTTAGCGCGGCGTTATGCGTGCGTATATGTGAATGTGGCGCCTTGTTTTTGTGGACGAAGTGATGTTTCTCGCCTTCGTACCTTGTGTGTCGTTCGCATTCCTCTCTGCAAGCGCGACGCGTGCGTTATACGCGAGACGACGAGTGAAATATGAAGTTTTTTCCACCACCGTAAGCAACTATGAAAACTCTAGCGGCACTGACAGAGCAGAGCAGGGTGAAATCGGGCCTCGGGTGTGTCATACACTTAGGGGCTAAGGTTGAGTTTGACACGAGTTTTCATTGCCTCCACACTGAACGCTTCTACCTCGCTACAGTGGTTATCCATCCGGGCGCGTGTGGCGTAGTGGCAGAAGGCGCTGCTGTTCGCTGTACACTTTCGGATTGGATCCTCGCCCAAGTACGACCAAACCTGTATACCTGCGGTGTCCTTTATTTGGTACCAGGTTCATGTGGGGGGGGGGGGGCTGGATGCACTCACTGAAAAATCGGCCCGCAAGCCACTAAATAGGTCCGTAAAGGATACAAGCCTCTACGACTGTGATGTCGAATGCGCTGCGCATCACAATTGGGATTCAGGAAGCCGAGTTCCTATCTTTATCTTATAGTTGTTGCTATAACCCAGAGGTTCACCGTTGATGAATCTCTCAGAAGGTATGCGTTGCAGTCAAATGATGCGAAAACTATGATGTTATTGTATAATAACAATAATGAGCAATTATTGATACATGACGCCTGCACTTCATACTCGCACTGGCACGGCCTCTGAGTACGAGTACTTCTATACGTGGGCAGAGACTGAGTTCTCCAGCGTAATCGCTGTAGTGGAGCGGGGAAAGGTTGGGCCACAACTGTACCATGCACGCAAACTCTAAATAATCACTTGCGCGAGTAATTGTCTGAGGAGGACTACTTTCTACGCGCAGGACGCACAGATTATGAATACTCCAGCGCTGGCGCTAATATAGAGTGGGGTATAGTTGGCGCTGGGAGAAAATATAAAACTTGAGAGCGCCACTTCTCTCCACTTGATGTAGTCTCTAAATTGATAATTGATCATCCAGCTGAAAGAGATGTATCGAAGAGAGGTTTCGCGACTCGAAGGGGACGCCAACCGAGCTACCAAGCTTTTAGCCGAATACAAACATTTGTTCTCTCAAATGAGCAGAAGGTGAGAATTTTTTTGCTCTGTGAAGCATTCTGTATTCCATTATTCATTCCAAGGTGCGACACGGAGCGTGAGCAGTTCCAAACGCAGAAGCGGGCCATTATAGTGAGTTTTCCGTAATAGCAAACTTCTCATTGAAGTCTCTAGTCGAGTTAGTCATCAAATTGGTCTGCAGTCACGGGTGGCATCGTGCAGTCAGTGCTGGCCTGCAGTAGAGGAATGGGAGGCGAACCGTAGCCCTGCACGAGCTCCTCAAGATGGCCCGGATCTTCTTTCTCAACTTGAGGAGAGGGAAGCGCATGTGAAGTAGGTTTTTTGTGTGCTCTTCCGCCAATGTATTCAGTAATCTGAATGCCATTTCAACTTCATCAACAGTCTGAGACGTTTTTCGATTCACATAGCTCGATTTCGAATGATTTATCCCATTTTGATGTTGAGAGTTAGAGCAGAAGGAAAGGCAGGGTTTTTTCACTATGCCCACCCACTATGTGGGATTGGGGCCATTTTAGTGACTAACATATTAGCCATGAATATAGGTGCTCTGTTTCCATCGAGTGGGCCATCCGAATCGCAAAAGACGGGACAGCTCCTCCTTCGATGAGTTTCGCGCCAACAAATTTCTGCCGACGGGTAGCAAGATGTCTCCGAGAGTTACGCCCCCTCTTTCCGTGGGGTTAAATTTTTCGGATTTTAGCAAGGTTCGCTAAAACCCACAATTTTCAGCCTGGAAGATGCAAGGGGGAATTTCTGCGGATTTTGCGACGCTAGTTTAGCTATATTTATCCGCTGTCGCTAACTCCGGAATTTCTCGTCATACAGTACCGTGCAAAAGTCTATTCGCGGGGCATTTCCGCCAATAATGTTTTTATACATATCTTGGCTTGGCCTTAGCAGAACTTGAAGAAACTTTAGTATGTTATGGGGTATCACAACCCTTGCTTTACACGTACACTATATTGGCTTTTGAGCGTGCAGCTTTTAAATATGGAACTGATTTATCATTTGTGGTATTATCTCAAATTAGGGATATTCCTTGAAAACACGGCTATTACAATTTCAAACCCGTAGCAGTTATTCGCCGTTCGGAGGTCTTCGGCACCGTTGTATAACCATGTAAAAAATTAATCTCTATCGAACTTTTTTTAGAATTAAACTCGAAAGAAAATTGTAATTGTTTTTTGTAATTGTTTATTACAGGGTAACCCTGCGTATTGACATCGGAACAAGATAAACGAACGCGTAGTGACAACGATATACGAGACCGGGAACACGTAGTATGTAGAGTATCTGTCGGAAAAAGTTCTATGACTAACACAAGATCACTATAGAGTATCTATCGAAGAAAATAGCATTATGACTAACACAAGATCACAAGCTCACTCATCCTCCGTCCTCAAGTACTGCTCCACTATACGCTTGAAGGAGCCCAGGTCTGTTGGCAGATTGCCCTTTTTGAGCAGTTTTTCCAATTCACTGCCAGCTCTGTTAGTAAAGAAATGGTGCCTGACACTCTTCCTAGCCGGGTTTCGGACTAGTTTGAAACTGCTACCTCTTGTGGTGGATGCCCTCAATTTGAGAAAAGCGTTTGGCCGAAGGCCAGTATGCCCATTCAATACCTTATACATCATCAAAAGATCAAACCTTCTCCTTCTGCACGCCAGCGTTTCCAATTTGAATTTAGCGTTCCTAGCATTACTACTGGGTATGTTTTCATAATTAAATCCCAAAAATCTTATCATTAACTTACGTGTGAAACTATTTTGTACCTTCTCCAACGCTTTAATAGTAGAGACCTTATGAGGGTTTGATATCACAGTTCCATACTCAAGAAGGGGCCTAATATAGATTTTGTAGGCGTTCAAGAGCACCTTTTCGTTTCTAGTAGAGAGTGCCCTGAACAGGCAATACATAACCTTATTTGCCTTAGACACTGCCTTCGTACAATGAGCGTCAAAAGTGAGATCTTTTTGAACCAGGAAGCCGAGATCCATTATTTCGTCAACAATCTGAAGCTGCTGATCTTCAGCAGTATATATGGCTTCTGAACTACTTTTGCCAATATGCAAAACCTTCGTTTTTTCTTTAGACAGTATCATCTTCCAATTTTTGGACCACTTTATAACCTCATCCAAAGCCTTTTGCAAGCACTCCTTGTCAGCTATTGATTGAATTGGGGAAAATATTTTGAAATCATCAGCAAAAGCGGAGCATTTCACCTTACCAAGGGATACGATTCGTGGAAGTTCATAAGTGAAGATATTGAACAAAGTTGGGGATAGAACTCCTCCCTGCGGTACACCACTGCAAACAGGCCTTGAATCAGAAAAAGTGGAGTTAACGCGGACAACAAAAGATCTCTCGCTCAAGAACGCTCTGATCCATGCTTTTATCCTCGGGTGAATACCAACGCTTGTGAGTTTAGACATGAGTTTCGCATGCGAAACCCTTTCAAAAGCCCTCGAGAAATCTATATAGATAACGTCAACCTCTTTACCTTCATCCACGTAATTGGTCCATTCATTCAGCGACTGCAACATAGCCGTCACAGTAGACTTTTGCCTCTGGAAACCATGCTGAACATCCGAAATGATTGAATGGTCCTCCAAATGCTTGCAAGCTCTTACCTTGAGGATTTGCTCGAACAACCTACCAAAAATTGAAGTTATGCTAACTGGTCTGGTTCTCGGGATTAGTGTAGGGTGCTTCTTAGGTATAGGGGTCACAAAAGTAACCCGCCACCTATCCGGGACTTCTGCACGCATGAAAGACAGGTTGAAAATATGTGTTAATGGGCCGACAATAGTGGGTGCTACCTGTTTGATGAATTTTAGAGGAACATGATCAGGGGTGTCAGAGAACGAGTTGGGCCACTTCATAAGAAGATCATGAACTTCTTCTGGATGAAACCAGACGGAGTCCGTCATGACCGCAAAATCTGGAGTGTCTTCCATAGTATCATCAAAATCATCATCCTTGCAAAATGCTTTTTCAAAAACAGTTGCCAAAATCTCAGACCTCTCTTTGTCGTTAGTGATCATAGACCCTTCACTTTCAATCGTGCGATATTGAACCTAATAAGGATCTCTCTTTGACGTTATCGAAAAAGAGCGAAATTTTTGTTCCAGTTCTACTTTGTAAAAGCTCATAAAGCGCATATTTTGTAATGATTTTGGGGTGAATAATTTTACAGGGGTGAATTTCCAAAAATTAACTCCAGCCTGTTCAATTTTCGGTCTTGAGAAAAATTCTGACATAAACCATTTTCTCTTAAAGCTGTACAACGGTTCCGAAGACATTTGAGTGGCGAATAACTGCTACGGGTTTGAAATGGTAATAGCCATGTTTCGACGGAATATTCCTTATTTGAGATAATACCACAAAATGATAAATGAATTCCATATTTAAAAACTGCACACCCAAAAACCAACTTTGTGTATGCGTAAAGCAAGGGTTGTGAAGGGTTGGTAAAGTTTCATGGAGTTTCGCTAAGGGCAAACCAAGAAATGTTTGAAAACATTCGCGGAAATTCCCCGCAAATAGATTTTTGCACGGTACTGTATATGTGGCGAGAAGTTCCGCAATTGACTATAGACTGTGTTGGACAACAAACTCAACCCGCGCTGGGTACGCTGAACGCAGTGAAGCCCTCTTGCTCTTCATTGGTCTGGTCACCTCACGGAGTGATTACTCGACACTTTGTGGCTGGTCATGGAGGCTGACCCCGAGTCGCTCACTGGAATACCTTGCCAAGGCTAATTTTCACCGCGGAGATGCTGTAGGCCGTGGGGAAGAAACCGCCATGCGGTTGGCGCAGCTGGGATCGCCTGTCCAGTACGGATCAGGCCAGGGTGGATCGATCGATGCGAAAATCCTCCACTTTTTTCATTCGAGGCAAGGAATTCCGTAGTTTTAACAGGTGATGTAGCGAAATTTTCCGCATTTTTTGACCGACTGGGGCTAAAAATTACGTAGTTCGCGAAAATTCTCGCGCCAAAGTTACAGTACACCTCCGCACTGCCGTTCAGTCCGCAAAGTGCACGCTGATTGCGAAATCGTGCTGCGGCGCGGTTGCGAGCATCCTCGAACAAGGATGTGGGATTACCCGGACGCTTTTCGCCTTTGGTGCCCGGGTGATCCCACCGCCCGGGTGATCCCACATCACTGTCTGAGGATACTCGTAACCTCGCCGCAGCACGATTTCGCAATCAGCGCGCACTTTGCGGACTGAACGGCAGTGCGGAAGTGAACTGTAGATGAGATGCCCCGGAAACCCTGGAAATCTCCTGATTCCGTGTGAGGCATCTAGCTACTTATAGACAGAGCATATCGACAGCTGTCTGTCCACTGCCTGCCCCTATTTCTTGTCTGCTTTGCACATCTACAGGTCCTTTTTTAATTCTCTGTGTGAAGCATTTCAGCTTGTAGGAGTGGTGATATGGTAATTTGATTGATGCTGATTGAGTGAAAACAGCTTGATTTTGACGGTTTCTATTTATAATTTTTTGGTAATTTAAAAGTATAAGTACAGTAGATTTGGTTTTTGCGACTTTCTGCAGTGCCAGCTGATCGTTTTGGAATTGGTATTGTTAACGATATTCGCCATATTCACCGGCCGAATGCCCACAGAGTGCCACCTCAATCATTGGCTGGAAAAATTATAAACAAACAAGATTTACAAAGGTTTCGATGCATAAGTGGCCGATGTGAAAACGCGGATTGCATCCAGAGGCCAGATTCATCATTGCATCAACCGTGGGTTTGTGGATTTGGGTTGGGTTTCGTGCCAGCATTAGCGCGCGTATGCTCAAGCTAAACCCAACCCAAATCGACAAACCCAGGCCTAACGCAATGATGAATCCGGCCTCAGGAATCGCTTTTTCGTTGCTGTGAGATCGGCCGTCTGTCAAAGGAATGTAAAGCAGTTCTTCACGTGGATGGTGACTACGCTCCTGAGTCAGCAGGGGTGTGCGGTAAATTATTGTCGGTAATTTTTTTACCGGAACTTTTTGCCGAGCAATTTTTTCGGTGAATACGGTAAAAACGGTAAATTCGGTAAAAATTTTTGGATATTGAGTTCTCCACTCATTCCGTGCAATCAAAAACTTCTGAGAGAGCCTTCATATTAGAAGGAACGTAGTATCACATATTTGAATGGTGAAACACATAACTACTGATTCCTTTCAACGGAATACTAATATGCTACAAGACAGGACATACCGAAATGCTCGAATTTCAATAATCCTTCGGTTGTTTTCAAGACGGGGTTTGCTATGAGAGCGTTTTTTAGAATAAAGGCAGTGGTCGCGATCAAGTGTGCTTGTCTTCCTTTCCTCTCTAAACCCTTTTCTGGTTTTAGAGTAGTAGGGCCTATAAGAAAAAATTGCGAAAAAACCGCTGTTTTGGGCTCAATTTCAAGCCTGAACTTCCTCGTCTTTTTATGGTGGACGAGCCCACTCCACATCATCAGCATCGATGATCTATAATGTCAAAATCACCAGCTGACTTGAAATTGAATTTCGACCAATGAACATTACTCATCTATTCAAAAACATTGGCTGAAGTGCTTGCTTTCATTATTCGACTGTTTTTGTTAGACAATTTTGCATTTATTTCTTCCTTTGAATGTCGATGATTTTCGATTGCTCGGCATGAGACTGCGATCTTTTTTGGCGGCGCTGTCCACGCGTTCACGAACTGGCAACTTTGGGCCTAAGAAACTCTAATTTTAGTCTCTTTTTCACCGCGCTACCTTCATAGTTTTTCAGCTGTTTTCGACCTGAGCTGATTTTTGTAGTTTTTTCGATAACGTTTTTTATCGTGACCACTGCCTTTAACCAGTTAGAGTAACACTTCGGTTTATCTTCTTGATAACAGTATCGCGAAAAATCAGTGAGAAATTGACGAGAATAATATAAAACGCCTGAATTCTGACCTTGAGAGCGATAGAGATAAAGCTCTGTCGAAACACTATCTCTCTTTTCCACCTAAAACCTATTACTTGGAATACAACTAGCATTCACGAAAACTTTCCATCTGGTCGTGGAGTATCAGCATAAAAGGGAGTACCAGCACTGACAAGAAGTTTCAACCTGTTTTGATGCTTTTTCTGCAACCTACTCCAGATTTTAAAATCGAAATTCAAGTTTTTTCTATCGCGGGCCTGCTTTTAAGGTGCGTGAGGAAAACCTCACTTCCCGCTTCTCTAATGCATAAGAAAAGATTTTTTTGGGTGTAACGGATCTGACTCGATTAGTACTCTTAGCCGTTCCAATAACCGATGAGGAGTATGAGTCAGCACAAATGAAGGCATCAAGATCCATTTTTGGAGAGCTAAACATTAGAACACTAGAGGGAAATATAAAAAGTATGATGAAAGAAATACACGAAAATCAGTAGCATATAAATGCACACAATGTTGGTCTCTGTGAGTCGTAGTAGGGTTTACAAGGAACGCAGCCGAGAAAAGGGGTCGATTGAGCGAAAAAAATACTCAAGTTTCATCGGTAAAAATTTCGGTAAATTTTGAAACTATGTCCGTAAATCGGTAAAAGAAAATTTACCGAGAAATACCGGTAAATCCGGAAAGTCGGTAAATCGGTAAACGGTAAATGCACACCCCTGCTCCTGCGTGATCGTTTAACCGTGCTTTTTTCTTATTTCTTATCGTTTTAGGTGGATAAATCTTGCTGAAAAAGAGGTGAAACAAATTGTGTGTTCAGTGCTGAGACCTTACTCCGTATTTGAATCAGGGAAAGGCATGACGCTGTGATCGGTCCGTGAAAAATGCGGCTCCCTATCTCCTGCTTGGAAATTTGTGCGGCCCCCTCTCTATTTGGCTGGGAAAATTATGCGGTCCCCAGGTAAGTCGTTAGTGTGATCTTCAAATCGATAAGGCCTTTAGTGAAATTCAATAATTTTGTGACTGAAATCACTATTATTTTCATAGTTTTTATAGCTCAAGTCAGTTTTCCGAACACGTTTTATACATATAATTTTATTCTATTCGTTTTCAGAAATTCTTGTGCCGCTGAAAACCAACAGTTTTTGCATGGTGACCGGCTGGAGCTGCGCCCCCCCCCCCTCCCTTCCTCTCGCCCAAGTCTGCGGACCCCCTCTGTGATCATCACAGCGTGAGCCTAACCCTGATTGGAATGTTAAATTCGAACGCGATTGGGTTACTTTAAATTTGCAGGCTGAGGTAAATACAGGAAGAAATGCGCTTTCAATTGTCCTATCACACTTTACTAAAAGATTTCTGTTGGAAGAAGAAAACGTCGTTCAAAAAATAAACTGCGCCAACTATGCATCAACCCAATATTATTATATAACAGATGCAAATCAAGCAGAGTCATCTCAATAACTACATTGGTCGTTAGTATTATCGCTTTTGAAAATTCAACAAAAACTTTTTTTGGGATGCTAGAACTTTGACCGATGTACTGCTCACTTTTTGTGCTCGAAAATCTTTATTGATTCGAAGTGCGAAAATTTCAACTCACTCATCGGCAAGATTTTTGTTGGATTAGAAATGGATGATCTGCTGGCATTACAATCTTGGCACATTCGAAAGCACATATGCTTCTTGACGGATTAGGCAATGAAACTCACAGTTTTGATTTTATCCGAATTTTCCCGGGCGTAGTGTGATTTGTGTAATAATGATGGAAGTATCGACTTCATGCCAGGGTATCGGACTGAAACTAGGATTGAATGTGGAACATGATGTTTTTTAAATTCATTCGGTAGGCGAAGCTGTTTTTTTTATTTAGAGCGCTTGAGATAGATCTGGCTCAAACGAAATTAGCCCTTGTTGAAGCCGAGTGCAAAAATCAAGACCTCCTTCATCAGATGATGGCAAATAATGAAAGCGACGGAAAACGGTGAGTGATTGAAACGTGTGCCGATATAACTTAGTTTCAAATCTTTACTATGATTTTAAAATGTGTGCGGTTAGAGGAGTGTATGACTGATTCCACGTTTGCGTGTATCGAAGATCGAATGCTCTTATTTTGTTGCGTATTCTACAGATAATTTTATGTGCCTTGAATCTAACGAAAATGGCTTAAATCGTTCACCTCTCTTTTTTCGATCTGGTTTTTATTCATAAAATCTGTTCTACGTGTGCCTCCGCAACTGTCGCGGTCAACCACCACTCGCTGCATTAGTCCTTGTTCACACCTCTTGTCGCCTCTATCAAATCGCGCCGATTGGAAATGCATGAAGACGATAAGTATGGCGCGTCACGGCCGACCATCAATGGCGTCGCGCGTTGCCATTCTCGTCACTCGTGGCTCGCCACACTCACGATTTCTCATCGAGAGCAGTAATATCGGATCAGTTGGTACCAGCGAAGTTTTTTAACGAATGCCATTTTTCGATTACGTTCGTTTTGCATATTCCTGGATATCCGACATTTCGCATAAAGGGCCGACTCTTTCATCAGAATTTTGCTGCTAATCGTCATATTTTCGTTGATTCAATGTCGCTGTGAAATATTGCACTTTGTTTCAGAAAATGTTAATTTCGGGATTCCAAAGGCATCGCGTACCCCGGAAAACATATTGTCCTTTCATTATTTTTAGTTTAGCGGTTGGATAGACGCGTCCATTTGTGATTTTCCCTGTAGCGTTTGCCACACCGCCCGTCAGCGGAGTTTTGACAGCAAATGGCGAGAAGCCGCCGCGGTCCCATCTATTCACTAGACTAGAATTCACGTGGCGACCATATCTGTTTTCAGCTCGATGGAGTCCGCTCTCAATTGTTGAATGCCCTTTTAAAGTTTGATTCGGATTCGAGAAGAAGACTTCGTAATACAGTTGAGAACTGATGCTTAAACTCATATTCAAAAGTCGTTTCCAGTTCTCCTGCTTGTCTTTGAGAGAATTTCGCGTCGATAACAGTATTGTTTGCAGATTCGCTCAGAACCCACCACGAACGGGCCCTCTTATGTCCCTCCAAAGATTGCGAATTCGCACGGCGAGAATTTCATGGACGTGTTGTTTCGCGCTTTTTTTTCCTCGTAATTCGCAGCCATGGCACGGGATTTAGCCAAAATATAAAACTATAGACCGATACCAAATGGAAAAATTTGTAACTGTTTCGCTTCGCTATAGAAGGGTTATGATTTGGCAATGAAGAAATCGCGAGAATCTCGTTAAAAGAAGTGAAATACTTCTTGTGTATGATTTGGCACATTGGGCACGAGGGAACGCCAAAAAATGAGTGAAATGATGGACCATTGATTTGGCCGTGCACTTGTTTAATGAACAGCAAAAATTGAGAGTAGCCTTGAAAAACCAAATCACACCCGTCTTACTGAGCACTCACATATCTTTGTGTGACTGCAATTATTTTCAAATTCATTAAATAATGTTTCTCATACAAATGTGGTTCATTACTTATCCGCTAGCGAATATACAGACATGAAGAAATGAGTAATATTCGAAATTATGCGTTTCTGAATTTTTGGTGAACGCCGAAACTTGATTCTCAGCTTTGCAAAGCTACGTTGTAAATATTAGCTTGATTGGAGAAAATACGGGTGTGATTTGTTTTTTCAATGCTACCCTCAATTTGTGCTGTTTATTAAACAAGTGCACGGCCAAATCAATGGTCCATCATTTCACTCACTTTTTGGCGTTCCCTAGTGCCAAATGTGCCAAATCATACACAAGCAGTATTTCACTTCTTTTAACGAGATTCTCGCCATTTCTTTAATGCCAAATCATAACCCTTTTATAGCGAATCAAAACAGTTACAAATTTCATTTTATTTTAGCAAAGGTTCCCTTTGAGAAAAAAAAGCAAAAAGGTCGTTTATGATCTTCCGGTCGTTATCTTCCGTAATCTACTGGAAACTTGAAAAAGGGGTTCATAATTGCGTTCAGCGCCCCGAATAACATTCACGGTGGGCGGACTATGACACCAAAATTAACCCCTGAGGTTGGATTGCGCCTTTCAGAAGCGACCTCCGCATTTCCAGTGAGGTGCCATGCACTTATCAAAGCGTCCTGCGCACTCCCGCTTGGGTCCCGCACACTTTCTATAGCGTCCGACGCACTCCCGCTTGGGTCCCACACACTTTCTATGGCTTTCTGTGCACTCCCACTTGTGTCCCGCACACTTTCTATGACGTTCGGCGCACTCCCACTTGGGTACCACACACTTTCTACGGCGTCCGGCGCACTCCCACTTGTGTCCCGCACACTTTCTATGACGTTCGGCGCACTCCCACTTGGGTACCACACACTTTGTACGGCGTCCTGCGCACTCCCACTTGGGTCCCCCACACTTTCTACGGCGTCCGGCGCACTCCCACTTGTGTCCCGCGCACTTTCTATGGCTTCCGGTGCACTCCCACTCTGGTCCCACACACTTTCTACGGCGTCCTACGCACTCCCACTTGGGTCCCGCACACTTTCTACGGCGCCCTGCGCACTCCCACTTGTGTCCCGCGCACTTTCTATGGCTTCCGGCGCACTCCCACTCTGGTCCCACACACTTTCTACGGCGTCCTGCGCACTCCCACTTGGGTCCCGCACACTTTCTACGGCGCCCTGCGCACTCCCACTTGTGTCCCGCGCACTTTCTATGGCTTCCGGCGCACTCCCACTTGGATTCCATACACTTTGTACGGCGTCCTGCGCACTCCCACTTGGGTCCCGCACACTTTCTACGGCGCGCTGCGCACTCCCACCTTGGTCCCGCACACTTTCTACGGCGTCCGGCGCACTCCCACTTGGATTCCACACACTTTGTACGGCGTCCTGCGCACTCCCACTTGGGTCCCCCACACTTTCTACGGCGTCCGGCGCACTCCACTTGTGTCCCGCGCACTTTCTATGGCTTCCGGCGCACTCCCACTCTGGTCCCACACACTTTCTACGGCGTCCTGCGCACTCCCACTTGGGTCCCGCACACTTTCTACGGCGCCCTGCGCACTCCCACCTTGGTCCCGCACACTTTCTACGGCGTCCGGCGCACTCCCACTTGGATTCCACACACTTTCTATGGCTTCCGGCGCACTCCCACTTGGGTTCCACACACTTTCTACGGCGTCCTGCGCACTCCCACTTGGGTCCCCCACACTTTCTACGGCGTCTGGCGCACTCCCACTTGCGTTCCACACACTTTCTACGGCGTCCTGCGCTCTCCCACTTGGGTCCCGCACACTTTGTACGGCCTTCGGCTCACTCCCACTTGCGTTCCACACACTTTCTACGGCGTCCTGCGCTCTCCCACTTGGGTCCCGCACACTTTGTACGGCCTTCGGCTCACTCCCACTTGGATCCACACACTTTCTACGGCGTCCTGCGCACTCCCAATTGGGTCCCGCGCACTTTCTATGGCGTCCGCCGCACTCCCAATTGGGTTCCACACACTTTCTGCAGAGCCCTGCGCACTCCCACTTGGGTCCCGCACACTTTCTACGGCCTTCGGCTCACTCCCACTTGGATCCACACACTTTCTACGGCGTCCTGCGCACTCCCAATTGGGTCCCGCTCACTTTCTATGGCGTCCGCCGCACTCCCACTCTGGTCCCACACACTTTCTACGGCGTCCTGCGCACTCCCACTTGGGTCCCGCACACTTTCTACGGCGCCCTGCGCACTCCCACCTTGGTCCCGCACACTTTCTACGGCGTCCGGCGCACTCCCACTTGGATTCCACACACTTTGTACGGCGTCCTGCGCACTCCCACTTGGGTCCCGCACACTTTCTACGGCCTTCGGCTCACTCCCACTTGGATCCACACACTTTCTGCGGCGGTCCTGCGCACTCCCACTTGGGTCCCACACACTTTATACGGCGTCCTGCGCACTCCCAATTGGGTCCCGCACACTTTCTATGGCGTCCGCCGCACTCCCAATTGGGTCCCACACACTTTCTGCAGAGCCCTGCGCACTCCCACTTGTGTCCCGCACACATTCTATGGCGTCCGGCGCACTCCCACTTGGGCACCACACACTTTCTACGGCGTCCTGCGCACTCCCACTTGTGCCCCGCACACTTTCTATGGCTTCCGGCGCACTCCCACTTGGGTCTCGCACACTTTCTATGGCGTCCCGCGCACTCCCACTTGGGTCCCACACGATTTCTGCAGAGTCCTGCGCACTCCCACTTGGGTCCCGCACACTTTCTATGGCTTCCGGCGCACTCCCACTTGGGTTCCACACAGTTTCTACGGCGTCCTGCGCACTCTCACTTGGGTCCCCCACACTTTCTACGGCGTCCGGCGCACTCTCACTTGGGTTCCACACACTTTCTGTGGCGTCCTGCGCACTCCCACTTGGGTCCCGCACACTTTCTACGGCGTCCGGCGCACTCCCACTTGGGTTCCACGCACTTTCTACGGCGTCCTGCGCACTCCCACTTGGGTCCCCCACACTTTCTACGGCGTCCGGCGCACTCCCACTTGGGTTCCACACACTTTCTGTGGCGTCCTGCGCACTCCCACTTGGGTCCCCCACACTTTCTACGGCGTCCGGCGCACTCCCACTTGGGTTCCACACACATTCTATGGCGTTCGGCGCACTCCCACTAGGGTCCCGCACACTTTCTACGGCGTCCGGCGCACTTCCACTCGGGTTCCCCGCACTTTCTACGGCGCCCTGCGCACTCCCACTTGGGTTCCACACACTTGCTACGGCGTCCTGCGCATTCTCACTTGGGTCCCGCACACTTTCTACGGCGTCCGGCGCACTCCCACTTGGGTTCCACGCACTTTCTACGGCGTCCTGCGCACTCCCACTTGGGTTCCACACACTTGCTACGGCGTCCTGCGCATTCTCACTTGGGTCCCGCACACTTTCTACGGCGTCCTGCGCACTCTCACTTGGGTCCCCCACACTTTCTACGGCGTCCGGCGCACTCCCACTTGGGTTCCACACACTTTCTGTGGCGTCCTGCGCACTCCCACTTGGGTCCCGCACACTTTCTACGGCGTCCGGCGCACTCCCACTTGGGTTCCACGCACTTTCTACGGCGTCCGGCGCACTCCCACTTTGGTTCCACACACTTTCTACGGCGTCCGGCGCACTCCCACTTGGGTTCCACACACTTTCTGTGGCGTCCTGCGCACTCCCACTTGGGTCCCCCACACTTTCTACGGCGTCCGGCGCACTCCCACTTGGGTTCCACACACTTTCTACGGCGTCCTGCGCATTCTCACTTGGGTTCCACGCACTTTCTACGGCGTCCTGCGCACTCCCACTTGGGTCCCCCACACTTTCTACGGCGTCCGGCGCACTCCCACTTGGGTTCCACACACTTGCTACGGCGTCCTGCGCATTCTCACTTGGGTCCCGCACACTTTCTACGGCGTCCTGCGCACTCTCACTTGGGTCCCCCACACTTTCTACGGCGTCCGGCGCGCTCCCACTTGTTCCACACACTTTCTGTGGCGTCCTGCGCACTCCCACTTGGGTCCCGCACACTTTCTACGGCGTCCGGCGCACTCCCACTTGGGTTCCACGCACTTTCTACGGCGTCCGGCGCACTCCCACTTGGGTTCCACACACTTTCTATGGCGTCCTGCGCACTCCCACTTGGGTCCCGCACACTTTCTACGGCGTCCGGCGCACTCCCACTTGGGTTCCACGCACTTTCTACGGCGTCCGGCGCACTCCCACTTGGGTTCCACACACTTTCTACGGCGTCCGGCGCACTCCCACTTGGGTTCCACACACTTTCTACGGCGTCCGGCGCACTCACACTTGGGTTCCACACACTTTCTGTGGCGTCCTGCGCACTCCCACTTGGGTTACGCGCACTTTCTACGGCGTCCCGCTCACTCCCATATGGGTCCCACACAGTTTCTACGGCGTCCTGCCACTCTCACTGTGTTCCCGTACGCCTACGGCATCCTGCGCGCTCTTGGAATCCTACTCACACCATACACGGTTCGAAAAATACTTCCAAGGTCTCGTCGAATTCGTTCAGCTTGAAACCAAAACCGTCTCGAACAGGGCACAATCATGTTTGGAAGCCTATCTGTAACTGTGTTGATTTTCATTAGTTCATTTTTAAGGAGAAGTGAGCGTCGGCTGGTTTGTCTAAACATGTTTACTTGTTTTTGCGTATCTTCGACCTCAATTCTGAGGTTCCGCTAAAATTGAGCTTTCAACTCCAATTTTTAATAGGAGTGACCTGCATCCATTTCCAGCCTCCTATCCGAAAATGAGCTTCCTAGCTCGATCTAGCTCGATTTTAAGTGTACCAACTAAATCGTGAACGCCAACTGAATGAAAAAAAGGAGATTAACATCATAACTTGGCGGGTTATTCAGTTTTTCTCGAGGACTAGGAAACCATTCAAACCATGTTTGGGTGTTCACCCTAAGTTGTTACCCTACCCTATGCTCTTTCCAATGAAAAAAAAACACTTCCCCAAGTTTTCTCAAAACGTTGATTTCGGTATCGCGGGTTCGCGCACGTGCAGTTAGAAACCAAATCAGGTGAGCGCTTCGCGCTCACCACAATATTGATTTCTATTAAAATCTATCGCTCGTCTCGTCCCTGTTGAGCTCGACACTCGAAAGTGGGCCAGCCCAGCTGTTGTCAATGGGCGTGGCCCCTTTTTCTATACTGGGCGTGACCAACTTTCTACCTTTTTCTAGCTCATATGAGCGAATGGAGATCTTGTCCTGGGCAGGGTCACTATACGCGGCTGCAGGACTATATTATCATAAATGACCCCTTAAAGCCACAGTCCAAGCTCAGAATCGATTTTTCGTTTTTCAGCCTATCTTGGAGAAAATTTAGCGCTGATCGCAATGGTGTCTCCAGAATCGCTCAGAACTCACTACGAACTGAGTTACGGCTCTTCAAAAATTTTGAATTTGAACTTGTAGAAGTTCGCGGACGAGCTGTCTCGAGCCTGTATTTTCTCGTTATTCGCAGCCATCATTCTGAATCAGGTCACAATATAAAGCCAGACCGAAAACAAAAAGAAGAACATAGATTTTGAACAAAATCATTCGCGCGTCTCTTTCCTATTGGGATCGGAAACCTGCCAGTGAGCGTTGCCCATTTTTTCTTTCAAGGGGGCGTGGTCAACTTTTTCCTAGCTTCTTCCCGCTTATTTGAGCGAGCTGAGATTTCGCGCTTGGCAGGGTTGCTATAGACGGCGGCCGGACCAAAATATCAAAAATTATCTCTGAGGTTGGATTAAAGGCACATTCCAGGCTCAGGACGAAATCTGAGATTTCCACATAATTGTGAAGTAGACCCACCCTATATAGCACCTGCCAAGTGCGAGCGCTGAATTCCTCCGAATAAGCGAGATATAGGAGGAAGCCCACATTAGGAAGCCACTTTGGCACGCCCCTTTTACGATCTTTTGAGTTAGCAGTGGCGAGATGGTTTCCGAGAAGTAGCCCCGTTCTCCCTTTCATTTTCAGCCTCTCTCGTTGTTCAGGTCGGCTCGCATACATCGGTGTCAAATGTCGGAAGCTACACGCCTCGGACAACTCGTCCACTATGCTTTCGCTGCTCAATTTTTGAGGGGCCATAATTTGGTCGTTACCACTCGGTCGAGGGAGGGGGCCTTCCGGGAGGACGTCTCGCCCCTCTGCCCTCGAATTATACACAACGAGAGAACAAGGGAAGACCTGCTGGCCGGAGGTTCCCTCCGCCTCCCCTCGATTCGGGGGAAGTTCCTCAGTTGTTTTGAGGGAAGTTCCGTTGTCGTTCTCGGGAACATCCCCACGAATGTCTGAGTAGGGTTGTGAACAGGTACCTTGATAGTAGCGAAGGTGGTTAGCCGGACAATAACGCGACGCTGTGCAGATTTTGCGATATCCTTGCCTTAATTTTCATGAACTTGCGCTACTAGCGACCCAGTGCCAGAGAAGTTTTGACACGTTTTGCTAATACATACTGTTGTTGCAGGTGGCTTAAGAAGACAATATCATCATTGCGAGAAGTAGGTTCATCTTTAAAGCAGCACGAACGGTCACACAGTATTGTTTCGATTGTGGATCAATGATGCTATCAGCGTTGATATGGTGCCAACTCTGTGAAGAATTCCGATGAGTATATGGGATTAATCTCGGTTTATTAACACATTCAAAGCTTAATTTATTGAAAGATTTTATGATTGCTCCCTTCCATGTCCATGTTGTAAATACATTTTCAGAGTGATTCCCCAAGTATCTTTCAAGCATAACATTTGCGTAGGTCACGGGAACTGTTATTTTCCAAATATTTTCACATCTTGCAAAATCAATAAATTATTAGCAATTTGAACGCTGTTTCTTATGAGGAATATACTATATCCTTCTGGGAGCTTGGTCTTCGTGGTGCATTAGGTCCTAGTTATACATCGGCGATTCGGTGCAGCTGGTTTTTGCGGGACGCCTGTGATTGGTCAGACTTCGAAATTGACCATTAGCAGATATGCCGCGGAAACCAGCGGCGGCAAAACGCTGGTGTATTATCAGGGCCTTACGAACTGCAACTCATCCAAGGCTAGAGACTGCGAGACATCGGGAGAGAGTGAGCGAGAAGGGGAGGAGGGGATTAGAAAGAAACAGTATACATGCCCCTAATTGTAAGTTCGCAACGCATCATTTAAGGCGCTATTCATACTCCTAAACGCCAGCGCGTAACGCGCGGGTTGAGGCCCCCATTATTCCGCTCCGCAGTAGCGTCGCCGCTCGCGGTGAATCCTATGCTAGGAGAAGTACCGCCCCCAGTCTGCAAATCCGAGACTCAGACAATAGCAGGCCGCGGGCGCAACCGGCTCAGCCCCTTCCCGCCCACTGCAACCGAAACGCAGAGCAGTTGATATACGAACTTGCGTTGCGTTCCGGTTTTTATTGCAACGTGCTGTGCGTTAAGGTTGCTCTCCGGGCCACATGTGTTGACTGACGCGCGAATTTCGAAACTCAGAGACGACGCCCAGTCCTCGAATGCCAGCATTTTGAACCTTGATCGATATCGACACTTCTACCCATAGTTCCTTGTGATTGGCTCTTTGATGGACCATTTCCATTGCTTAGCTAAGGAGTTTCCCTTTTTTTCGAAATTTACCTACGTATCAATCTTATGGTGAACAGATCAATGTGGGCTATATCGTAGTTTTGATTCGAAAAAGATGGTTTTTTGGTGCTATGTGGGAAGGGGGGATCACTATGGCGCGATGGACTTGGCCACGCCCATTTTACTGTACCGCACTAAATTTGAGCACCTACCCGGGGTTTCCCTCCCCTGCCAAAATCAGGAGAGCCATTGCGGCACGGAAAAATGGGCGTGGCCAAGTGCGATACAACAGTGCCCCCCCCCCCTTCCCACATAGCACCGGTTTTTTAGCACACCCCTCCTTGCATAATCTCGTTTCTTACAAAAGTCTGAGAGTTATTCACAAAATTAGGGCAGTAGAGCAGTTAAGAGGATTCAGGTGGCCGTTTTTTTCTAGGTTATGTTTTATCTGTTTGTTTGATTTTTCCGCGTTCTTGCTGCGTGTTTGCCTAGTCTTAGGGTCATACCTTGGACCGAATTAAATTGTTAGAAATCTATTTTTGTGATTTTCGAAATCCGAACAAATATGAATGTAGGCCACTGAATATTATTCGAAATTTGAATAAATCAAAATTAGTCCTCCGAATGTGATTTGAAATTCGATATTTCGAAGGCAGACTTACGAGTAACTTCCGAAATTCAAAAGCTTTACGTAGTGTTAACATATTCGAAATATTTTGAAATTCGAATGATCAAAATTCGCAATCATCATTTCATCTTTACCCCAAAAGCCTAACCGCGCACACCGCCCCGCAAAGGGAAGCAAGAGATCTGCTATCGTACATTTTGTCTTTGAGCATCGCCACACAAACCAACTTTTACGTTTGCAAGGATTCTGGTTCCCTATTCGTTGAGAAACGCTTGATTATGCTTTTAGGGCATTGGGGGCGGGACCAACTTTTTCTCGGTAGTTTCTCACTTATTTGATCAAATTGAGATCTCGCACTTGGCAGGGTTGTTATAATCGGTGGGTGTACTATAATATCAAATTTTACCCCTGACGTTTGACTGTGCCTTTAAAAAAAGGAATACGAGATTGTTGTGAGTACTTGATAAATTCAGGGGAGTATATCAAATAGTTGGGGACAACCAGCGAAAGCCCGATGATCAAGGGGAGAAGGAGGAAGGGAAAATGTGACGAAATTAAAATCCAAAGTAGAGGAAAGTGTATTAAGCATAGGTATTACATAACTTTTTAGGCGTTTGCTTGGATATTTCTGGCCGCGTGTATGCCATAACGAAGACCTTTACAAGGAAATCGACGTAGTACATCAACGCTTGACACGAGGGAGGTGCCAGCATCTCCCAAGCAGCAATGGAAATTCGACTTCGACTGCTCGGCCATATACTAAGAAGAACGCCGGATCGTCTCGTACAACACGCTTTAAAAATGCTTCCAAATCCTGTCTGGAAACGGCCACCTGGGCGTAGGCGAAAGTTCTGGACGGATGTGGTTAAAGAGGATTTGAAGTCACTCGGCATCGAAAGACAGTTCAGGCGCGATGTTTCGTTTCGCAGGAAATGGAATAGTGACAGCTGGATGGAATGTGTTCAAATTGTGGCTGAAGACCTTGAAAAATGGACACGGCTGACTATTAGGACGGCACACCTCGGTGAAGATGCGGAATGACCGCGTCAGGCGAAAGCCAACCGATTAAGTCAGTAAGTCATTACATAACCATGACTTGCTTAGAAAAGAAACAAGGGTCAAATCATTTCAGGGAAATTCGGTAGGGTGAGGGGTTGAATGTTTGGAAATCGCTGGATTCTTCCTTGAAAAGTTGTCGATTAGCTAGAATGGGTGTGAGAATCCATTACATAGCCTAGCGTTTGAAATACGTCGAGGTATCGATTTATGCAACGGTGTTGCCATAATCGGTTTATTGGAAGCGCCCAGGGCGCAACTGCCTGCGACGGATGACGTACTATTACGTCATCAGCCGACGGTTGCGCTCAGGGCGCTGCGTGGATCGATTTTGTCAGTAGCACCCGAAGCCCAACGTACAGGCTATAAAACGGCGAAATTCACTTGGTTCCTACGCGTGCTGGTTCGGAGCGGAGGTGAGAGACAGTGAGAGTGCATAGGGCAGACGGAGGCTGAGGCGTCGCGCGCGCCGCTCGCGCCTCGGATGATGTGAATTACGACGTTTTATAGAGGGTATGTGGCCTGCATCGCAGCATATGTGGCCCGAAAATTGCCAAATTGGTCACCCGGAGCGCAACATGGACGCGGCTCCGGGTGCATTCGAGGTGGGCTCAGGGTCTGCTATTGTCTGAGGACTCAACTCGGAAGAAGCACACTCGCATCGTTGCGCTGCGGTCACTTGTCAATGCTCATGTCCTACGTCAGCAAGGTTGACAGCAGCAAATCTGATGTTTGTCCGGACTGCGGTACTATCGGCCATGATACAGCACATTTATTTTAAAGGCAGTGTTCACGATAAAAAATACGTTTTAGTTTCCACTAGGAATGAGTAGTGGAGGGGCACACTGTAACGTTGACGTCGAATGAACGCATGAAAACGAGCCAGGAAGAGCCTCAAAAGAGCTCGAAGTTGCCACTTTGAGCGCAATGCAAACCACAAAAGCGCAACACAAGCCCACCGACGTGAACAAATGAATGCTTAAGATCGTGAGACGAGCGGTGATTTCCAATCATTAGCCCCGTTCTTCCCTTCACTCTCAGCTTCTCTCTTTACTCAGGTCAGCTCGCATAGATCGGCTGCAAAGGACCGAAGTTACAAGTCTCGGACAACTCGTCCACCATGTTTGCTTAGCTCAATCTTTGAGGGACCATAACTCCGTTCCCAGAAGGTCTTGTACGATTTCGGAGACATCATTGAACTCAGCATGGGGCCGTTTTCAAGATACGCGAAAAAACAGAAAAACGATTTTCATCGTGAACACTGCCTTTAAAGGCAGCAGACACGCTCAAAAATGGTATCGTTTTTATGACGTAAACCAAAGGTTTGGAGCTGGTTGTATTAGGATCTGACGAAAAAACGAACGAAAACTGTATGCAAATAGAGGAATAACGGTTATTTTGTTATCGGGTGAAAGTGGACGAGTTTTACCTCGCTCGGTTGAAACCGCAAATATTAGCAACAAAACGATTGAGATAAAGAAGCCGATATACTCTTACATCCTGTACTGGAACGTTAACCTCGTTGGAAGCATCAAACACCAGTCAAAGTGACCGTATTAGTACTATCAATCTGTACGAGTTTGTATTTTGGGGCGGGGTTGCAGAAATTTTCCGATTTGCATTGCTGAAATTTAGTTTTGACTCGTTTTTGACGCTTCCAACGGTGCGAGCAGTCTACTAGGAGCCATGCGGCTCTAGAAACATAATTATCTCAACAACTTTTTCGAGCCTGTCTGCTGCCTTTAACTGTCCGATGAGACCTACCACGCTGACCACAGTGGATCTATGGACGAATCCACTACTGGTCGCCCAGTTTCTTCACCTATGACAAAACCCTCGACGTGGCTGCAAAGAAGAAGAAGCGTCGCCGCTCGTATTTATTGTTGCCGCAAGCGCGTGACGCGCTGGTGTTGAGGAGTATGAGTGGCGGCTAATGTCGCTTCGAGGAGGAGAGTCTCATAGTCTCTGGAGAATCGCATTATCCTAGACTCTTGGAAGTGGTGAAATGTAGTATAGTAGATATGGTACAAAAGTTACTAATTGACTATTACCTCGACATTTGTCACAAAAAGCTTTAGGCACTGTTTGCGATTGCGAAGAGGGAAGGCTTTCCGGGTCCGGGCCATGGACTGGAATCCCAAAATGTCAAGTTCTCTTGCGGGTGCGGTACGTTTCGAAACTGGTTTTGTGGACAATTGAAGTGGTATGCTCCAAACCTTCCACGCAGAATCTCGGGTAAAGGATATGGGATGATACAGCACCCTGCCAAGGAATAACTCGACTTCTCCTACATAAGATTGTTCACTGTGACTGAAACAGTATGGGAAAGGAAGGAATAGTCGGCTTCGTTGTGGAGAGACTGATATTCCGCGTTGCGAAACGAGTCAATTCTATCCGCTTGAGGGATGCCAATGTTTTGACAGTTTGCCGTGGGGTGCACGTTTTGTACGGATTTGTGTAAGTCAGGAGGGCCAACTCCTCATCTCACCTCGATGGGTTGGTTGTACGGCGACACAATAGGGATCCCACCCGCTGTCAAAGATATTTGACTTCGAGTTTTTTTTTGGACGATGAGGGAGTCTTTCCCATGGCGAATCGCAGGGAATGCTCCCTCACTGTGAAACGTGGAGAAGGTGATGTTCTTGCTGCCGGCGGTGACAAGGGTCATGCCTATCAGGTATGTGCGGAAAAAATATTTTTGGAAACAGAAAATCTGTTTTGACAGAAAACAAAAAAATCTCCAAAAATGGGCAGAAAACAGAAGACAGAAAATTTTCAAAAATCAATATAGGGTGTTCAGCGTACACTAAACGAAGTTTTTCAAAACATTGAACTTTTTTATACATTTTTTGAGTGATCTATGCTTCTTTCATTGAATTTTTGAAAACCTTACAGTTGGCCAGAGCAAAAATTAAAGACGCTCAAGAAATGCAGATTATGAGTGCGATGAGGTGACAAATGTTCATCAAACCTTACTTTTCCCAGGCAATAAAAGCTCAATTACTCTATTAGAAGCTCAATACATATGTCTGTGCAAGGAGTACGTAGAGCAGTCGGAGCGAGCTTTCCGTTCCTTACAGGGTTCGGCACGAGGTGTGGACAAAGCTAAATTTTCTCAGACCCCCCCCCCTCTAAAAGCAAACCTATGGCGATTTTCTCAGACCACCTCCCAGAAGCGTTAATAGGTCAAATTTTTGGCGATTTTCTCGGAGCTCCTTCCAGGAGTGTTAATTGTCTGTTTTTGTAGTAAAATCAAAAAAAAAGGAGCAACTTATTCTAAAAGATGTACAATTTGAAGAAGAACAACCATTTCAAAAAAACAAGACATTGACATTGAAAATGATCACGACGAGGTTTTTCTTGACGGATCACATGAAGTTGCCTGCGTTTTTGAAAATCTTAGCTAAAGTATGTAAGGGTTTTGATTATAGTGAAGGCTCTCCTAATGTTGAATGTAAGGCACATAGGTTTGAACTTGTTTCCAGGAATTGTGAATGATTCCGGGTAGGAAGCTAAGGTAAATATGTGGTGGAAAAGAAGCGTGGAGAAGATGAAGGGATTGGCTAAGTTCAAGAATACGGGATGTCTCGAAGAAATAAATGTGTTTTTAAATTAATATGAGTTCGTAAATTCATTTCGCAAGTCCAAGAAGAACATGTTACTTCAGATGTATAGACTTCTGGTTCGAAAGAGCGTATTCTAATCTGGTTACGTTTCGAATTTCATTCTCCGAAACCCACTCATACACCCAAACACACGACACGGGTTCGATCACGCAAAGTGCTTAAATTTTGCTAGACGTTAGACCTCACATTTTTTTGCAAAGTAAGGGTCACGAAAATAAGATATTCGAATCGAGACTGGTAGATTTACCCTATATACAAATTTTCAGTCTCTAAGATGAACGCTGAAAGCCACTTCCCTGTGTGGCCCACACCTGTCGCAGGTGCGGTCGCGCCGGAAGTCTACTTTTTTGCAAGGTATGAGTCAGTAGAATACGATAATCGAGTCCAGCGTGGTTGATTTATCCCATATACTCACTTTCACCGTCCAAAATAGATGCTGAACACCGCTACAGTATAAGGCCTCACACTTTTCTCAGGTGTGGTCCCGCTGAAAAGGGGCATTTTTGAAATTTAGGTGTCATGCGAGTAAGGTATTTGAGTCCAGCGTGGTCGATTTACCCTGTATACTCACTTTCACCGTCCAACACAGATGCTGAACACCGCTACAGTATAAGGCCTCACACTTTTCTCAGGTGTGGTCCCGCTGAAAAGGGGCATTTTTGAAATTTAGGTGTCATGAGAGTAAGGTATTTGAGTCCAGCGTGTTCGATTTACCCTGTATACTCACTTTCACCGTCCAACATAGATGCTGAACACCGCTACAGTATAAGGCCTCACACTTTCCTCAGGTGTGGTCCCGCTGAAAAGGGGCATTTTTGAAATTTAGGCGTCATGAGAGTAAGGTATTTGAATCCAGCGTGGTCGATTTACCCTGTATACTCACTTTCACCGTCCAACATAGATGCTGAACACCGCTACAGTATAAGGCCTCACTTTTTTTCTCAGGTGTGGTCCCGCTGAAAAGGGGCATTTTTGAAATTTAGGTGTCATGAGAGTAAGGTATTTGAGTCCAGCGTGGTCGATTTACCCTGTATACTCACTTTCACCGTCCAACACAGATGCTGAACACCGCTACAGTATCAGGCCTCACACTTTTCTCGGGTGTGGTCCCGCTGAAAAGGGGCATTTTTGAAATTTAGGTGTCATGAGAGTAAGGTATTTGAGTCCAGCGTGGTCGATTTACCCTGTATACTCACTTTCACCGTCCAACATAGATGCTGAACACCGCTACAGTATAAGGCCTCACACTTTTCTCAGGTGTGGTCCCGCTGAAAAGGGGCATTTTTGAAATTTAGGTGTCATGAGAGTAAGATATTTGAGTCCAGCGTAGTCGATTTACCCTGTATACTCACTTTCACCGTCCAACATTGATGCTGAACACCGCTACAGCATACGACCTCACACTTTTCTCAGATGTGGTCCCGCCGAAAAGGGGCATTTTTGAAATTTAGGTGTGTCATGAGAGTAAGGTATTTGAGTCCAGCGTGGTCGATTTACCCTGTATACTCACTTTCACCGTCCAACACAGATGCTGAACACCGCTACAGTATAAGGCCTCACACTTTTCTCAGGTGTGGTCCCGCTGAAAAGGGCATTTTTGAAATTTAGGTGTCATGAGAGTAAGGTATTTGAGTCCAGCGTAGTCAATTTATCAGGCATACTCATTTTCACCGTCCAACATTGATGCTGAACACCGCTACAATATACGGGCTCACGCTTTTCTCAGGTGTGGTTCCCCCGAAAAAGGGGCATTTTTGAAATTTAGGTGTCATGAGAGTAAGGTATTTGAGTCCAGCGTGGTCGATTTTACCCTGTATACTCACTTTCACCGTCCAACATAGATGCTGAACACCGCTACAGTACAAGGCCTCACACTTTTCTCAGGTGTGGTCCCGCTGAAAAGGAGGATTTTTGAAATTTAGGTGTCATGAGAGTAAGGTATTTGAGTCCAGCGTGGTCGATTTACCCTGTATACTCACTTTCACCGTCCAACACAGATGCTGAGCACCGCTACAGTATTAGGCCTCACACTTTTCTCAGGTGTGGTCCCGCTGAAAAGGGGCATTTTTGAAATTTAGGTGTCATTAGAGTAAGGTATTTGAGTCCAGCGTGGTCGATTTACCCTTTATACTCACTTTCACCGTCCAACACAGATGCCGAACACCGCTACAGTATAAGGCCTCACACTTTTCTGAGGTGTGGTCCCGCTGAAAAGGGGCATTTTTGAAATTTAGGTGTCATGAGAGTAAGGTACTTGAGTCCACCGTGGTCGATTTACCCTGTATACTCACTTTCACCGTCCAACACAGATGCTGAACACCGCTACAGTATAAGGCCTCACACTTTTCTCAGGTGTGGTCCCGCTGAAAAGGGGCATTTTTGAAATTTAGGTGTCATGAGAGTAAGGTATTTGAGTCCAGCGTGGTCGATTTACCCTATATACTCACTTTCACCGTCCAACACAGATGCTGAACACCGCTACAGTACAAGGCCTCACACTTTTCTCAGGTGTGGTCCCGCTGAAAAGGGGCATTTTTGAAATTTAGGTGTCATGCGAGTAAGGTATTTGAGTCCAGCGTGGTCGATTTACCCTGTATACTCACTTTCACCGTCCAACATAGATGCTGAACACCGCTACAGTACAAGGCCTCACACTTTTCTCAGGTGTGGTCCCGCTGAAAAGGAGCATTTTTGAAATTTAGGTGTCATGGGAGTAAGGTACTTGAGTCCACCGTGGTCGATTTACCCTGTATACTCACTTTCACCGTCCAACAGAGATGCTGAACACCGCTACAGTATACGGCCTCACACTTTTCTCAGGTGTGGTCCCGCTGAAAAGGGGCATTTTTGAAATTTAGGTGTCATGAGAGTAAGGTATTTGAGTCCAGCGTGGTCGATTTACCCTTTATACTCACTTTCACCGTCCAACACAGATGCTGAACACCGCTACAGTATCAGGCCTCACACTTTTCTCGGGTGTGGTCCCGCTGAAAAGGGGCATTTTTGAAATTTAGGTGTCATGAGAGTAAGATATTTGAGTCCAGCGTGGTCGATTTACCCTGTATACTCACTTTCACCGTCCAACATAGATGCTGAACACCGCTACAGTATAAGGCCTCACACTTTTCTCAGGTGTGGTCCCGCTGAAAAGGGGCATTTTTAAAATTTAGGTGTCATGAGAGTAAGATATTTGAGTCCAGCGTGGTCGATTTACCCCGTATACTCACTTTCACCGTCCAACATAGATGCTGAACACCGCTACAGTATAAGGCCTCACACTTTTCTCAGGTGTGGTCCCGCTGAAAAGGGGCATTTTTAAAATTTAGGTGTCATGAGAGTAAGATATTTGAGTCCAGCGTGGTCGATTTACCCTGTATACTCACTTTCACCGTCCAACATAGATGCTGAACACCGCTGCAGCATAAGGCCTCACACTTTTCTCAGGTGTGGTCCCGCTGAAAAGGGGCATTTTTGAAATTTAGGTGTCATGAGAGTAAGATATTTGAGTCCATCGTGGTCGATTTACCTTGTATACTCACTTTCACCGTCCAACATAGATGCTGAACACCGCTACAGTATAAGGCCTCACACTTTTCTCAGGTGTGGTCCCGCTGAAAAGGGGCATTTTTAAAAATTATGTGTCATGAGAGTAAGATTTTTGAGTTCATCGTGGTCGATTTACCCTGAATACTCACTTTCACCGTCCAAAATAGATGCTGAACACCGCTACAGTATTAGGCCTCACACATTTCTCAGGTGTGGTCCCGCTGAAAAGGGGCATTTTTGAAATTTAGGTGTCATGAGAGTAAGATATTTGAGTCCATCGTGGTCGATTTACCCTGAATACTCACTTTCACCGTCCAACATAGATGCTGAACACCGCTACAGTATAAGGCCTCACACTTTTCTCAGGTGTGGTCCCGCTGAAAAGGGGCATTTTTGAAATTTAGGTGTCATGAGAGTAAGATATTTGAGTCCATCGTGGTCGATTTACCTTGTATACTCACTTTCACCGTCCAACATAGATGCTGAACACCGCTACAGTACAAGGCCTCACGCTTTTCTCAGGTGTGGTCCCGCTGAAAAGGGGCATTTTTGAAATTTAGGTGTCATGAGAGTAAGATATTTGAGTCCAGCGTGGTCGATTTACCCTGAATACTCACTTTCACCGTCCAACATAGATGCTGAACACCGCTACAGTATCAGGCCTCACACTTTTCTCAGGTGTGGTCCCGCTGAAAAGGGGCATTTTTAAAATTTAGGTGTCATGAGAGTAAGATATTTGAGTCCAGCGTGGTCGATTTACCCCGTATACTCACTTTCACCGTCCAACATAGATGCTGAACACCGCTACAGTATCAGGCCTCACACTTTTCTCAGGTGTGGTCCCGCTGAAAAGGGGCATTTTTAAAATTTAGGTGTCATGAGAGTAAGATATTTGAGTCCAGCGTGGTCGATTTACCCCGTATACTCACTTTCACCGTCCAACATAGATGCTGAACACCGCTACAGTATCAGGCCTCACACTTTTCTCAGGTGTGGTCCCGCTGAAAAGGGGCATTTTTAAAATTTAGGTGTCATGAGAGTAAGATATTTGAGTCCAGCGTGGTCGATTTACCCTGTATACTCACTTTCACCGTCCAACACAGATGCTGAACACCGCTACAGTATAAGGCCTCACACTTTTCTCAGGTGTGGTCCCGCTGAAAAGGGGCATTTTTGAAATTTAGGTGTCATGAGAGTAAGATATTTGAGTCCAGCGTGGTCGATTTACCCTGTATACTCACTTTCACCGTCCAACATAGATGCTGAACACCGCTACAGTACAAGGCCTCACACTTTTCTCAGGTGTGGTCCCGCTGAAAAGGGGCATTTTTAAAATTTAGGTGTCATGAGAGTAAGATAATTGAGTCCAGCGTGGTCTATTTACCCCGTATACTCACTTTCACCGTCCAACATAGATGCTGAACACCGCTACAGTATCAGGCCTCACACTTTTCTCAGGTGTGGTCCCGCTGAAAAGGGGCATTTTTAAAATTTAGGTGTGACGAGAAAAGGATATTTGAGTCCAGCGTGGTCGATTTACCCTGTATACTCACTTTCACCGTCCAACATAGATGCTGAACACCGCTGCAGCATAAGGCCTCACACTTTTCTCAGGTGTGGTCCCGCTGAAAAGGGGCATTTTTAAAATTTAGGTGTCATGAGAGTAAGATATTTGAGTCCAGCGTGGTCGATTTACCCTATATACTCACTTTCACCGTTCAACATAGATGCTGAACACCGCTACAGTATCAGGCCTCACACTTTTCTCAGGTGTGGTCCCGCTGAAAAGGGGCATTTTTAAAATTTAGGTGTCATGAGAGTAAGATATTAGAGTCCAGCGTGGTCGATTTACCCTGTATACTCACTTTCTCCGTCCAACATAGATGCTGAACACCGCTACAGTATCAGGCCTCACACTTTTCTCAGGTGTGGTCCCGCTGAAAAGGGGCATTTTTAAAATTTAGATGTCATGAGAGTAAGATATTTGAGTCCAGCGTGGTCGATTTACCCCATATACTCACTTTCTCCGTCCAACATAGATGCTGAACACCGCTACAGTATCAGGCCTCACACTTTTCTCAGGTGTGGTCCCGCTGAAAAGGGGCATTTTTAAAGTTTAGGTGTCATGAGAGTAAGATATTTGAGTCCAGCGTGGTCGATTTACCCTATATACTCACTTTCACCGTTCAACATAGGTGCTGAACATGCTGAACACCGCTACAGTATCAGGCCTCACACTTTTCTCAGGTGTGGTCCCGCTGAAAAGGGGCATTTTTAAAATTTAGGTGTCATGAGAGTAAGATATTAGAGTCCAGCGTGGTCGATTCACCCCGTATACTCACTTTCACCGTCCAGCATAGATGCTGAACACCGCTACAGTATCAGGCCTCACACTTTTCTCAGGTGTGGTCCCGCTGAAAAGGGGCATTTTTAAAATTAAGGTGTGACGAGAGTAAGATATTTGAGTCCAGCGTGGTCGATTTACCCTGTATACTCACTTTCTCCGTCCAACATAGATGCTGAACACCGCTACAGTATCAGGCCTCACACTTTTCTCAGGTGTGGTCCCGCTGAAAAGAGGCATTTTTAAAATTTAGGTGTCATGAGAGTAAGATATTTGAGTCCAGCGTGGTCGATTTACCCGATATACTCACTTTCTCCGTCCAACATAGATGCTGAACACCGCTACAGTATAAGGCCTCACACTTTTCTCAGGTGTGGTCCCGCTGAAAAGGGGCATTTTTAAAATTTAGGTGTCATGAGAGTAAGATATTTGAGTCCAGCGTGGTCTATTTACCCCGTATACTCACTTTCACCGTCCAACATAGATGCTGAACACCGCTACAGTATCAGGCCTCACACTTTTCTCAGGTGTGGTCCCGCTGAAAAGGGGCATTTTTAAAATTTAGGTGTCATGAGAGTAAGATATTTGAGTCCAGCGTGGTCGATTTACCCCGTATACTCACTTTCACCGTCCAACATAGATGCTGAACACCTCTACAGTATCAGGCCTCACACTTTTCTCAGGTGTGGTCCCGCTGAAAAGGGGCATTTTTAAAATTTAGATGTCATGAGAGTAAGATATTTCAGTCCAGCGTGGTCGATTTACCCCATATACTCACTTTCTCCGTCCAACATAGATGCTGAACACCGCTACAGTATCAGGCCTCACACTTTTCTCAGGTGTGGTCCCGCTGAAAAGGGGCATTTTAAAAATTTAGGTGTCATGAGAGTAAGATATTTGAGTCCAGCGTGGTCGATTTACCCCGTATACTCACTTTCACCGTCCAACATAGATGCTGAACACCGCTACAGTACAAGGCCTCACACTTTTCTCAGGTGTGGTCCCACCAAAAAGATCATTTTTGAAATTTAGGTGTCATGAGAGTAGGATATTTGAGTCCAGCGTGGTCGATTTACCCTGTATACTCACTTTCACCGTCCAACATAGATGCTGAACACCGCTACAGTATCAGGCCTCACACTTTTCTCAGGTGTGGTCCCGCTGAAAAGGGGCATTTTTAAAATTAAGGTGTGACGAGAGTAGGATATTTGAGTCCAGCGTGGTCGATTTACCCTGTATACTCACTTTCACCGTCCAACATAGATGCTGAACACCGCTACAGTATCAGGCCTCACACTTTTCTCAGGTGTGGTCCCGCTGAAAAGGGGCATTTTTAAAATTAAGGTGTCATGAGAGTAAGATATTTGAGTCCAGCGTGGTCGATTTACCCGATATACTCACTTTCTCCGTCCAACATAGATGCTGAACACCGCTACAGTATCAGGCCTCACACTTTTCTCAGGTGTGGTCCCGCTGAAAAGGGGCATTTTTAAAATTTAGGTGTCATGAGAGTAAGATATTTGAGTCCAGCGTGGTCGATTTACCCCGTATACTCACTTTCACCGTCCAACATAGATGCTGAACACCGCTACAGTATAAGGCCTCACACTTTTCTCAGGTGTGGTCCCGCTGAAAAGGGGCATTTTTAAAATTAAGGTGTGACGAGAGTAAGATATTTGAGTCCAGCGTGGTCGATTTACCCTGTATACTCACTTTCTCCGTCCAACATAGATGCTGAACACCGCTACAGTATCAGGCCTCACACTTTTCTCAGGTGTGGTCCCGCTGAAAAGAGGCATTTTTAAAATTTAGGTGTCATGAGAGTAAGATATTTGAGTCCAGCGTGGTCGATTTACCCGATATACTCACTTTCTCCGTCCAACATAGATGCTGAACACCGCTACAGTATCAGGCCTCACACTTTTCTCAGGTGTGGTCCCGCTGAAAAGGGGCATTTTTAAAATTTAGGTGTCATGAGAGTAAGATATTTGAGTCCAGCGTGGTCGATTTACCCCGTATACTCACTTTCACCGTCCAACATAGATGCTGAACACCGCTACAGTATCAGGCCTCACACTTTTCTCAGGTGTGGTCCCGCTGAAAAGGGGCATTTTTAAAATTTAGGTGTCATGAGAGTAAGATATTCGAGTCCAGCGTGGTCGATTTACCACGTATACTCACTTTCACCGTCCAACATAGATGCTGAACACCTCTACAGTAGCAGGCCTCACACTTTTCTCAGGTGTGGTCCCGCTGAAAAGGGGCATTTTTAAAATTTAGGTGTCATGAGAGTAAGATATTTGAGTCCAGCGTGGTCGATTTACCCCATATACTCACTTTCTCCGTCCAACATAGATGCTGAACACCGCTACAGTATCAGGCCTCACACTTTTCTCAGGTGTGGGCCCGCTGAAAAGGGGCATTTTTAAAATTTAGGTGTCATGAGAGTAAGATATTTGAGTCCAGCGTGGTCGATTTACCCCGTATACTCACTTTCACCGTCCAACATAGATGCTGAACACCGCTACAGTACAAGGCCTCACACTTTTCTCAGGTGTGGTCCCGCTGAAAAAGGGCATTTTTAAAATTTAGGTGTGACGAGAGTAGGATATTTGAGTCCAGCGTGGTCGATTTACCCTGTATACTCACTTTCACCGTCCAACATAGATGCTGAACACCGCTACAGTATCAGGCCTCACACTTTTCTCAGGTGTGGTCCCGCTGAAAAGGGGCATTTTTAAAATTAAGGTGTGACGAGAGTAGGATATTTGAGTCCAGCGTGGTCGATTTACCCTGTATACTCACTTTCACCGTCCAACATAGATGCTGAACACCGCTACAGTATCAGACCTCACACTTTTCTCAGGTGTGGTCCCGCTGAAAAGGGGCATTTTTAAAATTAAGGTGTCATGAGAGTAAGATATTTGAGTCCAGCGTGGTCGATTTACCCATTATACTCACTTTCTCCGTCCAACATAGATGCTGAACACCGCTACAGTATCAGGCCTCACACTTTTCTCAGGTGTGGTCCCGCTGAAAAGGGGCATTTTTAAAATTTAGGTGTCATGAGAGTAAGATATTTGAGTCCAGCGTGGTCGATTTACCCCGTATACTCACTTTCACCGTCCAACATAGATGCTGAACACCTCTACAGTATCAGGCCTCACACTTTTCTCAGGTGTGGTCCCGCTGAAAAGGGGCATTTTTAAAATTTAGGTGTCATGAGAGTAAGATATTTGAGTCCAGCGTGGTCGATTTACCCCATATACTCACTTTCTCCGTCCAACATAGATGCTGAACACCGCTACAGTATCAGGCCTCACACTTTTCTCAGGTGTGGTCCCGCTGAAAAGGGGCATTTTTAAAATTAAGGTGTGACGAGAGTAGGATATTTGAGTCCAGCGTGGTCGATTTACCCTGTATACTCACTTTCACCGTCCAACATAGATGCTGAACACCGCTACAGTATCAGGCCTCACACTTTTCTCAGGTGTGGTCCCGCTGAAAAGGGGCATTTTTAAAATTTAGGTGTCATAAGTGAGAGTAAGATATTTGAGTCCAGCGTGGTCGATTTACCCCGTATACTCACTTTCACCGTCCAACATAGATGCTGAACACCGCTACAGTACAAGACCTCACACTTTTCTCAGGTGTGGTCCCGCTGAAAAAGGGCATTTTTAAAATTTAGGTGTGACGAGAGTAGGATATTTGAGTCCAGCGTGGTCGATTTACCCTGTATACTCACTTTCATCGTCCAACATAGATGCTGAACACCGCTACAGTATCAGGCCTCACACTTTTCTCAGGTGTGGTCCCGCTGAAAAGGGGCATTTTTAAAATTAAGGTGTGACGAGAGTAGGATATTTGAGTCCAGCGTGGTCGATTTACCCTGTATACTCACTTTCACCGTCCAACATAGATGCTGAACACCGCTACAGTATAAGGCCTCACACTTTTCTCAGGTGTGGTCCCGCTGAAAAGGGGCATTTTTAGAATTTAGGTGTCATGAGAGTAAGATATTTGAGTCCAGCGTGGTCGATTTACCCCGTATACTCACTTTCACCGTCCAACATAGATGCTGAACACCTCTACAGTATCAGGCCTCACACTTTTCTCAGGTGTGGTCCCGCTGAAAAGGGGCATTTTTAAAATTTAGGTGTCATGAGAGTAAGATATTTGAGTCCAGCGTGGTCGATTTACCCCATATACTCACTTTCTCCGTCCAACATAGATGCTGAACACCGCTACAGTATCAGGCCTCACACTTTTCTCAGGTGTGGTCCCGCTGAAAAGGGGCATTTTTAAAATTAAGGTGTGACGAGAGTAGGATATTTGAGTCCAGCGTGGTCGATTTACCCTGTATACTCACTTTCACCGTCCAACATAGATGCTGAACACCGCTACAGTATCAGGCCTCACACTTTTCTCAGGTGTGGTCCCGCTGAAAAGGGGCATTTTTAAAATTTAGGTGTCATGAGAGTAAGATATTTGAGTCCAGCGTGGTCGATTTACCCCGTATACTCACTTTCACCGTCCAACATAGATGCTGAACACCGCTACAGTACAAGACCTCACACTTTTCTCAGGTGTGGTCCCGCTGAAAAAGGGCATTTTTAAAATTTAGGTGTGACGAGAGTAGGATATTTGAGTCCAGCGTGGTCGATTTACCCTGTATACTCACTTTCATCGTCCAACATAGATGCTGAACACCGCTACAGTATCAGGCCTCACACTTTTCTCAGGTGTGGTCCCGCTGAAAAGGGGCATTTTTAAAATTAAGGTGTGACGAGAGTAGGATATTTGAGTCCAGCGTGGTCGATTTACCCTGTATACTCACTTTCACCGTCCAACATAGATGCTGAACACCGCTACAGTATAAGGCCTCACACTTTTCTCAGGTGTGGTCCCGCTGAAAAGGGGCATTTTTAGAATTTAGGTGTCATGAGAGTAAGATATTTGAGTCCAGCGTGGTCGATTTACCCCCTACACTCACTTTCACCGTCCAACATAGATGCTGAACACCGCTACAGTATAAGGCCTCACACTTTTCTCAGGTGTGGTCCCGCTGAAAAAGGGCATTTTTAAAATTTAGGTGTGACGAGAGTAGGATATTTGAGTCCAGCGTGGTCGATTTACCCAGTATACTCACTTTCACCGTCCAACATAGATGCTGAACACCGCTACAGTATCAGGCCTCACACTTTTCTCAGGTGTGGTCCCGCTGAAAAGGGGCATTTTTAAAATTAAGGTGTGACGAGAGTAGGATATTTGAGTCCAGCGTGGTCGACTTACCCTGTATACTCACTCTTCACCGTCCAACATAGATGCTGAACACCGCTACAGTATCAGGCCTCACACTTTTCTCAGGTGTGGTCCCGCTGAAAAGGGGCATTTTTAAAATTAAGGTGTGACGAGAGTAGGATATTTGAGTCCAGCGTGGTCGATTTACCCTGTATACTCACTTTCACCGTCCAACATAGATGCTGAACACCGCTACAGTATCAGGCCTCACACTTTTCTCAGGTGTGGTCCCGCTGAAAAGGGGCATTTTTAAAATTAAGGTGTGACGAGAGTAGGATATTTGAGTCCAGCGTGGTCGATTTACCCTGTATACTCACTTTCACCGTCCAACATAGATGCTGAACACCGCTACAGTATCAGGCCTCACACTTTTCTCAGGTGTGGTCCCGCTGAAAAGGGGCATTTTTAAAATTAAGGTGTGACGAGAGTAGGATATTTGAGTCCAGCGTGGTCGATTTACCCTGTATACTCACTTTCATCGTCCAACATAGATGCTGAACACCGCTACAGTATCAGGCCTCACACTTTTCTCAGGTGTGGTCCCGCTGAAAAGGGGCATTTTTAAAATTAAGGTGTGACGAGAGTAGGATATTTGAGTCCAGCGTGGTCGATTTACCCTGTATACTCACTTTCACCGTCCAACATAGATGCTGAACACCGCTACAGTATCAGGCCTCACACTTTTCTCAGGTGTGGTCCCGCTGAAAAGGGGCATTTTTAAAATTAAGGTGTGACGAGAGTAGGATATTTGAGTCCAGCGTGGTCGATTTACCTTGTATACTCACTTTCACCGTCCAACATAGATGCTGAACACCGCTACAGTATCAGGCCTCACACTTTTCTCAGGTGTGGTCCCGCTGAAAAGGGGCATTTTTAAAATTTAGGTGTCATGAGAGTAAGATATTTGAGTCCAGCGTGGTCGATTTACCCGATATACTCACTTTCTCCGTCCAACATAGATGCTGAACACCGCTACAGTACAAGGCCTCACACTTTTCTCAGGTGTGGTCCCGCTGAAAAAGGGCATTTTTAAAATTTAGGTGTCATGAGAGTAAGATATTTGAGTCCAGCGTGGTCGATTTACCCCGTATACTCACTTTCACCGTCCAACATAGATGCTGAACACCTCTACAGTATCAGGCCTCACACTTTTCTCAGGTGTGGTCCCGCTGAAAAGGGGCATTTTTAAAATTAAGGTGTGACGAGAGTAAGATATTTGAGTCCAGCGTGGTCGATTTACCCTGTATACTCACTTTCACCGTCCAACATAGATGCTGAACACCGCTACAGTATAAGGCCTCACACTTTTCTCAGGTGTGGTCCCGCTGAAAAGGGGCATTTTTAGAATTTAGGTGTCATGACAGTAGGATATTTGAGTCCAGCGTGGTCGATTTACCCTGTATACTCACTTTCACCGTCCAACATAGATGCTGAACACAGCTACAGTATAAGGCCTCACACTTTTCTCAGGTGTGATCCCGCTGAAAAGGGGCATTTTTAAAATTTAGGTGTCATGAGAGTAGGATATTTGAGTCCAGCGTGGTCGATTTACCCTGTATACTCACTTTCACCGTCCAACATAGATGCTGAACACCGCTACAGTATCAGGCCTCACACTTTTCTCAGGTGTGGTCCCGCTGAAAAGGGGCATTTTTAAAATTAAGGTGTGACGAGAGTAGGATATTTGAGTCCAGCGTGGTCGATTTACCCTGTATACTCACTTTCACCGTCCAACATAGATGCTGAACACCGCTACAGTATAAGGCCTCACACTTTTCTCAGGTGTGGTCCCGCTGAAAAGGGGCATTTTTAGAATTTAGGTGTCATGAGAGTAAGATATTTGAGTCCAGCGTGGTCGATTTACCCCCTACACTCACTTTCACCGTCCAACATAGATGCTGAACACCGCTACAGTATAAGGCCTCACACTTTTCTCAGGTGTGGTCCCGCTGAAAAAGGGCATTTTTAAAATTTAGGTGTGACGAGAGTAGGATATTTGAGTCCAGCGTGGTCGATTTACCCTGTATACTCACTTTCATCGCCCAACATAGATGCTGAACACCGCTACAGTATCGGGCCTCACACTTTTCTCAGGTGTGGTCCCGCTGAAAAAGGGCATTTTTAAAATTTAGGTGTGACGAGAGTAGGATATTTGAGTCCAGCGTGGTCGATTTACCCTGTATACTCACTTTCATCGTCCAACATAGATGCTGAACACCGCTACAGTATCGGGCCTCACACTTTTCTCAGGTGTGGTCCCGCTGAAAAAGGGCATTTTTAAAATTTAGGTGTGACGAGAGTAGGATATTTGAGTCCAGCGTGGTCGATTCACCCCGTGTGCAATCTTCTACCGCCTCAGCGTAACGCCGAAGAGCGCTACATAGGAAGGAGGAAGGAACAAGGAAAAAAACGTCGAAGTCCACAAACCTGGAATAGGGTTTTAAAATACCTGTAACTTAAAGGCATCGTAAGCGCAGGAAACCGTATATTATTTTTTCATGTTTTTGTGTAGCTTGACCTCTCTAGTGAACGAAAATGTCGAAGGCGCCCATGAAAAACTTCCATTTTTAAAGAAAAATAATTGGGAAAAATGGGTTTAATTACCCAAGTTTGAGGTATCGTACGATCGAGCATCCTGTCACCATGCAAGCCAAGCAGAGAGCCGAGATTCAAGAGATGATCAACGAGACTGTGAAGGATGCGATGAATGGTCTGGTCGAACAAATGGTGAAGACTATCGCAGATTCGCAGATGCCTTGCAGACCCTGATCCGCTCGATAACGGAAGCCGTTGGTGAGCTGACGAAGATGAGAGGAGTGGCGCCACCAGCACCTGCCGCCGGTGACGCAGTTCAGCGAGCCGTTCCGGCAGGTGATTCCTTCTCAGATCGTGATTATGGGTATGGTAGAGGAGAGCAATTTGCCGGCACACAGCCGGAGGGAGGCCGACGAGAAAACCGTGAGGGCCCTGCTCGATCATCTGGAGGTCGACGCCATCCCGACGACTGTGTACCGGATGGGATCTTTTGATAAGGAGAAGAAGCGTTCGGTGAAGGTCGCCTTCGCCAATCATCACGACGCCATTCAACTACTACGCAGCAGCTATAAGCTAAAACGTTCCAGTGACTGGCAAGATGTATACGTACGCCCGTCGTACAGTTCGGAGTTGCGAGCTAAGCTCCGCGAAGCTCGCAGGTCGGACGAGGATGCGGTGATTTACAAAGGAAAGGTGATGAGCAGAAGCGAGATCCCAAAAAAGGGAGGGCCGAGTCCACCTGCGGGGGACGAGGCCGCCCCGTCGGTCTCCACCCCTCGGGCGACCCACCCTCCCACTCGCTTCTCCCCATCACAGTGAGTGTGAGCGAGTCAGCCTCAGTGGCAAAGGGTAGCCTGAACTGTGTATACTTCAATTCTCGATCTATTAGGAACAAATTAGCCTCTATGAACACACTGCTCAACTATTCGTCTCTCGATATAGTTATGTATTATAACCGAAACCTGGCTCACTGAGGACGACCCGGACTCGCTCCTAGCACTAGATGGCTGTTATGTGGTGTACAGATGCGACCGAATATCGGGCGTTACTGGTGGTGGTGTCGCAATCGTTGTAAAGAATACTATTAGAGTTGCTCAATCCATACCCAAATCCTTTAACTTCTGTTGTGAGCTTTTGTTTCTTGATGTTGTGTTTCAATTTGGTCCCTGTTTCCGCTTGATTGCAGCTTACCGGCGGCCAGCAACGAGTAGTGAGGACTCTGTCGAATTGTTAGAGACTGTAGCTGACTGGTGTACGGTGCAATTCCCTTCCATAGTCGTTGGTGATTTCAATTATACGTGTTCTTCTGGAGATTCCGGTATGCTATTTAATGCTTCATTCGATAATTTTCTTACCAGTTCTGGTCTATCATGTCTGAATTTTGAGCCCACTCACGGGCGCAATGTCCTGGATTTGATCTTATGCAATGACCTCACTTTAATTACTGATTGGGAGGTTCAGCCAAATTTCTCTACAAGCGACCACTGCAGCATAGCCTTTGAAATCGCATGTCAACCTGATGTTCCCAAAGCAGCTTGTAATTTCGATTTTCGCAGAGCCAATTGGGACCAAGTAAATCTCTGGTTGATAGGAACAAACTGGGATAAACTCTTTTGCACGTGCCGCAAAATAAACGAGGTGTATGATGCCTTCATTTCCTATGTCCACCTTGTAATAGAGAAATGTGTTCCACTTCGGAAACATGGCCCTAAGACCAAAAACCTTCCACCGCACCTGCAGCGCTTGGCCGATAAAAAGCACTTCCTCTGGCGTGACCGCTTTCAGCCTGGTGGGCGCGTTGCCTTCAGCAAAGGTGCTAGGGATTTCGAAAAAGAATGCAAACGGTTTGCCAAGAACTGCGAAAAACGCCTTATTTGCTCGGGAAATCGAAAAAACTTCTTCAAGTACATGAATGCAAAGATGAAAACGCGTAAGGGTATCAGATCTCTGAAAGATGAAGAGGGCGAAGTCATTATCGATGATCAGCAAAAATGCGGAATGTTCGCGGAATATTTCTCTAAGGTATTTACTCATGACAACGGTGCGACCCCACTATTCTCCTCCCGATGTTCCCAGAAATTGTGCTCCGTCCCTATCAGCTGCGAGGTTGTAATGGGTGCCATAAAAAAGCTCAATGACAAGATTTCGCTCACCCCCGACTCGGTGCCCTCGTACTTCATCAAAAGGGCTGCTAACGGGTAATGTTACCCTCTCTCGTGCATATTCGAACATAGTCTTGCTCTTGGAACGCTTCCGTCCGCATGGAATACTGCGATTGTAACCCCGCTTCTGAAAAAGGCACCAGCTGTTCAGGTCTCGAACTATCGGCCCATCAGTTTAACCTCATCAGTGTGCAAAGTTCTCGAAATCATTATCAAAGATTGTGTTCTGCCTGGTAGATCAACGCTATCTCAGCTGGTATCCTCGTTCCACGACTGATGTTCGGCTGTGAACGAAAGCTACCAAACTGATGTTGTGCACATAGACTATGCTAAAGCTTTTGATACAGTCAGTCATCCAAAGCTACTTCTGAAACTTGAAGGCTACGGCATTTCTGGTGACATTTTGAAATGGTTGAATTCCTTTCTGACACCTCGTGACTTCATAGTCAAAATTGGCGACTTTTGTTCTCATCCTTGCCCAATCGTCAGCGGTGTTCCCCAGGGTAGCGTTCTGGGTCCTTTACTTTTCCTCATTTATGTGAACGACATTTCTGACGGATTGTCGAGCACATGCAAGCTTTTTGCTGATGATCTGAAGATATATCGTCCCCTTCGCAACCCCGCCATCGATTTTCACGAGCTTCAGTGTGACCTGAACCGGCTTTCTAATTGGTCCAAGCTATGGCAGCTAAAAATATCTGAAGAAAAATGTAGCTTGTTCCATATAAATTTCCAACATGAGTGCTTTCTACGCCTAAACGATGTTGCGCTTCCCGTACGCGAGACTGTCAGTGATCTTGGTGTGCTTATTAGCACCGACCTTGAGTGGGAATCCCACTGCAAGGAAATCTCTAAGAAAGCTTCTCGTGTGGCAAATTGCATCCTGAGATCTCTGCAACACCCATGTCTCGAACATTACGGAAAAGCATACATTGTCTACTGCCGACCGCTCTTGGAATACTGTACGCAGGTCTGGTCACCATCTTCTGTCGAAGATGATGAAGTAATTGAAAACGTGCAAAGGCGGTATTCAAAACGCGTTTTTGTCAAAGTGTTTCCTACGCGAGAAGTACCAGACAATACGACAAGGCTTGAAATGTTGGGGATCGAAACCCTACGATATCGGCGAACCGAGTTCGATTTACACTTATGTTATAAAATCGTTAACGGTCTTTACGACATCCCATTTGAGAGTGTTTTCGTGTTCACCAGCCGCTGTACTCGCTCCCGCCAGCACGCTTTTCAGCTCGCACGTAGATTTACGTCGAAGTCCAACGTGCTGCATTCCTTTGCATTTAGAGTCATCCCAGTTTGGAACAAATTACCTTCAGAGATCGTTGAGGCCGCGCAGTTTCCGATTTTCAAAAGCAGGCTATCCCATTTCAACCTCAGGTCATTGCATGGGGCGATGGCCGTGCTTTCTGCTAAAGCTTTAAATTCAGGGTGCTCTTATTCGTACGAGTGTTTTCTTTGCCTACAATTTTGTTTGCCTGCATGTCCAGGCTGTCTTGTTTAAACCTATCTCACATACATTTTGTATGTTTCTTTGTCGCCAGATAAAGCTATTGAATTGAATTGAATTGAAAAATTCATTCAGAACACATTGTAAATACGAATTCGAATTTCGCGCCAAAATCGTTTTTGAGGTTTTTCTGGATTTGGGGGCCTCGTCACTGTTATTTTTGAAGTTTTCCTACATGTGGAGTTTGTGCCGTAACTGCTTTTCATGTTCCGGTCGGATCTACATTCTATAAAAAATGCTAGATGACTGGTGAGAACTGGTGGCGAATCCTCATCTTCAACCTCTTCCAAACTCATAACCCTAGGTTTTTGAAGCACCATAACTCACCAGTGTGGTCTACCAGGCCAATTCATGAAATTGAGCCCAAAAAATGGAAAATGATTTTCAGCGCGGACGATGTCTTTAACTTACAAAAGAGTTTATTATTTATTTATTTATTTAATACGTCCAAAAGAACGCGCTTCTACTAGAACACAGGTTGAACATTCGATGTCTAGCCAATTTTCGGGAAAAAAAATTAAATCAATAAACAAGAACCAAGAACCCTGTCTCACGGAGACAAATTAAGCTATGAATAGCTAGTCAGTCAATCTTATCGATCAAAAGACTGGTGCAATATTTAAAAAAAGGGGGGGGGGCTGAATGGTCGGTAGCCAAAGCTGCCTCAGGAGCTATGATTACTCTTATTAAAGCTGGGACTCTCGAGTTTGCAAATATACGGATGCCCGCGTCAGCCGGCTATGATGCCCTTAGTCCCGATAGACATCATTGGGGCTCACCGGAACTTCGAAACACGAGTATACCGACAACCTTCGTGGGACCGGCAAGCTGGACATGAGTACAAGCAACTACAGAAAAGAAACAGCTCAGAGAGTAAATCTAAGCGCCAGAGAAAGCTAGCAAAGGTCGTTGAAGGTGAAACAGGAGTTTGTGATGGAAAATAGAGGGAATTCGATTATTTGGCACTCACCGATTGATACGACAAGGATAGCTATAAGGAAAGAGCATCAGGACCGGGACCGAAGCACAACAAGAACGCCTCCGTCTCTTGCGCGCGGAGCATACCCGATTTGTGAAGGAACACTTGAGCAGAGTTGCCATAAACTCCATCCTGGGAGTCGCACCTCCAAAGGTCTCCGAGACAGAGACGGAACTTGGCAGGCGTGCCAGGTGCACCCTTGCATCGTTACGCTGTGGACACTCCCCCATGCTTATGTCATACTTGCATAGGATTGACAACAGCAAACCTGACGAGTGTCCTGATTGCAGTAGTCAAGGGCATACTACTGCGCACCTGTTCAATTGCCCGAAGAGACCGACTACATTGACGACAATGGATCCGTGGACGAACCCAGTGCTAGTGGCCGAGTTTCTGAACCTATGACAGAACCCCTCTCTGTGGCTGCAAAGAAGAAGAAGAAGAAGCATCAGGACCGTGAGACAGAGGTAGACAACTTGGCACCATATCTTCTAAGCAAGTCATCATGGCTTGGATATAGATGCGAGCAAGAGTTAAGGCAACATCACGATAACAACTAGCATACGTTGAATGGGCAGGACTGGAGTAGGAAACGAATTGGCATGAAATTAAATAATCACTGTATATCAGGTTCATCAATAGTTCTCAGGAGATCGATTTTCCCAACAGCTCGCTTAAATTGCATGGAGTTTGTTGCCATCATAATATGCGGAGGTAAACGTCGCATCCAAGTTACTGTTCTGGAAAAAAATGTTTGCTGAGTAATTTTATACACCTTCCCATCTTGTGGGTTAGGGAAAAATGAACACCACGTCGTCCATGTGTAGGGCGAAATATCCAGTATTTTGATGGTCGTAGCCGAATTTCACCTTTGAGTATTCTGAATGGGAAGGTTAGATCAGCTTGAATTCTTCTGTAATATAAAGTTTTCAAATCCAGTGCTTTCAACCGACTTCGGTAAGAAGGTAAAGAATGGGGGTAATCGGGGTCAGGGAAACAGCGATAGAAGAGTATACGCGTGAAAGTTTTTTGGATATTTTCAAGCTTCAAAATATCTTTAGTAAAGAAAGGACTCCAGACTGGGCTGCAATATTCAACTATAGGCAGAACGAATGTTTTGAAGAGTTTGATCCATACCGTAGTCTCAGAACAGTGGATATTACCCCGGGTTTGAACAAAACTAAGAAACTAGGCTCGTAACCCTACCGAACGAAACTTTACTCGCTCCCAGAGGACGCTTTACAAAAAAATTTACTAGGTGTGGACATTTGATGTTTTCAGCATAAATGTCCACACCTAGCCAGTGCATTTAGGTGTGGACATTTATGCTGAAAACATCAAATGTCCACACCTAGTAAATTTTTTTGTAAGGCGTCCTCTGGGAGCGAGTAAAGTTTCGTTCGGTGGGGTAACAAACCTAGTTTCTTAGTTTTGCTCAAACCGGGGTAACTCCTTTGGAAGTTAAGTTACAGGTGTTTTAAAACCCTATTCCAGGTTTGTGGACTTTGACGTTTTTTTCCTCGTTCCGCTTCCTATGTAGCGCTCTTCGGCGTTATGCTGGGGCGATAAAAGATTGCACACAGGGTAAATCGACCACGCTGAACTCAAATATCCTACTCTCGTCACACCTAAATTTCGAAATTGACGACTTCCGGCGGGACCACACCTGAGAGAAGTGTGAGGCCTAATACTGTAGCGGTGTTCAGCATCTATGTTGGACGGTGAAAAAGATTATCCAGGGTAAATCGACCACGCTGGACTCAAATATCTTACTCTCATGACACCTAAATTTCAAAAATGCCCCTTTTCAGCGGGACCACACCTGAGAAAAGTGTGAGGCCTTGTACTGTAGCGGTGTTCAGCATCTATGTTGGACGGTGAAAGTGAGAATAAGGGATAAATCGACCACGCTGGACTCGATCATCGTATTCTACTGAGTCATACCTTGCAAAAATGTAGACTTCCAGCGCGATCGCACCTGCGACAGGTGTGGGCCACACAGGGAAGTGGCTTTCGGCTTCCATCTTAGAGACTGAAAATTTGTATATAGGGTAAATCTACCACTCTCGACTCGAATATCATCGAACCCGTGTCGTGTGTTTGGTGTATGAGTGGGTTTCGGAGAATGAAATTCGAAACGTAGCCAGATTAGATGACGCTCTTTCGAACCAGAAGTCTATACATCTGAAGTAACATGTTCTTCTTGGACTTGCGAAATGAATTTACGAACTCATATTAATTTAAAAACACATGTTTCTTCGAGACATCCCTTATTTTTGAACTTAGCCAATCCCTTCATCTTCTCCACGTTTCTTTTCCACCACATATTTACCTTAGCTGCCTACCCGGAATCATTCACAATTTCTGCAAACACGTTCAAACCTATGTGCCTTACATTCAACATTAGGAGAGCCTTCACTATAATCAAAACCCTTACTTTAGCTAAGATTTTCAAAAACGCAGGCAACTTGATGTAATCCGTCAAGAAAAACCTCGTCCGTGATCTTTTTCAATGTCAATGTCTTTCAACATCTAGCTCGCCTACCGAGTTCCACCTCGGTGTTGCTGACTTCAGGTGGTGCGATCCCCAATATGGGGTTGACAGCCACCCTACTCAAGTGATCACTGACGAAACGAGTGTGCTCCGCACGTAAAAGACGAAGACGATCTAATTGGGAGTCCGTCCATCTTTGTATATTGACTTTCTCGGGAGCATCCGCAAAAGGCCTTCTGATATCTCTCTCTCACAGAATTCATAATCCTTCTTAATGGGTGATCAGGCTGCTTGACGATATTAATAACCAGTTGCTGCGCTTGGAGTTGACAGTGCTCCTTAACAGGCAGAATATGGGCTTCAGCATGAAGATGCTCCACTGGAGTGCTCTTTGCACATTCAGTGGCAATCCGAAGAGCAGCATTTTGAACTCGCTGCATCTTTGTCCACGATGAATCTGATACTATGTGTTGCCATACCGGTGCTGCATACTCCAACGCCGGCTGCAAGATTGCCTTGTACGTGGTCAGGATCGTCTCCTTACTGCTTCCCCACGACGAACCTCCCAGAGCTCGTAAAACGTTGAGCTTAGCTCTCACTGTAGCCTGCTTCTGCTCAGTGTTTTTATGGAAGCTCAGCGAAGGATCCAATACTAGACCAAGCAGCTTCGGGAAACGTGTGGCAGGCAGACGAGCGTCTTCCCAGTTCACAACGGGGTGAGCACAGTGTTCCTTAGGGTCAGTGGAGAAAACAGACACAGATGATTTAGCGGCAGAGACAGTGAGCATCATATCATCGAGAAAGCTCTTCAAGACGACGAGGTAGCTATTGATCTTGCGTGCAGCTACATTAATGTCTCTGTCCCGGCACAAGATGGTGATGTCATCCGTGTACGCAACGACTTTAATGCCACTTGGGGGGACGGGCAAATCTTCAAGGTAAAGACTGAACAGAGCAGGCGATATGACTCCTCCTTGAGGGACACCGGCAGCGATCGGGACGCTATTAGAGACATGTCCCTGGAACAGCACTTTTGCTCGGCGCCCTTTGATGAGTGCGGTTATCCATCGTTTCTGCCAAGGCGGGATGGAGGACCTCAAAAGCTTCAAAATTTTACTATAAAAACAGACAATTAACACTCCTGGGAGGAGGTCCGAGAAAATCGCCAAAAATTTGACCTATTAACGCTTCTGGGAGGGGGTCTGAGAAAATCGCCAAAAGTTTGCTTTCAGAGGGGAGGGGTCTGAGAAAATTTAGCCTTGTCCACACCTCGTGCCGAACCCTGCCACCACAGTCCGGGCAAACGTCGGGAGTGCTACTGTCGATCCTGTTCACGTAGAACTTCAGGAACGTTGAATGCCCACAGCGCAACGAGGCCGCCCCTGTATTTGCGCCCTCCTTAACAGGGGTGCTGTGCCATTTCCACCGTCGGCGACGTTTGTGGTTTACCTAATGTGCCTATTGTGTCGCCGATGGTGGGAATGGCCCAGCACCCTTTTAGAGGACGCTAATACAGGGGGCGGGGCCACCTTCTATGTCGTGTGGCGTCATTGTGGGTCGTTTTTGACGCATAAAATTGCGTAGGCGTTGTGTTCTGAGCCATACCATTTTAATTCCGTAGTTATCTCAACCACGTTTACGAGCGTGCACTCTGAGTTTTGGTCGAGAAATAGCCGCTAAATAGCCGCAAAATGCCTGTTTCCCGAGTAATAGCCGCGAAATAGCCTCCAAATAATGCTCCCCGTGAAATAGCCGCGAAATATGTGGTCTGCTTCGGTCTAGTTTACTCTAGATAAAAGACTTCAGTTGAGTTATGCGCGGTTTATGCGATGGCGAACTTCCTAGTGCGGCTTAACCTTGCCATACTCCGGAATCTCAGCGACAATTCGTAGTTAGTCGTTGAGACCGACACTATGTCACTGGGAACTCGCCGTGTGATATCTCACTTCCCAGCTGCATGAGACGTCTGGGGACAACAGGCGTTGAGCAGCTCAGGATCTGGCACGAACTTGAAACTACATCCAGCTGGTCGTCCTAGCTGGCTGGAAATCCATCGAAATCCAAGCCCAGCATTATGGAAGGAGTGAACTTGGGCTTTTCCGTCAGGATGCAGGTGAAGTCCACCGGGACAGTAGATGAATAGCCTCGCCTTGAACCAGTTTCATGAAAATACACGGGAAAATGGCTCACTCTGGCCATCATCGTGAAAAATTTCCATGTTGCTCAAGTGTTGCTACACTTACATATGCTTCGCTCGAAATTCAAACTTTTCTCTATAATTAAAGGTGAAATGGGCATTTGGCGTTTCGACAAAATCCTATAATATATTGTCCATACATGCTATAACTATATATTTATATATTATTTATTGAAGAATTGTGAGAAATTAGGATTCATTACGCTAAGATGTTTGAAAAGTGAAATCAGGGCAAAATGGAGTGCCATCTTATCGAATATTCAAATCATTCATGCTGAATATTCGAATAAACCGAATATTTCCCTTCTTTGAATATTCGAATGAACGAATATTCCACTTCTTTGAATATTCGATTATTCGAATAACCCGAATAATCCACTTCTTTGAATATTCGAATTATTCGAATAAACGAATATTCGGGCAACACTCTACTGCTTGGGTCACCCCTCTTTTGAGCGATCCGCTCGTTTCGCAGCAGAGAAACTTTACTCTCAGAGGACCATGGGAAGACCACTTCAGCAGCAAAAAATAGCCTTTAAAGAGCGAATCAGAGTCACCTTCCAAAGAAGTCGTGTCGTCATTAAAACAGGTGAAATAAACCTACCACTGAAAAACACAAGAGCTGTTCAACGAAAAGTTGAAGAGAAGTGAATTTGAAAAAGGAGAACACTCATACCTATTCGAACATCAGATGCACTTGACAGTCGATTGCCATTGGTGAACATTCGATTTGAAACTCCTACTACACGCTGTAACAAGTAAGCAAATCTTATAATGATGGAGCACGTAGTATGTGAAGAAAACTGTCAACTAAACATTGCAATTTCAAACAATAGAATCTGTACATACCCACGCCCCATCATTTGCGAATGGGCAAGCCGGTCTCTCTTAGACATGAAGCATTTAATCAGAAATTGCGCGCAGCACACAACATATATGAGAAAACTCTTTATTTGGAGGTTAAGGTTTCTTAGACTGTTGCGCCAATGTTATACTACGTTGTGGATGCAACGACAGGTTTCGCTGTTGGTCACCCGTCGTGTTGGGAGCAGTCCCGGCACAAAAACGAAAAAGCTCGCGGAATCTATGTGCAGAAGCCCGTCCCGGTCTCAGGTTGCTAAGGAGTGTTATACTTTGTGCCGTCTTTCAATGTAAACGCTGAATATAACCATGGACAGCCGCGATCTTTCGCATTCTCCACCAGATTACTACTATTCATTCCGAATTTGAGGAAGTGCATAGTCGGCGCAAATTTGTTCGTAGGTTCAGTGTATTGTGCTTATCTGGGCCGAATTCCGGTCCGCAATTGCGTCTCGACATGCTTTGCGACCGCACGCTCCCGAGTCAGAAGAGCTTCCAGCGCCGCAGCCGCCGATCTGCTGACTCTAGGTGGGTTTCGAAAACTGGGAACTAAGAAAAATTGGAGAAAATTGTATAAAAAAGCCAAATTGAGTCGGCTTTGGCGCTGTAAACCCGACTGACTCGAGCGCGTGCGGCTGCAAAGCGTGTCGAGACGCAATTGCGGACCGGAATTTGGCCGAGATAAGCACAGTAATCTAGTAGTACAGTCTTCGCACCAGCAGCAAACTGTCCTGTCTCCAAGTGTTTATGCCTTCCATTGAATTCATAGAATCCAAGAGCAATCTTATGTCGACTGTAAATTAAACCTAAATCCTTCACCGAACACGCTGTACACTCCATCATGAAGCGGAATTAATATTGTAGACTGCAGACAAGGGTAAGTGTCCGCTTCGTGCTTGTTGTTGTTGTTGCCCATCATCCACCATACACACTGATTCTGGATCCAATTTCCGGTATATAGACGACGTCATCGAAGCAACGTTGCTGGGATCCTCTTCATTGGAGGCCCCCCCTGAGTGGGCGTTTTTCCACCCTCTTTTTTTGTTTTTTTTTCTATTTTATTTTTATTTTGTTTTTTTTTCTATTTTATTTTTATTTTGTTTTTTTTTTTACATTTCAAATTCTATATTGCATGATTAAAGTGACAGGAAATGGGCGACTTCCACTGGTTTGAGCCAAAGATCTTCTATTGTGAGGTGCGTTGGCCTTCCAGAGCAAGAGCACATGTGAGGTACTGTGTGTTCTTCAAGCCAGCAGTCTGGGCAAAGTGGATTATCGGCTGCTACTATCTTATGCAGATACCATTGCGACTTCAAGTAGAAACCACTCCGGAGCTGGGATAGCGCTGCCCGATTTGATCTTGGCAAAGTCTCCTCATCCTTCACAATCTTCGGCGGCGGTCCACTTAGCAGGGGAGAGTTCATAGTACCCAAGAACTCTTTTACAAACTCATTGTGAACTTCTTTTCGAATGATCTCTACAGTTCCCGGTCTTACCGACATTGGCTTGATCGTTCCGACATGCTTCCTGATCTGTCTTGGTGGTTCCGGTTTCTTCATCATGTCGTGTGAGGGGTGTTCTGGATCGAGTGCCGCAACCGTTCGATATTGAAGTGTCAACATCTCATTATGAGCTTTAACTGGCATGATTCCCGTCTCATTGCTGAGGTGGGTAGTGCCAGCCATCGCCAGGCTTCCCGTCGCGGTCCTCAAGGCTGCATTTTGACAAGCTTGTAACCGATCCCAGTGAGTCGATGCAATGAGCGGGCTCCAGGCTGGAGCAGCGTAAGACATCACGGATTGTCCGGTGGCGCGGTAGGTCAGTGTGAGCAGCTCTTTGCTTTGTCCCCAGTTTCTTCCTGCCAACGCTTTCAAGAGATTCGCTCTTTTAGCCGTCTTCTTGCGAACATCTTCCGCATGTAATCGACCCGTCATCATAGTGTCGAAATGGTAGCCGAGAATTGTCGGATTTCTGTAGTGCGTGATTTGCATCCCATTTATGAACACTTTCGGTACGTATCTCGCTTGAGCAGAATGTGTTGTTAGAAGAGAGACAGTGGTCTTCTGAAGCGACAGTTGAAGATGTAGATCTCTCAGGGTCTTTGTTAGCATCAGGAGATAGTCGTTCAGACGTTTTTCGCAAGTTTCAATATCCGGATCTGACGCCACCAGTGTTAGGTCATCCGCATATCCGACTAGACATGTTTCTGGAGGGGGTGCCGGGAGATCTGCTATGTAGAATGAGAACAGGAGCGGAGATAGAACCACACCTTGCGGTACCCCGGAGCGCACCAATCTTACTTTCGACATCTGGCCTCTAAACTCTGTCCGTATTGTTCTGCCTTTCAGGTAGCTAGAAATCCATCGGGCTAAACCTCTCGGAAGGGATGACTCCGCAAGCTTTTGACAAAGAATGGAGATAACAACAAGGTCATATGCTTTCTTCAAGTCGAGTGCAACCATAATTGAGCGGCTAGGCGGTCTTTTCTCATTCAACCCATCCGTGATTAATCCGGTAAGTTCGACTAACGCTGAGGTTGTGGAGAAACCTTTCCGAAAACCATTCTGCCATCCAGGGCCTTGCTGGTGCATCTCCAGTGTAGGGAGAATGATTCTTTCAAAAATGCGTGCCATAGATGAAATGATCGAAATAAGCCTGTAGCTGCTCAGATTTTCTGCAGATTTTCCAGGCTTCAGCAGTGGGAAAATTCTCGCCTCCTTCCACGACGCCGGGATCAGTCCATTTGACAGGGTTCTGTTGAAAAGGGCTCTAAGGCACTCCCGAAAAATTGGTCCTGAATGTTTGAGCATTACAGGGGCCACAAGCCTTGTACCCATCGCTCTAGACGGCTTGCATTTCTTCAAGGCGGCGTCGATGAGGGCTGTCGAAATGATGGGAACGTCTTCTCTCGGAAAGTTTTTGATCCATCGGAAGTTCCTTCGTGACGACTTCATGCTTTTATGAGGGCATGGCAAACTGAACTGTTTGAATAGAAGGTTGGCCGCATTCTTGTTGTTCAGCGGTTTGCCCCTATGCAGAATTTGGATGGGATTGGGTTTCACTGAACGGCCATCCAGAGCCTTCATGGTTGCCCATAGCTTCGACGAGTTTGCACGATGATCTATGCCTTCCACGAAAGCGCTCCAAGTCTGCTGTCGGTCCATCCTCACTTCATCAGCGATTTCTCTGTTCAGCTCAGGGATCCTGGTGTTGGTAGGGTCCGTTCTTCTAATCGAGTCTCTTTCACATATCAGGTCCTTAGCGGTGTCCGACAGTCCCGGCATAAAAGCCTTACGTCTGCTCTTAGAAACAGATTGTGACGTTGCTATCCTTACGGCCGATGCGAGAAATCGATCCATTTCCAGTGGAGTGGCCCGGGGCGGCATTAAGAATCAAGGTAGCGCGCGCCAAAACTAGCGCAAACGCGCTATGGGGACGGCATAGCGCAATCTGCAATGAAGAACTATGCAGACGCGCGCTTGTCTTAGCCCAAACGCGCTTGGCATAGCCTAAACGCGCCTGGCATAGCCCAAATGCGCTTGGCATAGCCTAAACGCGCCTGGCGTAGCCCAAACGCGCTTGGCATAGCTTGAACGCGCTTGGCATGGCCCAAACGCGCTATCATGGAAATCTCAGCGCTGTCTGATATCATGTACTTGCAAGACGCGCTACGGGAAGCGCGGCAGACCCTCTGAAACCGCGCTACCGCTAGCGCTCTACACGAAGCGCGCTACCAGTGGCGCGCGAACGACGTCGTTTTCCATCCTAAACATCCTTTCCAATCTTTCACACGCTTAAAGACACAGTCCAACCTCAGAATCGATTTTCCGCTTTTCTACCTATATTGGAGAAAATTTCACGCTGATCACAATGGTGTCTACAAAATCGCTCAAAATTTACTACGAACGGAGTTACGTCTCCTCAAAAATTTCGATTTTGAACGGCTTGAAGTTCTCGAACGAGTTGTCTCGAGCCTGTATTTTCTCGTTAGTCGCAGCCATAGTTCTGGAGCATGCCACAATATAAAGCCAGGCCAAAAACAAATCGAAGAACATAGGTTTTGAATAAAATCATTCGCGCGTCTCTTCCCTATTGAGGTCGGAAACCTGGCAGTGGGCGTTACCCATTTTTTCTTTCAAGGGGCCGTGGCCGACTTTTTCCTAGCTTTTACTCGCTTATTTGAGCGAATTGAGATTCCGCGCTTGGCAGGGTTGCTATAGGCGGCGACCGGACCATAATATCAAAAATTACCTCTGAGGTTGGACTGTGCCTCTAATACCCTGTCGGTTGTGTAAGAAGAGAGCAATATTCTTCTCTTATGTCCCCTATTCAGGTTTTTCCTTGAATTATTCCGCTTCAATGGCTCGTTTTGAACAGCGATTAAATAGCTTGTGAATCCGAAGTGTGAGAATATTAATGAAACGATGGTGGCATTAGAGTGTGCCTCACTAGGTCCTGCTCCAGATTTCCTGCTAGTAAAAAAAACAGTGCTTTGACAGTTGCAGGTGTGCAACAGTGCATAAACAATCCGAGCTCAAAACTCGCTTATGCTTCGGAGGATTCAAAAAACCTTTTTCTTAGCTATTGGAAAAATTCGTAACCAAAAGGCAACTTTCGGGGTGTTCCAAAACAATGTTTTTCGGATTTGGTTTTCTAGAGATTGTATCGGGCGCTGATACGGGGCTTCTCTCTGAATGGGCTCAAAAATTCCTTGTAGAAGTGGGACGCCAAACACAGATTTGTGGATAACTTGTCAATGCTCGAAATACTAAGATAGGTGCCCAACTTAGTAATCATTATGCCTACCGCAACTTGCAGTAACCCCCAGACTAGCAACAGAGCGATCCCCGATTCGTGACCAGCGCCCGAGATTACCCCTTTTGGAACTTTTGAGCGGAATTCAGAAAAGTTTTCTGAGCATCTTGAAAATTCCCTGATGAAATTCGGAAACACCTCGAAAAAAAGATTTACCTGTGCGTGAAGCTACAAACACGCCCTTGTTAGAATTCCCCGAAGCACTAACAAAATTATGAGCAGAGACTATTCATGTACTGTCACACTCCTACAACACTCTAAAGATGATTTTGCAGAAATTTCAAGAAAGGGTAAACAAGGAATAGTCCGCAAAGGTGGTGCTAATCCTTTCTTGCTGCCGAGATGTCGTATGTTCGTGCCGTGGCAGTGTGGAGGAAAGAAGATCGCCTCCGTGCAAAACGACGTCAACACCTCCGAGAAGAGGGTTTTTGTCATGGGAGAGGTGCTGGTCGGCCGCAGCTCTACTGAGGATTTTATTACAAAGGGCCGGCGTCGAGAGGAATCCAGGTCCAGCACGGAAGTATCCATGTGCCACCTGCGGCGAGGATGTTACCTGGCATAAAACAAGTGTCCAGTGCTTCGGATGCCAAAGGTGGGTGCACTTCTCCTGTTCGGGCCTCAGTTCTGTGAGGCATCATGACTCATCCTTTCGTTGTGTTCTATGCTCTGCCCCCAACAACTCTGATTCCTCAATTACCAACCGCCCCCTCTCCATTGTTCACATTAATCTCAACGGCCTTCGCAACAAGTTATCTGAACTCTCTCTATTCGCACGTTCTCATCACCCGGATGTTATCATGGTTCAAGAAACCAAGCTCTCTCCATCTACCACTTATCCCCAACCTAACATTCCGGGCTACACCGCCTATCACATGCCAAGGACAGCCCTTGGGGCGGAGTGTCTACTTTCGTTCAATCTGCCTTACCTTCTCATATTATCCCTAATACTCTTAAGGACGGTACTCTCGAGTACATTCCTGTCCACCTCCCCCTCAAAAACCCCTTTATCTCTATTTAACATATATATTCCTCCTATATCATCTTGTCCCCTCTTATAATCCTATTCCCTCCTTAAGCAGTTGTACGACTGCTCACTCTCCCCTTCAGCTGTCTTTGCGGGTGACTTCAATGCTCACACGTTCTGTTCCGCTCTTGATTCTGACGCCAGAGGGGAAGATGTCGAAGAATGGGCTGAGGAGTGTGACCTGGTTATCCTCAATGATGACCAGCCCACTCGTCTCCCTGCCAACGGCCGACCTTCTAGCCCAGACATCTCTTTTGTGTCATTCCATCTCTCTAATGCTTGCAGGTGGTCCACATCCACAACTCTCTCCAGTGATCACATTCCCGTCTTTGTCTATATTGATCTCTCTGACTCTCTTGCCCCTTACTCTGGTTTTCGTCATCGTACTTATCTTAATTTAGGCCTAGCAGACTGGACCCTGTTCAGAGATGTTGCACTTCGCCATGCGGTCGACTACCCATGGAATGGTGATGTTCATCAGAAAGAGCGCCATCTAACAAGTGCCATCCGCAAGGCCATGAAAGCTGCAATTCCTGAGGGTCGTGTCAAGACCTTTTTCCAAATGTCAGCAGGGAAATACTGCAGAAGATAAGGACAAGAGATGACAAGAGACCCGGCGCCCATCTAGACCCGGACATAGCTGTGCTGGATAACGAGATCAAGCAGGATCTGGATAAGAACAAGAAGGAATGCTGGGAGAAGTTCACTGAAAAGCTGAATTTCAAGGCTGACGGAACTACGACGTGGAAAGTGTTGAGGAAAATTTCCGGCAAGTCCGCTCCTCGATGAGCTCCGCTATTGAGTTCGAGGAGAACGTCTTCAAATCAGGGAAAGCGGCTGCTTATGCGCTCGGCAAGAACTTCTTCATCACACGTGCCAAGCGAGGCGTGCAGAACAGAGTCACGGTTAGAGAACTGAGCCGGTTGCCGCTCATGAACGCTTCTGAGGCCTTTACTCTCACGCAAGTAGAGAAGGCTATCAAAGAAATGCGGAATTCGAAGGCTATCGGACCTTACGGTATCTCCCCAGCCATCCTGAAGAAGCTTCCCACGGAACTTCTACCGATGCTTGCAGATATCATTAACACTTCTTTCCGGACCTGCACTCTACCCCAAGCTTGGAAGACAGCCAATGTGATACCGTTGCCAAAGCCAGGCAAGTCCCAAAGCAAGCACGGCAAAGGGCTTTCGACCAATAAGCCTGTTATCGCCCGTCGCTAAATTAGCTGAAAAAGTTGATCGTGACGGACCTGGCTGATCAAAATGAGCGACAGCAGCATCAGCATGGGTTCAGGAAACTTCACTCCACTACTACAGCTCTATTAGAGATCGTGAGCTTTGCGGTCGATGGGTTCAACATGAGAAAGCCCCTGAGAACGGTGGCCGTCGCCCTCGACCTGAGCAAAGCGTTTGACTCTGTTAACTTGGGACTGCTGTCCGAGAAACTGCTCAAGTCGTCGCTACCATCATGGCAGAAGCGATGGATTGCAGCGTTCACTAAAGGCCGCCGTGCTAAGGTTCTGTTCCAGAATCATGTATCCGATAGCATTCCAATAGCAGCCGGTGTTCCGCAAGGCGGAGTGTTGTCCCCTGCCCTATTCAGCCTGTATCTTGAGGACATTCCCGAGCCTCCCAATGATGTAAGGATTGTTATGTATGCCGACGACATCACCATCATGTGCCAGGATCGTGACCTGCAGATAGCCGCTAACAAGATCAGCGCCTATCTCGTCGAGTTGAAGCTCTTCCTCGATAAAATGATGCTCACAGTCTCTGCCGCAAAATCCTCTGTTTCAGTGTTCACAACGAACACCAAGGAACACAGTGCCCATCCAGATGTCAAATGGGATGGTGACCTGTTGCCAGCAGCAAAATTCCCCAAGCTGCTTGGCCTTATTCTTGATCCCTCACTGAAGTTCCACAAAAACGCGGAACAGAAACAAACAGTCGTCAAGGCTAGACTTAATATCTTGAGAGCTCTCGGAGGAACATCATGGGGAAGCAGCCGAGAGACTATATTGAGAACCTACAGAGCAATACTTCAGCCGGCTCTGGAATATGCGGCACCAGTGTGGCAGCACCTGGTGTCTGACAGCTCCTTGAATAAGCTGCAGCGTGTACAGAATGCTGCGCTTAGAATTGCTACCGGTTGTGCAAGGAGCTCCCCGGTGGAGCATCTTCACGCGGAGGCCTGCATATTGCCGGTCAAGGAGCATTGTGAACTCCAGGCACAGCAGATGTATATTAATGTTCTGAGGCAGCCGAATCATCCGTCAAAGAGAATCATGAAGCCCATAAGAGAGAGGTCGATTAGGACGCCGTTCGCCGATGCTCCTCGTAAAGTTGATGTACAGAGATGGGCCGACTCCAACATGGAAAGGTTTTCGTCTTCTGCGTGAGGAGCACACGCAATTTGTTCGAGGATATCTAGCAAAGGCGGCTGTGAACCCTATCTTGGGAACGGTGCCGCCTCGGGTTTGCGAGTCCGAGTCTCAACTCGGCAGACGAGCCAGATGTGCTCTTGCATCGCTGCGCTGTGGTCACTCTATTCTGCTCATGTCTTACGTCAACAAGATCGACAGCAGCCGACCAGACGCATGCCCGGACTGTGGTGCTCCCGGACACGACACGGCGCACTTGTTCATGTGCCCGAAGAGACCTACCTCCTTAACAACAATGGACCTTTGGACGAATCCTGTGAAGGCCGCCCAGTTCCTCAACCTATGACAAAAACCACTTTGAGGCTGCAGAAGAAGAAGAAGGTGGGTGCACTTCTCCTGTTCGGGCCTCAGTTCTGTGAGGCATCATGACCCATCCTTTCGTTGTGTTCTATGCTCTGCCCCTAGCAACTTTGATTCCTCAATGACCAACCGCCCCCTCTCCATTGTTTACATTAATCTCAACGGCCTTCGCAACAAGTTATCTGAACTATCTCTATTCGCACGTTCTCATCACCCGGATTTTATCATGGTTCAAGAAACCAAGCTCTCTCCATCTACCACTTATCGCCAACCTAACATTCCGGGCTACACCGCCTATCACATGCCAAGGACAGCTCTTGGGGGCGGAGTGTCTACTTTCGTGCAATCTGCCTTACCTTTTCATATTATCCCTAATACTCCTAAGGACGGTACTCTCATTCCTGTCCACCTCCCCCTCAAAACCCCTTTATCTCTATTTAACATCTATAGTCCTCCTATATCATGTTGTCCCCCCTCTTATAATCATATTCCCCTCCTTAAGCAGTTGTACGACTGCTCACTCTCCCCTTCAGCTGTCTTTGCGGGTGACTTCAATGCTCACACGTTCTGTTCCGCTCTTGATTCTGACGCCAGAGGGGAAGATGTCGAAGAATGGGCTGAGGAGTGTGACCTGGTTATCCTCAATGATGACCAGCCCACTCGTCTCCCTGCCAACGGCCGACCTTCTAGCCCAGATATCTCTCTTGTGTCATCCAATCTCTCTAATGCTTGCACGTGGTCCACATCCACAACTCTCTCCAATGATCACATTCCCGTCTTTGTCTATACTGATCTCTCTGACTCTCTTGCCCCTTACTCTGGTTTTCGTCATCGTACTTATCTTAATTTAGGCCTAGCAGACTGGACCCTGTTCAGAGATGTTGCACTCCGCCATGCGGTCGACTACCCATGGAATGGTGATGTTCATCAGAAAGAGCGCCATCTAACAAGTGCCATCCGCAAAGCCATGAAAGCAGCAATTCCTGAGGGTCGTGTCAAGACCTTTTTTCCAAATGTCAGCAGGGGAATACTGCAGAAGATAAGAACCAGAGATGAGAAGAGAGCCGCAGACCATCTAGACCCGGAGATTGCTGTGCTGGATAATGAGATCAAGCAGGATCTGGATAAGAACAAGAGGGAATGCTGGGAGAAGTTCACTGAAAAGCTGAATTTTAAGGCGGACGGTACTACGACGTGGAAAGTGCTGAGGAAAATTTCCGGAAAGTCCGCTCTCCCGATGAGCTCCGCTATTGAGTTCGAGGAGAACGCCTTCAAATCAGGGAAAGCGGCTGCTTACGCACTCGGCAAGAATTTTTCATCACACGTACCAAGCGAGGCGTGCAAAACAGAGTCACGGTTAGAGAGCTGAGCCGGTTGCCGTTCATGAACGCATCTGAGGCCTTTACTCTCACACAAGTAGAGAAGGCTATCAAAGAAATGCGGAATTCGAAGGCTATCGGACCTGAAGGTATCTCCCCAGCCATCCTGAAGAAGCTTCCCACGGAACTTCTACCGATGCTTGCAAATATCATTAACACTTCTTTCCGGACCTGCACTCTACCCCAAGCTTGGAAGACAGCCAATGTGATACCGTTGCCAAAGCCAGGCAAGTCCCAAAGCACGGCAAAAGGCTTTCGACCAATAAGCCTGTTATCGCCCGTCGCTAAATTAGCTGAAAAGTTGATCGTGACGGACCTGGCTGATCAAAATGAGCGACAGCAGCATCAGCATGGGTTCAAGAAACTTCACTCTACTACCACTGCTCTATTGGAGATCGTGAGCTTTGCGGTCGATGGGTTCAACATGAGAAAGCCCTTGAGAACGGTGGCCATCGCCCTCGACCTGAGCAAAGCTTTTGACTCTGTTAACTTGGGACTGCTGTCCGAGAAACTGCTCAAGTCGTCGCTACCATCATGGCAGAAGCGATGGATTGCAGCGTTCACGAAAGGCCGCCGGGCTAAGGTTCTGTTCCAGAATCACGTATCCGATAGCACTCCAACAGCAGTTGGTGTTCCGCAAGGCGGAGTGTTGTCCCCAGCCCTATTCAGCCTGTATCTTGAGGACATTCCCGAGCCTCCCAATGATGTAAAGATTGTTATGTATGCCGACGACATCACCATCATGTGCCAGGACCGTGAATTGCAGGTAGCCGCTAACAAGATCAGCGCCTATCTCGTCGAGTTGAAGCTCTTCCTCGATAATATGATTTGTTGTATTTGTATTTGTTTATTACAGGTCACGCCTGCATAGTCAAGTTACATAGAAAAACAAGAGAAAACATTGAATATAAAAAGAAAGGAAACAGATATAGTACCAATATGAATTGAAACAGGCTCAGTCATCCTCAGTCATCAAGTACTGATCCAATCTACGTTTGAAAGCGGAAAGAGTTGTAGGGAGGTTGCCCCTCTTGAGTAACTTTTCAAACTCACTTCCTGCTCTATTAACAAAGAAGTGGTGCCTCAAACTTTTCCTGGCTCTGTTGCGGACAAGTTTGAAGCTGCTGCCTCTTGCGGTAGACTCCCTGAGCTGGAGGAAACCGTTTGGCTTGAGTCCAACATGCCCACTCAAGATCTTATAAACCATCAGAAGATCAAACCTTTTCCTTCTGCAAGCCAGCGATTCAAGTTGTAGTTCTTTATTCCTAGCAATGCTGGAGGGCATTTCATCATAGCTGAGACCCCTGACCTTGATCATCACCTTGCGTGTGAAGCTGTTTTGGAGTTTTTCCAACACATCCCTGGTCGATACCTTGTGAGGGTTGGAAATTACAGTCCCATACTCAAGGTGTGGTCTAACATACGTTTTATAAGCATTAAGAAGCACCTTTTCGTTGTTGGTGGACAGGGCTCTGAACATGCTATACATAACTTTACTAGCTTTAGACACAGCCTTAGCAATAAATGAGCATCAAAGGTGAGATCGCTGCGTACCAGAAACCCAAATCCATTATCTCGTCGACAACCTCGAGCTGTTGTCCATCAATGGTATAAACAGCAGCTGAACTATCGCTTCCAATGTGCAAGACTTTAGTTTTTTCCTTTGAGAGCAACATACTCCACTCTCTAGACCAGCTTACAACCTTATCCAAAGCCATTTGCAAGTACTCCTTGTCGCATACCGTCTGGATAGGAGAGAAAATTTTAAAATCATCCGCAAAGCACAGCATTTAACCTTACCAAACGTAACTATTCGTGGCAATTCATAAGTAAATATATTGAATAAAATTGAGAGAGAACTCCTCCTGGGGTACTCCACTGCAAACGGGTTTGGGATCAGAAAAAGTCGAGTTGACTCGAACAACAAACGACCTATTGCTTAAAAGGCTCTTATCCATGCTATAATTCTGGGATGAATGCCAACTAGGGCGAGTTTGGACATGAGTTTGGAATGAGAGACCCTGTCGAAAGCCTTGCAAAAGTCAACATAGATGACATCAACCTCTTTTCCTTCATCCACGATTGAGGTCCATTCATTAAGTGAATGCAACATGGCCGTAACCGTCGACTTTTTCTTTTGAAAACCATGCTGGGAATCCGAAATTATTGAGTGGCCCTCCAAATGCTTGCATATTCTCACCTTAAGAATCTTTTCGAACAACCTACTGAAAATAGAGGTAATGCTTACTGGCCTAAAGTTTTCAGGGTTAGTATGAGGGCTTTTTGGAATAGGAGTTACAAAGGCTACACGCCACCTATCCGGAACCTCTGCTCGCATAAACGAAAGATTAAATATATATGTAAGCGGTCCAACTATGAGGTGGGCTACATGTTCAATGAATTTTAAAGGCAAATGGTCTGGTGTGTCGGAAAATGAATTAGGCCAGCTAGAAAGGAACTTGTGAACATCTTCTGGATAAAACCAAACAGAATCATCCATAGTATTGAATTCTTGGGCAGGATTCATAACGCCACTAGGCCCATCATCCTCGCAAAAAGACTTTTCAAAAACAGATGCGAAGATTTCCGACCTCTCTTTATCGTCTGTTATTATGGACCCATCAAACTCAATAGGCCCTAACCGAGGTTTGTCCCTCAATCTAGAATTCAACAGCCTATAGAACGCATTTTTTTACCTGATTCAATGATCCTCTTTTCAATATTTCTGTTGAATTTTTTCAATTGCTTGTCAAATCTGAAACAAATAACCCTATACACCTCCCAATAATTTGCTGCATTGGTAAGTCTAGCCCGACTCCATGCCTGAGATTTTTTGAACGCCAAGCGCCGTAAATGCTCCGGAAGATGGCCCGTGTCCTTGGAAACCTCTATGAGTGGTACAAAAAGATGAATGCAGTGCTGCAGAACAGAAATAAAGATCTCGTACTTAGCATTAACCGAGTCTGATGATGCTCACAGTCTCTGCCGCAAAATCCTCTGTTTCAGTGTTCGCAACAAACACCAAGGAACACAGTGCCCATCCAGATGTCAAATGGGATGGTGACCTGTTGCCAGCAGCGAAATTCCCCAAGCTGCTTGGCCTTATTCTTGATCCATCACTGAAGTTCCACAAAAATGCGGAACAGAAACAGACAGTCGTCAAGGCAAAGCTTAATATTCTGAGAGCTCTCGGAGGAACATCATGGGGAAGCAGCCGAGAGACTATTTTGAGAACCTACAGAGCAATACTTCAGCCGTCTCTGGAATATGCGGCACCAGTGTGGCAGCACCTGGTGTCAGACAGCTCCTGGAATAAGCTGCAGCGTGTACAGAATGCTGTACTTAGAATTGCGACCGGCTGTGCAAGGAGCTCCCCAATAGAACATCTTCACGCGGAGGCCTGCATATTGCCGGTCAAGGAGCATTGTGAACTCCAGGCACAGCAGATGTATATTAATGTTCTGAGACAGCCGAATCATCCGTCAAAGAGAATCATGAAGCCCATAAGAGAGAGGTCGATTAGGACGCCGTTCGCCGATGCTCCTCGTAAAGTTGATGCACAGAGGTGGGCCGACTCCAACATGGAAGGCTTTGTCTTCTGCGTGAGGAGCACACCCAGTTTGTTCGAGGATATCTAGCGAAGGCGCCTGTGAACCCTATCTTGGGAACAGTGCCGCCTCGGGTTTGCGAGTCAGAGTCTCAACTCGGCAGACGAGCCAGATGTGCTCTTGCATCGCTGCGCTGTGGTCACTCTATTCTGCTCGTCTTACGTCAACAAGATCGACAGCAGCCGACCAGACGCATGTCCGGACTGTGGTGCTCCCGGACACGACACGGCGCACTTGTTCATGTGCCCGAAGAGACCTACCTCCTTAACCACAATGGACCTTTGGACGAATCCTGTGAAGGCCGCCCAGTTCCTCAACCTATGACAAAAACCACTTTGAGGCTGCAGAAGGAGAAGAAGAATCCTTTGTTCGTGGTTGATTGAACGCGTATTCGTGAACAAATTAAATACAGTCTTCCTTGAGAATTTTGTTGGTAATCACACAGTTTAAATCTAAGCAAAGGTTTCCTGTGGCACAAGGCTGATCAATGCACCAAAGGAAGACGCGCGCTTGGCATTGGCGTGGGCTAGCCTTCCGGTTCTTGATAGTAGGCAAGCTTCTTCTTCTTCTTATCGGCCACATAGAGCTTCTCCCCAGACTGCAGCATGAAGTGGCGAGCGTATATGTCGGAAATGGGGACCAGATGACGGGAAAAAAGTTGGGAGAAATTAGGGTGTGTGGGATTCCTTATAATGCCAACATGGTTGTTGCGACTGGAGTTGACAATGCTGCTTTACAGGAAGCAGCGAACACTCTTGATGTAGATGAGATACCGGTGTGGATCTAGGGCATCCAGTGATCACGCGTAGAGCAGTGTTCTGTGCACGCTGAAGCTTGCTCCAGGAGGCTTCCGACAGGTGTCTTGACCATATTGGGGCTCCATATTCTAGCACCGGCTGCACCATAGCCCTTTAGGTGGTTCGCAAAATTTCCTTAGAGCTGCCCCATGAAGTGCCTGCTAGCGAACGTAGAATGTTGTTACGTGTGTTGGCAGCAGCAGCTCGAATACGTGTGTTTTCGTGAAAACGCAGTGACGGGTCCAGGAATACACCAAGTAGACGAGGGTGTTTTGATAAGGGCAGCATATTTCCTTCCCAAAGAACCTTGGGATGCAGCTTGTGTTCGGCAGTCGCTGTGGTGCACAAAGTAACGCTGGACTTGGTTGGTGAGACCTTTAGCTGCTTCGATTCAAGGAACTTGGCCAGACTGACGAGTTATTTATTCATCTCAGCAGTGGCTAGATCGATGACAGGGTCAGTACAAATAATAGTGATGTCATCCGCATATAAACATAAGTGGATGTTTGACGACGGCTTCGGCACATCAGACAGATACAAAGAAAACAGGCTGGGAGATAAAACTCCTCCTTGTGGGACGCCTGTCTTCAGGGGCACAGACTTCGACAAGTGTCCATCAAATTTCACACGAATGGAACGATTTTTGACAAAGTTATCGGTCCATCTTTTGCACCAGTCGGGAATAGTAGAGTCCAGGATCAATTTGGACAGCAGCGGGATACCAACATTATCGAAGGCAGCAGTTAAGTCAACTGCCACGACTATACTTCTACCAGCTGGAGGTTTCATGTTGAAGCCAGCAATTATGTGTTCTGTGATGGACGTGAGTGCCGTGATGGTAGAGTGGGCCTTCTTGAAGCCATGTTGATGCACGTTATGACGTAATGCTTCTTGGAGGTGCGGGTTGATAAATTTCTCCGCTAACTTAGCAATAGGGGACAAAAGGGAGATGGGTCGATGCGAAGTTGCTTGATCTTCTGGTTTGCCAGGCTTGAGGATCGGGAGAACAATCGCTTGCTTCCATCTAGCGGGAATGACACCTGTGCTGAATGACGAGAAGACTAGGTCACAAAGTAATTCAAGGAACTCTTCCGACAAGTGCTTGAGATGGACGGCTGACACACCATCGGGTCCCTCGGCTCGCGAGTTCTTCATGGACTTGATGAGGGAAGACATCTCAGAAGCAGTTATGGCAGGTACATCTTGTCGGCTGAGCTTCCTTATACACCGGAGAGTGAGCCTATTGGAACGATCACGGCGGGACGTCGCTGAGGCAAAGTGTTTTCCAAGTCGACATACAGCCTTAAATCCGGACTCGAATTTCCCCGAAGGGAACTCAAGCATGTAGCGCTCTGCTGCCAATTTCTTCCCAGACAACCGCTTAAGAATGCTCCAGGTCTTCTTTGCATCAGTGGAGAAATTCAAGGATTCAGTGAACTCCATCCATCGCATCCGCTTGTAATCATTCAGCATTTTGGTGATCTCATCAGACAGTCGTTGAATGCTGGGATCTGCAGGATCAGCTCGGCGCTTCTCGTCCCGTAATTTGATCGCTCTAGGACATCTTTGGGAACGTTAGGGTGAAACGTTCTAACGCGTCCTGTAGGAATTGCAGTTCTGGAGGCGTTGCATATGGCATCAACAATGAACTTGTCCTTCTTATGAACAGAGCCGGTTAGCGGATAGTAGGCTACCCGACTGAGTAACACCTCTTTAAACATGACCCAGTTGGCCTTACGGTAGTTGGTGTACAATTTGCTACGAGAGCCTATGAAAGGTGCCAGGTGACTGTCGAGACAAATCCAATGAAGCACATATGGGTACATGATCGCTGGCCATAGCTATAGCAGTGGACCAGTTACAGGAAACAGCAAGAGAAGATGATACAAAAGTGACATCAGGAGAGGACGGCCTGCCCGCGGAAGGAAGGCGAGTGGGGGCGTCCTCGTTAATGGCAACAAGATCACAATCCTCAGCGAAAAGCTCATGTAGTTCCCCTCTGTCATCGGGATCTAGAGAGGAGAACCAGGATGTGGAGTGAGCATTAAAATCGCCAGCCATGACAACAGGAGACGATGGGAGGGCAGTGTGCACAGATTGCAAAAATCGAGTGGGATCAAACGAATTGGGACATGAGGAGATTGGGGGAATATAAATATTAACAATATCTATAGGGCAACTTAGCAATACAACATGAACACCAATACATTCTACAACATTATCATTAGGGAGAGCTATGAGATGAGAAGGTATAGAAGTTTTTACAAACGTAGAAACGCCACCACCATGGGATGTGCGGGGAAGGTGGTACGACGTATAACCGGGGAGGCGGTGTAGGGAGGATGTTGGGCTAAGTTTTGTCTCCTGAGAAGAATGCCATCTGGATGAAAGCGTTCAATGTACAATGTGAGTTCAGCAAGTTTGGCACGCAGGCCATTGATATTGAGTTGAAAAATGTCCAGAGTATGAAGAGGAACACTAGGGGGAGAGTTAGAGCAAGATATACAACAATAAGCATCAGTGTAGTCATTAGAGCTGGTTGGTTGACCCCGAACATTTGAGGTATACCCAGCCGAGGCAACCACCGCACTGGACGGTTGCATGTTGAGCCGACAATCCACAATTACAACAGGGATATCGTGGAGTCTTGCTGCGTGGCCCTGGATTCCTCTCAATGCCGGCTCGTAGCAGTAGAATGCGAAGGAGCGCGGCAGCCAGCCATTCGCACTCCCATACAGAAAAAAACTCCTCGTGGAGTTGTTGATGCCCGTTTGATGAGTCTCCTTGATCTTGGTAGTCGACTCCACAGATCCACCACGCGTAGGTTGAGCATCTCGGACCCAGTAGGCAAGCAGGCGCGCGCTATGGCCCTCTTCTAGCGCCAGCACAACCGCGCTAGTTTTGGCGCGCGCTACCGGGCTTCTTAATGCCGCCCCGACAGTCCCGGCATAAAAGCCTTATGTCTGCTCTTAGGGATACATTGTGACGTTGCTGTCCTTACGGCCGATGCGAGAAATCGATCCATTTCCAGTGGAGTGGCCCGGAAGTCGAGATCAGCCGATTGTTGTTGCAGCACCGACAGAAATTTGGGCCAGTCCGCCTTTTTGAAGTTCACGAAAGTGTTCCTCGGCGAGGAAGATATGAGGGCCTCGTTTCTGAACTCCATCAAGATAGTGGTCAAATATCGGTGGTCAAATAATAGGCACACGTTTCAACGCAGCCTAAAAAAGGGAACTTTTCTGTCATCCTGTCTTTCAAACCTGCTGCCAACTTAAAATCTATCAACAACAAAGGGGTGGCTATGCCGCGACATGCGATCAGCATCTTCCATACCGCCCAACTCCAACACGGCCCTGTGCTCTTATGATTGTCTCAAACGACATGAGTTCCAATACTGACACTTTTTTCGCAACCATGCAACCACAATGGCAACTTATCCACATCCGCCGCAAAAAAACAATAAAGACGATTAAAAATCTATGCGTTTAGAACGTACTTGCTGATAATCATAGCGCTCTTGATCAACCATTAACGATTGGACAGCCCCAGGAAAATTCTCGTTTCGCCACCCTAAAAAATGTACTTACCAACGTTTACGTCATTCGTGAAATACCAGCGCAGTAACAAAATACTAATCCTGCTCGAAAAATGCACAAAAATCAGAAACAAATTCATCCAATATACAGCTCGAGATATCACACAATCAATCGAAAGCATGGAGTAAAGCATCACAAATCAGACGAGATAATAAGATCACATTAGTGGGGGATGATCAACACGGTAAACAAGGTGTAACTGTGTCGGAATGATGGCTGATTTTTGCTACGTACAATTGTATTTCGGCCAGAATGTCCGCATAACGGGTACATTCAAATGACCCACATTTTTAGAATTACAAACATCGTGTGGATTTGAATAGCCTATTTAGCTAGTTGCCCTTTGAAATAAGCGCAGCATTACCGATGGCACGCTACTGGTTTCTCATTTAGCTGGTGAGTACTATATTCTTCCCTTTACGGACCAGAAAAACAAGAACTGGGGGCGGAACGGAAAGGGAAAGTCCAGAATCAGAGCATTTTCATACAGTTCTAATCACCACCATCGACTGCACAACATATCTCAGACCCTGTCCACCGATTCATTTGATTTAGTAGTTTATAGATACATTGTTACTCCAAGTGAGAGAAGTGAAATATTCAAATGCGAGAACAACCACGTTTACAATGATATGAACTTAAATATGTACATAACTGGATACAGAAGAGAAAAAAAGCGGAAAAAAACTCAATAGTAGTTCCGGTGCCGATCCCTTCTTAAGTCATATGGAAGATTATGATTCTTGAGCGACTCCTTTGTCATTCTAGGCGGCAGCTTTGTACCGACCCCGCGATCGACATAAACCTTAAAACGCAAATAAATCTGATTTTAAATGAACGGAAAAAATTGTGTCCTACCCCCCTCTACATATTTATTTAATACGTCCAGTGGACGCGCATTCTAAACTCAGGATGAACATTCAAAGAAATCGGGCAAGCGTCAAAAAGAAAAAAAACTGTCCCACAGTTATAGATCAAACTTTGAATTACTCCTTTGTCACAAGGTCAAAAGGTTACTTAGGTTTTTTTTTGGGGGGGGGGGGTGGGCGAGTGGACAATACAGTGGCAGTATTTTCTTTGGGAGCTGTGATCACTCCTGAGATAGCTGAGACTCTAGTGTGCAACTATGCTGATGCCGGCATAAGCCGGCTATGATGCCCTTAGTCTCTTAAGACATCATTGGAGCTAACCGGAACCCCAGAACACGAGTATACCGACATAGCCCGCGGGCTGACATCTGGCAATACCATCCGGCAAAAACCATGGAGGATGCCTAAGGCCACCGGGTACGTTCCATTACCCCTAAGGGTTCTTTCTTAGGATTATGAGACAACTAGCTCTTTTTGGTCACTCTCTCGCTAGAGTGGACGCAAACTTTATACGCCTTCGACAGTGGTTGCGGATCCCTAGACCCGCTTTTTCACATTGATGAAAATTCAAAAACTTTCCAATCTTAGACAAATAATAGCCAGGAGGACGAAAGCGGCAGATATAGGCAGTGAAAAACGAGGAATTGTCATGGTTCCTCAGCCTGCTGGTGCGAGCTGAGGATAGAGATAGAGATACAGCGGAGGGCAGTCGGAGGCTGCAGAGTCGCGCGCGCCGCACGCTCCATGAGTGATGCGAATTTTGACTTTTTCACAAAAGATACGCTAGGTGATACTTTGACCCAGGCACGAGGTAGTAAGACTTTGTTGGTAGATTCAGCACCCCTACACACAATTTTTCAGCGAAAACAAAAAAAATCAAAACACCCCTAAAATTACCTCACGGTTATTAATTCCATCACCATGCCGCACGGTTATGAAAAACGCCTAAAACTTTTTTTGAAAGAGGGTTTAGGCAGCTGCGAGGATCCGAGATGCTCAACCTACGCGTGGTGGATCTGTGGAGTCGACTACCAAGATCAAGGAGACTCATCAAACGGGCATCAACAACTCCACGAGGAGTTTTTTCTGTATGGGAGTGCGAATGGCTGGCTGCCGCACTCCGTATTCTACTACTACGAGCTGGCATTGAGAGGAACCCAGGGCCACGCAGCAAGACTCCGCGATATCCCTGTCGTCACTGTGGATTATCGGCTCAACATGCGAGCGTTCAGTGCGGTGGTTGCCTTGGCTGGGTACACCTCAAATGTTCGGGGTTAGCTAGCTATAATGACTACACTGATGCTTATTGTTGTATATCTTGCTCTAATTCTCCCCCTAGTGTTCCTCTTCATACTCTGGACATTTTTCAACTTAACATTAATGGCCTGCGTGCCAAACTTGTTGAACTGACATTGTACGTTGAACGCTTTCATCCTGATGTCATCCTCTTGCAGGAGACAAAACTTAGCGCATCCTCTTCTCTCCCCCGCCTCCCCGGTTACACGTCTTACCACCTCCCCCGTACTTCTCATGGTGGTGGCGTCTCTACTTTTGTAAAATCTTCTATTCCCTCACACCTCATTGCGCTCCCCGCTGATAACGTTGTTGAGTGTATTGGTGTCCATATTGTATTGCAAAGTTGCCCATTAGATGTTGTTAATGTTTATATCCCCCCAACCACCTCCTGTCCCAATTCGTTTGATCCTACACCATTTTTGCTTACTGTACACTCTTCCCTCCCATCGTCCTCAGTTATTATGGCTGGTGATTTTAATGCACACTCATCGTCCTGGTTCTCCTCTCTAGGGCCCGATGATAGAGGCGAACTACTTGAGCAGTTTGCGGATGATTGTGATCTTGTTGCTATTAATGAGGACGCTCCTACTCGTCTTCCGAGCACAGGCAGGCCCTCTTCGCCAGATGTCACATTTGTCTCCTCCTCTCTCGCTGTATGTTGTAACTGGTCCACTGCTGTTGTCATGGCCAACGATAATGTACCAATATGTGCATCACTGGATTTGTCTCTTAATAGTCATCTCGCACCCTTCTCAGGCTCACGTAGCAAATTGTATACTAATTATCGTAAGGCTAATTGGGTCCTGTTTAAGGAGGTGTTACTAGCCGGGTAGCCAACTATCCGCTCACTGGCTCTGTACATGAGAAAGAAAAGTTCGTTCTTGATGCTATGCAGGGCCTCTAGAGCAGCCATTCCGACAGGACGAGTGAGAACGTTTCACCCTAATGTTCCGAAGGAAGTTCTGGAGCTGATCGAACTACGGGATGAGAAGCGACGAACTGATCATGCTGACTCGAGCATACAGCAACTGTCAGACGAGATAACTAACTTTCTTAACATGCACAAACAAAAGCGATGGCAGGAGTTCACTGAGTCCATAAACTTCGAGACTGACGCCAAGAAAACATGGAGTGTTCTGAAAAAGCTGTCAGGAAAGACAATATCAACGGACCGAAACATGCTGGAGTTCCCTTCGGGTAGATTCGAGTCTGGATATGGTGCTGCCTGTCGACTTGGGAAGCTCTTTGCCTCGGCGACTTCGCGCCGTGATCGTTCTCACAGAAGAACTCTTCGGTCTATAAGGAAACTCAGTCGTCACGACACTCCTGCGATAACTGCTTCAGCTGTGTCTGCCCTCGTCAAATCATTGAAGAACTCCAGGGCTGAGGGACCAGACGGCATTTCAGCTATCCATCTGAAGCATCTACCGGACCAGTTCCTTGAGTTGCTCAGCGATCTTGTCTATTCGTCATTCAGTACTGGTGTGATTCCTGCGAGGTGGAAGCAAGCAATCGTCCTACCGATCCCGAAGCCAGGAAAGCCTGAGGACAAGGCAACTTCTCATCGACCCATTTCCCTTTTGTCCCCCATCGCTAAGTTAGCGGAGAAGATCATCAGTCCGCATCTCCAAACTGCACTCCAACGTAACGTATATCAACATGGCTTTAAGAAGGCTCACTCCACCATAACTGCACTCACGTCGATCACGGAGCACATTATTGCCGGTGTCAACCAGAAAACTCCTGCTGGTAGAAGTCTGGTCGTGGCAATTGATCTGACTGCCGCCTTCGACAATGTCAGTACGTCATTGCTGTCTAAATCGATACTGGACTGTGATATGCCGGAATGGTGTGAATGATGGACCGACAACTTTGTCAAAAATCGCTCTATACGTGTGAAGTTCGATGGGCACTTGTCGAAGTCTGTTCCCTTGAAGGCAGGCGTTCCCCAAGGCGGAGTATTGTCACCGAGTCTATTCTCTCTGTATCTATCTGATATTCCGAAGCCACCGCCCAACATCCATTTATGTCAGTATGCGGATGACATCAATATTGTGTGTACTGACCTTGTTATTGATCACGCCACCGTGGAGATGAACAAATACCTTGGCAGTCTGGCCAAATTCCTGGAATCAAACCAGTTAAAGGTCTCTCCTACGAAGTCCAGCGTTACTCTGTGCACCACTGCAACGGCTGAGCACAAACTGCATCCCCAGGTTCTCTGGGAGGGAAATCTGATGCCCTTATCTAAGCACCCTCGTCTACTCGGTGTGTTCCTGGACCCTTCATTGCGTTTCCATGAAAACTCACGTATTCGAGCTGCTGCGGCCAATGCGCGTAATAATATATTTCATGCTCTGGCAGGAACTACATGGGGTAGCTCAAAGGAAGTATTGCGTGTCACTTACAAGGCGATGATACAGCCCGTACTGGAATATGGAGCTCCAGTCTGGTCAAGGCACTTGACGGAAACGTCCTGGAACAAACTTCAGCGAACACAAAACGCTGCTCTTCGTGTCATCACTGGATGCCCTAAATCCACTCCTGTATCCCACCTACATCACGAATGCGCCCTTCTTCCTGTAAAGCAGCATTGCCAATTGCAGATGCAACAGTTCCATATCGGCATAGTCAGGAATGCCACACACCCCAATTACCCCCTGCTATCATCCGACCCCCCTCATTCCCGTAACATCCGTGCACCGTTGTATGCCGCTGTCTCTGTTAATGACCGTCAACGTTGGGCAACCTCAGAGCTGAACCGGAAGAGGCTCCTGCAGATGGAGCACACCAGATTCGTCAATGAATACCTCTCCTGTGCCCCTCACAATTCTATACTCGGTGTACCGCCCAAGGTCGATGATAGTGAGAAGGACCTACTAAGACGCGCCCGTGTAAATCTGGCAGGTCTGCGCTGTGGACATTCCTCATTCCTCAAGGCCTATGTCGATAGGATCGATCCATCGCACCCCGACGAATGTCCTGATTGCCACGGCACAGGGCATGATTCATTACATTTATTTTCATGCACAGTTCGACCAACTTCTCTGACAGCTCTGGATATGTGGAAAAAGCTGTGTGATGTTGCCGCCTTCCTGCGTCTATGAGAAGAAGCTCGCTGTGGCCGATAAGAAGAGGAAGAAGGCAGCTGCGAAGGGCATATTCGGACTCTAAGCCCAAAAACGGTTATAAAAAGTGCATTTCGTTTGGGATTGCCACTTTGACTAAATGGAGTTCCCTTGTCAGAGCTTTGATTGCTAGAAACGGAAAAATAAACCATGAGATGACTGAAGGAAAGTTTGTCGCACCGGTTTTTCCTACATTAATTAGCGCTATCATTAGTAGTTGAGTCTAGTGTAAGCCAATGCTTTCAGCATATATAGGAATGAAGATTCCTCATTATGACAAATATATCATTTTTGAAAAGCTCTCCACCGGTAGATCACACGATCGCGAATGAATTCACCACAACCAGCGCAGAACTGATTTGTTATCGGATGAGACTGTTAGCTCGACAATACACCACAAGGCGGAACTGTAACCAGGTCCATAGTGCGAAGGGTTTACGCTCACGTAAAGAGGTCGTTCAACATAAGTAAGACCTTATTTTCTGTTTTATGCATAGCAAATCATTAGATAAATGAGCGGAAGAGACAAACGAACTCACAACACGAATTCGCTCTGTATGACTGAAGACAATATAAAGTGCGAAGACCAGGGCGAGGACATCACACACAACAACAGCAAAAAACACGACGAGAGTAATCGAGAATCCTATGTTGAGAGCGACCCAAATCCTGGAATTAAAATAGAAAATTATTGTTGAAGATCGCAGCTAATAATGCCAAAACCACCTGTAATGGCACCCATCACATCTGATATCACATGACCGCGGCGGATCTTGACGAAAAGCTCGGAAATCGGAACATCCAGCGTTCCCTTTAACAAGAAAATAAAACAGATCAGCGGGTGGAGATGACCCAACTAAACACCAACCACAACAGCGAAAAGTCGTCTGCAAGTGATCCAAAGCTTCCTGGACAACTCCTGCACCTTGGTAATAATGTTGCACCATATAGTCCAGGGCATCAGACAGTTCAACATCAATCTGAAATGCTAACTATGACACACCACCCCCGACGTTAACACAGCAAATGCAAATGCAGTCAATATCGAGTGGGCCGTTGCGTAGGACCTCAACGGAGCTTCTTCTTCTTCTTCTTTGCAGCCACAGAGAGGGTTCTCGTCACAGCATGGTCAAGCGGGGTTGCGAAATTTCGCAACGGGGGGTCGCAAACAATTTTGGCCCGAAAAGAAAGATTAGGGGGATCGCTAAAATTTCGGACCAAAAATTAAAAATTGGTGAAGATATCCCGAAAATTCTCGATATTTTTGGTCACCAAAGGGAAGGATCGTAGCATTAGACGCTCGACCCCAACTATTGAACGTATTTTCAACGTCTGTCATTTCGGTAATCAAATATAAACTGCTCAGAAATCGTGCCTCTGGAGGGGGGGGGGGCGCAAAAATGTGGGTTTCGGAAAAAAATGATGTGGGGGTCGCTACGATTTCAAAAAGTTACGCAACGCCCCGCTTGACCCTGCGTCACAGGTTGCAGTAGTATGCCCTTGGCCACCGCAATCCGGGCACTCGTCAGGCTTGCTGTTATCGATCTTATGCAGATATGACATCAACATTGGGGAGTGTCCACTGCGTAACGAGGCAAGGGTGCACCTGGCACGCCTGCCAAGTTCCATCTCGGTCTCGCTAACCTGCGGAGGTACGACTCCCAAAATGGAGTTTACGGTAACTGTGTTCAAGTGCTCCTCCACGAATCGGGTATGCTCCGCGCCCAAGAGACGGAGCGTTCTTGTTGGGCTTCAGTCCACCTCTGCACATCTACTTTCGAGGGAGCATCGGCGAACGGCTTTCTGATACATCTCTCTCTTACCGGGTTAAGTACTCTTCGCGACGGATGATTTGGCTGTTTAACGATGTTAATGAACATTTGTCGCGCCCAGGGCTGGGCACACGTCCCGGCATGACGATTTTGAATATGCACCCCCCTTAGCTCGGTAATTTTTAGGCACCCCCCTATGGGAAATCGAAATCGGCTGTTTTCCGAGAAGTCGAGCACAATAGCCATGATCTTTACTTCCTTATTTTGATAAACCAGAGTATAAAAAAAGCCTTTAATAAAGAAAATTCCAAAAATGTCAACAAAAAAGGTAGTGTAATTTTTAAACTTCCAAACAATCTTATGAAGAAAATTTTTAATGAGAAGGTAGGTTGTGACAAAAGATAAAACAATTTTTTATTCATTACAATTCAACAATTACAAACAACAATAGAGCTACTTTTATTGCAGTAATTAATGTTTTCTATCGAATGTTTTCATGAACCTATGAAGGATTAGTTAATCTGTGTTTGATTGTTCTGATGTGGAAATCAGAACTATTTTGTGTTGTGTAACAATGTTAGGATTCATATGATCCGTAGGGAGTAGAAAACCCGAGTTTTACCCTCCTAGGATGCCGCAATCCCTTAAAAAATCGGCTTGCCGTGCGACACGGTGTTTGTACGCAGCTACACAGCGCACACGGGAATGGACGCGCACACAATATTAATAAAAAATGTATTTTATTACAGAAGGGGAGGAGAAAATGATTGAAACTGAAGTAAATGGAAGATGGTAAAGGTAGTCTATTCTGGATGCACCCATTTTAGAAATTTAATGCAAATAAACAAAGTTAGAGCGGGTGTAAATATTTAGCCGTGACAAGGTTCATTCAAACGAACCTAGTTGATCAAAACTAGCATTAAACTGAGAGCAAAGGAATTTGTGAGAAAGAGGAGAATCTGGCAAACATTTTAGCATCAAAGTGACCGGTTTTTAATGTGATTTAAGGACCTTAAATCTCGTCCCGGTTTTACCCCGAAAACCGGGACGAGTTTTAAGGTCCTTAAATCACATTGAATATCAAACCTATTGCTATTAGAATGTTTGCCAGATTCTCCTCTTTCTCGTAATGCCCTTAGTTCTCATGTTTATGGGTGTGTTTAATCAACTAGGTTCATTTGAATGAACCTTATCACGTCCAAAAAATTCACTCCGCTCCAACATAGTTTGTTTACATTAAATTTCTAGTTTGTTTACATTAAATTTCTATAATGGATACATTGAAAGTATCCTATTTCTGCCTCCTTACAGTTACTCCAGTTTCAATCATTTTCTCCGCCCCGTTCTGTAATAAAATACATTATTTAATTAATATTGTGTACGCGTCCACTCCAGTGCGCGTTGTGTAGCTACGGACAAACACCGTATCGCACGCTCGGGCATTTGGGGGGTACCAGCCGAGGAGATTTCGGACGAGGGGGATGATCCGAGGATACGAATTCGGGGGCGGAGTCGTGCTTCGCGCGAGCCGAGGGCGAAAGGGGCTCGTCCGAGGGGGCGACGCCATTTTCTTCGTAGGACCTCTCAAAACAGCAGCACCGGCGTCCTTCAAGCATGCCATCATTCTCTCATCATTTGCAGACAAAATGTCTATTTCTTCTTTTAGCTTTCATTTTCATTTATGTGTAATACACGTCCGTTTTGGCTCGTCGAGTTCTCTTGTCATTCACTCACCAAGTTTTTATAGAATTCTGCGAGGAAATGCTTTTTTTCAGCACTTATTCAACAGCAACTGCGTAAGAGAGACGAAGAGATCGATCACGTCTTCGAATTGCGGAGGATACAAGATGGTGAGGCAATTCAGCAGCCCCGATGATCAGAGGACAACCTCTATTCGTGATCGAACTGCCCGGTGCCACTATAGATATTTTATTTTTAGCAATTGATAGAATATATATGTTTAGCTCTTTATAGTTTGCTTATGTTTAGCCATTCTCGTAATACTTAGCTCACTTGTTTTGGATATGTCTCATATAATTGTTGTAAAAATGCCATATTTGGGTCTCATTGATCAGGGCCAAGGGCAAATCCGAGTGAAAGCAAGAAAAATTGGTCCACAACCGTGTGTAGTGTAGGATACTAGAATCCCCTGCGGCGAGCAAACATCGCAATCGCAAATGTAGTGTTGGATACTAGAATCCCCTGCGTCGAGCAAACATCGCAAATGCCCCGCCCCGGGGAGAGCAGAGTTTTCCACCCCCTCCGGCGAGCATGCGGCTCGCCGGCCCGCTCTCCGCCCTCGACCCGTAACCCCTTTTGTGACTCTCCCCATGTTTTCTCCACATGTCTTATTTACATTGATGTTTATATACTCCTGTATGTGAATTAAAGGAATTAAAACAATATGTGTTCTGTTCCAAGGCAAGACTTACGAAATTGAATATCAGTATGGTTGCAGGTTGTACCAGAGTGAAAACTATTGGTACAGTGAGAATATAGAACGGGTGTATGAATAGGCGTTTTCCAGGGCCCGGAGAACGTTTATTACACGTGAAAACCAGACTGTCAGTGGTGCATGTATATCCAATACAATGATGTAGAAGAGTTCTTGTCGAGTATTTACTCGAAAAAATTATGCGGTCTGCTCATCCAACAAAGTTGAGGCATATATTTATGTCTCTACTCCGTTGGATGAACAGACCCTATAATTTTTTCAGTTCAAAAACAATTGAATCGTGAGCAGACATTTTCGTACTCGAGCAATTTTGTTCTGTCTCGAGGGTTTTTTTCGGTTGTGAGCCTTTGGTTCTTGCCCATGAACTTTGAAGTGTCATTCCGTGCTTATTTTGTGCAGTCGAAGTACTTAAGAATCTTGTATGAACGTGTTCTGATCAGATCCAGTCTGATTTCCAAGCCGCATGAACATGGACTTTTGTTGTCATCAATTTTCTGAAAATTGTAAAGAAAAAAGGTATTCTGCAACACTGAGCCGAATTTATATAGTAGAATTGCTGTAGTTTACTGCCAATTGAATAAATCTTTGTCGTCAACTGTTATAATATAAGGTGGTAAAAAGTTAAAAATTAAAGTATTATGGAGTCAAAGAATAGTCAAAGAAGTGTAGTAGTAGTACTAAAGTACTAGTATTGGCATAATAACGGTGAAAATATAGTGGAATACGACGAAAACCGTTTTCACGGTTTTGAATTCCCGCGCTTCACTCGAAAAAGGTCCGCGGATCAGCCGCCGAGAGAAGCGGGGGGTTGGTCCGAGGGCGCTCGGGGGCTGCTGCCGAGTTTGGGACGCTCGGATGAGTCCCCGATGTACACTCGGCTGGTGCCCCCGAATGCCCGAGCGGCTATCCTAGTCAATGAGAGATTGCGGCATTCAAGGTGGATAAAACTCGGGTTTTTATGTACAGGGTACTTCTCAATGAAGAGGACACGGTCATTCGCTTCTTTCATAGTAACTTGCAGTCTTCAATTTTCACAGTTGGCTCTCTTCATAAGTCACATTTTCATGAATAAAATCTATTGACAAGTTGTGATGCTGACTGTGCTACCTGTACTTTTAAACTGTCGAAATAAATCCTAGCCTGCTCGGATGAGTCCGGACGGAGTAAGCAGCGGAGCGGTCGATCATGGCAAAATAGAACAGTGATAAGGAGATTTTGACGTGAAAAGTCCGATAAGCCTTGCTTCGACCGACTCAAAATGAGCGACCTAGGCTATACATCAGTTCGCTAATCTTTTTTTGAACTTGAATGATAGTTTTCCTGGGCGCTGTCTTTGTATTATATCTTTGCTTCGAATCGGTAACCACCCGCGTAATCAATGAACGTTGCATCAAAGAAACATGACACAACATCAATCCTTACTTGCTACAAGATAACAGAGTAGTGTTTAATCCTTCATCAAAACAAACTTTGACAGCAACTATGAATTATTGCGAACACAACCTGCATCTCTATCAATAACTTTAATTCTTTTAGTGTTCGACTCAAAAATCGGGGAAGAAGATATGACAAATCAGAATAATAGTGCGTATTATTTTTTCCTGAAGTTCGACAGAACATGTACTTCGTTCTTTTTTTTGGTGTTCGGTTTAGGCACCCCCCTTTGCCCTCTCTTCAACGTCTAATATGCACCCCCCTAAGGTTAACCGGGACGCCTGCCCAGCCCTGGTCGCGCCTGGAGTTGGCAGTGGTCTCTACCTGGCAATATGAAAGCTTCGGCGTGTAAGTGCTCAATTGGAGAGCTTCTAGAACAGCCCGTCGCGATTCGCAGAGCAGAATTTTGGACGCGCTGCAGCTTAGACCAAGATGTGTCCGACACGATGTGCTGCCAGACTGGCGCAGCATACTCCAAAGCGGGTTGCACAATAGCCTTATACGTGGTCAGAATTGTTTCTTTACTGCACCACCAGGACGTTCCACCAAGAGCACTTAGGACGTTGAGTCTTGTTTTTACTGTGGCTTGCTTCTGCTCAGTGTTCTTATGAAACTTCAACGAAGGATCCAACACGAGTCCAAGTAGCTTGGGGAATCGGGTGCCGGCAATTGAGTCTCGTCCCATTTCACCATGGGATGGGCACTGTGCTCTGCATTATCAGTGGAAAAGACGGTGACGGACGATTTGGAGGCAGAGACTGTGAGCATTTTGCGATCGAAGAAACATTTCAACTCGATCAAGCAGTCATTGATCTAACTGGCTGCTAAATTCATGTCGCGATCCCGGCACAGAATAGTGATATCATCCGCATATGCAACGACCTTGATGCCTTGAGAAGGAACGGGCAGATCTTCAAGGCATAAACTGAAAAGTGGAGGCGATAATACTCCTCCTTGAGGGACACCGGCGGCTATGGGGATGCTCTTATAGACATGTCCCTGGAATAGCACATTTGCCCGACTTGCTTTAGTGAAGGCGGTTATCCACCGCTTCTGCCAGGGCTTAATGGTAGACTTAAACAGACTCTCTGATAGTATGCCTAGATTGACAGTGTCAAATGCCTTGGTCAAGCCGAGGGCCACACCAACAGTACTCTGGGGTTTCTGGGCATTGAAGCCGTCCAGAACATAGCTCACAACTTCCAACAAGGCCGTAGTGGTGGAATGTAATTTACGGAAACCATGCTGATGCTGTTGCTTGTTGTTGTATTCGGCCAGCTCCTCCACAACCAGTTTTTCGGCAACTTTGGCAATGGGTGAGAGTAGAATGATCGGCCGGTATCCCTTAGCCGTGGATGATAATTTTCCCGGCTTCGGCGGTGGTATAACGCGAGCGACTTTCCAATTTTGGGGTAAAGTAAATGTACTAAACGATGTGTTTATGACGTCAGCAAGAAGGGGCAGCAGTTCACTGGGCTGTCTCCTTAGGACTGCTGGGCTGAAACCTTTTGGCCCTATTGCCTTCGAGTTACTCATCTCCTTTATCACCTTCTCGACCTGTGCAGGCGTGACTGCTTCATCTACATCCATGAGAGGCAATTTACAGAGTTCTCGCACAGTTATTCTATTCTGCTTCTCTCTTTTGGTTCTAGTGATGAAAAAGTGCTTCCCAAGAGCAATTCCGGCCTCCTTCCCTGACTTGGAAACTCCACCATCAAATTCAATCGTGGAATTGTTGGCGGGGGTGATCTTTCCGGAGATCCATCTCAAAGCCTTCCACGTTGCTGCTGCATCATTTCTGAAGTTCACCTTCTCAGTGTACTTTTCCCAAGTTTCCTTCTTGTGCCTGTCAAGGTCCCTCCTGATCTCATTATCCAGCTCAGCGATGTCTGGGTAATGGTGATCTGCAGCTCTCTTTGCGTCCCTTGTTCTTATCTTCTGCAGTGTCTCCCTAGTGACATTGAGAAAGAAGGTCTTGACGCGACTTTCAGGGATCGCAGCTTTCATAGCCTTCAATATAGCATCAGATAGGCGGCGCTCCTTCTGGTGTACATCGCCATTCCACGGATAACCAGCCGCTTGGCGAAGCGCAACCTCCCTGAACAGGCTCCAGTCTGCAGACCTAGATTAAGATAAGAATGATGACGAACACCTGTTAAGGAAGCAAGAGAGTTAGAGAGATCAATATCGACAAAGACAGGAATTTGATCGTTGGTAAGAGTTAAGGATGTTGACCAAGAGCAGGCATTAGAGAGATTGGAAGAGACGAGGGAGATGTCTCGGCTAGAAGATCGGCCGTTGGCAGGGAGACGAGAGGGCTGATCATCGTTTAGAATGACCAGGTCGCACTCCTCCGCCCATTCTTCAACGTCATTTCCTCTAGCATCAGAATCAAGCGACGAGCAGAACCTCTGAGCATTGAAGTCACCCGCAAAGACAATTGAGGTAGAAAGAGAGAGAGAGAGAGCAGTCGTAAAGCCGCTTGAGGAGTGGGATACGATTGTATGTTGACGGACAAGAGGTAGAAGGAGGGATGTATGGTATATATTAAAGGCACTGTTCGCGATAAAAATCGCTTTTCTGTTTTTTTGCCTATCTTGAAACCTATCCCATTCCGATTCCAATGATGCTTCTGGAATCGTACAAGACCTTCTGGGAATGGAGTTATGGTCCCTCAAAAATTGAGCTAGGGAAAATGGTGGACGAGTTGTCCGAGGCTTGTAACTTCCGTCTTTTGCAGCCAATGTGTGCGAGCTGACCTGAGTAAAGAGAGAAGTTGAGAATGAAGGGAAGAACGTGGCTTTTGATCGGAAACCACCGCTCAACTCACGATTTCGAGTGTTCCTTTGTTCACGTCGAGGGGCGGGAAGAGGCGGGACTTGCCCACAATGGCGGGGTTTTCCCACTTTTCTAAGCCGTTTTGCGGCTCCTGGGTAGCTTTTCTTCCCGTTTTTTCGACGCTGTTCTGCTTCTGAGAGCCACGAGAAGCTTTGTCATGGAAAAATCGGGGATGAATTTTATCGCGAACAGTGCCTTTAAATAGAGAAAGTGGTATTTTTAGAGGTAGATGGATGGAAATGTACTCCAGAGTGCCATCCATTGGAGTGTTTGGAATGATGTGAGAGGGAAGAAAGGACAGAATAAAAGTAGACACTCCGCCTCCTTGAGATGATCCAGGAGTGTGATATGCAGTATAGCCCGGGATGTTTGGATGCCGAGAGGTAGCACAGGAAGAGAGTTTGGTTTCCTGAACCATGATAACATCCGGGTGATGGGTACGAGCAAAGAGAGATAATTCAGAAAGCTTGGCGCGAAGGCCGTTGAGATTGATATGTACAATAGAGAGGGGGCGGTTGGTAGAAGAGGAATTTGTGTTACTGGAAGCGGAGCACACAATACAATGAAAGGAAGAATCTGGTGCCTAACAGAACTGAGACCCTAACAAGAGAAGTGCACCCACCCTTGGCATTCAAAGCACTCGACGCTGGTCCCATTGCAAGTGACATCTCTGTCGCATGTGGCACATGAGTACTTCTTCTTTTTCGCGGGTCCTGGATTCCTTTCGACGCCGGCCATTTGAAGAAGAATCCTCAGGAGAGCTGCAGCCAGCCAGCACCTCTCCCATGACAAAAACCCTCTCCGCGGAGGGATTAACGTCGGTTTGCACGGAGGTGGTCCTCTTTCCTCCACACTGCCACGGCACGAACGTACGACATCTCGGCAGCGGAGCTACGATCCCTCCCATCGGAGACCGGATTTTTCGGAAGTTTCTACGATCCCCTCCCCGAATTTTCGTTTTTAGGCCGGAATTCTTGCGATCCCCACCCAAAATTTGCATTATTGGGCAGAAAAAATGTACGACCCTCTCTCACCACCTATTAAGAAATTAGTAGATCCACGCCAATTTTAAGATCGATACCTCTACTTTACCCTCGAAGCACTTCAGTTCATCCATGAGACATCAAGCTCAATCTAAGGTACGACAAATTTCAAACGCTCAATTCTAGAACTTGACAAATTCCAAGCGCTCAATTCTAGAATTTTAGGAATTCTAGGAGGACTCACACCCACCGCGTTATTAGGTAACTCCATACACGCAAAATAAGGCGAGTTGGAAATCCTACTGTGTAGACTGTCAATCCCCCCCCCCCCCACGCAACTTTCTCCTTTGATTTGGAAAGGGGAGGGGAACTCTGGCCTGTCGTCTAATTTTAGGTGGGTGAGAATTTCAGACAGGTGTGAGTTCTCCGACAACCCAAAAACTCGTCTCTCTTGGGAAATTATATTCATCATGTTTTCACTAAAGTGAACAAAATCACCACGCCACTGCAAACGGAGCGGGTACTCTATCAATGAGCATTAGTAAACAAGATACCGCTCCAGCCACCAAGCGGCTGAAGAGGTTTGGTTTTGCCTAGGCCTTGTGATCACTTACAATTTTATAAAGTAGTTTATAAAACCATTCAAACAAATTTCCTGCAGATTTCCTTCCGGATATAGGTGAATGAAGCCAAAACACACCAACTGTCAAAATTTGGGCCAAATCGGTTCACAAATAACAAAGTTGTGAGCCCTGAAGCTTAAGAAAAATTCATGGTGTGCGCCATAGGCCGTGGGCCGTCACGCTTTTCATTCCTCACCGCTACTAGCCATTGCCAATGGTCGCAGGCGATCGATTTGACAAGCAGGTAAGTTGTTAGGGGGGTACGTAGGCTGGTGAGTAATCGATTTCTGGGTCAGTGGGGATTCAGATGCCGTCATCGGAACGACGTAAAAAGTGCATCGGGCTTCTGATGACGTCATCAGGACGTCGTCAAAAGTGCATCGGGCTTCTGATGACATCATCAGGACGTCGTCAAAAGTGCATCGGGCTTCTTATGACGTCATCAGGACGCCGTCAAAAGTGCATCGAGCTTCTGATGACGTCATCTGGACGTCGCAAAAGTGCATCGGGCTTCTGATGACGTCATGAGGACGTCGTCAAAGGTGCATCGGGCATCTGGTGACGTCATCGGAACGACGTGAAAAGTGCATCGGGCTTCTAATGACGTCATGAGGACGTCGTCAAAGGTGCATCGGGCATCTGATGACGTCATCGGAACGATGTGAATAGTGCATCGGGCTTCTAATGACGTCATCAGGACGCCGTCAAAAGTGCATCGAGCTTCGGATGACGTCATCTGGACGTCGCAAAAGTGCATCGGGCTTCAGATGACGTCATGAGGACGTCGTCAAAGGTGCATCGGGCATCTGATGACGTCATCGGAACGACGTGAAAAGTGCATCGGGCTTCTAGTGACGTCATCAGGACGCCGTCAAAAGTGCATCGAGCTTCTGATAACGTCATCTGGACGTCGCAAAAGTGCTACGGGCTTCTGATGACGTCATGAGGACGTCGTCAAAGGTGCATCGGGCATCTGATGACGTCGTCGGAACGACATGAAAAGTGCATCGAGCTTCTGATGACGTCATCAGGACGCCGTCAAAAATGCATCGAGCTTCTGATGACGTCATCTGGACGCCGTCAAAAATGCATCGAGCTTCTGATGACGTCATCTGGACGTCGCAAAAGTGCATCGGGCATCTGATGACGTCATCGGAACGACGTGAAAAGTGCATCGGGCATCTGATGACGTCATCAGGACGTCGTGAAAAGTGCATCGGACTTCTGAAGACGTCAAAGGGACGTCGTGAAAAAAGCATCGGGCTTCTGATGGCGTCATCAGGACGTCGTGAAAAGTGCATCGGGCTTCTGATGACATCATCAGGACGTCGTCAAAAGTGCATCGAGCTTCTGTAAGATCATCGCGGCGTCGTGAGAAGTGCATCAGGCTTTTGATAACGTCATCGGGACCACGTGAAAAGTGCATCGGGCACCTGATGACGTCATCGGAACTACGTGAAAAGTGCATCGGGTTTCTGATGACGTCATCGGGAGGTCGTCAAAAGTGCATCGGGCATCTGATGACGTCATCGGGACGTCGTGAAAAATGCATCGGGCTTCTAATGACGTCATGCAAAGTGAACAGGGCATCTGATGACGTCATCAAGTCGTCATGAAAAGTGCATCGGGCTTCTGATGCCGTCATCAGGACGTCGTGAAAAGTACATCGGACTTCTGAAGACGTCAAAGGGACGTCGTGAAAAGTACATAGGACATCTGATGACGTCGTCGGGACGTCGCGGATAGTGTATAGGGCTTCAGATGACGTCTTCAGATGTCATATCCGGAAAATGTGGGAAGCGCTTAATTTGTAGCGTGCGTCACAATTTGATTGCTTACTGATTATTGTATCAGTCCATAGTGATTGATAAGTATTGAATATTTTTCAGAGATATTACTGCGTAATATCAAGAAAAAGTGAACAATACTATCCAAAAGCGAAAAAGGTTTGGTTCGCGTCAGAAACCTTCCAACAAAAAAGGAACAATATCTTCTCAAAGCGATATTCTTGGCCGACTCTTCTATACAGCGAAAACAAACCGTTGTGGTATTCTACGAGGAAGAGTTCAATGGTTTCCAAAGAAGGACTTCTCTTCTTCTTCTTTGCAGCCGCAGAAGGGTTTTTGTCATAGGTTCAAGAAACGGGCGACCGAAGTTGGATTCAACCACAAATCTATTGTCAGTGAGGTGGGCCTCTTCGGACAGTCGAATAGATGAGCTGTAGTGTGGCCAGGGTTACCACAATCCGGACACTCGTCAGGCTTGCTGCTGTCGATCCTATGCAAGTATGACATCAGCATAGGGGAATGCCCGCAGCGCAACGAGGCGAGGGAACATCTAGCCCGCCTACCGAGTTCCATCTCGGTGTTGCCGACTTCAGGTTGTGCGATCCCCAATATGGGGTTGACAGCCACCCTACTCAAGTGATCCCTGACGAAACGGGTGTGCTCCGCACGTAAAAGACGAAGACGATCTAATTGGGAGTCCGTCCATCTTTGTATATTGACTTTCTCGGGAGCATCCGCAAAAGGCCTTCTGATATCTCTCTCTCACAGAATTCATAATCCTTCTTAATGGGTGATCAGGCTGCTTGACGATATTAATAACATTAATAACCAGTTGCTGCGCTTGGAGTTGACAATGCTCCTTAACAGGCAGAATATGGGCTTCAGCATGAAGATGCTCCACTGGAGTGCTCTTTGCACACCCAGTGGCAATCCGAAGAGCAGCATTTTGAACTCGCTGCATCTTTGTCCACGATGAATCCGATACTATGTGTTGCCATACCGGTGCTGCATACTCAAATGCCGGCTGCAAGATTGCCTTGTACGTGGTCAAGATCGTCTCCTTACTGCTTCCCCACGACGTACCTCCCAGAGCTCGTAAGACGTTGAGCTTAGCTCTCACTGTAGCCTGTTTCTGCTCAGTGTTTTTATGGAACCTCAACGAAGGATCCAATACTAGACCAAGCAGCTTCGGGAAACGTGCGGCAGGCAGACGAGCGTCTTTCCAGTTCACAACGGGGTGAGCACAGTGTTTCTTAGGGTCAGTGGAGAAAACAGACACAGATGATTTAGCGGCAGAGACAGTGAGCCTCATGTCATCGAGAAAGCTCTTCAGGACGGCGAGGTAGCTATTGATCTTGCGTGCAGCTACATTAATGTCTCTGTCCCGGCACAAGATGGTGATGTCATCCGCGTACGCAACGACTTTAATGTCACTTGGGGGGTCGGGAAAATCTTCAAGGTAAAGACTGAACAGAGCAGGCGATATGACTCCTCCTTGAACTCTATTCGTCTGTTCTATTCGTCTACGAGATGATATGGGAATGCTCTTGCTTGATGTTGTATTTCCATTGTTTTATTTTTTCAAAGAGCTGGAGCGAACCGTCTGTGTCGGCCACTGTCGATTTTACATAATCTCTTTCAATGAAAACTATTAGGTACAGATACATGTATGTTTTCAATGGTTCTCGCTTGATCGGAGTTATTTTTGAAACCACACAAGTACTTTCGAGTAGAATATCGCAACATTTTGTTTTCGCTCTATAGAAGAGTCGACCAAGAATATCGCTTTGAAAAGATATTGTTCTTTTCTGTACACTCTCCTCACTCCACTTTCTTATTGTTCCCTTTTTGTTGGAAGGTTTCTGACGCGAACCAAACCTTTTTCGCTTAGAAGACCCCTTTTGGATAGATTACTTTTGGATTTGGAAAAAGCATGGATGCAAAAGCTCTGCTCTTTGCATCGGGTTTGTTAGTCCGAGTATCAACTCCGCAGGCGGCCAGGTGTGCTCTTGCCTCGTTGCGCTGTGGTCACTCTATTCTGCTCATGTCTTACGTTAACAAGATCGACAGCAGCCGACCAGATGCATGCCCGGACTGTGGTAGCCCCGAACACGATACGGCGCACTTATTAATGTGCCCGAAAAGACCTGAGCCCTGGTACATCCCTAGTGACCTGTTGATTTCGATTATCACCAGCAGCGGCGCGGTGGGCCCCGTTGAAATATAACTAATCATAAGGAGGTTTCGACGAAAAAGCCACCGCTCCGCGCTGTGATAACCGAAAACATGAGTTCACTTGGAATGAAACAGAGTCTACCTCTCTAACCACAATGGACCTTTGAACGAACCCTCCTGTAAAGGCCGCCCAGCTCCTCAACCTATGACGAAAAACCACTTTGAGGCTGCAGAAGAAGAAGAACTTATTTACATTAAGAGATATATAATTCAGGTATATTGTATTCGTTCCTTATGCTACAAGCTTCATGTTTTAGCAGCTGAAAACATATTACAAGTGTTGTATCCTTCTTCTTCTTCTGCAGCCTCAAAGTGGTCTTTGTCATAGGTTGAGGAACTGGGCGGCCTTCACAGGATTCGTCCAAAGGTCCATTGTTGTTAAGGAGGTAGGTCTCTTCGGGCACATGAACAAGTGCGCCGTGTCGTGTCCGGGAGCACCACAGTCCGGGCATGCGTCTGGTCGGCTGCTGTCGATCTTGTTGACGTAGGACATGAGCAGAATAGAGTGACCACAGCGCAGCGATGCAAGAGCACATCTGGCTCGTCTGCCGAGTTGAGACTCGGACTCGCAAACCCGAGGCGGCACCGTTCCCAAGATAGGGTTCACAGCCGCCTTTGCTAGATATCCTCGAACAAACTGGGTGTGCTCCTCACGCAGAAGACGAATCCTTTCCATGTTGGAGTCGGCCCATCTCTGTACATCAACTTTACGAGGAGCATCGGCGAACGGCGTCCTAATCGACCTCTCTCTTATGGGCTTCATGATTCTCTTTGACGGATGATTCGGCTGCCTCAGAACATTAATATACATCTGCTGTGCCTGGAGTTCACAATGCTCCTTGACCGGCAATATGCAGGCCTCCGCGTGAAGATGCTCCACCGGGGAGCTCCTTGCACAACCGGTAGCAATTCTAAGCGCAGCATTCTGTACACGCTGCAGCTTATTCCAGGAGCTGTCAGACACCAGGTGCTGCCACACTGGTGCCGCATATTCCAGAGCCGGCTGAAGTATTGCTCTGTAGGTTCTCAATATAGTCTCTCGGCTGCTTCCCCATGATGTTCCTCCGAGAGCTCTCAAGATATTAAGCCTAGCCTTGACGACTGTTTGTTTCTGTTCCGCGTTTTGTGGAACTTCAGTGAGGATCAAGAATAAGGCCAAGCAGCTTGGGAATTTTGCTGCTGGCAACAGGTCACCATCCCATTTGACATCTGGATGGGCACTGTGTTCCTTGGTGTTCGTTGTGAACACTGAAACAGAAGGATTTTGCGGCAGAGACTGTGAGCATCATTTTATCGAGGAAGAGCTTCAACTCGACGAGATAGGCGCTGATCTTGTTAGCGGCTATCTGCAGAGTCACGATCCTGGCACATGATGGTGATGTCGTCGGCATACATAACAATCCTTACATCATTGGGAGGCTCGGGAATGTCCTCAAGATACAGGCTGAATAGGGCAGGGGACAACACTCCGCCTTGCGGAACACCGGCTGCTATTGGAATGCTATCGGATACATGATTCTGGAACAGAACCTTAGCACGGCGGCCTTTAGTGAACGCTGCAATCCATCGCTTCTGCCATGATGGTAGCGACGACTTGAGCAGTTTCTCGGACAGCAGTCCCAAGTTAACAGAGTCAAACGCTTTGCTCAGGTCGAGGGCGACGGCCACCGTTCTCAGGGGCTTTCTCATGTTGAACCCATCGACCGCAAAGCTCACGATCTCCAATAGAGCTGTAGTAGTGGAGTGAAGTTTCCTGAACCCATGCTGATGCTGCTGTCGCTCATTTTGATCAGCCAAGTCCGTCACGATCAATTTTTCAGCTAATTTAGCGACGGGCGATAACAGGCTTATTGGTCGAAAGCCCTTTGCCGTGCTTTGGGACTTGCCTGGCTTTGGCAACGGTATCACATTGGCTGTCTTCCAAGCTTGGGGTAGAGTGCAGGTCCGGAAAGAAGTATTAATGATATCTGCAAGCATCGGTAGAAGTTCCGTGAGAAGCTTCTTCAGGATGGCTGGGGAGATACCGTCAGGTCCGATAGCCTTCGAATTCCGCATTTCTTTGACAGCCTTCTCTACTTGTGTGAGAGTAAAGGCCTCAGAAGCGTTCATGAGCGGCAACCGGCTCAGTTCTCTAACCGTGACTCTGTTTTGCACGCCTCGCTTGGCACGTGTGATGAAGAAGTTCTTGCCGAGCGCATAAGCAGCCGCTTTCCCTGATTTGAACACGTTCTCCTCGAACTCAATAGCGGAGCTCATCGGGGGAGCGGACTTGCCGGAAATTTTCCTCAACACTTTCCACGTCGTAGTTCCGTCAGCCTTGAAATTCAGCTTTTCAGTGAACTTCTCCCAGCATTCCTTCTTGTTCTTATCCAGATCCTGCTTGATCTCATTATCCAGCACAGCTATGTCCGGGTCTAGATGGTCTGCGGCTCTCTTCTCATCTCTGGTTCTTATCTTCTGCAGTATTTCCCTGCTGACATTTGGAAAAAAGGTCTTGACACGACCCTCAGGAATTGCTGCTTTCATGGCCTTGCGGATGGCACTTGTTAGATGGCGCTCTTTCTGATGAACATCACCATTCCATGGGTAGTCGACCGCATGGCGAAGTGCAACATCTCTGAACAGGGTCCAGTCTGCTAGGCCTAAATTAAGATAAGTACGATGACGAAAACCAGAGTAAGGGGCAAGAGAGTCAGAGAGATCAATATAGACAAAGACGGGAATGTGATCACTGGAGAGAGTTGTGGATGTGGACCATGTGCAAGCACTAGAGAGATTGGATGACACAAGAGAGATGTCTGGGCTAGAAGGTCGGCCGTTGGCAGGGAGACGAGTGGGCTGGTCATCATTGAGGATAACCAGGTCACACTCCTCAGCCCATTCTTCGACATCTTCCCCTCTGGCGTCAGAATCAAGAGCGGAACAGAACGTGTGAGCATTGAAGTCACCCGCAAAGACAGCTGAAGGGGAGAGTGAGCAGTCGTACAACTGCTTAAGGAGGAATAGGATTATAAGAGGGGGACAAGATGATATAGGAGGAATATATATGTTAAATAGAGATAAAGGGGTTTTGAGGGGGAGGTGGACAGGAATGTACTCGAGAGTACCGTCCTTAGGAGTATTAGGGATAATATGAGAAGGTAAGGCAGATTGAACGAAAGTAGACACTCCGCCCCCAAGAGCTGTCCTTGGCATGTGATAGGCGGTGTAGCCCGGAATGTTAGGTTGGGGATAAGTGGTAGATGGAGAGAGCTTGGTTTCTTGAACCATGATAACATCCGGGTGATGAGAACGTGCGAATAGAGAGAGTTCAGATAACTTGTTGCGAAGGCCGTTGAGATTAATGTGAACAATGGAGAGGGGGCGGTTGGTAATTGAGGAATCAGAGTTGTTGGGGGCAGAGCATAGAACACAACGAAAGGATGAGTCATGATGCCTCACAGAACTGAGGCCCGAACAGGAGAAGTGCACCCACCTTTGGCATCCGAAGCACTGGACACTTGTTTTATGCCAGGTAACATCCTCGCCGCAGGTGGCACATGGATACTTCCGTGCTGGACCTGGATTCCTCTCGACGCCGGCCCTTTGTAATAAAATCCTCAGGAGAGGTGCGGCCGACCAGCACCTCTCCCATGACAAAAACCCTCTTCTCGGAGGGGTTGACGTCGGTTTGCACGGAGGCGATCTTCTTTCCTCCACACTGCCACGGCACGAACGTACGACATCTCGGCAGCGTGTTGTATCCTTTCGGATGTTACTTGGAATATGAGATGTGCTAGGGTGGGGCGGTTGGGTCGCATGTGTCAAACTTCAGTCGAGATAATTCGCAAATAATTTACATTGACTGATACATGTTACATGTATATTGTTTCCGGCCCTGATATTATATGTAACATAGAGTCCACGTAAACAGCTAAGTCTCGTAAATGAACGGGACTGCTACGATAGATCGCCGCGCGCGATCGGAGCCCCGGTGGCCGGTAATGCTGCCAACGCCGCACGGCGGCCATCTGCCTAGTCCATGCGTCAGACTAAATATAATGCGGAAACCATATTTTCTTTTTTTTAGAGTGAGAGCAAAGGCAGCTACGAGCAGCCGCTCACAGAGTTGAAGAGAAGACCGCCGGGTGCGAGGCTGCTGTCTCTCGGATCTGCTACCAACATATTTCGGCGGTCATAAAATCAGGCTACAGCGAGACTTAGGGACCGTTCTTTGCGAAGCTACAAACCCACCACTGGTGCTAAAAATTTTCGGAAAATGTCGGGAATTTTCACGAACAACTCACCTGTAGGTTCAGGTCAATTTCTTACGACTTCCCATCTCAAATTCACAGGCTTTCCTTCTTTGACCAAAATTTCTACGCTCCCTCATTCGATACTGTTGCGTCCGCTCGCAGAGCTGCTGGACCCTACATATCATACCCGGCCTCAATGGTACGGGTGGACAGAGAGTGCTAAAACGAGAATGGAAGAAAAATAGGAGCTGCCGAGATGCCCTACGTTCGTGCCGTGGCAGTGTGGAGGAAAGAAGACCACCTCCGTGCAAACCGACGTCAGTCCTTCCGCGGAGAGGGTTTTTGTCATGGGAGAGGTGCTGGCTGGCCGCAGCTCTCCTGAAGATCCTACTGCAAAGAGCCGGCGTCGAGAGGAACCCAGGACCCTCAAAGAAGAAGAAGTACCCATGTGCCACATGCGACAGAGATGCCACTTGGAATGGAACCAGCGTCCAATGTTTTGGATGCCAAAGGTGGGTGCACTTCTCTTGTTCGGGTCTCAGCTCTGTGAGGCACCACGATTCTTCCTTTCGTTGTATTGTGTGCTCCACCTACAGTAACTCAAATTCCTCATCTACCAACCGCCCCCTCTCTATTGTACATATCAATCTCAACGGCCTTCGCGCCAAGCTTTCTGAATTATCTCTCTTTGCCCGTACTCATTACCCGGATGTTATCATGGTTCAGGAAACCAAACTCTCTCCCTCTGCTACCTCTCGACATCCAAACATCCCGGGCTATAGTGCTTATCATACTCCTAGGTCATCTCAGGGAGGCGGAGTCTCTAGTTTTGTTCTGTCGTCTCTTCCCTCTCACATCATTCCAAACACTCCAGTGGATGGCACTCTCGAGTACATCCCCATCCATCTACCTCTAAAAACTCCATTTTCTCTTTTTAGTATATACATTCCTCCTCCTACATCCTGTCCACCAACCTACAACCCTATCCCTCTACTCAAGCAGCTGTATGACTGCTCTCTATCTCCTTCAATTGTCTTTGCGGGTGACTTCAATGCTCACACGTTCTGCTCGTCGCTTGATTCTGATGCTAGAGGAAATGACGTCGAAGAATGGGCGGAGGAGTGAGGCCTGGTCATTCTAAACGATGACCAGCCCACTCGTCTCCCTGCCTACGGCCGATCTTCCAGCCCAGACATCTCCCTTGTCTCTTCCAATCTCTCTAATGCCTGCTCTTGGTCTTCATCCACAACTCTTTCCAGTGATCACATTCCGGTCTTTGTAAATATCGATCTCTCTAACTCTCTTGCTCCCTATACAGGTGTTCGTCATCGTTCTTATCTCAATTTAGGCCTTGCAGACTGGAGCCTGTTCAGGGAAGTTGCACTCCGCCAAGCGGCCGAATATCCGTGGAATGGCAATATACACCAGAAGGAGCGCCACCTCTCTGATGCCATCCGGAAGGCGATGAAAGCTGCGATCCCTGAAGGTCGTGTCAAAACCTTCTTTCCCAATGTCACCAGGGAGACACTGCAGAAGATAAGAGCAATGGACGCAAAGAGAGCTGCTAATCATCTTGACCCAGACATTGCCGAGCTGGATAATGAGATCAGGATGGACCTTGATAGGCACAAGAAAGAATCTTGGGAAAAGTTCACTGAGAAGATGAACTTCAGGAGTGATGCTGCAGCAACGTGGAAGGCTTTGAAAAGGATCTCCGGAAAGTACACCTCCGCCAACAATTCCACGATTGAATTCGACGGCGGAGTCTTCAAGTCAGGGAAAGAGGCCGCAAATGCTCTTGGGAAGCACTTTTTCATCACACGAACCAAAAGAGAGAAGCAGAATAGAATAACTGTTCGGGAACTCTGTAAATTGCCACTCATGGCTGAAGCTGATGCAATCACGCCCGCGCAGGTCGAGAAGGTTATCAAGGAAATGAGTAACTCGAAGGCAGTAGGGCCAGATGGTTTGAGCCCAGCAGTTCTAAAGAGACTGCCAAGTGAACTACTACCCCTGCTCGCTGACGTCATTAATACATCGTTTCGGACCTGTACATTACCTCAAGATTGGAAAGTAGCACGCGTCATCCCATTGCCGAAGCCGGGTAAATCACCATCCACGGCAAAAGGTTACAGGCCAATCAGTCTTCTCTCACCTATTGCCAAATTTGCGGAAAAATTGGCTGTGGAGGAGCTTTCCGAACACAATAGCAAACAAAAGCATCAACATGGTTTCCGTAAGCTACACTCCACCACTACGGCCCTGCCGGAAATTGTGAGCTGTTTTGGACGGCTTCAATGCCATGAAACCTTAGCGAACCGTAGGTGTAGCCCTCGATCTAACGAAGGCTTTTGACACTGTAAACTTGGGCATTTTGTTGGAGAGCCTGTTAAGGTCTACCATTCCGCCCTGGCAGAAGCGGTGGATAACCGCATTCACCAAAGGACGTCGGGCAAATGTGCTATTTCAAGGGCACGTCTCCAATAGCATCCCAATTGCCGCCGGCGTAACTCAAGGAGGAGTTCTATCGCCTGCTCTTTTTAGTCTGCATATTGAAAATCTACCCGTTCCATCCCAAGACATCAAGGTCGTTGCATATGCGGATGATATTACTATACTATGCCGGGATCGCGACATAAATGTTGCTGCCAGTAAGATCAATGACTACTTGATCGAGTTGAAATGTTTTCTCGATAGCAAGATGCTTACGGTCTCTGCCGCTAAATCATCCGTCACAGTCTTTTCCACTGATCCTGCAGAGCACAGTGCTCATCCCATGGTGAAATGGGACGAAACTCGCCTGCCGGCCGCCCGATTCCCTAAGCTGCTCGGACTCGTGTTGAACCCTTCGCTTAGGTTTCATAAGAACACTGAGCAGAAGCAAGCTGCAGTGAAAACAAGACTTAACGTCCTACGTGCTCTCAGCGGAACGTCCTGGAGGTGCAGTAAAGAAACGATCCTGACCACGTACAAGGCCATCGTACAGCCCGCCCTGGAGTATGCTGCACCAGTCTGGCAGCATATCGTGTCGGACACATCCTGGTCCAAGCTGCAGCGCATCCAAAATGGAGCATTGCGAATCGCAACAGGCTGTTCTAAAAGCTCTCCAGTAGAGCACCTACATGCCGAAGCTCGCATCCTTCTAGTTAAGGACCATTGCCAACTCCACGCACAACAGCTGTACATAAACACTCTGAAGCAGCCAAATCATCCGTCGCGAAGAGTATTAGACCCCGTGAGAGAGAGAGGTATAAGAAAGCCGTTTGCTGATGCTCCCACGAAAATCAATATACAGAGATGGACTAACGCACAACAAGAACGCCTCCGTCTCTTACGTGCTGAGCATACCCAATTCGTCAAGGATCACTTATGCAAGACCGCCGTAAACTCCATTCTCGGAGTCGTGCCGCCTGAGGTCAGCGAAACCGAGATGGAACTCGGTAGGCATGCCAGGTGCACCCTTGCCTCGTTGCGCTGCGGGCACTCCCCCATGCTAATGTCTTCTTTAAATAAGATCGATAGCAGCAGACCTGACGAGTGCCCGGATTGTGGTAACAAAGGGCCTACTACTGCGCACCTTTTCAACTGCCCGATGAGACCGACATCGTTAACAACAGTAGATCTGTGGACGAATCCGACGCTTGTGGCTCAGTTCCTCAATCTATGACAGGACCCTCTCTGTGGCTGCAGAAGAAGAAGAAGAAGCGCGCACTGCTCTTCAGGAAAATATGGATCGAAGTAGATTCACAAGATAGCCGGTTGCCCTCTTGTCTACCCGCCATGTACGTCGGATGAACTTCGGACTTTCTCGAAAGGCTACCGATGGTTCATAAATACGCCCACCTGCCCATGATCATCACATCGTGAGCCTAACCCTAGAAGGCTATCACTTCTGGCACAAAAAGCGGCTACTTTATTGAGCTCAGAATGACATTGAAACCAAATCATAATACAGATAAACCAGGTTTAGCATGACTATCTTTTGAACTTCCTTAAATGGCAGCGAAAATTTTGAAAACTAGCGCTGAGAAATTCAAGCAAGGGAGTATACAGAATCTGCCACAAGTTTTGAAGGGAGGGTGGGGAGCCGGAAGAGCTCGGTACGAAATTGTTGAGCAGCACATTCCTTACTGAACTCTAATGGCATGGACTCGCCACCTCACGTTGATTCACTTGACGCTACCCCGTCGAAGAAGCAAACCTTTAAAGGCACAGTACACCCTCAGATATAAATTTTGTGCTTTTCATTTGTTTGTGTAGTAGACCCCTTCTGTATTACACTTGCCAAGTGCGAGGTCTCAATTCCTCCAAATAAGCGAGAAATTAGCGAATACCACAGGCCCGACCCCCTTCACTCACCACCACAGGCTCGGCCCCCTTCCTGATTTTCGACCTCGATATCGGCTGGATGGATGGATGAATTTCAACCGAGTCATTACCGGCCCTTCTCATAATCATGGCTCGCTCCCTTGCAACAATTGCGAATGAAAGGAAATACATGCCTAGGACAACTCGTCCACCAATTTTTCGCCCTCAAGTAAAAGGCTTTTTTGAGGAGCCATAACTCCTTTCGTAGGGGTGTTGAACGATTTCAAAGATACCGCTGTGATCAGCGTGTGACGATCTCCAACATAAGCATGAAAACTAAAAAATAATTTTCTGGGTAATTTTTCTGTATTACTTGAAGCCTGCTCAAGATTGTTACTGATCTTTATTTAGGCTAACGCGTTTCGGCGAGATCGCCTTCTTCAGAGCCTGAAAAAGTCAAAATCCACGCGCGAAACTGGACGCCCAAACCCACCAGCATGTCAAACCAATTCGTCTCTCTACTAAACATTGATTAACAATGTCTCGGCTCTATTTAGTCTCACCTCCCAAAATGGCCGTTGGAGCACTAGCAGTCGCGACCAGTAGCCAGTGGAGTGTTGGAACGAATAATTTTTCTTGAATATTCGAATAAACGAATAATTCGAATAATCCACTTCTTTGAATATTCGAATATTTTTCGAATATATTCGAATAAACGAATATTTGGGCAACACGCTGTTGCGTACTATCCCATTCAATCCAGCATTCAAACCAATAGAAAACGCCGTTTTTTTCGTTACAGAGAATTCTTGATTACGAGGGTGGGTGATCGATTTTGCCATTTCTCGTATCGACCCGTTGGTGTAGAAGTCAACAGCATCGAATACCCTCTCTTGACCCAAAATCTCCGGTTCTTTTCGATGAATTTTTCAAAGGAACGATTTTCCTGTGGACAAGTCATGAATTGTCCAGGGCTGAGATCAGCTTTCCCAATCTAATCGCTGTTAACCGTTTAGCTAAGCGTACCTGAACTCGATAGTTTAGTTCATAGTGTACTTATGATTTTTGAAGAGATACTGTGAACTATCTTTTTTGCTGCTTGGAAGAAATTCCAGAAGTGAGCTTGGAATGAGGTCGACTTGCATACCAAGTTCAACGCATTCTCCACATATCTGAAGCCTAACCTGAGCGCTGATGGAAGTGAGCTACTGTCAACATTTTCGGAGCACCCCGTATATTACAGCTCTAGTTGAGTTTGAGAAATCTGGACCTCGCACGCAGCTTTGTGCTGCTAATGGTCTTACAAGTGTGTTTCGTTCAGACTCCACTCGACCTTTCGAACATCCTTCTCCTCAGAAAAAATCGACAAAGCTCGGGAAACCAAAAATTGAGACCTTGAATATGTTCGGAAGTCCGAGTTTAAAAGAAGTTAAATTTTGTCATTCGAAATGGGGATCTGAAAAAAATTTCGAGTTTGCTAAGTGTACTCAGAATAGAAACAAAATGACTACAGCTGAGTACTTTTGACCTCAGACGCAATAAGGTTTTTCATATATCAAACCAGCTGGCGACAACTTGCTATCAATTTGCCTAAGTAAGTGCGCTGTAAATCGTTTGCTGCAGCAACCTACTGTCCTTATCTGAGCAAATTCTGGTTCGCACTAGCGGACAACCGCTTCTTCAGTACGCATCGCGAAGATAGTGTGCGGGACCTAAGTGGGAGTGCGCCAGACGCCATAGAAAATGTGCGGCACCCAAGTGGGAGTGCGCCGGGCACCGTAAAAACTGTGCGGGACCCAAGTGGGGTCGCGCGGAACGCCGTTGAAAGTGTGTGGGACCGAAGTGGCTGAGCGCTGTAAGAAATGTGCGCGACCCAAGGCAAGGTGCGCAGAACGCCGTTGAGAGTATGTGGAACCGGTGGGTGAGCGCAGGACACCAAAATCATTTTGTGCGTTCATAAAAGAGAGTGTGACTCCTCTTTCCTCACGTCCCCTCCCCCTTGGAAACTCATTTCAACTGCTTAGCTGTTTATATGCACTAACTTATCTAAATCGGATTATATATCATGGAAATGAGAGTTAATCAATCCCCCTAGCAGAAGCAGGGTGTCGGTTTTTCATGGGGTGCGCTTATTAAATCTCAAACAGCGGTTCTCCTTATCATGACAGGAATGAATATAAATGAACTACCACTTCAGGACCTCATGAAACTAAAGAAGGGCTGGTGTGTCACTGCACAGGAAAGAAGGTTAACAGGGTTTGCAAGGTTTGGAATGCTTTGTAATTTCTTTGGGTGTTGTCACCGAAACCAGCTTATGGGCCGGCTCAGCGGGACCCCAGCTGCATATCGCTATCGCCGGCCTCTGCCGCTGTACTTTGCGAGGGAAGACGATTCTAGGAACGAGAAACAGGGGTGAGAACTTCTGCACGCAATCTCACATAATGCTTGCGGATTTCGGTTTATTTGCCTTAAACTCAAGATGCCGGCGCAGCCGGGCCCCAGCGGCAGATACTGCACAGTAGTGTACATAATTGCTAACACGATATATTTATGAGATGCTGAAGAATTGCTAGAAATTACGATTCATTACTCTAAGATGTTTTAAAATCAGTGCAATATGGTTTGCGATCTTGTCGAATATTCAAAGTATTCATGCTGAATATTCGAATAAACCGAATATTTCACTTCTTTGAATATTCGATTATTCGAATAACCCGAATAATCCACTTCTCTGAATATTCGAATTATTCGAATATTCGAATTTTATTCGAATAAACGAATATTCGGGCAACACTCTAGTAGCCAGTAGTGAAACGATCAGAATGAGGTGGCTCCTACAGTAGTTGAGAGTGTTAACTCTATCCCATTTCATAGGCCACAGTATCGTGCGAAAGGACCGAGCTCGGCGGTGGTGGAAATGCATTCATCCCGGCGGTTCATTGCTAAATCCTTGTTTTGAATCCAAAACGCTTCCAACGTCTTTCTGGACATTATATCACGTTCTCTTTGTAGAATGTTAACGCCGACTTCAAAATCGTTCCCGCTATGCTTTGAGGTACGATGTGCACCTAATGGGGTTGATTGGCGTACGTGAGACTTCCCATCCATATGCTCCTTTATCCTTACGCAAAGAGGCCGCCCTGTTTCGCCTATATAGACATCACCGCATTGTTGACAAGTGATCATATAAATCACGCCGGCGCACATGCAATCACCTGGTCTTCCAGAAGGACAGATAAGACAATTGTTGGTGGTGCAAAGCTGATCGTAGATGCGGTTTCTTACTAGGAGGCGTTTCAAGTTATTGGGTGGAATGCTGACCAGACACACTTGTCGGTCTAGATCTGACCTCCTCAAGCATCGCTGAATGTCACGGCTGAATTCATCTGAGATGAAAGGTAAGCAGAGAGCTGTATTTTCAGAGTATGCTCGATCGATGCGGTTGGCAGCGCGATGAAATCCCCAAGGTTGGCGAGTGTTTGGGTTTCCATAACCGTTGGCTTCAGCTATGCCACGCGCTAAGACGATGGATATTCTCTTTTCTTCGGTGCGGGTGCAAACATTGATTGCTGTACGGAACATATTTCTCACAACAGATCTTTTCGTGTGCGAAGGATGGCAGGATAGAAAGTGGACGATGATATTCTTATTGCTCGGTTTTCGATACCACCTAGTTTTGTATCCACCACCATGGACAGCAATCTCTACATTCAAAAACGGAAGCCAGTTGTCCTGTGGCTGCTCACGGGTTAGTCGAATGTGCTCTGATTGCTGGTTCATAAGTGCGAAGCATCTGTCCATTTCTGCCTGAGTCGATGTGATGATAAGGCAATCATCCATATATCGATAATAAAGTAGAGACTGTTGGTTGAGGACAGGACTTTCAATTTTCGCCATGAAAGCAACCGCGAGCACAGGGGTGGAATTCACGAAATGCTAACCACGTTTCAACCATGGCTAGCGTAGCCATGGCTACGCACATCGTGTGCAAATCGATCGGCCTCAAACCATGGCTAAAACGTGGTTATCGTTTCGTGAATTCCAGCCCAGGAGCTAGTCGTTGACCCATTGCTAAGCCTCTGGTATGCGAATAATATCTTCCCGACCACTTGAAGATTGTGCAATTCACGCATTCGTTCAACAGAGTCATGAGTTGTGCTATAGATAGTCCATGCATGTTTATATTGTCCTGGTAGTCAGTTACAAGCTCGAGGACGGCTTGCATAGCGGACTCGTTGGAGACGTTCGTGTAAAGAGCGTCGACGTCAAATGACTCCATAACAAAGGCATCAAGTTGTGTATTGCGCAGGCGATCCAACAGCATGCTCGTATTTGATAGATGGGCCGGAATATAGTGAAAAAGCTGGACCAACACAAGATTTAAGAACCATGAAATCCGGTCCGTTGGCCCTCCGACACAACTTATTATTGGCCTGACTTTGTACACCGCGGGATCACTGGAGGCCAGATCTTCATCACGGAGCTTGTGTGTTTTGATCAGCAGATACAACACAGGGCAGGTTGGCAAGCCGGTTTTCAGGCGTCTGATAAGTGTCGGCCGCAGATTACACTCCTTAGCGGTTTTTATCCAAACTCTATTCAGCTTTCGGTACTGCGTTGCGAACTCTTGTTCAGAAGCAGGCTTGTAGAGTGTTTCGTCCTGGAGATGTCTTTCTGCTATTGCTCTATCCAGCTGTTGCGGTATAACAACAAATTCACCTCCCTTGTCACTAGTTGACAACCGTAGAGTTTTTGAGTTGATGAGATTTCGCATCTCTCTCAAACCATTTCGTTGTGATGGGGTCAAATTCATGTGCCGTGCATTCCTGCTGTGCTCGTTGAGAGCATTCAAGACACCAGACGCAAATATCCGAAACTTCGTGTCCTGTGTTTTCTTGGGTGTCCTGTGCCTTTGAGGGGGGTTTCCAAACCAGAAGGGATATCATGGAAGATGAAAACATAAACCGTGAACACAAACCTCAAGAATCCTTTGACACATGAATCATTTTGGGATACAAACAAAAGAAGGCCACACCAAGCAACAGAACGGAAGACGCAATAAACTCACCCCGTCTCTTTTGTAAAAGAGATATATTCCACAACTCAATGTAGCGATGAGAAGCAGAAACACAGCTATAGAATAAACAATGAGCATAACACGACTCCGTGCGTTAACGCCGCAGCAGCCTAAAACGGCAGATATAAGAAAAAAGCAAGAACATTGCGCCGAATGTGACGCAACACTGGGCTACTCACTGTGTCCCTACCAGGGATGTGCGCCATAGAAATTTTGTAATTCGTTAGTCGTTCAACTGGCCAAAACCCTCGTTAGTCGTTAATCGTTAAAAACTTAGGCTTTGAAAGCAAGCAAGTCATGAAGAGATGTATGTTTTCCAAAACATTCATGGCCATTAAAGACACAAATCACTCCTTGTTAGAGAACCTAATTCAAACTGCAAACCTACATATACATAATTTAAAGTATGCACGAAAGCCTAATACAGCTGCCGAGATGTCGTACGTTCGTGCCGTGGCAGTGTGGAGGAAAGAAGATCGCCTCCGTGCAAACCGACGTCATCCCCTCCAAAAAGAGGGTTTCTGTCGTGGGAGAGGTGCTGGCCGGCCGCAGCTCTCCTTCGGATTCTCCTGCAAAGGGCCGGCGTGAAGAGGAACCCTGGACCCGCTCAGAAGTACCTATGCGCCACGTGCGGAGAGGATGTTAACTGGAGACATACCAGCGTCCAGTGCTTCGGATGCCAAAGGTGGGCGCATCTCTCCTGTTCATCAGCCCATATTCTGCCTGTTAAGGAGCACTGTCAACTCCAAGCGCAGCAACTGGTTATTAATATCGTCAAGCAGCCTGATCACCCAGTAAGAAGGATTATGAATCCTGTGTGAGAGAGAGATATCAGAAGGCCTTTTGCGGATGCTCCCGAGAAAGTCAATATACAAAGATGGACGGACTCCCAATTAGATCGTCTTCGTCTTTTACGTGCGGAGCACACTCGTTTCATCAGGGATCACTTGAGTAGGGTGGCTGTCAACCCCATATTGGGGATCGCACCACCTGAAGTCAGCAACGCCGAGATGGAACTCGGTAGGCGAGCTAGAAGTACCCTCGCCTCATTGCGCTGCGGGCATTCACCTATGCTGATGTCATACTTGCATAGGATCGACAGCAGCAAGCCTGACGAGTGTCCGGATTGTGGTAACCCTGGCCACACTACAGCTCATCTATTCGACTGTCCGAAGAGGCCCACCTCACTGACGACAATAGATTTGTGGTTGAATCCAACTTCGGTCGCCCGTTTCTTGAACCTATGACAAAAACCCTTCTGCGGCTGCAAAGAAGAAGAAGAAGAGACGTACCCGAACAATCCTCGCTGGTCTACGATGCGGTCACTCCAGATATCTAAAGGCTTACACTCATCGGATTGATCAGTCAGTCCCAGATAAATGCCCCGATTTTGAATGTGCTGGACATGATTCATTGCATCTATTTTCATGTCCGGCCAGGCCTACAACGTTGTCTGCTCGAGATCTATGGCACAAGCCGTGTGAGGTGGCTAGCTTCCTACGCCTCTGATGCGATGCTCTGTTCATGGCTGACAAGAGGAAGAAGAAGAAGAAACCTCAACGTACTGTTGGTGTGGCCCTCGACTTAACAAAGGCATTTGACGCTGTCAATCTAGGCCTACTATCAGAGGGTCTGTTAAAGTCTACCATTAAGCCCTGGCAGAAGCGGTGGATGAATGCCTTCACTAAAGGACGTCGGGCAAATGTGCTATTCCAGGGACATGTTTCCAATAGCATCCCGATCGCCGCTAGTGTCCCTCAAGGAGTTTTATCGCCTGCACTTTTCAGTTTATATCTAGAAGATCTGCCCGTTCCCCCTCAAGACATCAAGGTCTTAGCATACGCGGATGATATTACTATTCTGTGCCGAGATCGCGACATGAAGGTAGCCGCCAGTAAGATCAATGACTACCTGATCGAGTTGAAATGTTTCTTCGACCGCAAAATGCTCAGTCTCTGCCTCCAAACCATCTGTCACCGTCTTTTCCACTGATAACGCAGAGCACAGTGCCCATCCCATGGTGAAATGAGACGAAACTCAATTGCCGGCCACCCGATTCCCAAAGCTACTTGGACTCGTGTTGGATCCTTCGTTGAAGTTTCATAAGAACACTGAGCAGAAGCAAGCCACAGTAAAAACAAGACTCAACGTCCTAAGTGCTCTTGGTGGAACGTCCTGGGAGTGCAGTAAAGAAACAATCCTGACCACGTATTAGGCTATTGTGCAACCCGCCTTGCAGTATGCTGCGCCAGTCTGGTAGCACACCGTGTCGGACACATCTTGGTCTAAGCTGCAGCGCATCCAAAATTCTGCTCTACGAATCGCGACGGGCTGTTTTAGAAGCTCTCCAATTGAGCACTTACACGCCGAAGCTCGCATATTGCCAGTTAGAGACCACTGCCAACTCCAGGCGCAACAAATGTTCATTAACATCGTTAAGCAGCCAAATCATCCGTCGCGAAGAGTACTAAACCCAGTAAGAGAGAGATGTATCAGAAAGCCGTTCGCCGATGCTCCCTCGAAAGTAGATGTGCAGAGGTGGACTGAAGCCCAACAAGAACGCCTCCGTCTCTTGCGCGCGGAGCATACCCGATTCGTGAAGGAACACTTGAGCCGAGTTGTCATAAACTCCATCCTGGGAGTCGTACCTCCGAAGGTTAGCGAGACCGAGATGGAACTTGGCAGGCGTGCCAGGTGCACCCTTGCCTCGTTACGCTGTGGACACTCCCCCATGCTGATGTCATATATGCATAGGATCGATAACAGCAAACCTGACGAGTGCCAGGATTGCGGTGGCCAAGGGCATACTTCTGCACACCTGTTTAACTGCCCGATGAGACCGACTACATTGACGACAATGGATTTTTGGATGAACCCAACGCTAGTGGCCGAGTTTCTGAACCTGTGACGGGACCCCTCTCCGTGGCTGCGAGGAAGAAGACATGCTTTCTCAACGCTTCGTTCTGTTACTCGAAGGGACGAGAAAATACGGGAGTGCGAGACTGGATTGCTCAAATGTTGTCAAGTATTGTCATCCTGAATGGTTTCCAGCGCTTCAAACGTAGTTGGCAATATTGTAGGAGCCGCGTGACCCTACATGTTTACAGCGGGCATGGATCCTAGGGATATTTTGCGTTCCCTATTGAAGGTGGCGCAAACTCGGCGCCATATGCTATAATGTAGGGAGCACCGAGTTTGCGCCAACCTTCAATGGGTAATGCAAAATATCTCTGGAATTCATGCCGGCAAATTGCTGATATCTCGACCATGTTTGTGAGCGTGTATGCTGCTTTAAAGGCAGTGTTCACGATGATTTTCGTGCTTTAATTTTTCACATAAAACAACGTGTTGGCCTCCAAATGTTACCAAAAATACGAAGAAACGGCGAGAAACGCATTAAAACGTCGTATTTCAGTGACATTACGCTATAGCATGGACTAGTTTTCCGGTCGGATAAATATATTCATGGTGGTTGTCACCGGTAGAAAATTGGGCCATTCAAAAATAGAAGAATATTTCATGCAAAGCAGGATTAGTTAGGGCCCTGAGGAAAAACGGAGCATCAGAGAGCAGAGGATTGCAAAGGACGGGTCCACAAAGGATTTCATTGTCACAACAAAACACTTCCTGTAATACTTAAGAGGCGAGGTGATACTTAAGAATTTCTTCTACATCTAGTCCGTTTTTCTCAATTTCAGTGATTTTAGTTCTACCCGGAGACCACTTAATATAGCGAACAATCTCAAAATTGAAGATTATCGTGAACACTGCCTTTAATGGCACAGTCCAACCTCGGAAATAATTTTTAATAATTCACTCGAGGCACGACCTGCAACAACCGTGCCAAACGCGGGATCTCAGTTCCGTCAAATACAGTCGAAACGGATCGCACTGCTACCTTGTGTCCTCTATTGTGCGTTAGCGCGAAATCGGTACAAGTGTGTTATAACATATGAGCACCGAAAGAAAGCCAACGCACAATAAGAAACGCGAAGTATTAGTACTATCTGTGCTGGCTGTAAGTGAGAAACTACAAAGAAAAAGTCGGCCCCACCCCCAATACCCCAAAAGTCAAACCGCGCACCCAGCCCTGAGAAAGAAACCAGGAGCTCTGCTGATTGACACGCTGCCATTCGGCTTCGCCGCTCGCACCAGTTCCATCGTTTGCAAAGATGTTGGTGGCATCTTCTGGGCAAACTCTTGCTTGGTATTGTTTCGGGGTATTGGGGTAGTGCGGACATTTTCTCTGTAGTTTCTTACCTATTTGAGGGAACTGAGACTCCGCGTTTGGCAGGATTGTTACAGACCGTACCCCGAGTAAAACATCAAAGATTGCCTCTGGTGATGAACTGTGCCTGGGAAATGGCGAGGATGATGCACCTGTCGCGGACTGCGGCAGAGCTGGCCTACTTGTTGCGAACCATGACAGGACCGCATCCTTGCTGTAGGAGACCCAATTCCTAACGAAAAAGTGAGGGTGACCCTTCCCTACCGAAAGGAACGCAGGATTTTCCCACTCCTGAAGCCTGGTAAACCGGCAGAAGATCGTATCAGCTACAGGCCTACTTCGATCATTTCATCTATGGCACGCACCTTTGAAAGAACCATTCTTCCTACACTGGAGACGCATCTGCAAATCCCTGGATGGCAGAATGGTTTTCGGAAAAGTTTCTCCACAACCTCAGCGTTGGTCGAATTGACCGGATTCATCACGGATGGGTTAAATGACAAGAGACCGCCTAGCCGCTCAATTATGGTTGCACTCGATTTGAAGAAAGCATATGACACTGTGGTTATCTCCATCCCTTGTCAAAAGCTTGCCGAGTCATCCCTACCGAGAGGTTTAGCCCGATGGATTTCTAGCTACCTGAAAGGCAGAACAATACGGACAGAGTTTAGAGGCCAGATGTCAAAAGTAAGATTGGTGCGCTCCGGGGTACCGCAAGGTGTGGTTCTACCTCCGCTCCTGTTCTCATTCTACATAGCAGATCTCCCGGCACCCCCTCCAGAAACACGTCTAGTCGGATATGCGGATGACCTAACACTGGTGGCGTCAGATCCGGATATTGAAACTTGCGAAAAACGTCTGAACGATTATCTCCCGAAGCTATCAAAGGCCCTGAGAGATCTACATCTTCAACTGTCGCTTCAGAAGACCACTGTCTCTCTTCTAACAACACATTTTGCTCAAGCGAGATACGTACCGAAAGTTTTCATAAAATGGGATGCAAATCACGCACGAAAGAAATCCGACAATTCTCGGCTACCATTTCGACACTATGATGACGGGTCGATTACATGCGGAAGATGTTCGCAAGAAGACGGCTAAAAGAGCGAATCTCTTGAAAGCGTTGGCAGGAAGAAACTGGGGACAAAGCAAAGAGCTGCTCACACTGACCTACCGCGCCACCGGACAATCCGTGATGTCTTCCGCTGCTCCAGCCTGGAGCCCGCTCATTGCGTTGACTCACTGGGATCGGTTACAAGCTTGTCAAAAAGCAGCCTTGAGGACCGCGACGGGAAGCCTGGCGATGGCTGGCACCACCCACCTCCGCAATGAGACGGGAATCATGCCAGTCAAAGCTCATAATGAGATGTTGACGCTTCAATATCGAACGGTTGCGGCACTTGATCCAGAACGTCCCTCCCACGACATGATGAAGAAACCGGAACCACCAAGACAGATCAGGAAGCATGTCAGAACGATCAAGCCAATATTGGTCAGGCCAGGAAACGCGGAAAGCACTCGCAAAGAAGTGCACAAAGAGTTTGTAAGGAAGTTCCTGGTTACTATGAACTCCCCCTTGCTAAGTGGGCCGCCGCCGAAGATTGCTAAGGAGGAGAAGACTGCCAAGACCAAGTCGGGCAGCGCTATCTCAGCTCCGGAGCGGTTTCTATTCGAAGTCGCAATGGTATCTACATAAGATAGGAGCAGCCGATAACCCACTTTGCCCAGACTGCGGGCTTGAGGAACACACAGTACCTCACATGTTCTCTTGCTCTGGAAAGCCAACGCGCCTCACAATAGAAGATCTCTGGCTCAAACCAGTGGAAGTAGCCCATTTTCTGTCACTCTAATTATGTAATAATGAATTTGGAATGTAAAAAAAAAAGAAAAAGAAATAAAAAAAATCAAAAAAAGAGGGTGGAAAAACGCCCCACTCAGGGATCCTCCAAAGAAGAGTATCCCAGCAATGTTGCTTCGATGACGTCGTCAATATGCCGGAAATTGGATCCAGGATCAGTGTGTATGGTGGATGATGGGCAACAACAACAACAACAACAACAGGAACGCCGAACGCCACGGTCGGTTTGGGATGCGCGCTCCTGTACAACAGGAGTAAGTGCTGGTGCGATGAAAGCGGGGGTGCAGCAGAAGTTTTACTTGTCAACGCCACGTGCTCCTGTTACGGCGTGAGGCGCTGCTCCGATGACGATGGGTGTGCGGCTAAAATTTTGAGCATTAGAGCCACGTGGCAGCTTTAAATCAACCACGTGCTCCAGCGAACAACAGATGCTGCTGTTAAGGGGCCTATAACATTGGTGTGGTACTCGATAATAAAGGGTATTGTGGCTGAATCGGACCTCCCAGTGCATGAGTCTATTACTGTACACAGAGTGGTTCATTCAAATGGAATCCTATCGTGCGTGGCTTCTGTTTTGGACTAAGCAGACATTTTAAGCTAACGTTTCGAATACGAAACTGTACTTTCACCGTTCTACAGGTCTACTCGTCTCGTACACAGAAAACCGCCGCATTCATTGCATGTCGAATATGCATTCAATTCGAATGGCCACACCCATCGAAAGGCTCTATCGCAGGGGCGCGTAGTCCAAAGAGCAGCACGTGCTGCACAATTCAAGCGTTGGAGCACGTGCTGCAAGGTAGTCCAGCCTTATCGTTGCAGCACACCGACTTGCGGCGCGGCCATCTCGCCAAGCACCGTCAGTGGCCGCCGGCGGTTGGGCTAGGTCTCCAGTGGCGGGGCGGGCCTAGTCCCCCAAACTTGGGTAATTGAACCTGGGACGCTGCTGACATCTGGGCTGGAATTCATGAAAGGCAAACCACGGTTACGGCTGGGCTAGCGGAGAAAACTGGCATTTACGAAAAATTCGGTTTGTTTACGGCTGGGCTACGACTGGGCTACGCGTAACCGCACCTCGTAGCTGCGGTTGGCCGCGGTTTTGCGGGTTAGCCGTCGAATTAATAGTGTGTTGTATTTGTGCACAACACTGAGGCTCGAGGAAATCCCGATCTGGTTAATTGTAAACGAGGGTTTTCTCAGGTTATCTGAATAAAATAAAGTTCTTTGATATGGTAGGATAGTGCTATCCCTGAGCCTCATTTTCGTTTACAATCACTACACAATACAAGAGGCTGCAAAATGTTCATTGAGTTCCAAACTCATCAAAAACACTCCAAAAATGGGGTTTCCAAAAGTTTGAAACATCTCTTCGGTAAGCTTTCGGCTCCTAGAGCCTTCTTCAGACCTAAAATACATCCATTACATTATGGAGGGGTAACGCAGTTATGAAGAACCGTCTTGCCTCGACTTTCTGCCCAAAATGGGCAAGAAACCACGATAGTCGTGGTCCTACTTCATTTCCGCCCTTTATTACTCTACGATGAGCAGTTTTATCTTTATCGATCCATAAAACTACAGTAACCAAGAGGGGCTATCCACTCAGGCAACGAGTTGCAGCACATCACGCAATTCCTCCCTGTTGTTAATTTCGGGTGATATGCGCTTTAACTCGATTGTTGATTTATCTGATGAGAAGCACCACCCCGACTTCTCATCACGGTACTACACCGGTCGTTGAACAAACTGGTAGAGAGGAAAGTTATGGAGGCCATCGAAATAAAGCGCATATCACCCGAAATTAACAACGGAGGATTTGCGTGATGTGCTGCATCTCGTTGCCCCTCTTGGTTACTGTAGTTTTATGGATCGATAAAGATATAACTGTGCATCGTAGAGTATTAAAGGGCGAAAATGAAGTAGGACCACGACTACCGTGGTTTCTTGCCCATTTTGGGCAGAAAGTCAAGGCAAGACGGTTCTTCATAACTGTGCGTTACGCTTCCATAATGTAATTGATGTATTTTAGGTCTGAAGAAGGCTCTAGGAGCCGAAAGCTTACCGAAGAGTAGTTTCAAACTTTTGGAAACCCCATTTTTGGAGTGTTTTTGATACGTTTGGAACTCAATGAACATTTTGCAGCCTCTTGTATTGTGTAGTGATTGTAAAGTTCTTTGAGGTAAGCTGAAAATACAGGAATGCCGCTCGTTATTCACTGCCACATTATAGGCCCGCTAGCCATCATGTGTTCCTCTCGATAACAACGGAATATCTCAGAATCATCAACCTCATCTGCAGGTTTTATGTTATGTATGTTGCCCATGACTAATTAAAATCTCTACGCCTGTCCTCCCTGCTCTCGCTCTCTTCTTTATTTTATCGCACATCGTTGTTCTTTTTGCCTCCACTTTTTGTTTCTAATTCTTGTCTTCCGTGCGCTAAACATTTACCGATCAGCCACATGCTCGCTGGGGTTTCTCGTTCATTTCAGCTCCGAATTCCCTCATTTTCAGAATTTTTTCCCTGCACATTTTCCTACACGTTTTTGTCATTTTTTTTTGAAAGACCCTAACTTGGTTTGGTATTGTGATGCCGCACCCTTTTTGTCAGCCTGGGGTTTCGTGGTGCGTTTTCAAAACCCGATTCGCCTTATCCACATGATTTTGTTTTTTTTTCTTATTTGCAACTTTTACTCTTACTTTTTTCCAAAGCGCCCACTTGGATTTTTAATGTTAATGTTTTTTACATGGTCCTGTGATCAACCTGGGTCTTCTCGATGTTTGTAATTCGAACTTCTGTTTTCCCTTGCATTTTGAGCTTTTTCCATGTGATTTTTTAGGGAATCGTTTTAGTTTTCTCCTGTTGTGAGCGACAGTAAGCTTGTTTGAGAATGACAAAGAGAAAAAAAAACAAAAAAGGGATTCTTAGAAAAAAATGAAATGGAAAAACTCGGAACTCAAACGACAAACTCATCGAGAGGACAAAGATGATCCCTGCAGCAACACCTAAGCCATGTAAAAGTCACAAAAAATAAAGGGGTTGCTCATCGAGAGCAAGCAGCACCACTTTATGCACTTTTAAAAAACCAAAAAGGATCTCTTGAAAAAAAAATGAAAATCTTTAAAATGAAAACAAAACACCTCCAAGTTGAGGGAAATCCCTTTAAATGCCTGCGGTTCATTGAAAAAGGTAAAGCACAAGGGAAACAAAAATTAGAATTCAAAAAGCAAGCAAAATTAGCAATCATGTGCAATAAAAACAGTGACGGGTTAGGGAAATTCCGAACCGAGTGCCAATATTGATTTTCTCCATTCGAGATTTTCGGCGTCAACCGAGTGGCAAATACGTGGCCGCGGACAGGTTAACCACCTAACCGCGATGAGGCGACTGTGAATGGCGGTTTGGCTACCGCTGGGGTTGCTGCCCTGACCAAACCCAAACCTAGCCGGTTGCGTCAAATCCCAGCCCTGACAAGGGAATCACAATAAGTCATAGTGACCATTCCAAATGAAATGTACTTTTCTAGAACTATTTTTGGACGCAAAGTCCAAATACGCCCATCGCAGCTGCCTAGACCCACTCTGAAAAAAGTTATAGGCATTTTTTCTCTGATTTTCGTACCTATTGTACCCTCCTAAAAACGCATTATTTTTACGAAAATCCGGAAACGGACATCATAATCTTGTTCAGCGCCCAAAACTACCCCACTAAGCGAAGTTTGGTTGAAGGAACATTTTCTAAACTTTGCGCAGACTAACAGCGTTTTGGACTTGTACGGATTTTCGGCTGAGCGTTTAATTATACCAATTAGAGGGCTCTCGAAGTGTTTTAGAAAAATATCCTAGATTTGACTAAAAGTTCGCTCTGGAGGGTTATTTGGGGTGCTGAACACGAATCTGATGTCAGTTTATCGATTTTACGAAGTTTTCGACTGTATTCGTTCCCAGATTTCCATCGGGGGAGAATCTGATGGCAAATCGCGACTTTTGACGATTTCCGGAGTGCTACTATAAATCATGCTCAAATTATTTCTCTGGGGGTTATTTGGAGTGCTGAACACGAATCTGATGTCAGTTTATCGATTTTTGACAGCTTACGGTAGGTATTCGGTAGTTTGGTCAAAGTCTCAGGTTTGTCCCAAAGTTTCTATGTGGGGGTTATTTGGGGTGGTGAATACGAATTCGATGTCCATTTGTCGATTATCGGAATGTTGAGGTAGGTTTTGTCTCCTTAATGGCATGTTACCTACCGTAACCTACAGTAAGCCTTAAAATTTCTACAAGCGAACCCCAGATTCATACTCAGCACCCCAGATTACCCCTACATACATGTTTTTTTGCGAAACCCGAAAACAATTTAAAAACACCTCAAAAATTCCATGAGGACCCTTAACTTGCCGCGAAGCTTTAAAAAAACGCTCATAACTTTTTTTAAGAGTGGGTCTAGGCAGCTGCGATCGACATATTCGGACTTTTCGTCCAAAAATAGTTCTAGAAAAGTACATTTCATTTAGAATGGTCACTATGGCTTATTGTGGTTCCCTTGTGAGTCCCGCCTCTAGAGTGCGTCGCAAACTTTTCTTTTTTGGAAAAATCGTTTCGTCATCGAGTTGAATATGTATTATGCATGCATCGAAAGTTTTTTTTGTAATTGTTTATTACAGGGTGAAAATGCGTAATGCATCGTAAACGATAAAAATAAAAACGCGTAGAGATCGCGGGGTCGTAATGGAGCACAATAGGCTTTCACCTCGACGAGGATAGCGAGAGCAGTACGAGGGGAAGAGCTGCTGCTCGAGCAGCACGTGCTGCCTTTGTGCCGCTCTTAGCACCTCGTCCTCCATTTGTCGCCTCAGCTGCTGCTCTTTTTTGTGGCAATCGTAATGTGGTAATATTGCTCAAAGTGGTCCATCTGGACAACTACGAGCATATTGACAGTCAGCATGGGGAGCTTTTTTGTTTTGAGCATGCACATGTAGACATCTGATTAGTTATATGTCAATTCACCATTTCTCTTTTCTCCCCCAAACAAGGTGTATGGAATAAAAGCAATCGATTGTTTATCATCTCGCTGCCCTCGTTCTCCATTCGTCGCCTCAGCTGCTCCTCTGTGTTGTGGCCAGCACAGTGTGGTAACACTGCTCAAAGTGGTCCCTTAAAGGCAGTGGTCGCGCTCAAATAAGCTCGTCTTCTTTTCCTCTCTAAACCCTTTTCTGGGTATAGAGTAGTAGAACCTATATGAAAAAATCGCGAAAAAAACGCTGTTCTGGGCCAAAATTGAAGCCTGAACTTTCTTGCCTTTTGATGGTGGACGAGTCCACCCCACATCATCGGCATCGATGATCTCTAATATCAAGAACGTCAGCTGGCTTGAAATTGAATTTCAATCAGTGATCCTCCGGATTTATGTACACATCTAGTCAAAAACATTGGTTGAAGTGCTTGCTTTCATTGTTCAACTGTTTTATTAGGTAAATCTGCATTTATTTCTTCCTCTGAGTGTCAATTATTTTCGACTGCTTGGCGTGAGACTGTGATGTTTCTGTGCACGTGTGCACGAGCTGGAAATTAAGGGTCTTGATAACTCTAATTCTAGCCCGTTTTTCACCGCACTACCTTCATAGTTTTTGAGCTGTTTTTGATCTAAGCTGATTTTTGTAGTTTTTTCGATAACGTTTTTCATCGTGACCACTGCCTTTAAGTAACTACGACCATATTCATTATCAACATGGAGAGTTCTTTCCTTTGAAAGAAAATGAACATGCCCACTCCCTGGGAAGTTGTATAGACTTAACACAACCAATCGATCTCCAGCCATATCACAAGGAATACCTTGAAGACAGTGCCCACGATCAAAACAATTCGAATTTCCAGCGTAAACCGGAAGAATCAGGGCTCACTGCATCAATAATGCTGAAAAAACGGCTAAAAACTATCACAAAATAGCCCTATACGGCCCTAAACTTGAATGTCCGCTCACGCCACGCCCACTTCCTTAACGGCTACCGATAAAAGTGTCTGACTGAAAATCCGGCTATAAGAAGGCAACCGATTATCAAATGGGGTGAGTTTTCTTGAGCGGAGTGGGTTGGAACCTCCTGGGGCGGCATGCATGAACGCAGCGAACGGTGTCGGGGAGCCGCTCCGCGTGCCATGCGCGCATCGTTGAGCAACGGGGCGGCCCCGAATTTCGCGGCGTGTATTGATGTGCCTGATTTTCGGGGCCGCCCCGTTGCTCGACGCTGTGCGCAAGGCACGCGGAGCGGCTCCCTGACACCGTTCGCTGCGTTCATGCATGCCGCCCCTGGGGATATGTTGTTACCCCTAAGGCCGGGTTTTCAGTAGTTTACGGATCGGTACCGGTTGAAAGGAGTGGGCGTGGCGTGAGCGAAACACTCAGGTTTAGGGCCGCACAGGTCTTTTTGTGCTCGTTCGTAGCCATTTTCTCCGACATTGCTGGTGTTTTCGAATTTCTGGTTCAGTGCGTGCATCTGAATGATTTTTGCACACCTTCCCGGGTGTACGCTTCTTCGACAGTCCTGTTATCATGTCAACTGTACTAATATCTGTTGCTCGCAAAAAAAATAGAGGGAGTTGAAGTCAGACGATCCCTACTCATGATTTTGCAGCAAAACTTTGTCAATTTAATGCCAATTTGTCTTCAGTTTGTCTTCGAGTCAAAGACCAGGCGCCGCCCGCTCGCCGTCGACCAAGACACGCTGCCATCCAAACGCCAAATCGCCGCGACTTGACGCTACTAACTGCCAACTGCTCGAAGCCATTTTTCAACACTTTCTTTTCATCTCCAACTGGTCGCCCTTCTATGACTCAATGGCAGCCTCGAGAAGAGTAGTTCCTTGAGCGCAATTTGAACGGTTCAGCTCGGCTAAAAAACTTATGAATTGTTCTGGAAAAAGGGATGAGTCGTCATTCTAATCGGATGGTGAATGTGTGAAACCGGCCAAGAAATCAAGAGGCGGTCGGTTCTTCTGAAATGATTTATTTAGCTTGTCCTTCCATATTTGCAACAATTTGCCTTTTTTTTTAATCTGGAAGGTGTAAGTAGGAAATTTCAAAAAATCACCTTCTCAATCTGAAATGCGTTTCCTTGAACTCAAACTTTACTCGCATTTTCCACAGAAAAACCAATTGTTTTGGTTTGAAGAATTGTATTTTTCAAGTGCTGTGCGGCGATGGATTGCCAAAATTGAGCGAAATGGAGAATACATTTTCTCACGAAAAGCACAATGCTCACAGAATTCAAAGCCGACAGTTCTCAAAAACAACTTTCCAATGAAACTAATAATTTGAACCCTTCCAAAAAATGTTCACGACAATAATTAAGAAATAAGAAAAAATGTTCAAAAAATTCTAAAATTGTTGTTTTTTTTTGGAAGGGAAGAAATCACCATTAACAGGGAGATCAATAAATGATGAAAACTCTGATATTTGAATTCCGTTTAACACTGGACAATCATCTAAATAGTGCGAATTTCAGCGACTTAAGAATATTTTGAGGATAGCTTTATTTTTGGAATATGTGGATATAAATTTTTGTGCAAAGAAAGTCATAATTCCTCTTTCGAAACGAGGGAAACACTTTATCACTCCTGATTCACATCTCTACAGTCACGGAACCGAGTGAAAATCAATTCCTGATCAAGGTATAGGGAAATTGTGTGTCAAGAAATGTTTTTGGAAACTCACAATCACTACTGACCGAGGCCTGTGTTGAACGGCTCCCGCAAACTCGTGTCAGATACGAGGCCGCCTAGGGTGGGCATGAGACAGCCCGTAGTGCCAGCATCATTTCCTTGAGCTGTGGCGAAGATCAATGGATATAATCAAGGATGAATCAATCGTTGTAGATATGAATGAGCCTCAATGAGGTCTCAATTTTTGATAGGTGGACCCAGCGCTGCTGCTGAGCTCGACATATCCCCTGCGGGAGAAGGGTTATGAGAAAGAAAGGAAAGATCATAAATGAAGGGCAGCAATTGGGGCCATGATGAGCAGCAATTAAGGAAAGAACAGTGGCAGTTGGGGCCACAAAAAGGAGCAGCAGTTGGGGCCTCAATGAGGAGCAGCAGTTGGGGCTACAATGAGGAGCAGCAGTTGGGAAGACGACCGGAGCAGTTGGGGCGACTGTAGCAGCACGTGGGGCCACTATACGAGCAGCAGTTGGGGGAACGAAAGGGGCTTACACCTCGACGAGTAAATGCGTCAGTAATCCCCTCGTGCTGCCTTACTAAGCCGCGAGTATCTGAGATAGTAAAAGATAAAAACACATAGAGACAAGTGTAACGACAATATAAAAGATCTAGAATACGTAGGTGTACAGAGTGATGATCAAATGAAATATGATACCAATACAAGATCATTCATCCCCCGCCATCAAGTACTGTTCCATTATATGCTAAAAGGAGCACAGGTCGGTCGGTAGATTGCCTTTTTTAAGTAATTTTTCCAATTCACTGCCAGCTCTGTTAACAAAGAAATGGTGCCTGACACTCTTCCTAGCCACGTTGCGGACTAATTTAAATTTACTACCTCTGGTGTTAGATGCCCTCATTTTGAGAAAAGTGTTTGGCCGCAAGCCACTATGTCCATACGAAATCTTATATATCATTAAAAGATCAAATCTTCTCCTCCTGCACGCCAGCGCTTCCAATTTGAATCTTGCGTTCCTAGCCCTACTGCATGGTATATTTGCATAGTTAAATCCCAAAAATCTTATCATCAACTTGCGTGTGAAACTGTTCTGAACCTTCTCCAACGCTTTTATAGTAGCGACTTTATGAGGGCTTGATATCACAGTTCCATACTCGAGAAGGGGCCTAATACAGATTTTGTAGGCATTCAAAAGCACCTTCTCATTTTGAGTAGAGTGCCCTGAATAGACAGTACATAACCTTATTTGCTTTGGAAACAGCCTTTGCACAGTGAGCATCGAAGGTGAGATCCTTGCGAACCAGGAAGCCAAGATCCGTTATTTCCTCAACAATTTAAAGCTGCAGATCTTCTGCGGTATATATAGCTTCTGAACTGCTCTTACCAATGTGGAAAACTTTCGTTTTTTCCTCATACAGTAACATTTTCCACTCCTTGGACCACTTTATCACCTCATTAAAAGCCTCTTGCAAGCTTTCTCTATCGGCTATCGACTGAATTGGGGAAAATATTTTCTTCTTCTTCTTCTTTGCAGCCACATAGAGGGTTTTGTCATAGGCGGAGGAACTGGGCGACCAGTAGTGGATTCGTCCATAGGTCCATTGGTGTCAGCGTGGTAGGTCTCTCCGGACAGTTGAATAAATGTGCGGTATCATGGCCGACGATACCGCAGTCCGGGCACACATCAGATTTGCTGCTGTCAATCTTGCTGACATAAGACATTAGCATTGTAGAGTGACCACAGCGTAATGATGCGAGCGTGCATCTCGCCCTTCTTCCGAGTTGAGACTCTGAGGTGCAGACGGGGGGCGGTATATCTCCTAGTATAGGATTTATGGCCACCTTCACAAGATGACACCCTACGAACTTGATGTGCTCCTCGCGCAAAAAGACGGAGTCGTTCTTGCTGTGAGTCGTGCCATCTTTGCAAATTGACTTTGTTTGGAGCATCGGCGAATGGCTTTCTTATACTTCTCTCTCTCACGGGGTTTAGCACTCTCCACGACGGGTGATTTGGTTGCTTTATAATGTTAATGCGGAATTGCTGGGCCTGGAGCTGACAGTGCTCCTTCACTGGTAATAGACGGGTCTCAGCATGCAGGTGCTCGATTGGGAACTCCTTGCACATCCGGTGGCGATACGGAGAGCAGCATTTTGTACTCGTTGCATCTTTGTCCAGGAGGATTCTGAGACGAGATGCTGCCAAACCGGTGCGGCGTACTCCAGGGCGGGCTGCAGAATTGCCTTATACGTTGTGAGTATAGTCTCCTTGCTGCTACCCCACGAAGTGCCGCCCAGGGCCCTGAGAACGTTGAGCTTAGCCTTAACGACTGCCTGCTTCTGCTCGGTATTCTTATGAAACTTGAGTGAAGGATCGAGCACAAGACCGAGCAGCTTTGGAAAGCGAGCAGCAGGCAATCGGTCTCCATCCCACACGACATCCGGATGAGCGCTGTGCTCGGATGGGTCCGTCGTGAGAACGGACACTGACGACTTGGCTGCAGAGATACTTAGCATCTTGCGGTCGAAAAAGCTCTTCAGTGTGATCAGGTACTCGTTGATCTTATTGGCGGCCACCTGTAAGTCCCGATCTCGACACATGATTGTTATGTCATCGGCATACGCGACGACCTTGATGTCCTGTGGAGGCTCAGGCATATCTCCGAGGTACAGATTGAAGAGGGCTGGCGATAGAACTCCGCCCTGAGGGACTCCAGCTGCCATAGGAATACTGTTGGAGACATGGTTCTGAAACATGACTCTTGCCCGCCGACCTTTAATAAAGGCCGATATCCAGCGCTTCTGCCAAGATGGTATTGACGACTCCAGAATGTTGCTTGACAGGACTCCAAGGTTAACCGTATCAAATGCCTTGGTGAGATCCAACGCAACAGCTACAGTTCTCAATGGCTTGTTAAAGTTGAACCCGTCGATAGCATAGCTGGTAATTTCTAGCAACGCCGTAGTTGTGGAATGTAGCCTCCTGAACCCATGTTGAAACAACTGCTTCTCGTTGTGCTCCGCTAGATCCTTGACAATGAGCTTTTCGGCCACCTTGGCGAAAGGTGACATCAAGCTAATGGGACGATATCCCTTTACTGATGACTGAGGTTTGCCAGGCTTGGGCAACGGGATGACGTTGGCTGTCTTCCAGTTTTGCGGAATAGTGCAAGAGCTAAACGAAGTGTTAATCATATCAACGATGAGCGGAAGGATCTCAGTCGGGAGTTTCTTCAGTACAGCAGGACAAATGCCGTCCGGACCGACAGCTTTGGAGTTCCGCATGTCCTTTACAATCTTCTCTACTTGCGCCACAGTGAACGCATCGGCCGTGCTCATGAGCGGGAGGCGGCACAGCTCTCTTACTGTCACTCTATTTTGCGGACCTCGCCTTGTACTCGTGACAAATAAACTTTTACCGAGAGAGTAGGCGGCTTCCTTTCCTGACTTGAAAACGTGATTACCGAACTCAATAGTGGAGATGGTGTTTTAGTGGAGATGTGGAAAATATTTTGAAGTCATCGGCAAAAGCGGAGCATTCACCTTACCTAAGGATACTATTCGCGGGAGTTCATATGTGAAAATGTTGAACAAGGTTGGAGATAAAACCCCTTCCTGCGGTACGCCACTGCAAACAGGCCTTGGATCAGAGAAGGTGGAGTTTACGCGGACTACAAATGATATATAACTCGAAAAAGCTCTGATCCATGCAACTATTCTGGGATGAATACCGACACGTGTGAGTCTAGACATGAGTTTTGAATGCGAAACTCTATCGAAAGTATACATTCCATCCGACGGAGTCGGTTTCGGATATCCGGGTCGGATAATCCGATCGGATAATTATTCAAAATCCGATCCGACGTCAAAATGGCGATTTCGGATTGATCCTAAATCCGATCAAACGAAAAAACACGATATCCGAAATATCCGATATCCGGAAAAGTGAAAATTGAAGGATCCGATCAGAAAACCGGATAATCGGATAGAAAAACGGTTGAAAACGGATAATCGATCGGATCGAAATCGGATAATTTCGGATGAAAATCGGGTAATTTCGGATGCAAATCGGATAATTTTGCATAAAAATCGGTTAATTTCGAATGAAAATAGGATAATTTCGGATAAAACCAAATAGATTTGCGTTCATTTTACTTAATTCAACAATCGCGCCCTGGAGGTAATTCCTTACCCACTGCCCACTGTTTCTGCCTTGTCCGAAATTCGAAATCAATCTCCATAGACGTGCACGACGCAAATGACGATGATGTGCGCCTGTGATTTAAGCGCGCACATGTATTTTGACGCTTTGTTGGCGCCAAAATTGAAATTCCGAAATCCAGAAGATTCTTTCGTCTACTATTCTTCTTCTCAGCCATTAGAAAGCATCGCATCAGAGGCGCAGAAAGTTGGCAACCTCACACGGCTTGTACCATAAATATAGAGCAGACAGGGTTGTAGGTCTAACCGGACATGAAAATAGATGCAATGAATCATGTCCAACACGTTGACAATCAGGGCATTTATCGGGGACTGACTGGTCAACAGGGATGAGCGGAATAAAAAATTTGAATTTCGGAAATCGGAACGAAATTAAAATTTCGGAAATCGAAACGAAATTTAAATTTCGGAAATCGAGAATCGGAAATCGAAACAAGTTTCAAAATTTCGGAAATCGGAATCCCGAAGCCGAAAAACTGCGGAAATCGGAATTCGGAATCGGAAAACGGAACAAAGTATACTTGCTGCTGCCAGCGAAAAATACGTCCTTGACCCTCAGGCTGAAAAGCATAGCCAATATCAGATCATCATTCCCCAGATGCTTCTCCATCCTGGACCCTAGACCATTACGAATCAAATTTCTGGTCTCATGGGGATCCCATCAGGGATGTGCGTAATTGCGACTGGAGGCTAAGAGCTTCAAGAACTACCGAGCTTTTTTCAGTGTTACGTCGAACGACTAACGACTAAAGACATGAAATATTTTCGTAAGCAATCCAGAAATTAAAAAAAAAGATTGCTCTTTATTATCGCTACCCAGTGGAGGGATCACACCAACTTTGGCGTATAAATCGCTGGTAGTTGTTCGGGATATGCACAGTCGGCACCAGGCTACGGCGGGAGGTGTGATACAACCCAACTTTGGTCTAACCCCCCTCCAATTCAAGCGGTTTGCTCAGTCCCCCCCCCCGGGGAAAAAATGATGGCGACGACTGAAGTAGTGGGATTCCTCACTTCGTAATTTTTTATAGTGAACGAATTTTTGGATCAAGACTACATTGATGCATCGATCATATCAATTAATCCTAGTAATGCAATAAATAAATGATTTACACGGAAGCAGACAAAAACAACTGTCCAGCGACAATGACACCAACTGTCTGTTCAATGTCTGAACATTCATTAGAGCCCTGAGGGCACATAGGTGCGGTTTCAGGCATGAAAACTGAGAACCACATTTCGTAAATGGCTATCCGGATGTGAAAACGCACCCAGAGTTTCATGGACGAGCATTGAGAGGAATCCAGGGCCACGCAGCAAGACTCCACGCTATCCCTGTTGTAATTGTGGATTGTCGGCTCAACTTGCAAGCGTCCAGTGCGGTGGTTGCCTCGGCTGGGTATACCTCAAATGTTCGGGGTTAACCAGCTATAATGACTACACTGGTGCTTATTGTTGTACTTCTTGCTCTAACTCTCCCCCCAGTGTTCCCCTTCATAGTCTAGACATTTTTCAACTCAATATCAATGGCCTGCGTGCCAAACTTGCTGAACTCACATTGTAAATTGAAAGCTTTCATCCAGATGTCATTCTCCTTCAGGAGACAAAACTTAGCCCAACATCCTCCCTACCCCGCCTCCCCGGTTATACGTCGTACCACCTTCCCCGCACATCCCATGGTGGTGGCGTTTCTACGTTTTTAAAAACTTCTATACCTTCTCATCTCATAGCTCTCCCTAATGATAATGTTGTAGAATGTATTGGTGTTCATGTTGTATTGCTAAGTTGCCCTATAGATATTGTTAATATTTATACTCCCCCAATCTCCTCATGTCCCAATTCGTTTGATCCCACTCCATTTTTGCAATCTGTGCACACTGCCCTCCCATCGTCTTCTGTTGTCATGGCTGGCGATTTTAATGCTCACTCCACATCCTAGTTCTCCTCTCTAGATCCCGATGACAGAGGGGAACTACTTGAGCTTTTCGCTGATTGTGATCTTGTTGCCATTAACGAGGACGCCCCCTCTCGCCTTCCTTTCACGGGCAGGCCGTCCTCTCCGGATGTCACTTTTGTATCATCCTCTCTTGCTGTTTCCTGTAACTGGTCCACTGCTAAAGCTATGGCCAGCGATCATCCACCCATATGTACTTCATTGGATTTGTCTCTCAACAGTCACCTGGCACCTTTCATAGGCTCTCGTAGCAAATTGTACACCAACTACCGTAAGGCCAACTGGGTCATGTTTAAGGAGGTGTTACTCAGTCGGGTAGCCTACTATCCGCTAACCGGCTCCGTTCATGAGAAGGACAAGTTGATTGTTGATGCCATATGCAAAGCCACCAGAACTGCAATTCCTACAGGACGCGTTAGAGCGTTTCACCCTAACGTTCCCAAAGATGTCCTAGAGCTGATCAAATTACGGGACGAGAAGCGCCGAGCCGATCCTGCAGATACCAGCATTCAACGACTGTCTGATGAGATCACCAAAATGCTGAATGATTACAAGCGGATGCGATGAATGGAGTTCACTGAATCCTTGAATTTCTCCACTGATGCAAAGAAGACCTGGAGCATTCTTAAGCGGTTGTCTGGGAAGAAATTGGCAGCAGAGCGCAACATGCTTGAGTTCCCTTCGGGGAAATTCGAGTCCGGATTTAAGGCTGCATGTCGACTTGGAAAACACTTTGCCTCAGCGACGTCCCGCCGTGATCGTTCCAATAGGCTCACTCTCCGGTCTATAAGGAAGCTCAGCCGACAAGATGTACCTGCCATAACTGCTTCTGAGATGTCTTCCCTCATCAAGTCAATGAAGAACTCGCGAGCCGAGGGACCCGATGGTGTGTCAGCCGTCCATCTCAAGCACTTGCCGGAAGAGTTCCTTGAATTACTTTGTGACCTAGTCTTCTCGTCATTCAGCACAGGTGTCATTCCCGCTAGATGGAGCAAGCAATTGTTCTCCCGATCCTCAAGCCTGGCAAACCAGAAGATGAAGCAACTTCGCATCGACCCATCTCCCTTTGGTCCCCTATTGCTAAATTAGCGGAGAAATTCATCAACCCGCACCTCCAAGAAGCATTACGTCATAACGTGCATCAAAATGGCTTCAAGAAGGCCCACTCTACCATCACGGCACTCACGTCCATCACAGAACACATAATTGCTGGCTTCAACATGAAACCTCCAGCTGGTAGAAGTATAGTCGTGGCAGTTGACTTAACTGCTGCCTTCGATAATGTTTGTATCCCGCTGCTGTCCAAATTGATCCTGGACTCTACTATTCCCGACTGGTGCAAAAGATGGACCGATAACTTTGTCAAAAATCGTTCCATTCGTGTGAAATTTGATGGACACTTGTCGAAGTATGTGCCCCTGAAGACAGGCGTCCCACAAGGAGGAGTTTTATCTCCCAGCCTGTTTTCTTTGTATCTGTCTGATGTGCCGAAGCCGTCGTCAAACATCCACTTATGTTTATATGCGGATGACATCACTATTATTTGTACTGACCCTGTCATCGATCTAGCCACTGCTGAGATGAATAAATACCTCGTCAGTCTGGCCAAGTTCCTTGAATCGAAGCAGCTAAAGGTCTCACCAACGAAGTCCAGCGTTACTTTGTGCACCACAGCGACTGCCGAACACAAGCTGCATCCCAAGGTTCTTTGGGAAGGAAATATGCTGCCCTTATCAAAACACCCTCGTCTACTTGGTGTATTCCTGGACCCGTCACTGTGTTTTCACGAAAACACACGTATTCGAGCTGCTGCTGCCAACACACGTAACAACATTCTACGTTCGCTAGCAGGCACTACATGGGGCAGCTCTAAGGAAATTTTGCGAACCCCCTACAGGGCTATGGTGCAGCCGGTGCTAGAATATGGAGCCCCAATATGGTCAAGACACCTGTCGGAAGCCTCCTGGAGCAAGCTTCAGCGTGCACAGAACACTGCTCTACGCGTGATCACTGGATGCCCTAGATCCACACCGGTATCTCATCTGCACCAAGAGTGTTCGCTGCTTCATATAAAACAGCATTGTCAACTCCAGTCGCAACAGTTCCATGTTGGCATTGTAAGGAATTCCACACACCCTAATTTCCCATTACTGTCATCTGGTCCCCATTTCCGACATATTCGCTCGCCACTTCATGCTGCAGTCTCTGTCTTGGATCGTCAACGTTCGGCGACGTCGGAGCTCAATTGCGTCAGACTACTGCTAATGGAGCACACCCGATTCATCAGAGAATACCTTTCCAGTGCTCCCTTGAATCCAATTCTTGGTGACGTGCCCCCCCCCCGATCGATGACAGCGAAACGGACCTACCCAGACGTACACGCGTCATCCTGGCAGGTCTACGATGTGGACACTCCTCACACCTCAAGGCCTTCGTCCATAAGATCGACTCGTCGATCCCCGACGAATGTCCTGACTGCCACAACCCAGGGCACGATTCATTTCATTTATTTTCATGTCCTGCAAGGCCAACTTCTCTAACAGTTATGGATATGTGGACGAACCCGTGCGATGTGGCTGCCTTTTTACACCTATGACGAGAAGCTCTATGTGGCCGATAAGAAGAAGAAGGAGAGGAAGATGTGTCGGAAGACGACATCGAAATAGTCGACTGAACGCGTGTCTTTAAATGCGCTGTATGATTAAAGCAACCATATCAGTCCAAGATCTCCAAATATGTCTTGTTTTATGGTCACCACGATAGTTTGTTATAATTTTTTTCCAATCTGGGGTGGAATTCACGAAACGCTAACCACGTTTCAACCATGGCTAGCGTAGCCATGGCTATGCACATCGTAAGCAAATCGATCGGCCTCAAACCATGGCTGAAACGTGGTTAACGTTTCGTGAATTCCAGCCCTGAAGGTTTACTAGTACCGGTCCAACTTCTCATGTCAACCATTGCTTTAAAATTTCCCAAAACCGGTGTTTTGTTTGATTCTACGAATAATATATGATTATATTTGGCTTTAGAATTGTATTTGCTTTAATACACGCAGTTGACTTTTCGGTACTACTGAAAATTTTTCTTATCCGTTTTTTCATCCGAATTATCCGGTGGATCCGATTTTATCCGGTCGGATATTCGATATCCGATCCGGTCAAAAATTCTCGTTTCGGATAGAATCCGTTATCCGAAATTCTCGTTCGGGCCAGTATCCGTTTTATCCGATGAGTCGGTTTTGCAAAATCGGGAATATCCGAAAATCCGATCCGACGCGATTTTGGCCATCGGATGGAATGCATAACCGAAAGCTCTTGAGAAATCTACGTAGATAACATCAACCTCTTTACCCTCATCAACGTAAGAAGTCCATTCATTTAGCGACTGCAATATAGCCGTCACGGTAGACTTTTGCTTTTGAAAACCATGTTGATCATCCGAAATGATCGAGCGATCCTCCAAATGTTTGCACACTCTTACCTTGAGAATTTTCTCAAACAATCTACCAAAAATTGAAGTGATTCTGAATGGTCGAAAATTCTCAGGATTAGTGAAGGGTGGTTTCTTAGGTACAGGCGTTACGAAAGCAATACGCCACCTATCCGGGACCTCTGCATGCATGAAAGACAAGTTAAAAATATGTGTTAACGGACCCACAATAATGGGCGCTACCTGTTTGATGAATCTCAAGGGGACATGATCAGGTGTATCAGAGAAAGAGTTGGGCCATTTCATAAGAAGTTCACGAACTTCTCCTGGATGAAACCAGACCGAGTCAGGCATGCATGCGAATTCTTGAATATCTACGATAGTATCATCAGAATCACCATCCCTGCAAAAAGCTTTTTCAAAAGCAGTTGCCAAAATCTCAGACCTCTCTTTATCGTCAGCTATCATAGACCCTTCACATTCAATCGGTCCCAACTGTAGTCTATCTTTCAGCCTCGAATTCAGGAGCCTGTAAATGGTGTTTCTATTCCCATATTCAATTACCCTCTTTTCCACATTCTTATTATACTTTTTCCATTGTTTCTCAAACTTTGAACAAGCTTCTCGATATGTGTCCCAATCACTAGCCCCATCGGTATTTTTCGCCTTATCCCATGTCTGCGATTTTCTTGAAGCAAGACGTTTGAGATGTTCCGGGAGATGACCCTCATCCTTAGAAACTTCCTTGAGAGACACAAAGAGATAAATAGAGTGCTGCGAAATATTGATGAAGAGCTCATATTTAGCGTTAACTGAATCTACAGCATTAAAAACACCGTATCAATCTACGTTGTTTAAATACTCGAAAAAGGCGCCGAAAATTGTGTTCTTGAAATCTCGTCTTAGTTTCTTACTATCGTTTCTAGGAGGGGTGAGGATTAGTTCAAAATGAATCGTCGCGTGATCACTGGTCCCTACTGGTTCACAGACGGCTGTGCTGCATACAAGATCAGCGTCAGAAGTCAGTAATAAATCCAAAATATTGCTTCCATGTGTTTCAGTTGTAACGAGTTGAGAGAAATTGAAGTCGTGGCACAAACCTAGGAGGCTCAAATAAAACACTCCAAGAGAACTAGCATTATGAGGTTGCGTCCAACATATGTTTGGGAGATTGAAATCACCTGTAATAATACACGGGTGGTCACAGACAGCAAGATCACTTAGCGTTTTAATAAGCTGTTGGAAGGCCGCTGCCGTGCAGGAAGGGGTTCTGTATACCAAGACCATTCGAATATCCAGTTGACCAGAGCTAATTTCCGAACAAATAATTTCATATCCATATGGGATAGTGTCGGAATAAATAAGCCTAGGGAAACGATTATTTTGATTAAAAATGCCACGCCACCACCCTTTTCATGGTTACGATCACACCTGAGAAACTCATAATGAGCGCAAAACTCACCTAATAAAGAGGCATCACTTATAGTGTCAGACAGCCATGTCTCAGTCAGAGCTACGACACTGAACTGACATTGTTTGATCAGAAAAAGAAGGGAATTTATGTTTTATTGGGGCACGTGCTGTAATCTGAAACACAATAAGAGAACGCGCTCCCCCAACAGCACGTTTTCTGACTTTGCTGGAAACCACTGTCTTCGAGTTGAATCCATAATCGAAAGCATTGAACTGGTCTGAGTATGGGTCGGCTACGCTCTGGGAATCGTTAATTAAATTTGCATTTAATGCTAGATTTGAGTGAGCAGTCACTGCTTATATTCAGCTGGATTCTTCTGTTTACTCCCTAGCAAACTGCCGAAGCTGCCAAGAGTTGATTGGGGGTTTGAACCTTTCGAGCGCTAGATAATGACTTTCCCGGACACACCCAACAGGGCGGAATTAATGACTCTTTCAGCTATATGCAGAAGTCTGCGTTTTCCTGATTACTTGCTCGATTTCCGCGAGACCCTGCGAAAACTCTGCCACCGCAGTAAAACAATGACCTGTTGGAAACAACTAATCTTACCAAAAAATGATACGACGATCATGCAGCAACCAAGCACAATTATGACATACGAGAACGCAAAAAGTGTAGGAGCTTCCCAAAATGCTTCATTTACTGCTTGGCGATACCTGAATAAAGATGAATGTAATAAAATCAAAACAAGGCCGCACAATGGACCTTATCTACTTATTTATTGAGTACCCTACATAAGGCAAGCGCAACAAACATCAATACAGGTAACTACAGAGAACACGAACCGGATAAAAAAGCACAAATACTGTTTTTTCCATGTGGACCTACAAACACAACAGCTTCTTCCCTGCAACGCGTTTGAAACTCCAAAAAGCAGAAGGTACCGGTACCGGTGTAATATCTAGGTTAAGCGCGACTAAAGTTGACCCGGCTCTACAAATGAAGGTACAGGCTCTAATATTGCCCTTCGGAGTTGCATATGAAATCTTAAGCTTGCTCCCGCTGGTCCTCGAGCGGTTCAGCCTATAGAATCTAGAAAGGTTGTTTGACCTTAAAGGCACAGTACACCCTCAGATATGAATTTCGAGATTTTCATGTAATTTTGTAGAAGACCCCTCCTGTATAACACGTGCCAAATGCCAAATCTCATTTCCTCCAAATAAGCAAGATATAAGCGACCACCACAGGCCCAACCCCCTTCGCTCACCACCACAGGCCCGACCCCCTAACAGATTTTCGAACTCGATAGCGGCTCGATGGATGGATGAAATCCAACAAGTCGTGGATCCAAGATGTTCAACCTACGCGTGGTGGATCTGTGGAGTCGACGTTATGGAGACTCATCAAACGGACATCAATCACTCCATGTGGAGTTTTTTCGTATTGGGAGTGTAATTGGCTGGCTGCTACACTCCTCTGTATTCTACTTCTACGAGCTGGCATCGAGAGGAATCCGAGACCGCGCAGCAAGACACCACGACATCCCTGCTGTCACTGCGGGCTATCTGCTCAACATGCAAGCATTCAATGTGGTGGTTGCCTTGGCCGGGTGCACCTCAAATGTTTGGGATTGTCCAGCAATGATGACTACACTCATGCTTATTGTTGTATGTCTTGCTCTGTAAATCCTCCTAGGGTTCCTCAGCATTGTCTCTGCATTTATCAACTCAATATCAATGGCCTGCGTGCCAAAACTGCTGAACTCACAGTGTATCTAGATCGCACTCAACCTGATGTCATCCTCCTGCAGGAGACCAAGCTTAGCACATCTTCCTCTTCCCTCCCCCGTCTCCCCGGTTATTTATCCTATCATATTCCACGTACTTCCCATGGCGGTGGTGTTTCAACATTTGTAAAATCATGTATCCCTTCTCACCTTATTGCTCTACCCGCTGGTGATGTTGTTGAATGTCTTGGTGTTCTTATTGAATTACAAAGTGGCCCCCTTGATATTGTCAACGTCTATATACCCCCATCCACATCCAGCCCCAATGCGTTCGACCCCACAAATTACTTACATGCTGTTCATACTGCCTTGTTGTCTAGTTCGGTTGTAGTAGCTGGTGATTTCAATGCTCATTCTCGTTCGCGGTTCTCTCCTCTCGAGCCTGACAGTAGAGGTGAGCTCATTGAATTATTCGCTGATGATTGTGATCTTGTGCGTATCAATGAGGATTCTCCCACTCGTCTTCCGACAGTGGGTAGGCCTTCCTCACCCGATACCACCTTTGTATCATCCTCGCTAGCTATCTCCTGTAACTGGTCTACCGATGTGGCCCTGGCCAGTGATCATGTTCCCATAACTACGTCATTGGATTTGTCACTTAATAGCTTGCTTGCTCCGTTCTCTGGCTCTCGTCGTAAGTCTTATTCCACTTATCGTAAGGCTAACTGGGACCTATTCAAAGAGGTGTTGCTCAGCCAGGCGGCCGACTACCCGAGGAACGGAACAGTCCACGATAAGGAGAAGTTCATCGTCAGTGCCATCGAACGAGCCTCCAAAGCAGCTATTCCTACTGGACGTGTAAGGACTTTCCACCCAAACGTGCCCAGTGAAGTCCTTGATCTGATCACGATGACAGACGACAAGCGAAGATTGGACCCCAATGATCCTGCGGTACAACAGCTGTCGGACAACATCACCGAGCTACTAAATCAACACAAGCAGCAGCGCTGGAAAGAGCTAACCGAGTCGATTGATTTTGCCGTGGATGCCCGGAAAGCTTGGAACACCTTGAAGCAGAGTTCAGGCAAAAAGATGAGTACTGACCGCAATATGCTCGAATTTCCGTCTGGAAGATTCGAGCACGGATACAAAGCTGCTTGTCTCCTCGGCAAACTTTTTACATCTACATCATCGCCTCGAAATATGCAAAACAGACGAACACTGCGAGCAATCAGGAAGCTCGATCGGCTGGATGTCCCTGCTATTTCTCCTTCCGCCATTGACAAGATCATCAAGTCGATGAAAAATTTGCGTGCAGAGGGACCTGACGGGATATCGGCTGTTCATCTCAAACATCTTTCTGATCCCTATAATAAATTGCTCTCTGATCTCATTTATTCGTCATTCAGTTCTGGTGTTATTCCGGCGCGCTGGAAACAAGCTGTCGTCATCCCCATCGCCAAACCAGGCAAGCCACCGGACAAGGCTGCCTCCCACCGCCCCATCTCCCTCCTTTCCCCCCTTGCCAAGCTTGCCGAAAAAGTCGTCAATCCGCTCCTCCAAAGCAGTCACTATACAGCACAGTACCCACCAGCATGGTTTCAAAAAGGAGCATTCCACCATCACTGCCCTGACATCAATCACCGAGCATATCATCGTTGGATTTAATTGCAAGACTCCGGCTAGTAGAAGCCTCGTCGTTGCTATTGAGCTCTCGGCTGCGTTTGATAGCGTCAGTATCCCGCTTCTATCGAAATCCATACTGGAATCGGAAATGCCCAGTTGGTCTAAAAGATGGATTAATAGCTTTGTCAAAAATCGGTCCATTCGGGTCATGTTCGACGGACATCTATCGTCTTCGGTCCCTTTGAAAGCCGGTGTCCCGCAAGGCGGGGTGTTGTCCCCTAGCCTGTTTTCGCTATTTCTGTCTGATATTCCTGAGCCACCAACTGGTATTCATGTGCCTGTACGCTGATGACATCACTATCGTTTGCACGGACTCAGTTATTGACCGAGCCACTGCCACCATGAACAACTACTTACGGACGTTGGCTGTGTATCTCAAATCAAAGTCGCTGACTGTTTCTGCCTCCAAGTCAAGTGTCACACTATGTACAACGGCTACTATCGAACACCGGCTTCATCCCAAGGTCATCTGGGATGGCCACGAGCTGCCACTGTCTGAGCATCCTCGACTACTGGGAGTCTTCCTGGATCCCTCGCTACGATTTCATGAGAATGCGCGTATACGTGCTGCCTCAGCCAACTCGCGCAACAACATTCTTCGCGCACTGGCTGGAACTACCTGGGGCAGCACGAAGGAAGTGCTACGTATGACATATAGGGCCATGGTGCAGCCGGTCTTGGAATATGGTGCCTCTATATGGACCACACATCTCTCTGAATCCTCTTGGTGCAGATTGCAGAGAACACAGAATACTGCCCTCAGGCTTATCACTGGATGTCACAAGTCACAAGTGATTCAGCACGGATTCAGAAAGCTGCATTCCACCACGACAGCTCTGCTGGAAGCTTTGCCATCGATGGGTTCAATGCCCAGAAGCTACAGAGAACTGTGGCTGTTGCCTTAGATCTCACCAAGGCATCCGACACAGTAAACCATGGAGTTCTGTCAAGCAACTTACTTGAATCATCAATACCGCCGTGGCAGAAACGCTGGATATCGGCATTCATCAAGGGCAGACGAGCCAGAGTTATGTTCCAGAACCAAGTCTCCAATAGTATTCCTATTGCAGCTGGAGTTCCGCAGGGCGGCGTTTTATCGCCTGCCCTCTTCAGTCTGTACCTCGAAGAAATGCCCGCTCCTCCCCAGGATATCAAGGTGGTCGCCTATGCCGATGATATGACAATAATGTGTCGGGACCGGAATATACATGTGGCCGCCTCCAAGATCAATGAATACCTGATCATACTGAAGAGCTTTTTCGGCCGCAACATGCTAAGGATCTCTGGATCGATTACCTGCTGCTCGCTTTCTCAAACTGCTCGGTCTGGTGCTCGATCCATCGCTCAAGTTTCATAAGAACACCGAGCAGAAGCAGGCCGTCGTCAAAGCGAAGCTTAATGTGCTCAGAGCTCTGGGCGGTACATCATGGGGCAGTAGCAAGGAAACTATTATCACGACATACAAGGCAATACTTCAGCCCGCTCTGGAGTACGCTGCACCGGTGTGGCAGCACTTGGTATCAGAAACCTCCTGGACCAAGATGCAGCGTGCACAGAATGCCGCACTTCGTATAGCCACCGGATGTGCAAGAAGTTCCCCGGTCGAGCATTTGCATGCGGAGACACGAATATTACCAGTAAAAGAGCACTGCCAGCTCCAGGCCCAACAATTTTTCATCAATATTATAAAGCAACCCAACCACCCCTCATGGAGAATGCTGAACCCCGTCAGGGAGAGACGCATCAGAAAGCCATTCGCCGATGCTCCAAGCAAAGTCAATCTGCAAAGATGGCACGATTCACAGCAAGAACGACTCCGTCTGTTGCGCGAGGAGCACACACAGTTCGTACGGTGTCATGTGGAAAAGGCGGCGGTAAATCCCATCCTGGGAGTGGTGCCGCCCCGGGTCTGCACATCCGAGTCTCAACTCGGAAGGAGGGCCAGATGCACCCTGGCATCGCTGCGCTGTGGTCACTCTACTATGCTTATGGCATCTGTTAGCAAGATTGACAGCAGCGAATCGGACGTTTGCCCGGACTGTGGATGCCACGGCCACGATACGGCACATTTGTTTGATTGTCCGGAGAGACCAACCACGCTGACCACAATGGACCTAAGGACGAATCCATTATTGGTCGTCCAGTTCCTCAACATATGACAGTACCCTCGACGTGGCTGCAAAGAAGAAGAAGAAGAAGACAAGTCGACGCCTATTCCGCATCTTCATCAGGAAACCGGCCTACTTCCCGTGAAAGAGCACTGCTTACTCCAGTCTCAGCAATTTCTAATAAGTATTGTCAAGAGCCCGACCCATCCAAATTACCATCTTCTGTCTTCTGGCCCCCACCCAAGAAGCATACGCACGCCGCTCAGTGCTTCCCTGTCTGCAGTCGATCAACAACGCTGGGCTACATCCGAGCTATCACGAAGAAGACTCCAGATGGCTGAGCATACGCGGTTCGTGGCAGAGCACCAGTCTGATGCTCAGCCCAACTTAATCTATGGCGGCGTGCCCCCGCGAGTCGACGACAGCGAAGCTGGACTACCGAGACGTACCCGAACAATCCTCGCTGGTCTGCGATGCGGTCACTCCAGATATGTAAAGGCCTACACTCATCGGATTGATCAGTCAGTCCCAGATAAATGCCCCGATTGTGAATGTGCTGGACATGATTCGTTGCATCTATTTTCATGTCCGCCCAGGCCTGAAACCTTGTCTGCTCGAGATCTATGGTACAAGCCGTGTGAGGTGGCTAGCTTTCTACGCCTCTGATGCGATGCTCTGTTCATGGCTGACAAGAAGAAGAAGAACAAGTCGTCGTCCTTCAGCCGGACTGTCTCCTTATCCTGGCTTTCTCTCACGCAACGATTGCGAATGAAGAGAAATACAGGCCTGAGACAACTCGTCCACCAATGTTTCACCCTCAAACTAGGCATCTTTGAAGAGCCATAACTCTGTTCAAAGTGGGTCTTGGAAGATTATAGAGATACCACTGTGATCAGCGTGAGACTCTCTCCAAGATGAGCATGAAATCTTACAATTAATTTTTTTGAGTGTCCTTTGCCTTCAAGCATAACTAAGATAGATAAATAAAAAAAAAACTCCGGAGTGGGCTTCTCCAATCTCATAAAAAATTTCTTTTTTTGTGTGGTTCACGTCTTGGCTCGGTTGCTCTGAAGGATGACCAAAAAGAATACAGTGATGTGGACAGAAGAAACGACAGAGTCAAGGAATGAGTCACACAAAAATGAGAAATTTTATCATTTCCAGGGAAGGCTCGCGGAAGCTAGTGGAAGCTAAGCAGAAACAACACTGAGCAGAAACAGGCTACAGTGAAAGCAAAGCTCAACGTTCTACGAGCTCTGGGAGGAACGTCGTGGGGAAGTAGCAAGGAGACAATATTTTGACAACCTACAAGGCAATATTGCAGCCGGCGATGGAGTACGCTGCACCGGTATGGCAGCACATGATATCGGATTCATCGTGGACTAAGATGCAGCGAGTTCAAAATGCTGCACTTCGGATTGCCACAGGGTGTGCAAAAAGCACCCCAGTGGAACATCTTCATGCTGAGGCCCGAGTTCTGCCGGTTAAGGAGCACTCCCAACTCCAAGCGCAGCAACTGGTTATTAACATTGTCAAGCAGCCTGACCACCCATTAAAAAGGATCATGAATCCCGTGAGAGAGAGACATATCAGAAGGCCTTTTGCGGATGCTCCCGAGAAAGTCAATGTACAAAGATGGACGGACTCCCAACTGGATCGTCTGCGTCTTTTAGGACGGACTCCCAACTGGATCGTCTGCGTCTTTTACGTGCGGAGCAGGATCAAGCGGGGCGTTGCGTAACTTTTTGAAATCGTAGCGACCCCCACATCATTTTTTCCCGAAACCCACATTTTTGCGCCCCCCCCCCCTCCAGAGGCACGATTTCTGAGCAGTTTATATTTGATTACCGAAATGACAGACGTTGAAAATCCGTTCAATAGTTGGGGTCGAGCGTCTAATGCTACGATCCTTCCCTTTGGTTACCAAAAACATCGAGAATTTTCGGGATATCTTCACCAATTTTTAATTTTTGGTCCGAAATTTTAGCGATCCCCCTAACCTTTCTTTTCGGGCCAAAATTGTTTGCGACCCCCCGTTGCGAAATTTCGCAACCCCGCTTGACCATGGTGCGGAGCACACCAAGTTCGTCAGGGATCACTTGAGTAGGATGACCGTCAATCCCATATTGGAGGTCGTACCAACCATGGTCAGCAACACCGAGATGGAACTCGGTAGGCGGGCTAGAAGTACCCTTGCCTCGTTACGCTGCGGTCATTCCCCTATGCTGATGTCATACTTGCATAAGATCGATCGCAGTAAGCCGGACGAGTGCCCGGACTGTGGTAGCCGTGGCCACACAACTGAACACCTATTCGATTGCCCAAAGAGGCCTACCACTCTGACAACAATGGATTTGTGGACGAATCCGGTTTCAGTCGCCCGTTTCTTGAACCTTTGACAAAAACCTTCCTGCGGCTGCAAAGAAGAAGAAGGGATGCAAGGGGAGATTGGAGAATACCACCCCCAACCAAGCACCCGAACGAGGAAAGATCCAAGGAGGGCTGGTTCTGATGATGGCGGTCAAAGAAAACCTTCGCTTACCACTCACCCAAGGGAACGTTCCAAACCAGGGCTGTGCGGAAATCTTTTTCAAGATTTCCGGAAACGGAAGAAAAATGGTCAAAAAACGCTGGAAACGGGAGACCAGAAAATTTTTGAGTTTTCTCATTCTCACGCTTCGCTGCTGCTCATCGCCCGCAGCTCTTCTTCAATAACCAATAATTTCAGTCAATAAACTAATACTTTCTCTAAATAATGTCACTACGAGGCATTCAACGATTTCAAAGTCTAGTTTTTGGAAATCTGAAAAGGCAACCTCTAAAAACACTTATTAAATGCAGCCGCCCTTCAGAGGTGTGCGGTAATTGCCGTAAGCCGACTGCAATTTGCTGGCCGTCTTGAGGTCCGCCGTTGCCGTTTGCCGATTTTTTTTGTCGTAGCCGCACACCTCTGGTGTTGAGCCTGTCTCTCAGAAAGCAGTCCAAGCGACACCAGGTATCCTTCAAGGCTGATCAGAAGTCAATTTTCAGATGATCAGCGACTACTTTCTCTTCTTTCGAACCATATTTGCCTATTGGAGTGGATATCAAACCATTGAATTTGAAAAATAAAATAAAAAACTCTACGGCGACATGGGAACTTCTCCTATGATCTGCCTCAAACGAGCCTCACCGCTGCCCGTGGTCACCTCCACCTGTCTTTGACGAGACTCCTTTCTGGAAGACAGGCTGCACGTGCAAAACCAAAACTACATATCTCGATTTTTGTTGCTGCCGTGGCGGTAAACAAGCGAAGAAGTGGAATCAAGAAGAGAAGTTTCACAAAATCATTGAATCTCAGAGAAAAAGATACACATTTTTGAAAAGAAATTCTCAAAAGGCGTGCAGAGTCCTGCCACACCCATTTCGTGTCATCATTTTAAAGAGTTCCAATCTCAGGCCCCCAAACTTCGTGAGTGATCTCAACCAAGCTCAGATATTCGCTTGAACACAAGATGTCGTCTTCAGTGTCTCATGAAACCTTCGAGAATCCTAGCCTAGACCCACTATCATAGATCGTGTGGCACTAATTCATTCCGTTTCCGGGCCCAAAAACTCGGAAACGGAAGTGGAACGGAACAGCCCAAAAAACACCGGAAATACGGAAACGGAACAGTTCCGCACAGCCCTGTTCCAAACCCAGGTCAGAAACATTAATAGGGGGCCAGCCTCCTTCAAAACCCCATTTATCGCACACAGTGCCTTGAAAATCCGTTTTCTACGTGATACAGTTTTAACAGTTTCTCCTCCTTTGTTGCACTTCATCCGGCTCTTTGTCTTGATAAATTGTTTATTTAAGATTAACAGATATATTTCGAGAAAAAACACGATTTTTCCCCATTTCAAGATTTTTCGGGTTCCCACTGCCTCGGCACTTCAAGATAACAACGTATTCACTTACCTTTCACTTATGAAGTCCCTAAATCTACTGTCTGTCCTTAGCCAGACTCCCATAGCCAGCAATAGGCCACCAACAACCATGAAAACGATGTTTGCAGCAAATATCCCGTACTTCAGCCATGGCAGACAACTGCCCTCCTTAGTTGTCGAGAGATCACTAAAAATAATGGATGCGTAACAACCGCTTTGCTCCGAATCGAAAAGAACATAATAGAAATACCTTTGGGATGACTGCAGGTAACGCTCGTCATTTGGCCATCTATGACCCGAAACAAGTGAATACTGCTTTTTAGTAGAGCCTGACCTCACGTCCGAATGAGGACTGTGATTGTAGTCTTCCATAAATCAACAACTGTTCGTGAGATATCCCCAAGATGAAGCAATAACGTTATCAGTAACAGAATGTGAGCTAAAGAAGAAAGTGATTACCCGCCGGATGGGCTGATGCCGGCAGGCGCAGCGCGTGCGACGCAAATCTGCGGCGCGCGCGTCTGACACGATTGGAGCACGATTATACACTCGACTAAAGCTACAGTAACCCATATACCTTTGGTATATGGGTTACTGTAGCTATATCGTAACCAATATTAGTGACAGCTCATGACCCCAGATTCCATATTGACAGCTCATGACCTTTCGGGACTACTGTTACCCAGAACCTGGCCATCTTGCAATCGATTGCTCAGCAACAGTGGAATAATTGAATCATGGATAGTTAACGTCGGCATGGATCGTGAAGAGACTTTGCGTTCACTGTTGGAGGTTGGCGCAAACTCGGTGATCTATGCTATAACATAGGTGCACCGAGTTTGCGCCAGCCTCAATAGTGAACGCGAAGTCTCTTCACGATCCATGCCGATGTTACTGGAAATTTTTTTAAACCTAAAAAAATTCAAATTCTCCAAATAACTCAAAAAAGTTGCTTCAAAAACATATCATAGCAAATGAAATGTGATGAGTTCAACGAAATGATTCTTGAAGCACGAAAATCTCAAATTCACCGCGAAATTGGAGAGCTCTGTTAAAAAAATAAATTCCAGAAAAAAAATTGCTCCGAAAAGAAATGCCAACAAATTAATTATGCTAACTTGGATAGAATTTATCCCAAATATGAAGAAATGCTTGTACACCGGTGAAAACTTCAAAAATTTCAGAAAATTCCCAAAAGGATTCAGATGAATAATGTGTAACCAAGTTGACCGAAGAGTAAACGAAATATAAGTGGAGAAACATCTAAAACTTCAAAAACACCTGCTTTAAAGACGACATCATGGGGAGAAAATGCTGACCTGTTATCACTGTGGCAATGTCCTTGGTGAGGGGAGGTGAGAAATATTGTGCACATCTAAGGTGTGACATGACTATCCCATGGTGACTTATGCCGCTATGTCCTCACGACTATCCACAAGACAAGTATACTCCAAAAAAAGGGCGATGTGCTACCTAAAGGTTTTGGGTGATGCATATAAATACCCCCACGAGAAGGATTGCTGATCATCAATCATGTATCCGCATCAGCTTAACTTCTTCAACAACATACCTATGAGCTATTATCTGCAGGCAAACTCTGTTCAACATGAGCCAGGTTAGCTAGTAGTGCTCTGCTTTTTTTGACAAACTCCTCCACGGGAAGGTTAAAAATTCGTTCTTTTCACGGATTTCTTCATTATTTTTCGAATTCCTGAATTTTCCTCCGAAAACCACTATATGACGAATTTTCCACGAATCCGTTGATAACCCGTTCTTTTGCGAATTTCAACGTTTTTTCCTGGATTTTCGCTAAAAACCTCTGTATCACGAATTTTCCACGAATCCGTTGATAACCCGTTCTTTTGCGAATTTCACCGTTTTTTCCTGAATTTTCGCCAAAACCTCTGTATCACGAATTTTCCACAAATCCGTTGATAACCCGTTCTTTTGCGAATTTCACCGATTCTCCCTCAAATTTCAAATTTTCCTCCGGAAACCACTATATGACGAACTTTCCACGAATCCGTTGATAACCCGTTCTTTTGCGAATTTCACCGTTTTTTCCTGAATTTTCGCCAAAAACCTCTGTATCACGAATTTTCCACAAATCCGTTGATAACCCGTTCTTTTGCGAATTTCACCGATTCTCCCTCAAATTTCAAATTTTCCTCCGGAAACCACTATATGACGAACTTTCCACGAATCCGTTGATAACCCGTTCTTTTGCGAATTTCACCGTTTTTTCCTGAATTTTCGCCAAAACCTCTGTATCACGAATTTTCCACAAATCCGTTGATAACCCGTTCTTTTGCGAATTTCACCGATTCTCCCTCAAATTTCAAATTTTCCTCCGGAAACCACTATATGACGAACTTTCCACGAATCCGTTGATAACCCGTTCTTTTGCGAATTTCACCGTTTTTTCCTGAATTTTCGCCAAAACCTCTGTATCACGAATTTTCCACAAATCCGTTGATAACCCGTTCTTTTGCGAATTTCACCGATTCTCCCTCAAATTTCAAATTTTCCTCCGGAAACCACTATATGACGAACTTTCCACGAATCCGTTGATAACCCGTTCTTTTGCGAATTTCACCGTTTTTTCCTGAATTTTCGCCAAAAACCTCTGTATCACGAATTTTCCACAAATCCGTTGATAACCCGTTCTTTTGCGAATTTCACCGATTCTCCCTCAAATTTCAAATTTTCCTCCGGAAACCACTATATGACGAATTTTCCACGAATCCGTTGATAACCCGTTCTTTTGCGAATTTCAACGTTTTTTCCTGGATTTTCGCTAAAAACCTCTGTATCACGAATTTTCCACGAATCCGTTGATAACCCGTTCTTTTGCGAATTTCACCGTTTTTTCCTGAATTTTCGCCAAAACCTCTGTATCACGAATTTTCCACAAATCCGTTGATAACCCGTTCTTTGCGAATTTCACCGATTCTCCCTCAAATTTCAAATTTTCCTCCGGAAACCACTATATGACGAACTTTCCACGAATCCGTTGATAACCCGTTCTTTTGCGAATTTCACCGTTTTTTCCTGAATTTTCGCCAAAACCTCTGTATCACGAATTTTCCACAAATCCGTTGATAACCCGTTCTTTGCGAATTTCACCGATTCTCCCTCAAATTTCAAATTTTCCTCCGGAAACCACTATATGACGAACTTTCCACGAATCCGTTGATAACCCGTTCTTTTGCGAATTTCACCGCGTTTTCCTGAATTTTGGCCAAAAACCTCTGTATCACGAATTTTCCACAAATCCGTTGATAACCCGTTCTTTTGCGAATTTCACCGATTCTCCCTCAAATTTCAAATTTTCCTCCGGAAACCACTATATGACGAACTTTCCACGAATCCGTTGATAACCCGTTCTTTTGCGAATTTCACCGTTTTTTCCTGAATTTTCGCCAAAAACCTCTGTATCACGAATTTTCCACAAATCCGTTGATAACCCGTTCTTTGCGAATTTCACCGATTCTCCCTCAAATTTCAAATTTTCCTCCGGAAACCACTATATGACGAACTTTCCACGAATCCGTTGATAACCCGTTATTTTGCGAATTTCACCGTTTTTCCCGAGTTTTCGAATTTTCACCAAAACCTCTGTATCACAATTTTTCCACAGATCGGTGGATAACCCTTTCTTTGCGTATTTCACCGCGTTTTCCTGAATTGTCGAACTTTCCTGAAACCTCTGTATCACGAATTTTCCACGAATCTGTTGATAACCCGTTCTTTTGCGAATTTCACCGCGTTTTCCTGAATTGTCGAACTTTCCCCGAAACGCTTTATATCACGAATTTTCCACGGATCTGTTGATAACCCATTCTTTTGCGTACTTCACCGCGTTTTCCTGAATTGTCGAACTTTCCCCGAAACGCTTTATATCACGAATTTTCCGCGGATCTGTTGATAACCCATTCTTTTGCGTACTTCACCGCGTTTTCCTGAATTGTCGAACTTTCCCCGAAACGCTTTATATCACGAATTTTCCGCGGATCTGTTGATAACCCATTCTTTTCCGTACTTCACCGCGTTTTCCTGAATTGTCGAACTTTCCCACGAAACGCTTTATATCACGAATTTTCCGCGGATCTGTTGATAACCCATTCTTTTTGCGTACTTCACCGCGTTTTCCTGAATTGTCGAACTTTCCCACGAAACGCTTTATATCACGAATTTTCCGCGGATCTGTTGATAACCCATTCTTTTTGCGTACTTCACCGCGTTTTCCTGAATTGTCGAACTTTCCCGAAACGCTTTATATCACGAATTTTCCGCGGATCTGTTGATAACCCATTCTTTTGCGTACTTCACCGCGTTTTCCTGAATTGTCGAACTTTCCCCGAAACGCTTTATATCACGAATTTTCCGCGGATCTGTTGATAACCCATTCTTTGCGTACTTCACCGCGTTTTCCTGAATTGTCGAACTTTCCCCGAAACGCTTTATATCACGAATTTTCCGCGGATCTGTTGATAACCCATTCTTTTTGCGTACTTCACCGCGTTTTCCTGAATTGTCGAACTTTCCCCCGAAACGCTTTATATCACGAATTTTCCGCGGATCTGTTGATAACCCATTCTTTTTGCGTACTTCACCGCGTTTTCCTGAATTGTCGAGCTTTCCCACGAAACGCTTTATATCACGAATTTTCCGCGGATCTGTTGATAACCCATTCTTTTTGCGTACTTCACCGCGTTTTCCTGAATTGTCGAGCTTTCCCACGAAACGCTTTATATCACGAATTTTCCGCGGATCTGTTGATAACCCATTCTTTTTGCGTACTTCACCGCGTTTTCCTGAATTGTCGAACTTTCCCACGAAACGCTTTATATCACGAATTTTCCGCGGATCTGTTGATAACCCATTCTTTTTGCGTACTTCACCGCGTTTTCCTGAATTGTCGAACTTTCCCGAAACGCTTTATATCACGAATTTTCCGCGGATCTGTTGATAACCCATTCTTTTGCGTACTTCACCGCGTTTTCCTGAATTGTCGAACTTTCCCCGAAACGCTTTATATCACGAATTTTCCGCGGATCTGTTGATAACCCATTCTTTTTGCGTACTTCACCGCGTTTTCCTGAATTGTCGAACTTTCCCCGAAACGCTTTATATCACGAATTTTCCGCGGATCTGTTGATAACCCATTCTTTTGCGTACTTCACCGCGTTTTCCTGAATTGTCGAACTTTCCCCGAAACGCTTTATATCACGAATTTTCCGCGGATCTGTTGATAACCCATTCTTTTGCGTACTTCACCGCGTTTTCCTGAATTGTCGAACTTTCCCCGAAACGCTTTATATCACGAATTTTCCGCGGATCTGTTGATAACCCATTCTTTTTGCGTACTTCACCGCGTTTTCCTGAATTGTCGAACTTTCCCCGAAACGCTTTATATCACGAATTTTCCGCGGATCTGTTGATAACCCGTTCTTTTTGCGTACTTCACCGCGTTTTCCTGAATTGTCGAACTTTCCCCGAAACGCTTTATATCACGAATTTTCCACGGATCTGTTGATAACCCGTTCTTTTGCGTACTTCACCGCATTTTCCTGAATTTTCGAACTTTCCCCCAAAACGCTTTATATCACGAATTTTCCACGGATCTGTTGATAATCCATTCTTTTGCGTACTTCACCGCGTTTTCCTGAATTGTCGAACTTTCCCCGAAACGCTTTATATCACGAATTTTCCGCGGATCTGTTGATAACCCATTCTTTTGCGTACTTCACCGCGTTTTCCTGAATTGTCGAACTTTCCCCGAAACGCTTTATATCACGAATTTTCCGCGGATCTGTTGATAACCCATTCTTTTGCGTGCTTCACAGCGTTTTCCTGAATTGTCGAACTTTCCCCCGAAAAGCTTCATATCACGAATTTTCCGCGGATCTGTTGATAACCCATTCTTTTTGCGTACTTCACCGCGTTTTCCTGAATTGTCGAACTTTCCCCCGAAACGCTTTATATCACGAATTTCCCGCGGATCTGTTGATAACCCATTCTTTTTGCGTACTTCACCGCGTTTTCCTGAATTGTCGAACTTTCCCCCGAAACGCTTTATATCACGAATTTCCCGCGGATCTGTTGATAACCCATTCTTTTTGCGTACTTCACCGCGTTTTCCTGAATTGTCGAACTTTCCCCCGAAACGCTTTATATCACGAATTTTCCGCGGATCTGTTGATAACCCATTCTTTGCGTACTTCACCGCGTTTTCCTGAATTGTCGAACTTTCCCCAAAACGCTTTATATCACGAATTTTCCGCGGATCTGTTGATAACCCATTCTTTTGCGTACTTCACCGCGTTTTCCTGAATTGTCGACCTTTCCCACGAAACGCTTCATATCACGAATTTTCCACGGATCTGTTGATATCCAATTCTTTTTGCGTACTTCACCGCGTTTTCCTGAATTGTCGAACTTTCCCACGAAACGCTTTATATCACGCATTTTCCGCGGATCTAATGATAACCCATTCTTTTTGCGTACTTCACCGCATTTTCCTGAATTTTCGAACTTTCCCCCAAAACGCTTTATATCACGAATTTTCCACGGATCTGTTGATAATCCATTCTTTGCGTACTTCACCGCGTTTTCCTGAATTGTCGAACTTTCCCCGAAACGCTTTATATCACGAATTTTCCGCGGATCTGTTGATAACCCATTCTTTTGCGTACTTCACCGCGTTTTCCTGAATTGTCGAACTTTCCCCCGAAACGCTTTATATCACGAATTTTCCGCGGATCTGTTGATAACCCATTCTTTTGCGTACTTCACCGCGTTTTCCTGAATTGTCGAACTTTCCCCGAAACGCTTTATATCACGAATTTTCCGCGGATCTGTTGATAACCCATTCTTTGCGTACTTCACAGCATTTTCCTGAATTGTCGAACTTTCCCCCGAAAAGCTCTATATCACGAATTTTCCGCGGATCTAATGATAACCCATTCTTTTTGCGTACTTCACCGCGTTTTCCTGAATTGTCGAACTTTCCCCCGAAAAGCTTCATATCACGAATTTTCCACGGATCTGTTGATATCCAATTCTTTTTGCGTACTTCACCGCGTTTTCCTGAATTGTCGAACTTTCCCCCGAAAAGCTTCATATCACGAATTTTCCACGGATCTGTTGATATCCAATTCTTTTTGCGTACTTCACCGCGTTTTCCTGAATTGTCGAACTTTCCCCCGAAACGCTTTATATCACGAATTTTCCGCGGATCTGTTGATAACCCATTCTTTTTGCGTACTTCACCGCGTTTTCCTGAATTGTCGAACTTTCCCCCGAAACGCTTTATATCACGAATTTTCCGCGGATCTGTTGATAACCCATTCTTTTTGCGTACTTCACCGCGTTTTCCTGAATTGTCGAGCTTTCCCACGAAACGCTTTATATCACGAATTTTCCGCGGATCTGTTGATAACCCATTCTTTTTGCGTACTTCACCGCGTTTTCCTGAATTGTCGAACTTTCCCCCGAAACGCTTTATATCACGAATTTTCCGCGGATCTGTTGATAACCCATTCTTTTTGCGTACTTCACCGCGTTTTCCTGAATTGTCGAGCTTTCCCACGAAACGCTTTATATCACGAATTTTCCGCGGATCTGTTGATAACCCATTCTTTTTGCGTACTTCACCGCGTTTTCCTGAATTGTCGAACTTTCCCCCGAAACGCTTTATATCACGAATTTTCCGCGGATCTGTTGATAACCCATTCTTTTTGCGTACTTCACCGCGTTTTCCTGAATTGTCGAACTTTCCCCCGAAACGCTTTATATCACGAATTTTCCGCGGATCTGTTGATAACCCATTCTTTGCGTACTTCACCGCGTTTTCCTGAATTGTCGAACTTTCCCCGAAACGCTTTATATCACGAATTTTCCGCGGATCTGTTGATAACCCATTCTTTGCGTACTTCACCGCGTTTTCCTGAATTGTCGAACTTTCCCCGAAACGCTTTATATCACGAATTTTCCGCGGATCTGTTGATAACCCATTCTTTTGCGTACTTCACCGCGTTTTCCTGAATTGTCGAACTTTCCCCCGAAACGCTTTATATCACGAATTTTCCGCGGATCTGTTGATAACCCATTCTTTTGCGTACTTCACCGCGTTTTCCTGAATTGTCGAACTTTCCCCGAAACGCTTTATATCACGAATTTTCCGCGGATCTGTTGATAACCCATTCTTTTTGCGTACTTCACCGCGTTTTCCTGAATTGTCGAACTTTCCCCGAAACGCTTTATATCACGAATTTTCCGCGGATCTGTTGATAACCCATTCTTTTTGCGTACTTCACCGCGTTTTCCTGAATTGTCGAACTTTCCCCGAAACGCTTTATATCACGAATTTTCCACGGATCTGTTGATAACCCATTCTTTTGCGTACTTCACCGCGTTTTCCTGAATTGTCGAACTTTCCCCGAAACGCTTTATATCACGAATTTTCCACGGATCTGTTGATAACCCATTCTTTTGCGTACTTCACCGCGTTTTCCTGAATTGTCGAACTTTCCCCCGAAACGCTTTATATCACGAATTTCCCGCGGATCTGTTGATAACCCATTCTTTGCGTACTTCACCGCGTTTTCCTGAATTGTCGAACTTTCCCCCGAAACGCTTTATATCACGAATTTTCCGCGGATCTGTTGATAACCCATTCTTTTGCGTACTTCATCGCGTTTTCCTGAATTGTCGAACTTTCCCCCGAAACGCTTTATATCACGAATTTTCCGCGGATCTGTTGATAACCCATTCTTTTTGCGTACTTCATCGCGTTTTCCTGAATTGTCGAACTTTCCCCGAAACGCTTTATATCACGAATTTTCCGCGGATCTGTTGATAACCCATTCTTTTGCGTACTTCACCGCGTTTTCCTGAATTGTCGAACTTTCCCACGAAACGCTTTATATCACGAATTTTCCGCGGATCTGTTGATAACCCATTCTTTTGCGTACTTCACCGCGTTTTCCTGAATTGTCGAACTTTCCCCGAAACGCTTTATATCACGAATTTTCCGCGGATCTGTTGATAACCCATTCTTTTGCGTACTTCACCGCGTTTTCCTGAATTGTCGAACTTTCCCCGAAACGCTTTATATCACGAATTTTCCGCGGATCTGTTGATAACCCATTCTTTTGCGTACTTCACCGCGTTTTCCTGAATTGTCGAACTTTCCCCGAAAACCTTTATATCACGAATTTTCCGCGGATCTGTTGATAACCCATTCTTTTGCGTACTTCACCGCGTTTTCCTGAATTGTCGAACTTTCCCCGAAACGCTTTATATCACGAATTTTCCGCGGATCTGTTGATAACCCATTCTTTGCGTACTTCACCGCGTTTTCCTGAATTGTCGAACTTTCCCCGAAACGCTTTATATCACGAATTTTCCGCGGATCTGTTGATAACCCATTCTTTTTGCGTACTTCACCGCGTTTTCCTGAATTGTCGAACTTTCCCCGAAAACCTTTATATCACGAATTTTCCGCGGATCTGTTGATAACCCATTCTTTTGCGTACTTCACCGCGTTTTCCTGAATTGTCGAACTTTCCCACGAAACGCTTTATATCACGAATTTTCCGCGGATCTGTTGATAACCCATTCTTTTTGCGTACTTCACCGCGTTTTCCTGAATTGTCGAACTTTTCCCGAAACGCTTTATATCACGAATTTTCCGCGGATCTGTTGATAACCCATTCTTTTGCGTACTTCACCGCGTTTTCCTGAATTGTCGAACTTTCCCCGAAACGCTTTATATCACGAATTTTCCGCGGATCTGTTGATAACCCATTCTTTTGCGTACTTCACCGCGTTTTCCTGAATTGTCGAACTTCCCCCCGAAAAGCTCTATATCACGAATTTTCCGCGGATCTAATGATAACCCATTCTTTTTGCGTACTTCACCGCATTTTCCTGAATTTTCGAACTTTCCCCCAAAACGCTTTATATCACGAATTTTCCACGGATCTGTTGATATCCAATTCTTTTTGCGTACTTCACAGCATTTTCCTGAATTGTCGAACTTTCCCCCGAAAAGCTTCATATCACGAATTTTCCACGGATCTGTTGATATCCAATTCTTTTTGCGTACTTCACAGCATTTTCCTGAATTGTCGAACTTTCCCCCGAAAAGCTTCATATCACGAATTTTCCACGGATCTGTTGATATCCAATTCTTTTTGCGTACTTCACCGCGTTTTCCTGAATTGTCGAACTTTCCCCCGAAAAGCTCTATATCACGAATTTTCCGCGGATCTAATGATAACCCATTCTTTTTGCGTACTTCACAGCATTTTCCTGAATTGTCGAACTTTCCCCCGAAAAGCTTCATATCACGAATTTTCCACGGATCTGTTGATAACCCATTCTTTTGCGTACTTCACCGCGTTTTCCTGAATTGTCGAACTTTCCCCGAAACGCTTTATATCACGAATTTTCCGCGGATCTGTTGATAACCCATTCTTTGCGTACTTCACCGCGTTTTCCTGAATTGTCGAACTTTCCCCGAAACGCTTTATATCACGAATTTTCCGCGGATCTGTTGATAACCCATTCTTTTGCGTACTTCACCGCGTTTTCCTGAATTGTCGAACTTTCCCCGAAACGCTTTATATCACGAATTTTCCGCGGATCTGTTGATAACCCATTCTTTTTGCGTACTTCACCGCGTTTTCCTGAATTGTCGAACTTTCCCCGAAACGCTTTATATCACGAATTTTCCGCGGATCTGTTGATAACCCATTCTTTTGCGTACTTCACCGCGTTTTCCTGAATTGTCGAACTTTCCCCGAAACGCTTTATATCACGAATTTTCCGCGGATCTGTTGATAACCCATTCTTTGCGTACTTCACCGATTTTTCCTGAATTGTCGAACTTTCCTCCGAAAACCTTTATATCACGAATTTTCCGCGGATCTGTTGATAACCCATTCTTTTGCGTACTTCACCGCGTTTTCCTGAATTGTCGAACTTTCCCCGAAACGCTTTATATCACGAATTTTCCGCGGATCTGTTGATAACCCATTCTTTTGCGTACTTCACCGCGTTTTCCTGAATTGTCGAACTTTCCCCGAAAACCTTTATATCACGAATTTTCCGCGGATCTGTTGATAACCCATTCTTTTTGCGTACTTCACCGCGTTTTCCTGAATTTTCAAATTTTCCTCCGAAACGCTTTATATCACGAATTTTCCGCGGATCTGTTGATAACCCATTCTTTTTGCGTACTTCACCGCGTTTTCCTGAATTGTCGAACTTTCCCCGAAAACCTTTATATCACGAATTTTCCACGGATCTGTTGATAACCCATTCTTTTGCGTACTTCACCGCGTTTTCCTGAATTGTCGAACTTTCCCCGAAACGCTTTATATCACGAATTTTCCGCGGATCTGTTGATAACCCATTCTTTTGCGTACTTCACCGCGTTTTCCTGAATTGTCGAACTTTCCCCCGAAACGCTTTATATCACGAATTTTCCGCGGATCTGTTGATAACCCATTCTTTTGCGTACTTCACCGCGTTTTCCTGAATTGTCGAACTTTCCCCGAAACGCTTTATATCACGAATTTTCCGCGGATCTGTTGATAACCCATTCTTTGCGTACTTCACCGCGTTTTCCTGAATTGTCGAACTTTCCCCGAAAACCTTTATATCACGAATTTTCCACGGATCTGTTGATAACCCATTCTTTTTGCGTACTTCACCGCGTTTTCCTGAATTGTCGAACTTTCCCCGAAACGCTTTATATCACGAATTTTCCGCGGATCTGTTGATAACCCATTCTTTTGCGTACTTCACCGCGTTTTCCTGAATTGTCGAACTTTCCTCCGAAACGCTTTATATCACGAATTTTCCGCGGATCTGTTGATAACCCATTCTTTTTGCGTACTTCACCGCGTTTTCCTGAATTGTCGAACTTTCCCCGAAACGCTTTATATCACGAATTTTCCACGGATCTGTTGATAACCCATTCTTTTGCGTACTTCACCGCGTTTTCCTGAATTGTCGAACTTTCCTCCGAAAACCACTATATCACGAATTTTCCACGGATCTGTTGATATCCAATTCTTTTTGCGTACTTCACAGCATTTTCCTGAATTGTCGAACTTTCCCCCGAAAAGCTTCATATCACGAATTTTCCACGGATCTGTTGATATCCAATTCTTTTGCGTACTTCACCGCGTTTTCCTGAATTGTCGAACTTTCCCCGAAAACCTTTATATCACGAATTTTCCGCGGATCTGTTGATAACCCATTCTTTTGCGTACTTCACCGCGTTTTCCTGAATTGTCGAACTTTCCCCGAAACGCTTTATATCACGAATTTTCCGCGGATCTGTTGATAACCCATTCTTTTGCGTACTTCACCGCGTTTTCCTGAATTGTCGAACTTTCCCCGAAACGCTTTATATCACGAATTTTCCGCGGATCTGTTGATAACCCATTCTTTTGCGTACTTCACCGCGTTTTCCTGAATTGTCGAACTTTCCCCGAAACGCTTTATATCACGAATTTTCCGCGGATCTGTTGATAACCCATTCTTTTGCGTACTTCACCGCGTTTTCCTGAATTGTCGAACTTTCCTCCGAAAACCTTTATATCACGAATTTTCCACGGATCTGTTGATAACCCATTCTTTTGCGTACTTCACCGCGTTTTCCTGAATTGTCGAACTTTCCCCGAAACGCTTTATATCACGAATTTTCCACGGATCTGTTGATAACCCATTCTTTTGCGTATTTCACCGCGTTTTCCTGAATTGTCGAACTTTCCCCGAAACGCTTTATATCACGAATTTTCCACAAATCTGTTGATAACCCGTTCTTTGCGAATTTCACCGATTCTCCCTCAAATTTCAAATTTTCCTCCGGAAACCACTATATCACGAACTTTCCACGAATCCGTTGATAACCCGTTCTTTTGCGAATTTCACCGTTTTTTCCTGAATTTTCGAACTTTCCCCGAAACCTTTATATCACGAATTTTCCACAAATCCGTTGATAACCCGTTCTTTTGCGAATTTCACCGATTTTCCTCAAATTTCAAATTTTCCTCCGAAAACCACTATATCACGAATTTTCCACGGATCTGTTGATAACCCGTTCTTTTGCGAATTTCACCGCGTTTTCCTGAATTTCGAACTTTCCCCGAAACGCTTTATATCACGAATTTTCCACGGATCTGTTGATAACCCGTTCTTTTGCGAATTTCACCGCGTTTTCCTGAATTGTCGAACTTTCCCCGAAACGCTTTATATCACGAATTTTCCACAAATCCGTTGATAACCCGTTCTTTTGCGAATTTCACCGATTTTCCTGAATTGTCGAACTTTCCTCCGAAACCTTTATATCACGAATTTTCCACGGATCCGTTGATAACCCGTTCTTTTGCGAATTTCACCGCGTTTTCCTGAATTGTCGAACTTTCCTCCGAAACCTCTATATCACGAATTTTCCACAAATCCGTTGATAACCCGTTCTTTTGCGAATTTCACCGATTTTCCTCAAATTTCAAATTTTCCTCCGAAACCACTATATCACGAATTTTCCACGAATCCGTTGATAACCCGTTCTTTTGCGAATTTCACCGCGTTTTCCTGAATTGTCGAACTTTCCTCCGAAACGCTTTATATCACGAATTTTCCACAAATCCGTTGATAACCCGTTCTTTTGCGAATTTCACCGATTTTCCCTCAAATTTCAAATTTTCCTCCGAAACGCTTTATATCACGAATTTTCCACGGATCCGTTGATAACCCGTTCTTTTGCGAATTTCACCGATTTTTCCTCAAATTTCAAATTTTCCTCCGGAAACCACTATATCACGAATTTTCCACGAATCCGTTGATAACCCGTTCTTTTGCGAATTTCACCGCGTTTTCCTGAATTGTCGAACTTTCCCCGAAACGCTTTATATCACGAATTTTCCACAAATCCGTTGATAACCCGTTCTTTGCGAATTTCACCGATTCTTCCTCAAATTTCAAATTTTCCTCCGGAAACCACTATATGACGAACTTTCCACGAATCCGTTGATAACCCGTTCTTTTTGAGAATTTCGCCATTTTTTCCTGAATTGTCGAACTTTCCCCGAAACGCTTTATATCACGAATTTTCCACAAATCCGTTGATAACCCGTTCTTTGCGAATTTCACCGATTTTTCCTCAAATTTCAAATTTTCCTCCGAAAACCACTATATGACGAACTTTCCACAAATCCGTTGATAACCCGTTCTTTTGCGAATTTCACCGATTTTTCCTCAAATTTCAAATTTTCCTCCGGAAACGCACTATATGACGAACTTTCCACGAATCCGTTGATAACCCGTTCTTTTGCGAATTTCACCGCGTTTTCCTGAATTTTCGAACTTTCCCCGAAACGCTCTGTATCGCGAATTTTTCACGGATCCGTTGATCACCCGTTCCTTTTGCAAATTTCACCGCATTTTCCTGAATTTTCGAATTTTTCTCCGAAAACCTCTGTATCACGAATTTTCCACAAATCCGTTGATAACCCGTTCTTTGCGAATTTCACCGATTTTCCCTCAAATTTCAAATTTTCCTCCGGAAACGCACTATATGACGAACTTTCCACGAATCCGTTGATAACCCGTTCTTTTGCGAATTTCACCGCGTTTTCCTGAATTGTCGAACTTTCCCCGAAACGCTTTATATCACGAATTTTCCACAAATCCGTTGATAACCCGTTCTTTGCGAATTTCACCGATTTTCCTCAAATTTCAAATTTTCCTCCGAAAACCACTATATGACGAACTTTCCACGAATCCGTTGATAACCCGTTCCGTTTGCGAATCTCACCGTATTTTCCTGAATTTTCGAATTTTCATCAAAACCCTCTGTATCACGAATTTTCCACAAATCCGTTGATAACCCGTTCTTTTGCGAATTTCACCGATTTTCCTCAAATTTCAAATTTTCCTCCGAAAACCACTATATCACGAATTTTCCACGAATCCGTTGATAACCCGTTCTTTTTGCGTAATTTCACCGTTTTCCTGAATTGTCGAAATTTTCCTCCGAAACGCTTTATATCACGAATTTTCCACAAATCCGTTGATAACCCGTTCTTTTGCGAATTTCACCGATTCTCCCTCAAATTTCAAATTTTCCTCCGGAAACCACTATATCACGAACTTTCCACGAATCCGTTGATAACCCGTTCTTTTGCGAATTTCACCGTTTTTTCCTGAATTTTCGCCAAAAACCTCTGTATCACGAATTTTCCACAAATCCGTTGATAACCCGTTCTTTTGCGAATTTCACCGATTTTCCCTCAAATTTCAAATTTTCCTCCGAAAACCACTACATGACGAACTTTCCACAAATCCGATGATAACCCGTTCTTTTGCGAATTTCACCGATTCTCCTCAAATTTCAAATTTTCCTCCGAAACCACTATATGACGATCTTTCCCCGAATCCGTTGATAACCCGTTCTTTTGCGAATTTCACCGTTTTTTCCTGAATTTTCGCCAAAACCTCTGTATCACGAATTTTCCACAAATCCGTTGATAACCCGTTCTTTGCGAATTTCACCGATTCTCCCTCAAATTTCAAATTTTCCTCCGGAAACCACTATATGACGATCTTTCCACGAATCCGTTGATAACCCGTTCTTTGCGAATTTCACCGTTTTTTCCTGAATTGTCGAACTTTCCCCGAAACGCTTTATATCACGAATTTTCCACAAATCCGTTGATATCCGGTCCTTTTGCGAATTTCACCGATTTTCCCTCAAATTTCAAATTTTCCTCCGAAAACCACTACATGACGAACTTTCCACAAATCCGTTGATAACCCGTTCTTTTGCGAATTTCACCGATTCTCCCTCAAATTTCAAATTTTCCTCCGGAGACCACTATATGACGAACTTTCCACGAATCCGTTGATAACCCGTTCTTTGCGAATTTCACCGTTTTTTCCTGAATTTTCGCTCAAAAACCTCTGTATCACGAATTTTCCACAAATCCGTTGATAACCCGTTCTTTTGCGAATTTCACCGATTTTCCCTCAAATTTCAAATTTTCCTCCGAAAACCACTATATGACGAACTTTCCACGAATCCGTTGATAACCCGTTCTTTGCGAATTTCACCGCGTTTTCCTGAATTGTCAAATTTTCCTCCGAAACCACTATATCACGAACTTTCCACGAATCCGTTGATAACCCGTTCTTTTGCGAATTTCACCGTTTTTCCTGAATTTTCGTTTCCCCGAAACCTCTGTATCACGAATTTTCCACAAATCCGTTGATAACCCGTTCTTTTGCGAATTTCACCGATTCTCCCTCAAATTTCAAATTTTCCTCCGGAAACCACTATATCACGAATTTTCCACAAATCCGTTGATAACCCGTTCTTTTGCGAATTTCACCGATTCTCCCTCAAATTTCAAATTTTCCTCCGGAAACCACTATATCACGAATTTTCCACGAATCCGTTGATAACCCGTTCTTTTGCGAATTTCACCGCGTTTTCCTGAATTTTCGAACTTTCCGCAAAAACCTTTATATCACGAATTTTCCACAAATCCGTTGATAACCCGTTCTTTTGCGAATTTCACCGATTTTCCTGAATTTCAAATTTTCCTCCGAAAACCTCTGTATCACGAATTTTCCACAAATCCGTTGATAACCCGTTCTTTTGCGAATTTCACCGATTCTTCCTCAAATTTCAAATTTTCCTCCGGAAACCACTATATGACGAATTTTCCACGAATCCGTTGATAACCCGTTCTTCTGCGAATTTCACCGTTTTTTCCTGAATTTTCGCCAAAAACCTCTGTATCACGAATTTTCCACAAATCCGTTGATAACCCGTTCTTTTGCGAATTTCACCGATTCTCCCTCAAATTTCAAATTTTCCTCCGGAAACCACTATATGACGAACTTTCCACGAATCCGTTGATAACCCGTTCTTTGCGAATTTCACCGTTTTTTCCTGAATTTTTCGCCAAAAACCTCTGTATCACGCATTTTCCACAAATCGGTGGGTAACCCTTTCTTTTTGCAAATTTCACCGATTTTCCTCAAATTTCAAATTTTCCTCCGGAAACCACTATATGACGAACTTTCCACGAATCCGTTGATAACCCGTTCTTTGCGAATTTCACCGTTTTTTCCTGAATTTTCGTTTCCCCGAAACCTCTGTATCACGAATTTTCCACAAATCCGTTGATCCCCCGTTCTTTTGCGAATTTCACCGATTCTCCCTCAAATTTCAAATTTTCCTCCGGAAACCACTATATGACGAACTTTCCACGAATCCGTTGATAACCCGTTCTTTTGCGAATTTCACCGATTCTCCCTCAAATTTCAAATTTTCCTCCGGAAACCACTATATGACGAACTTTCCACAAATCCGTTGATAACCCGTTCTTTTGCGAATTTCACCGTTTTTTCCTGAATTTTCGAACTTTCCCAAAAACGCTTTATATCACGAATTTTCCACAAATCCGTTGATAACCCGTTCTTTTGCGAATTTCACCGATTTTCCTTCAAATTTCAAATTTTCCCCCAAACCCCACTACATGACGAACTTTCCACGAATCCGTTGATAACCCGTTCTTTTGCGAATTTCACCGATTTTCCCTCAAATTTCAAATTTTCCTCCGAAAACCACTATATGACGAACTTTCCACGAATCCGTTGATAACCCGTTCTTTTGCGAATTTCACCGATTTTCCCTCAAATTTCAAATTTTCCTCCGAAAACCACTACATGACGAACTTTCCACGAATCCGTTGATAACCCGTTCTTTTGCGAATTTCACCGATTCTCCCTCAAATTTCAAATTTTCCTCCGGAAACCACTATATGACGAACTTTCCACGAATCCGTTGATAACCCGTTCTTTTGCGAATTTCACCGTTTTTTCCTGAATTTTCGCCAAAAACCTCTGTATCACGAATTTTCCACAAATCCGTTGATAACCCGTTCTTTGCGAATTTCACCGATTCTCCCTCAAATTTCAAATTTTCCTCCGGAAACCACTATATGACGAACTTTCCACGAATCCGTTGATAACCCGTTCTTTTGCGAATTTCACCGTTTTTTCCTGAATTTTCGCCAAAACCTCTGTATCACGAATTTTCCACAAATCCGTTGATAACCCGTTCTTTGCGAATTTCACCGATTCTCCCTCAAATTTCAAATTTTCCTCCGGAAACCACTATATGACGAACTTTCCACGAATCCGTTGATAACCCGTTCTTTTGCGAATTTCACCGTTTTTCCTGAATTTTCGTTTCGCCAAAACCTCTGTATCACGAAATTTCCACAAATCCGTTGATAACCCGTTCTTTTGCGAATTTCACCGATTTTCCCTCAAATTTCAAATTTTCCTCCGAAAACCACTATATGACGAACTTTCCACGAATCCGTTGATAACCCGTTCTTTTGCGAATTTCACCGATTTTCCCTCAAATTTCAAATTTTCCTCCGAAAACCACTACATGACGAACTTTCCACAAATCCGTTGATAACCCGTTCTTTTGCGAATTTCACCGATTTTCCCTCAAATTTCAAATTTTCCTCCGAAAACCACTATATGACGAACTTTCCACGAATCCGTTGATAACCCGTTCTTTTGCGAATTTCACCGTTTTTTCCTGAATTTTCGCCAAAAACCTCTGTATCACGAATTTTCCACAAATCCGTTGATAACCCGTTCTTTTGCGAATTTCACCGATTTTCCCTCAAATTTCAAATTTTCCTCCGAAAACCACTGTATCACGAATTTTCCACGAATCCGTTGATAACCCGTTCTTTTGCGAATTTCACCGTTTTTTCCTGAATTTTCGCCAAAACCTCTGTATCACGAATTTTCCACAAATCCGTTGATAACCCGTTCTTTTGCGAATTTCACCGATTCTCCCTCAAATTTCAAATTTTCCTCCGGAAACCACTATATGACGAACTTTCCACGAATCCGTTGATAACCCGTTCTTTTGCGAATTTCACCGTTTTTTCCTGAATTTTCGCCAAAAACCTCTGTATCACGAATTTTCCACAAATCCGTTGATAACCCGTTCTTTTGCGAATTTCACCGATTTTCCCTCAAATTTCAAATTTTCCTCCGAAAACCACTACATGACGAACTTTCCACAAATCCGTTGATAACCCGTTCTTTTGCGAATTTCACCGATTTTCCCTCAAATTTCAAATTTTCCTCCGAAAACCACTACATGACGAACTTTCCACAAATCCGTTGATAACCCGTTCTTTTGCGAATTTCACCGATTCTCCCTCAAATTTCAAATTTTCCTCCGGAAACCACTATATGACGAACTTTCCACGAATCCGTTGATAACCCGTTCTTTTGCGAATTTCACCGTTTTTTCCTGAATTTTCGCCAAAACCTCTGTATCACGAATTTTCCACGAATCCGTTGATAACCCGTTCTTTTGCGAATTTCACCGATTCTCCCTCAAATTTCAAATTTTCGCCGAAAACCTCTGTATCACGAATTTTCCACAAATCCGTTGATAACCCGTTCTTTTGCGAATTTCACCGATTCCCCCTCAAATTCCAACTTTTCCTCGGCAAACCACTATATGACGAACTTTCCACGAATCCGTTGATAACCCGTTCTTTTGCGAATTTCACCGTTTTTTCCTGAATTTTCGCCAAAAACCTCTGTATCACGAATTTTCCACAAATCCGTTGATAACCCGTTCTTTTGCGAATTTCACCGATTTTCCCTCAAATTTCAAATTTTCCTCCGAAAACCACTACATGACGAACTTTCCACAAATCCGTTGATAACCCGTTCTTTTGCGAATTTCACCGATTCTCCCTCAAATTTCAAATTTTCCTCCGGAAACCACTATATGACGAACTTTCCACGAATCCGTTGATAACCCGTTCTTTGCGAATTTCACCGTTTTTCCTGAATTTTCGCCAAAACCTCTGTATCACGAATTTTCCACAAATCCGTTGATAACCCGTTCTTTGCGAATTTCACCGATTCTCCCTCAAATTTCAAATTTTCCTCCGGAAACCACTATATGACGAACTTTCCACGAATCCGTTGATAACCCGTTCTTTTGCGAATTTCACCGATTCTCCCTCAAATTTCAAATTTTCCTCCGGAAACCACTATATGACGAACTTTCCACGAATCCGTTGATAACCCGTTCTTTTGCGAATTTCACCGTTTTTTCCTGAATTTTCGCCAAAAACCTCTGTATCACGAATTTTCCACAAATCCGTTGATAACCCGTTCTTTTGCGAATTTCACCGATTTTCCCTCAAATTTCAAATTTTCCTCCGAAAACCACTATATGACGAACTTTCCACGAATCCGTTGATAACCCGTTCTTTTGCGAATTTCACCGATTTTCCCTCAAATTTCAAATTTTCCTCCGAAAACCACTACATGACGAACTTTCCACAAATCCGTTGATAACCCGTTCTTTTGCGAATTTCACCGATTCTCCCTCAAATTTCAAATTTTCCTCCGGAAACCACTATATGACGAACTTTCCACGAATCCGTTGATAACCCGTTCTTTTGCGAATTTCACCGTTTTTTCCTGAATTTTCGCCAAAACCTCTGTATCACGAATTTTCCACAAATCCGTTGATAACCCGTTCTTTTGCGAATTTCACCGATTTTCCCTCAAATTTCAAATTTTCCTCCGAAAACCACTACATGACGAACTTTCCACAAATCCGTTGATAACCCGTTCTTTTGCGAATTTCACCGTTTTTTCCTGAATTTTCGCCAAAAACCTCTGTATCACGAATTTTCCACAAATCCGTTGATAACCCGTTCTTTTGCGAATTTCACCGATTTTCCCTCAAATTTCAAATTTTCCTCCGAAAACCACTATATGACGAACTTTCCACGAATCCGTTGATAACCCGTTCTTTTGCGAATTTCACCGATTTTCCCTCAAATTTCAAATTTTCCTCCGAAAACCTCTGTATCACGAATTTTCCACAAATCCGTTGATAACCCGTTCTTTTGCGAATTTCACCGATTCTCCCTCAAATTTCAAATTTTCCTCCGAAAACCACTACATGACGAACTTTCCACGAATCCGTTGATAACCCGTTCTTTTGCGAATTTCACCGTGTTTTGCTGAATTTTGCCCAAAACCCTCTGTATCACGAATTTTCCACAAATCCGTTGATAACCCGTTCTTTTGCGAATTTCACCGATTCTCCCTCAAATTTCAAATTTTCCTCCGGAAACCACTATATGACGAACTTTCCACGAATCCGTTGATAACCCGTTCTTTTGCGAATTTCACCGTTTTTTCCTGAATTTTCGCCAAAAACCTCTGTATCACGAATTTTCCACAAATCCGTTGATAACCCGTTCTTTGCGAATTTCACCGATTCTCCCTCAAATTTCAAATTTTCCTCCGAAACCACTACATGACGAATTTTCCACGAATCCGTTGATAACCCGTTCTTTTGCGAATTTCACCGTTTTTTCCTGAATTTTCGCCAAAACCTCTGTATCACGAATTTTCCACAAATCCGTTGATAACCCGTTCTTTGCGAATTTCACCGATTCTCCCTCAAATTTCAAATTTTCCTCCGGAAACCACTATATGACGAACTTTCCACGAATCCGTTGATAACCCGTTCTTTTGCGAATTTCACCGTTTTTTCCTGAATTTTCGCCAAAAACCTCTGTATCACGAATTTTCCACAAATCCGTTGATAACCCGTTCTTTTGCGAATTTCACCGATTTTCCCTCAAATTTCAAATTTTCCTCCGAAAACCACTACATGACGAACTTTCCACAAATCCGTTGATAACCCGTTCTTTTGCGAATTTCACCGATTCTCCCTCAAATTTCAAATTTTCCTCCGGAAACCACTATATCACGAATTTTCCACAAATCCGTTGATAACCCGTTCTTTTGCGAATTTCACCGATTTTCCCTCAAATTTCAAATTTTCCTCCGAAAACCACTACATGACGAACTTTCCACAAATCCGTTGATAACCCGTTCTTTTGCGAATTTCACCGATTTTCCCTCAAATTTCAAATTTTCCTCCGAAAACCACTATATGACGAACTTTCCACGAATCCGTTGATAACCCGTTCTTTTGCGAATTTCACCGATTTTCCCTCAAATTTCAAATTTTCCTCCGAAAACCACTACATGACGAACTTTCCACAAATCCGTTGATAACCCGTTCTTTTGCGAATTTCACCGATTCTCCCTCAAATTTCAAATTTTCCTCCGGAAACCACTATATGACGAACTTTCCACGAATCCGTTGATAACCCGTTCTTTTGCGAATTTCACCGTTTTTTCCTGAATTTTCGCCAAAAACCTCTGTATCACGAATTTTCCACAAATCCGTTGATAACCCGTTCTTTTGCGAATTTCACCGATTCTCCCTCAAATTTCAAATTTTCCTCCGGAAACCACTATATGACGAACTTTCCACGAATCCGTTGATAACCCGTTCTTTTGCGAATTTCACCGTTTTTTCCTGAATTTTCGCCAAAACCTCTGTATCACGAATTTTCCACAAATCCGTTGATAACCCGTTCTTTTGCGAATTTCACCGATTCTCCCTCAAATTTCAAATTTTCCTCCGAAAACCACTATATGACGAACTTTCCACGAATCCGTTGATAACCCGTTCTTTTGCGAATTTCACCGTTTTTTCCTGAATTTTCGCCAAAAACCTCTGTATCACGAATTTTCCACAAATCCGTTGATAACCCGTTCTTTTGCGAATTTCACCGATTTTCCCTCAAATTTCAAATTTTCCTCCGAAAACCACTACATGACGAACTTTCCACAAATCCGTTGATAACCCGTTCTTTTGCGAATTTCACCGATTTTCCCTCAAATTTCAAATTTTCCTCCGAAAACCACTACATGACGAACTTTCCACAAATCCGTTGATAACCCGTTCTTTTGCGAATTTCACCGATTCTCCCTCAAATTTCAAATTTTCCTCCGGAAACCACTATATGACGAACTTTCCACGAATCCGTTGATAACCCGTTCTTTTGCGAATTTCACCGATTTTCCTGAATTTTCGCCAAAACCTCTGTATCACGAATTTTCCACAAATCCGTTGATAACCCGTTCTTTGCGAATTTCACCGATTTTCCCTCAAATTTCAAATCTTCCTCCGAAAACCACTACATGACGAACTTTCCACAAATCCGTTGATAACCCGTTCTTTTGCGAATTTCACCGTTTTTTCCTGAATTTTCGCCAAAACCTCTGTATCACGAATTTTCCACAAATCCGTTGATAACCCGTTCTTTGCGAATTTCACCGATTCTCCCTCAAATTTCAAATTTTCCTCCGGAAACCACTATATGACGAACTTTCCACGAATCCGTTGATAACCCGTTCTTTTGCGAATTTCACCGTTTTTTCCTGAATTTTCGCCAAAACCTCTGTATCACGAATTTTCCACAAATCCGTTGATAACCCGTTCTTTTGCGAATTTCACCGATTCTCCCTCAAATTTCAAATTTTCCTCCGGAAACCACTATATGACGAACTTTCCACGAATCCGTTGATAACCCGTTCTTTTGCGAATTTCACCGTTTTTTCCTGAATTTTCGCCAAAAACCTCTGTATCACGAATTTTCCACAAATCCGTTGATAACCCGTTCTTTGCGAATTTCACCGATTCTCCCTCAAATTTCAAATTTTCCTCCGGAAACCACTATATGACGAACTTTCCACGAATCCGTTGATAACCCGTTCTTTTGCGAATTTCACCGTTTTTTCCTGAATTTTCGCCAAAAACCTCTGTATCACGAATTTTCCACAAATCCGTTGATAACCCGTTCTTTGCGAATTTCACCGATTCTCCCTCAAATTTCAAATTTTCCTCCGGAAACCACTATATGACGAACTTTCCACGAATCCGTTGATAACCCGTTCTTTTGGGATTTTCCCCGTTTTTTCCTGAATTTTCGCCAAAACCTCTGTATCACGAATTTTCCACAAATCCGTTGATAACCCGTTCTTTTGCGAATTTCACCGATTTTCCCTCAAATTTCAAATTTTCCTCCGAAAACCACTACATGACGAACTTTCCACAAATCCGTTGATAACCCGTTCTTTTGCGAATTTCACCGATTTTCCTCAAATTTCAAATTTTCCTCCGAAAACCACTATATGACGAACTTTCCACGAATCCGTTGATAACCCGTTCTTTGCGAATTTCACCGTTTTTTCCTGAATTTTCGCCAAAAACCTCTGTATCACGAATTTTCCACAAATCCGTTGATAACCCGTTCTTTTGCGAATTTCACCGATTTTCCCTCAAATTTCAAATTTTCCTCCGAAAACCACTACATGACGAACTTTCCACAAATCCGTTGATAACCCGTTCTTTTGCGAATTTCACCGTTTTTTCCTGAATTTTCGCCAAAACCTCTGTATCACGAATTTTCCACAAATCCGTTGATAACCCGTTCTTTTGCGAATTTCACCGATTTTCCCTCAAATTTCAAATTTTCCTCCGAAAACCACTATATGACGAACTTTCCACGAATCCGTTGATAACCCGTTCTTTTGCGAATTTCACCGTTTTTTCCTGAATTTTCGCCAAAAACCTCTGTATCACGAATTTTCCACAAATCCGTTGATAACCCGTTCTTTTGCGAATTTCACCGATTTTCCCTCAAATTTCAAATTTTCCTCCGAAAACCACTATATGACGAACTTTCCACGAATCCGTTGATAACCCGTTCTTTTGCGAATTTCACCGATTTTCCCTCAAATTTCAAATTTTCCTCCGAAAACCACTACATGACGAACTTTCCACAAATCCGTTGATAACCCGTTCTTTTGCGAATTTCACCGATTTTCCCTCAAATTTCAAATTTTCCTCCGAAAACCACTATATGACGAACTTTCCACAAATCCGTTGATAACCCGTTCTTTTGCGAATTTCACCGTTTTTTCCTGAATTTTCGCCAAAAACCTCTGTATCACGAATTTTCCACAAATCCGTTGATAACCCGTTCTTTTGCGAATTTCACCGATTTTCCCTCAAATTTCAAATTTTCCTCCGAAAACCACTACATGACGAACTTTCCACAAATCCGTTGATAACCCGTTCTTTTGCGAATTTCACCGATTTTCCCTCAAATTTCAAATTTTCCTCCGAAAACCACTATATGACGAACTTTCCACGAATCCGTTGATAACCCGTTCTTTTGCGAATTTCACCGATTTTCCCTCAAATTTCAAATTTTCCTCCGGAAACCACTATATGACGAACTTTCCACGAATCCGTTGATAACCCGTTCTTTTGCGAATTTCACCGTTTTTTCCTGAATTTTCGCCAAAAACCTCTGTATCACGAATTTTCCACAAATCCGTTGATAACCCGTTCTTTTGCGAATTTCACCGATTTTCCCTCAAATTTCAAATTTTCCTCCGAAAACCACTATATGACGAACTTTCCACGAATCCGTTGATAACCCGTTCTTTTGCGAATTTCACCGTTTTTTCCTGAATTTTCGACAAAACCTCTGTATCACGAATTTTCCACAAATCCGTTGATAACCCGTTCTTTTGCGAATTTCACCGATTTTTCCTCAAATTTCAAATTTTCCTCCGAAAACCACTATATGACGAACTTTCCACGAATCCGTTGATAACCCGTTCTTTTGCGAATTTCACCGTTTTTTCCTGAATTTTCGCCAAAAACCTCTGTATCACGAATTTTCCACGAATCCGTTGATAACTCGTTCTTTTGCGAATTTCACCGTTTTTCCTGAATTTTTGAATTTTCACCAAAAACCTGTAAAAAGAATGTACGAATTTTCCATGAATCGATGAATGACCCATTCTTTTTACGTTTTTCTTGACTTTTCGCCAAAAAGCCTAGTAAATTAGGGCCTATTCCAGCTCCCATAAATGTTGAGCAGTACTATGTTACGCAAGGCTTATCAACTGCACCCCGTACAACGCGTAAGTTATCTGCTCGTTCATGTTTCATACAAAAACAACGAAATACCTTCCTTTTGCAGACCCCTCTTCACCACATCCTCATGATTTACCTATTTCTCCTGGACCACCCGTTCTTTCGCCAGCTGTCTCCCCAGGACCACCTATTCTTCCCCCTCAAGTTCCCATTCGGACACAATTCGGCTCCAACCACAAAATCCACGTCGGCCCCCCCACAACCTCGAACCCCAGCCTAACGTGGCCAGTATCCCGTCTACACCCGTCCAGACCTTTCGGGGAGAGAGAGTTTTGAGTAAGATTGGCAAACGAGCAGCCATGGTGTACAAGATACCAGGTATACTGAAGGTTTAAAGAAAGTGAGATCAAAATAATAAATATCATTTATTTAGGAAGTAGGATGGTGTACTCCTTCAAATTTCAACACTCTGCTAAGAATTGGGAGACTTATCGTTGCAGTAAGGGTCAGCAAAAGGAGGCCTATGTCACAATTAAGGTGGGTTTTCCCGTAGAATAGTTATACTGAATTGAATCCGTAACAAGAGTAGCTCAAGTCGTTGAGAACGATTTCATGGAAGATCCTTGTCAGCTGCCTCATCAATGCACACCAGAAACAGAGGCGACATCCCAAGTAAAACGATTGGGGGCGAGGCGAGCTGCGGCGCGGATGCGGCGCTCGCCCGGGTGTCCATAATACCTGCTACCGTAATCCTACAGTATTACTGCCAGCCGGTCTGCTGCCAGCCGGAGGCGCGTATACCAAAAGTCTCCCGTCCATCCTTTCCTTTATTACAGGTGAGAGAAAAAAAACGAGGCCTAGCTCTGCTTAATACACAACTGACGAGCCTTGGGAAGTGGAATTAATGCAATTGTGGTGCGCGCGAAGCGCTCGGCCACGCGCGCAACCTGTTTTTCGAAATCTAAGTTCAGGCAGAAGGTAGAAATTAGCTCTAAATTGCATTGAAAAGAGCGCAAAAAGCTCTATGGATTGCCCAAAAATCGTTTAGAATGGCTTCCTAGGATTTGAGAAAATTTTGAAAAACCCCAAGTTTTCTATGTTAATCTCCTTTTTTTTTTCAGACGGCGTTCACGATCTTGTGCTACCAGTCAAAATCGAGCTAGGGAGCTCATTTTTGGACAGGAGGCTGCGATATTATCGATTTTCGTGCTTCTTGCACAAAATGCGACGAACAGTGGTGATTGCTTGTGGGATTGGTTTTCTTGGTTAGGAAATTTTGCTCATCAGTCATTATCGATAAATACCGATCAATAATATTGATTTTTTAGGTTGTTGCACAAAATGCCGCAATGATTTTTGATGGTTGATGGCTCTAAGTCATTTGTTCGGGAAATTCTTCTCATCATGCAAGAGCAAATATTAATGATCAATATTATCGATTTTTCACATTTTGCACCATATGCGGCAATGAGTTTTATTTTTTATGGTCGTATGTCATAGGTTTCAAAAGTTGTACTGGTACGACAATATCGTCTGTTAGATGTTTCATCATTCCAAAATGGAAATCGTGGAGCAAAATTGATGTTAGAAAAGAAACCTTTCGAGAAAATATGTGAAATTTTTGAAAGTTTAGCTTCCTGGCAAAAGTAGCGATTTGGCAATGTCATTTAGTAGTTAAAAAAATTTCAAAAATATCTTGAAATATCTCTAAAGTGATTTGGCGTAAAATAGCCTGGAGTAATAAAAAAACAGGGAAATGAAGTGAAATAACCAAAACCACGATTTGGTGGTCGATCATTTCACAAGCTTCTCCGTTAGACTTATCAAAACGAAATCAAGCGCGCAACGGAAACATTAAGCCATTTTCGAAATCTGAAATAAGGTAACCAGCATAGGTCGAGCTGGGCGAAGGCAACGCTCCATTCCATATCGTGCTTGATTTCGTTTTAATAAGTCTAACGGAGAAGCTTGTGAAATGATCGACCACCAAATCGTGTTTTTGGTTATTTCACTTCATTTCCCTGCTTTTTTATTACTCCAGGCTATTTTACGCCAAATCACTTTAGAGATATTTCAAGATACTTTTAAAATTTTTTTTGACTACTAAATGACATTGCCAAATCGCTACTCTTGCCAGGAAGCTAAATTTCCAGAAATATGTCTTATGAACACTAAATCTCACACTTCTGTAAGGTTAACAGGCGAAACTAGTCTCAGCTCTTCCTATTACAGAAACACTGTACTTTCAAATCTCATTACCATTGTACTCATGTTTCATACGGCTGTCTTAAACGTCGTACTGAATCAAATCAAAATCAAATTAAACATCACTAACAAGGGAGGGTTGCACATACAATATGGAGTTTCGAGATGCAACTTTAATTAATATGGGAAGGACAGTGCTCCGATATTCCATACTCAGAATCGGCTAAATGCCACAGAGACTTACAGGAGATTTGCAAAAGGGACAACGAATGACAATTTTTAGCGCGTTCAAAAAAATTGTCTTGGATTGAGCTTAAAAATTGTTTCTAGGGTTTTTTTGGGTGCTGATTACGAATCTGATTCCCATTTGTCGAGGTTTGAAAAATTCCATCTGATGCGCCTCAAAATGGGGGAAATTTTGCCGCTCAAAGGCGACTTCTGACGATTTCGAGAATGCTACGATCGAATTGCCTCAAAACTTGTACATAGGGTTTAGTCGGGCTGCCTAACACGAATCTGCAACCCGTTTATCGATTTTCGATAACTTACGGTAGGTTACGGTGGTCTCAGATTTGACTGAAAATTTCACTGTGGGTGTTATTTGGGACGCTGAACACGATTTTTACATCCAATTTTTGATCTTCGAATCTATAAGGTAAGCAACGCCAGTTAAAAAGCATTATGACTACCGCATCCCACAGTAACCCCAAGTCTGGCGAGGAATAGACCCCAGATTCGGGTTCAGCTCCCTTAATAATACCCAGTTGAAAGCTTTGAGCCGAATCTGAGACCGATCAACAAGTGGGCGGGTTTTGATCCGCCAATCACAGGCGACGTCGATGCACGTTTAAACCCCGCCGCCGCGCTGTTGGGACATTCTCGACACGCCGTCTACCTGCCTTCTCTCGACTACCTGCCAGCCGTACTCGCCACCACCACCGCCTCCTGCACACCTGCCAGCAGTCGCCGTCATCGACCAACCGCCACCACGACAACGACTATAACGACGCTGCACCACACCTACCTATTGGTGTATTCTCAATAAAGCCATTTCTTAATCTGTGTCCGTCACAAACGTAACAATTGGCGATCAGGACTGCAGATTGTCGGCTCTTAATTGGGTGTCGATCTGTAACATTTGTCGGCCCTTTACTGGGTGGCAAAGAATTCAGCAGTACCAGCTTTCAACAGCTGTTGATACTGTGGTGTCTTGCCTATTGGCGAAGTCAAGCTACACGTATCTAACGTGGGTTTGGAATTGCGAATAGTCAGGACACTCACGAACTGCTGACGAGACAAGACCAGGTGCCCGCCCCGCGGCTGAATACCTGTGGAAAAGCCCAGAAGCCGCGTTTGCGGTTGAATTTCTGGAGTAAAGTCAGGGAAGTCGCGTTTCTGGCGCGTGAGTACCTGAAAAAAAAACACCACTTGATATAGCTCGCGTTTAAGACGCTGGAGCAAAAGACTTTGAGCAAAAGAGCATATTGGGCTTGATTTTGAATTGATCGCCCTAGACCGAAATGGACCCGGAAACCGTCCAGAAGCTCTTGGATCAGAATGCTGAGCAGATGAAGCTCATGAGGAAAGAGAGAGCTCAAACTCAGAAATTGGCTCAGCAACAAATGGAAATGGTACAGCAAATGTTGAAATTAATGGCTGCAAACAGTGAGGCGAGGCCAGAAAATGAGGAGGTGCCACATCAATCCACATTGATTTCGGAATCAAATGGTCGTATAACGATGTTCGTGTTTGACCCCGAGATCGAGCGATGCTTCTCTCGGTGGTATGCAAGGCATGAAGACACTTTGATGAAGGATGGTGCATCCCTTGCTGAGGATGCAAGGTTGAGGTTATTGCTCGGGAAGCTGGACAATGAGGTTTTTGAGAGATATAAGCGTCAGATTCTCCTAAAAGCACCATTCGACGTTTAATTCAGTGAAACAATTTCGACCCTGAAAGACATGCTCGATGGAAAGAAATCTTGATTCACATTACGGTATCAGTGCATGAAAGTCGAAAAACAAGACTCAGAGGATTACATGCAGTACACTGGCCGAGTGAACGAAATGTGCGAACATGCATGCCTTGATGAGCTGGACAGTGAGGATTTGAAAGCATTACTGTGGATTTATGGCCTGAAGTCGCATAGAGATCGTGAGATTCGGCCGAGATTGCTTGCTTTCCCAGATAAGGAGGCAAAGGAACAACGGAAGCCAACGCTTCATGAGTTATACAAAGAGTGTGATCGAGTAACGACGTTATTGAAGGCGTCAAAGATGATTGAGAAGGACTCAATCAATGTCAGAGAGGTCAGATCAGATCAGCCTAAGCCGAGAAGGAAAGAGCATTCAGTGGAATGTTGGAACTGCGGCAAGAATGGTCAAACAAGTAGAGAATGTCGAAGCGAACAGTGGAATTTTAATTCATGCAAAAGCAAAGGGCACAAAGAAAAGTAGTGTGAAAAAGCGTCACAGTACCGAAGCAGGTCCAAATCGAGGACTGCCACAAAACCGCGATACGCCAGCAGCACTGTGTCCAGGCATTCATTGCAAGAGCGAGTGGACGTACTCCCCTCCCCTTTTAGCTTCTTAATCCCTCTTTTCAGAATTTCAACAAATCTTTCTGCCTGACCATTTGACTGAGGATGGTACGGCGGTGTTCTCATATGATTAACACCTCGTTCTTCGCACATCTGCTTGAAAAACACGGATGTGAATTGTGTTCCATTATCGCTCACTAGCGTCTTCGGATTTCCATAGCGTGCGAAAAGCTCTTTCAACAGCTTTACCGTTGTGACAGCTGTGATGTTCTTTAACTCAAACATCTCCGGCCACTTACTCAAGGCGTTAACCACGACGATGTAGTACACTCCATCCATTGGGCCAGCAAAATCAACATGAATTCGCTCCCATACATTTTTGTGGCGTATTCCACGTTCCTAGAGGTACTTTAGTCGGAGATTTTGAGTGAAGTTGGCAATCAGCGCAACTTCTCACAACCTTTTCACAGTCTTCATCGATATATTCTTTTCCCACATGTCTGCGTTCAACAATGTGATATCTGAGCCAGTATCCAATTGAAACTCCATTTTGTGCCCGTTGATTTCAACATTGACGTATTGCCGAACAGCATTCACGTCAGCCTCAGCACTTCCTGCGAAAACTACTCGCTCGCAGCGTTTCTTGTGAGGTTTTGTGGCAGTCCTCGATTTGGACCTGCTTCGGTACTGTGACGCTTTTTCACACTACTTTTCTTTGTGACCTTTGCTTTCGCATGAGTTACAATTCCACTGTTTGCTTCGACATTCTCTACTTGTGTGACCAATCTTGCCGCAGTTCCAACATTCCACTGAATGCTCTTTCTTTCTCGGCTTAGGCTGATCTGATCTGACCTCTCTGACATTGATTGAGTCCTTCTCAATCATCTTTAACGCCTTCAATAACGTCGTTACTCGATCACACTCTCTGTATAACTCATGAAGCGTTGGCTTCCGTTGTTCCTTTGCCTCCTTATCTAGGAAAGCAAGCAATCTCGGCCGAATCTCACGATCTCTATGCGACTTCAGGCCATAAATCCACAGTAATGCTTTCAAATCCTCACTGTCCAGCTCATCAAGGCATGCATGTTCGCACATTTCATTCACTCGGCCAGTGTACTGCATGTAATCCTCTGAGTCTTGTTTTTCGACTTTCATGCACTGATACCGTAATGTGAATAAAGATTTCTTTCCATCGAGCATGTCTTTCAGGGTCGAAATTGTTTCACTGAATTAAACGTCGGATGGTGCTTTTATGAGAATCTGACGCTTATATCTTTCAAAAACCTCATTGTCCAGCTTCCCGAGCAATAACCTCAACCTTGCATCCTCAGCAAGGGATGCACCATCCTTCATCAAAGTGTCTTCATGCCTTGCATACCACCGAGAGAAACATCGCTCGATCTCGGGGTCAAACACGAACATCGTTATACGACCATTTGATTCCGAAATCAATGTGGATTGATGTGGCACCTCCTCATTTTCTGGCCTCGCCTCACTGTTTGCAGCCATTAATTTCAACATTTGCTGTACCATTTCCATTTGTTGCTGAGCCAATTTCTGAGTTTGAGCACTCTCTTTCCTCATGAGCTTCATCTGCTCAGCATTCTGATCCAAGAGCTTCTGGACGGTTTCCGGGTCCATTTCGGTCTAGGGCGATCATTTCAAAATCAAGCCCATTATGCTCTTTTGCTCAAAGTCTCTTTGCTCCAGCGTCTTAAAAGCAGGGGTGGTAGTAAATGGTGTGTTAACCGCGAATAAACCGCCACCTCCAAGCCGCCAACATACCGCGAATTAAATGCAGTAGAGCCGCCAAATTAACACGTATTTACCGCCACTTCCTGGCCGGCTACGAACCGCGAAATAGGTGCCACGGTTTGTTGCCGGTTTAACGAAAGCTGCCCTCTGCTTACACATACATTATGCGTGACCTTCGTCCGCATAAGTATTTTCTACACTTGGACACGAACGACGTTTACGGTGGAAAGACGAGGGATCGGAAAGATTATACAAGTGATGCTATTTATTTTATTCATTAGGAAGAGCTTTCAAAAGGAACTTCGTAATATTTTGCTTGTTCGAAACACGATCAAAATGCAATTTTTAAAATTTTCCTTGTAAATCCTAATTCTCGTAATTTTTTGTGAGCTCCGTGAGTTTTCAGGACCACTCTCGAAAAGACATGTTAGTTTAATCATTAGCCTCAATCAATCAATTGCGTGTGATCTGACAAAAGTTTGCATTTGTAGTAACTTTGTTAACTTTTTTTTTGATTATTTCAAACAAAAGTTTTTTTGAAAAACAAAAAATTTATCGGAAGGAAATTTCGAGTGAACGAAAATTTGAGAATTCCTGGATGAATTATTTACAAGGTGTTTTTGGAAAGGTAACGCTAGGTGCGAAAAAGACATTCTGCAACTCGTCGAGTAATGCATAAATTCAAAGAATGTCCTGCATTCAACTAAAATGGATAGTTAAAAACCTATAAGAATGATGATAAACTAGATAGTCTATTTTCGTTCTTGAAAAATAATTCTATTGTTTTTTTTTGGAAGTGTGCAACTCAAGTCTGGCGTCCGAGATTGGGGTAACGGTGTGGTTTCGGTCATTGATTCAGTTGAATTTGTGAAGTGTTTGCCGTCTTCTCAAAATGAAACTAATCCACCGCCCGCAGTTAGTGCTGAAAATATATAGAAACACTGTTACACACTCATATGCGCATCGTGCAAGAAAAAGGTTTTGTACACATATTTCAAGGTAAAAAATGGACCCTCAAAAAAATAAGAGGCCACGATGGCACTGATCTGGCAATGAAAGAGGAGTATTCGAATCTTGCAGAAAAAGGAGAACAAATACAGTTGGTTAAAGGAATAGGTTCGCATTTCTTTCCCACAAAACTCGCCCGATACGCCCCGACTAATGCCGATTAATCATTACTAAAGCATCAAATCACTTGAAAATCAGTGGCTTGCAAAATTTTCACTTTTTTGCACTAAAAAAGTTGTGGAAACCCCTTCGAAACGCGAGCAAACAAATAATTTACTACATACTCCTCATAGCCTGTGCTATGCAATGAATTATGAAAATGAAACTAACCTGATAATAGCAAAGCGAATGAATTCCGGAAGAAAATAAACAAAAGCGGGAGAAGTGTCGGCGCTCGAAAAAAAATTATCAGCTGATTGGGAGGGATTGATTAGTGCCACCAAAGAAGACGGCCAACGTGTTTCAGCAATGATCCTTGCTTTGTTTTTGATCCCTCATCGCCCGTTTCCCTGGCGGAAGCCGTTAAAGGACTCTCTCTTGGAACACCTTTCAGTTTTAAAGATAGGGTGACGTCCTGGATCAAAATTGCTAACAGTGCTATCAAACTTCCTTAACCCTCTGCATTAATTAAACTCGTACTTGCCCTCAGTATAGATGGTCAAAACTGTTCCTACTGTATCTTGCTAACCGCATCCAAAAACTCCTCGGGAGGAGTTTTTCGTTAACCGCCAATTCCTCTCGCATTTAAGCACTATTTCCGTGCTGTCTGCGAGAGTATGTTAAACGCGAACTTACCGCGAGGATGCCACATGGCGGAATTTTTGAGAAAACACAGACCTGAAAACGTTTTGAAAAGGCTATTTTTCGTAACAAAGGTTACAATTGTCGCTTTTTCGAGGCGTTTTCATTGGAAGTGTATAAGAGGCCTACCACTGGGGGATGTTAGGGTGAAACTAGAGCGAGTTCTCTCTTAACTATCAAGAGTTATCATTACATTCTGGTGTGATTAAACTCGCGTTTAACGCGAATTTAACTCCTGTTAACTCGCGTTTAACACACCCAATTACTACCACCCCAGGGTCCACGATAAATTTTGTCCTCGGTTTTTGGCCGGAAATCGAAAGTTGACAGTCTCATTGGAGCACTGGGGTTAAAGAACAAACGAAAACGAGCCAGAAAGAGCTCCATACATCTCCGAAGTCCGCTCGCGCTAGCCCTTTCGCTCGCGATCGAGTTTCTCGACGTGAACGAAGGAACACTCGAAATCGCGAAATGAGCGATGGTTTTCGATCAAAAGCCCCGTTCTTCCCTTCATTCTCGACTTCTCTCTTTACTCAGGTCAGCTCGCACACATCGGCTGCAAAAGACGGAAGTTACAATCCTCGGGAAACTCGTCCATAATGCTTCTCTAGCTCAATTTTGGAGAGACTATAACTCCGTTCTCAGAAGGTCGTGTACGATTTCAGAGACATCGTTGGAATCAGCATGGGACCGTTTTCAAGATAGGCTGGAAAACAGAAAAACGATTTTTATCGTGGACACTGCCTTTAAACGCGAGCTATATCAAGTGGTTTTTTTCAGGTACTAACGCGCCAGAAACGCGACTTCCCTGACTTGACTCCAGAAATTCAACCGCAAACGCGGCTTCTGAGCTTTTCCACAGGTATTCAGCCGCGGGGCGGGCACCTGGTCTTGTCTCGTCAACAGTTCGTGAGTGTCCTGACTATTCGCAATTCCAAACCCACGTTAGATACGTGTAGCTTGACTTCGCCAATAGGCAAGACACCACAGTATCAACAGCTGTTGAAAGCTGGTACTGCTGATTTATTTGCCACCCAGTAAAGGGCCGACAAATGTTACAGATCGACACCCAATTAAGAGCCGACAATCTGCAGTCCTGATCGCCAATTGTTACGTTTGTGACGGACACAGATTAACAAATGGCTTTATTGAGAATACACCAATAGAAAGGTCTGGCGCAGCGTCGTCGTAGTCGTTGTCGTGGTGGCGGTTGGTCGATGACGGCGACTGCTGGCAGGTGTGCAGGAGGCGGTGGTGGTGGCGAGTACGGCTGGCAGGTAGTCGAGAGAAGGCAGGTAGACGGCGTGTCGAGAATGTCCCAAAAGTGCGGCGGCGGGGTTTATACCTCAGAACTTTTAAAACAAGCTGTTAACACTCAATCCGCTAGTAACGGATTGTCCCCGTACCGAACGCGAAGCAAGCAGAAGCTTGCACGCGAAGCAAGCAGAAGCTAACTCCAAGCAAGCAGAACCTTACGTTAGGTAGGGTAACGAGTGGAATGATGCACCGAAGCGAGCGGAAGCAAACACGAAACAAGTAGAAGCTAACGCTGAGCAAGCAGAAAATCACGGTAGGCAGGGGAACGACCGGAAGCAAACGCGAAGCAAGTAGAAACTAACACTGTGCGAGCGGAAGCTAACGGGAAGCAAGCAAAAGCTAACACTAAGCGAGTGGAAGCTAACGCGAAGCAAGCAGAAGCTAACGCTAAGCAAGCGGAGGGTAATACCAAGCAAGCGGAACCTTGCGATAGGCGGAAGGGGTAGAAGGAGAACCATGCGCCAAAGCAAGCGGAATCATGAGCGAAGCAAGCGGAATCTCCCCTTATGCAGAGGTAGCAAGGGAAACCCCATTGTACGGACCATTGAAAAGAGGATAGTTGAAATACGTTGTGCTAGCAGCGCATAAAAAATACGATGATTAGTTTTTCGACTACCAATGCATTTCAAATTCGAATACCGCGGAACCGCTACCTTATACTGTTTACGAAGCAAATTCTACCTTGATCATAACCGCAGATACATGGAGATAAATTAAGTTCGCCTTTTAACCCACACTATGAATCATGTAACAACATCGATTTCCTATATGTTTATCTCAGAAAACTTGCAAGAACAAATGTCTTACTAGGGCATCGGCTTTATCTCAGAATAAACACAACAACAGACAGACAACTTATGTAGGAGGCATATTTCAGTGCGCATTTCAATGATTTATCATCAAATCCCTAAAGTCCAGATCTATCGCATCACAGAACAGTGAACAGGTACACATAGTTAGAAAACACGCATTTGTAGAGCGTAAAACAGAGAAACTCTCGACGGTAGTCGAGCTTCGTCGCCAGCTCATTCTCCCTTGAGTGCAACGTTCACTAGCTGCGAGAACGTTCTCCCACCTTGTTATTCGTCCTTTTCTGTCGCTGAGATGAGAACAGCTGCGAACTGATCGTAGTACGAGTTGTCGTCCTGATACATTAAATCTCTAAACACAAGATTTGGAGGCGTAACACAAAAAAATGTTACATGTTTTCATTCGCGTCAATTCTGCTTACCTTTATAGATTGTATCCTTGGCTATCCGCTGCGACTTCTTGTTCGCCTGGGTCAGCGCTCAGGTCGTAATCGTCATTTGAAACGTCCTTCTAGGTTTCTTGTCCTGGCACACCCGACGACGGAAATCCTTGGTGGAACATGCACAGATGTTCAGGAAATTTAATTCATAAGGATCATAATTTGAAGACTCACTGAGCCATTTTGAGCATGTTCGCGATGACACCTTCCAGGTCAGAGATAAGAAATCTTGATTGATTTTCGCGGACAAAACGCCTTAGGAACGCAAAAAAGTTAAAAATGGAAGCCACTGACGAATTGGTATCCTCTAGCATCCCTAAGTCGAATCATTCTAAGCGATTCACAAATTTTGTCTGTAAAGATGCTTACTGTGTTTGAAGCGAGAAGAGACCGCTCCCATATTGGGGAAATGAAACAAGAATAATGATGTCGCCTCTTGAGATTGTCTGACTGCAACAGAATTATGGTGAATTCAAAATGAGTGCTAGTCACGCGCGCTTTAGCTCCGCTTCGCGGCTGGAGCGATAGTACCAATGCCATATATCATATACCAGCTGCGCCAGGCGGCTAACGCCGCCCAGCGCCGCTGGCGAACCGGCTTCGCCGGTTCGTTGGCCTCGACAAACGGAAAGCCGACTTTGCCAGCCTTCCTCCATCAACCATATGGAGCATTGGTTTGGCTTCTCCAAACGATAAACCGGCTTTGCCGCCCGCTCCCCCCCCATCAACCTCGGGTAGCTATCGTTTGGCTCCGCCAACCAAAAGACCGGATCTGCCGCCCTCCCCCACCGACCGCGTGTAGCATTCGTATGGCTCCGCCAACCCGAAAGACCGCTTTTGCCGACCGTTCTCTATCACCACATGTAGCTTTCGTTTGGCTGCTCCGGACAGTATGCCCGCTTTGCCGCCGGCTTCCCCCCCCATCAACCAAATTTTGCATTCGTTTGCCTTCGCCAAACAATTGACTTCCCTTGCCGGCCTTCCCTCATCAACTACGGGTAACAATCGTTTGTCTCAGCCAACCGAAATACTGGCTCTGCCGCCCTTCCCGACAAACCATGTGTAGAATTCGTATGGCTTCGTCGAGAGCTAGCTACCTCTGCCTTTCTCCATTACCCACGCGTAGCGTTCGCTTGGCTGCTCCGGACGGTAGGCCCGCTTCGCTGCCGGGTTCTCCCCACCAACCACATGTAGCATTCATTTGGCTCCGCCCAACGATAGACCTCCTACGCAGGCCTTCCCCCAACAACCACGGGTAGCAAACGTTTGCCTTCGCCAAACAATGGACTTCCCTTGCCGGCCTTCCCTCATCAACTACGGGTAACAATCGTTTGTCTCCGCCAACCGAAATACTGGCTCTGCCGCCCTTCCCGACAAACCATGTGTAGAATTTGTATGGTTTCGTCAAACGGTGAGCTGGCTACCTCTGCCTTTCTCCATTACCCACGCGTAGCATTCACTTGGCTGCTCCGGACCGTAGGCCCGCTTCGCCGCCGGCTTCTCCCCACCAACCACATGTAGCATTTATTTGGCTCCGCCCAACGATAGACCTCCTTCGCCGGCCTTCCCCCAACAACCACGGGTTGCATACGTTTGCCTTCGCCAAACAATGGACTTCCCTTGCCGGCCTTCCCCCAACAACCACGGGTAGCAAACGTTTGTCTTCGACAACCGAAAGACTGTCTTTGCCGCCCTTCCCGACAAACCATGTGTAGAATTCGTATGGCTTCGTCGAACGGTGAGCTGGCTACTTCGGCCTTTCTCCATTACCCACGCGTAGCATTCACTTGGCTGCTCCGGACCGCAGGCCCGCTTCGCCGCCGGCTTCTCCCCACCAACCACATGTAGCATTCATTTGGCTCCGCCCAACGATAGACCTCCTTCGCCGGCCTTCCCCCAACAACCACGGGTAGCAATCGTTTGTCTTCGCCAAAGGAAAGACTGTCTTTGCCGCCGTTCCCCACAAACCGCGTGTACAATTCGTCTGGCTTCGCCGAGCGATAGACCGGCTTTGCCGCCCTCCCTCGAATAAACATTCACCATAGCATTCTACGTGGGTCCTGCAAATGACCTGCCGCAACGAAAGTTTAGAGGACGCAAGACGCAACTACTACATGTGTACTACAGCGATAGATTGAATGTAAGTTTGAAGGGCGTAATACACAACCAATATGTAGGTTCCGCAACAATAGGTTCAATCTAGGTTCAAAATGAAGGGCGCAATGCACAGCACAACAATATCCGAAGAATCTTGAGCACCGCCCACTTTCACAAAGTACTTCTTGGTTGTCCCTGAGCCCCGCACATGTTGTTCGCGTCGATTCCGCAATCCCGCGCACTTTCCGTGTCGTTTTACACGATGGACACGAAGCCCCGCCCACTTTCACAAAGTACTTCTTGGCTGTCCCTGAGCCCCCCATATGTTGTACGCATCAATTCCGCAGTCCCGCGCACTTTCCGTGTCGTTTTACGCGGTGGACCCGAAGCCCCGCCCACTTTCACAAAGTACTTCTTGGCTGCCCCTGAGCCCCGCATATGTTGTACGCATCAATTCCGCAGTCCCGCGCACTTTCCGTGTCGTTTTACGCGATAGACCCGAAGCCCCGGCCACTTTCACAAAGTACTTCTTGGTTGTTCCTGAGCCCCGCATATGTTGTACGCATCAATTCCGCAGTCCCGCGCACTTTCCGTGTCGTTTTACGCGGTGGACCCGAAGCCCCGCCCACTTTCACAAAGTACTTCTTGGTTGTCCCTGAGCCCCGCACATGTTGTTCGCGTCGATTCCGCAATCCCGCGCACTTTCCGTGTCGTTTTGCACGATGGACACGAAGCCCCGCCCACTTTCACAAAGTACTTCTTGGCTGTCCCTGAGCCCCGCATATGTTGTACGCATCAATTCCGCAGTCCCGCGCACTTTCCGTGTCGTTTTACGCGATAGACCCGAAGCCCCGGCCACTTTCACAAAGTACTTATTGGTTGTTCCTGAGCCCCGCATATGTTGTACGCATCGATTCCGCAGTCCCGCGCACTTTCCGTGTCGTTTTACGCGATGGACCCGAAGCCCCGCCCACTTTCACAAAGTACTTCTTGGTTGTCACTGAGCCCCGCACATGTTGTACGCATCGACTCCGCAGTCCCGCGCACTTTCCGGGTCGTTTCACGCGATGTACTCGAAGCCCCGCCCACTTTTACAAACTACTTTTTGGTTGTATCTGAGCCCCGCACATGTTCGCGGCGATTCCGCAGTCCCGCGCACTTTCCGGGTCATTTACGCGATGGACCCGAAGCCCCGCCCACTTTTACAAACTACTTTTTGGTTGTCACTGAGCCCCGCTGATGTTGTACGCGTCCATTCAGCAGCTGCGATGGTCCCACCATGATCCGTTACTAACAAAGTTTAAAGGACCCAATAGGCAACATCTAGGATGGTTCCACCACGATCAGTATCGAATAAAGTTTAAAAGACTCAATGTGCAACAGCCAGGGTGGTCTCACCACGATCTTAAAGGCACAGGACACCCATAAAATTAATTTTAAGATTTCGTGCTTATCTTGGAGAGAGTCACACGCTGATCACAGTGGTATCTCTGAAATCGTCCAAGACCCCCTTTGAACAGAGTTATGGCTCTTCAAATATGCCTAGATTTTGAGGGTGAAAAATTGGTGGACGAGTTGTCTCAGGCCTGAATTTTTATTCATTCGCAGTCGCTGCACGAGAACGAGCCAGGTTAGGGAGAGAGCCGGGCAGTGGACTGAAGAACGACGACTTGTTGGAATTCATCCATCCATCGAGCCGTTATCGAGTTCGAAAATATGTTAGGGGGTCGGGCCTGTGGCGGTGAGCGAAGGGGGTCGGGCATGTGGTGGTCGCTTATATCTCGCCTTTTTGGAGGAGTTGAGATCTGGCATTCGGCAAGTGTTATACAGAAGGGGTCTTCTACACAATTACATTGAAATCTCAAAATTCATATCTGAGGGTGTACTGTGCCTTTAATGATGTGCGCGCTCCTCCTAAGCCCCACTCATATTCCGCCGCCTTCTCGGTGTGCTGAAACAATAACGTGCTCTGAGTGATAGGGCTGAAAATTGCGGGAAATTTGAAACCCGGTCAAACACACGTCGGTCAGACGTGCCAGACACTCGGTCAGACACACCACCACGCCGATTGTTATATGTAAGGATCATTACATCATACTATACCAAAAAGTGCATCGTTTGACGTTATCGATAAAAGGAATAAAACTGACAGTGATCATGAATTAAGGAGATATCAGAAGGTAGCTGAGTCGAACGCAGAACTTAGATATCAGGCAGGAATCAAGCCTGCATTGCACTTTCCGAGCGAGACTGTTACCATCACACCACCGACACCCCGGTCTGCATTCCTCAGCTATTCACACATAAACTGTGCAGGCACAGCAACAATCAATCGATAATGGGTATGATATGCTAAGCACATATCGGCATCGAATCCAGTTAAAGGCACAGTCCAAGCTCGTCGGTAAAATTTGATATAATGGTCCAGCCGGTGTGTGTAGCAACCCTGCAAAACGCTGAGTCTCAACTCTTCCGAATAAGCGAAAAAAATCGAGCACCCATTCTCCCCCCCCCAGAATCAGCATTCGCTCCGCCCACTTCAGGGGTTTCGGTCTCAATAGGGACGAGACGCGCCATGGATTTGATCAAAATATACGTTCTTCCATTTGTTATCGGTCTATTTTATAGTGTATTCTGCTCCGGTGCGATGGCTGCGAGCAACGAGGGAAAACAGGACCGAGACAGCTCGTCCACGAAATTCTTACCATTCAACTTCACAATCTTTGAGGGACCATAACTCCGTTAGTAGTGGGTTCTGAGCGAATCTAGAAACAATAATGTGATCAGCGCGGAATTGTCTCCAAACTGAGCAGGAAAACTGGATAACGATTTCGAGCTTGGACTGTGCCTTTAAAGGCCTTTCACGATAGCTTTCGTTCCCGAGTGTTGCACTCAAAACAATACGTTGGCCACCAAGTGTTACCAAAATTTCGAAGAAACGGTTCGAAACGCACTTAAACGTCTTATTTCAGTGACATTTTTCTCTGGCCTGGACTAGTTGTCCGATTGGATAAACATGTTCAAGGTGGTTGTCACCGGTGAAAAATAGCATTAATCAAAAATGGAAGAATATTTCAGGCAAAGCAGTATTAGTTGGGGTCCGAAGGAAAGAACGGAGCAACAAAAAAGCGAATAATTGCAAAAGACGGGACCACAAAAGATTTCATTGTCACAACGAACAGTTCCAGTGAGAGTAAAAAGGTGGGGTGAGAGTCAAGGATTTGGTGCGCTTTCGGGGCGTTTTTCTCGATTTATTCGTCATTTCAGTTCTACCCGGTGACCAAACAATCGATTTAGCGATTAATCTCAAAATCGAAGATTATCGTGAACACTGTCTCAAAGCTGAGGCTTTGGGAGATGTGATTCTGATGTTTTTAGAATGTTAAAAGCTTGACATCTAAGTTTTGTGTTCAACTCGCCTATCTTGCTGTATCTTATGCTATATCAGGCCAAAAAAGGGCAATAAACATTCTAAAAACATCAACATCAAAGAGTGAGAAATGAAAAAGAAACATCACGGCTGCTAATGAACGAAGCAAAAAAGACGAATCGATGAGCAGGCATTGCTTTAGAGCCGAATCGCACCTGCACGATAGCGTGTCAACTTCGTGCAAAGCTGCTGGAACGGTTCGGCAACTCCCATAGGCTGATTGCACGGTGCTTTACATGCCTAAGGCTGATTGCACGGAACCGGAGCTGGTTCGCACCTTACCGATCCACGATAAGGAGGCTTGCACGGAACGAAGTGTCAGTGAGCTGGTTAACAACGTACAAAAAGCTGCTGGAACGCTTCGAAAACCCCCAGTAAAGCTGCTTGCTTGGTGCTTCCTGGGTCGTCTACATTGAGAAAGCTTGCTTGCACCATAACAAGACGCGAATTACGTGTTTGCACCGAACGAAGTGGCTTTTAGCGTGTTAACAACCTGTTTCAAGAGTTCTGAGACGTGCATCGACGTCGCCTGTGATTGGCGGATCAAAACCTGCCCTCTTGTTGATCGGTCTGCAGTGAAAAATCGCTATGTGATCTTCATCAGAACAGTACCGATCGGGGAATTTGAAGGGCGCTTAGAAAAAAATTCGTATTCAGCTCAAAGCTTTCAACTGGGTCTTATTTAGGGCGCTGAACCCGAATCTGGGGTCTATTCCTCGCCAGACTTGTGGTTACTGTGGGATGCGGTAGTCATAATGCTTTTTAACTGGCGTTGCTTACCTTATAGATTCGAAGATCAAAAATTGGATGTAAAAATCGTGTTCAGCGTATCAAATAACACCCACAGTGAAATTTTCAGTCAAATCTGAGACTTTGACCGACCTTGAAATTCTCCAAGTATTATGACTCAAACCGGAAAAGTCAGATATATTTCATATCGTTGAACCCTTTTCAACGAATTTCCTAGATTATTCAAGTGTTTACTAACTTCTCGTTAGCATTTTCAGTCACCAATAAAAAACAAGGATAAGAAAAGGTTTTGAAAAATCGGGTGATTGCTAAGGCCGTAACATTTCAAGAGATCATACACCTACGATTTGTTTTAAGAAATGTAGTGGATGATGATGAAGAAAATGTGGACTCAGATCTATTTTTCAAACCTCTGCTTGATTGGATCAGTTCCTAAAATATCTCAAAAAGCTGTTATCAAAACTGTTCGTGATTCACGAATCAAATGCAAAGTTCACAGAAACAAAAAAAACCGAGCAAAGAAGGTGAGAGGTATATTTTCTGTGTTTATTCTCACAATAGAAAAATGATAGTCTGAAGCGGGACGAACGCATAAAAAGTGCACAGGAAGAGCCAATTTCGGATTCTTTTCACCATTTTTTTAAAATCTCATTTCGAATGCCTTTTTTTCAGCAAAGAAGCGCGCTTCGTTCTTCTTTAAAAAAATACAGCCTTAATTTGGATTGAGTTGGGAGCGCCCGAAGAGGCCCTCTCGGGTGCGCGTGTCCCCGTTGGGCGGTCCGACTCCGCCCCTCGGCGCGTACGAGATTAAGCTTTGGTACATCCCTAGTGACCTGTTGATTTCGATTATCACCAGCAGCGGAGCGGTG